>CM053792.1:970721830-971414330 GCA_028749045.1 Cupressus sempervirens | reverse complement strand
AATGAACTTATATGTAATAATGCCTGCTAGGTTGAAGGTCTCAAACATAATTTGCTAAGTGTTGCACAGTTACTAAATACTGGATTCAAGGTAGAATTCATGCATGGAAAGGTGAGATTGTTGAATGAGCAAGGAAAACTGATAGGATCTGGCACCCAAACTAAAGGTAACTTGTTCTATCTAGAACTTGGTGAATGCTCATGTTTTATTGCTCAAATTGAAGAGAGTTGGTTATGGCATAAAAGGTTGTGTCATGTCAATTTTGATAATTTGGTAAAAATAAGAAAATTCAAGAAAGTAAGAGGCATTCCTAACATTAAGAAACCTGAGGTTGGTCTATGCAAGAATTGTCAGATTGGTAAAATGGGAAAAACTAGTTTTAAAGGTAAAAACTATCAGTCTGAAGATATATTAGAAATTGTGCATACTGATTTATGTGGACCCATTGGAATAGAAAGCTATACTGGAGAAAAGTTTTTCATTCTTTTTGTTGATGATTGTCATGTATCTAAGGAATAAATCAGAAGCATTTGAGAAATTCAAATGGTATTTGGCAAGAGTTGAAAAAGAAACAGGGAAAAGGCTGAAATGTTTAAGGTCAGACAGAGGTGGTGAATTCATTTCACATGAATTCAATAACTTCTGCATTGAAAGAGGTATTAAAAAAAAGGGTTTCAGCACCGAGAACTCCAAAACAAAATGGAATAGCTAAAAGAAGAAATAGATCCATTATGGATTGTGCAAGAACCCTGATGATAGAAAAAAACATTGCTATGAAATACTGGAAGGAAGCCATTAGCACTGCAGTTCATACCTTAAATCGAGTACAGTTGAAGAAGGACTCATTCAAGACTCCCTATGAATTATGGTATGGGTAGAAACCCAATGTAAGTTATCTGAAAGTATTTGTAAGCAAATGTTATATTTTGAAAGAATCTAGAAAAGGAAAATTTGATGTAAAAGGTGATGAAGGAATATTTTTGGGTTATTCTTGCAAAATCAAAGCATATAGATGTTTAAATCTATCCACTCACAAAGTCATAGAAAGTGCACATGTGAAAGTTGATGAGTTTGCAGACAAATCAGAAGAAGAAAGCAAAAAGATACTTGAAGACTACAAGAGATTTGTTTACATTGAACCTGATACTATAGCAAGTATACCATTCACTCAAGAATCCTCAACTCCTGAGTCTTCAGTAACCAAGTTGCAAATAGTTCAAACCGAGCCACAACAACATTCAGACACTGCTGAGCAAGTGTCTACCGAGTTTGAAGCAACCAAGCCAGAACAGCCTGAATATGAAATTGAAGCACAAGCAGATATCAATGAAACTCATTCAAGAGGTAAAGAACCTGTATTAGCTAAATATGTCAAAAGACATCATACACCAGATCAGATCATTGGAGACAAATATGAAGGAACCCTGACAAGAAGTAAGTTGAAAAATACTTGTTTACTTGCTGATTTTGAACCTAGAAGTATTAAAGACGCATTGGCAAATGATAGTTGGATTGAGGCAATGAATGAGGAAATAGAATAGATAGAGAAGAACAAGACATGGACTCTTGTACCCAGGCCTAAAGATAAGAATATAATAGGAACCAAGTGGGTATTCAGAAACAAGTTGACTAAAGATGGTAAGGTATCCAGAAACAAAGCTAGATTGGTATGCAAAGGATACTCTCAAGAAGAAGGCATAGATTATGGGGAACCTTTTGCTCCTGTTGAAAGATTGGAAGGAGTCCAAACCTTACTTGCATATGCTGCTCACAAAGGATTCAAAGTTTATCAGATGGATGTCAAGTCAGCATTCCTCAATGGAATACTGGATGAAGAGGTTTACATTGAACAACCTAAAGGTTTTGTTGATCCAGATAAAAGGAACATGGTCTGCAAATTACACAAGGCACTGTATGGTCTGAAACAAGCCCCTAGAGCATGGTATGAAAGATTGCATAACTATCTTATTTAGATTGGTTATCAAAGAACTAATGATAATAGTAGCTTGTATATAAAGGAAGGACTAGATAATAAGATTGTCTTGGCAGAAATATTTGTAGATGATATTGTTTTCACAGGGAATGATGATCTTTGCAAAGAATTTTCAGAACAAATGAACAAAGAATTTGAAATGTCTATGTTTGGTGAAATAAAATTCTTTGTTGGTCTTCAAATTCAACAAAATAAGAATGGCATCTTCATTACTCAATCAAAATACATCAAGGAGATATTGAAAAAGTTTGGTATGGAGGACTGCAAACCTGTTGGAACTCTTATGTGTACTGGATTGAAACTTACCAAAGATGATGAATCCAAAGAAGTAGACCAAACATTGTATAGATCTATGATTGGAAAGTTGCAGTATGTAGTTCATACCAGGCCAGATATTGCTCTTGCAGTTGGTATTGTTGCAATATTTTCAGCGAAACCAAGAGAAACTCACCTAATGGCAATTAAAAGAATAATGAGATATTTGAAAGGAACTGAAGATTATGGACTATGGTACAAATTTGGAGGTAATTTGGATCTTAAAGTTTTTACTGATGTTGATTGGGCAGGGAATCTTGATGATAGAAAAAGCACAAGTGGAGGAGCATTCTTTCTTGGAAAGAGATTGGTTTCTTGGACAAGCAAAAAGCAGAATTGTACATCCCAATCTACAGCAGAGGCAGAGTATGTTGCTGCAGCAGTAAACCATTCCAACATTTTTTGGTTTAAGCAGTTATTACAAGGAATGAAGATGGAAATCAAAGAACCAGTTGTTATGTTCTGTGACAATACTAGTGCAATCAATATATCTAAGAATCCAGTGATGCATTCCAAAACCAAGCACATAGCAATAAAATATCATTTTGTCAGAGAATTGGTGCAGAACAAGGAGATTAGACTGAAATATTTGCATACAAAGGAACAAATTGCTGACATATTCACAAAGCCATTACCTAAGGATACATTCTTGTATCTCAGAGGTAAGTTAGGGGTCACTCCCCTATCTGAAGTTCACTAAAATAAAGTTTTAAGTGATGCATCAACCTATGACAAGTTGAAAATCTATCAAGTTGATGTAGCAGAATATTGAAGTCATTGCATATGAATCTGTACATAAGGTACATTGTAATCCAGTTGAGAGTACTTTTGGCATACGAGAAGAGCTTTTACTGTGTTGTATTGTCTTTGGCATGTGTTGTCAAAGAGGGAGAGTAAAACTGTAATATCTATTCTGAAATTTGTAAGCATTTGTAAAGGGAGAATAAAATTGTCATATCTTTCTGTTATACAATTCCTTCACAGAGGGAGATTACTAAAAGAGGGAGAAGTTTCTATCTAAGAGGGAGAAGTATTATGTTGACATTTTGTGTTGTACTATAAGAGAAAGACTTGTTTTCAAATTTCATTCTGCTATGACATGTTGTGTTGCCATCAATGCCAAAGAGGGAGACTGTCAGATACAATTGGTTAATTGAGTGTTGTCTTTGATGTTACACAAATGTCATATCAGTCATCAGAAAGAGTCTACCGAGCTCAGAAGGTAAGCATAGTAGTTTACAGAGTCTACCAAGCGTTGTTGTATATTACACTGTAAAGATAGCTTCTACCGAGCTAACTTGGTTAATGAAAAAAGTTCAGTACTTACCGAGCTCACTCGGTGATCGAAGGAAACTGTGATAGAGTATTTACTGAGCTAGGAAGGTAAGTGAAGAAAAGTTAGTGTTTACCGAGCTGGGAAGGTAAGCGAAGAAAAGTTAGTGTTTAGCAGGCTAGGAAGGTAAGCAAAGGAAAGTCAGTGTTTACCGAGTTCACTCGGTGTCCAAAGGATTTTTGCACAATTCGTAGTGCTTACCAAGCCTCACTCGGTTAACACTAAAGATCATTATGGTATAGTGTTTACTGAGCTAGGTTGGTTAGTGAAGGATTTTTGAAAATTGTGGAATTAAGGCTAAAATTGATTTATGTGATGAATGTAGCCGACTCAAGGTATAATTATTAATAATTTTAACTTGTATTTAAGGCCGACTTGATAATCAGAAAGGTATATATGAAGGATCAAGTTGTGAATTCAAGTGTGCATGTGTGGATAAGATGTATGTGCGAATTGTGAAGGTGCAAGCAAATTTTTGAAGGATCAGATATCCTTGTGAAGCTACAAAGCTTTTATGTGATCAGAGAGGATCTAGTGAAGCAGAACAGAGATCTATATCAGAAAAGATAAGTTGCATTATATTAAGATCATTCATTGTTACTTTATAACAATTATAGCCGTGATTTCAAATCTCTTAATAGAGTGGATTTAACAGCCTTATTGTAAATCCTCTAACAAGGTGACAGTTCAGTTGAATTTTTCTAAAGACCTCTAGCAAGGCCACTCCTAATAGGGTGATTAAATCCTCTAACAGGGTCACACCTAACAGTGTGTTTTGTAACCTTTAACAGGGTTGGCTCCTAACAGGGCTCACTTCAGAAGAGTGAAAAATAGTAACTAGTTACATTGGTGGTTTTTCCCATATTGGTTTTCCATGTTAAATCTGGTGTCTCTAGTGTTCATGATTGCTGAATTGTTTTGGTTGTCAGTTCTTAATAATTTTTAGTATTTGTTGCTTTATCAAGTTTCAGTAATATGTAACTAAGATCAAGATTTTAGACATCTAAGGGACTGTGAAATGTTTTTGTGGTAACTGATTCACCCCCTCCCCCTCTCAGTTACTCCATTCTCATTTCTAACAGTACATATATATATATATATACATATATATATATACATACATACATATATATATATATATATATATATATATATATATATATATATATATATATATATATATATGTATGTATGTATGTATATATATATATATATATATATGTATGTATATATATATATATATATATGTATATATGTATATATATATATATATATATGTATGTATATAAATATATGTATATATATATATATGTATATATATATGTGTGTATATATATATGTATATATATATGTGTGTATATATATATGTATGTATATATATATGTATATGTATATGTATATATATGTGTGTGTGTGTGTGTGTGTGTATGTATGTATGTATGTATGTATGTATGTATATGAAGATACCTATGGGGAAAAAAATTCCATCACTTTCTTCAGGGTCATATAAATTTGTCCTCTCTGCTGTACATCGCAATAAATAATAACTGACACCTTCATAATTTACAAGCTCAACAATCACTACAAAGATATCTCCTACATAACAAGTATACATGTGTATGTGTAGAATACATAAATAAGAAAATTCAAATTGATAATTAAATAACACTAGTTCAAATTAATTTTTATGATACTTACCCACTTTTACCAATCCAAAGATATGATCATAATCATCAGAAATCAATGGAATATCATCAAAATTTTTATCATCTTTATCAAATGTATCAGTACCATCAAGTGGTATGAAAATACATGCACCTATATATCCACATGCTTGATTGATTCATTCTTCATAATCTTCATCAATGCGACTATCACAAAAACATGAATATTCTCTTGTCTTCAATGTCTAATTGTAATTATCTGTACTCATGACTAAATGTAAGGAATGTGTATTTTCTTCCTCTTGCAACCATGCATTTTTTTTTTTATTAACACCTAAAAGTTCATTAAATTGAAAATATGGACAAATTAAATTTAAACTTCAATGAATTGAAAAATAAAACTTAAAAAATAAAATGTTATAACTTAATTGCATAAAAATTAAATAGATGTACACATTCATACTTGTTATCTCCCAAAAGACTCTACATGGTACTTGTCAACTTGTTGGTTATGATGTCCCAACCTCATCTAATGAAAAATGTGTCTTACACAATTCAACAACATCATGTGCATCATTTACATGAACTCCTTGATAATTCATTTGTGTAAGGTTCCTCCTCGCATGTACTTATTAAATATAAATTTCTCTATTAAATCTATTGTAGGAGATTAGAACATATATGAAGTAATGTTTTATGTTGTGAATTTCCTAATGAAATTGAGAGTAGTTGAAACATCCATTTTTTAATACTCGGTGATTTGAGAACTATTACATTATCTTACCTATTTAAACATTAAAATTTCACTAACAATGATACGAGACATTTTCACTTGATGATAAGGGTGTTGATTTTGGTACCTTGATGATTAAGTTTTATGCTTTAGATAATTTAGTATTCTTTAATTGGTAATGTTATGATGTTTAGGTATATGCATGCCCAACGATGATTATACTAGTACTTAATCAAAATTAATGAATAAGTTATATGTTATATTGATTATGTGATTACTAATGATCAAATGTGATTAAAAATTGAATTACACAATTAATTATATGAAAGATTCATGTTTTTATTTATGTAACTATCTATATAAGTTTTGAATATATATATGCATGTGATTTTCTTGAGCTACTGATGTGTGCAATGAGTGTGCAAGAAATTTTAGCCAAAAAATTGAACGGAGAAACAAAATTGAACCCTATGTACCTATTGTGAAAACTAGGGTTTGTTAGATTGTGGTGACTTGTATAAAAAGGGCTTAGGGTTGGGTATTTTTGATGTGTGGTGATACGAAATTGGTTCTTGTGGCGGTATTGAGCTGTAAGGGATTACGGATTGTAATCAGGTTGTAATCACTAGATTGTAATAAGATCAGACTTGCTGTTTGGTGGACATAGCCCAGGGATTGGGTGAACCACGTTAAATCTTGGTGCCTTGTGTTCATTCCTGTGTGTTCTATTTTTTTTTGTTATTGGTTATATTTGCATGTAGTTTTTATTTCTGTCCGTGGTTTATCCTAACAAGTGGTATCAGAGCCTAGTTGTTTCTCAGTTATCCTCTGCAGGAAAGTCTCACGGTTAAGTGGGAGTCTCACGGTTGAGTGGGAGCAATGGCAGATGATGGTAAGCTGAGGGTTGATAGGTTTAATGGGCAGAACTTCCAGTTATGGAAGATGCAAATGGAAGACTATTTATATTAGAAGGATTTGTGGAAGCCGTTGGAAGGAAAAGCCAAGAATCAGGGAACTATGTCAGAGGCTGAATGGGATCTTTTGGACAGAAAGGCACTTGGAAGCATTCGGTTATGCTTGGCACCATCAGTGGCATTTAATATTACAAAAGCAAAGACAACAGAAGATTTGATGAAAACCCTAGCGACACTGTATGAAAAGCCCTCCGCTTCAAATAAGGTATTTCTCATGAAGCGTTTATTTAATATGAAAATGGCAGAAGGTGGATCTGTTGCAGATCATTTAAATGAGTTTAATACTATTACTAGTCAATTATCTTCTGTGGGTATCATTTTTGATGAAGAAATTAGGGCTCTCTTGATTTTGTGTTCTTTGCCTGAAAGCTGGAATGGCTTGGTAATGGCGGTGAGTAATTCTGTTCCTGGATCTAGTACCCTAAAATATGATGATGTGATCGGTGTTATTTTAAGTGAGGAAACTCGTAGAAAATCCTCAGGTGGATCTACATCAGGAAGTGCTTTAAATGCACAAAGCAGGGGCAGAACGACTGAAAGAGGAAGTAACTCTGGAAATCGTGGGAAATCAAGAGGAAAGTCAAAGGGGAGGAGGTCTCAATCGAGAGGACCAAATGATTGCTGGTACTGTGGGAAACCAGGGCACAAAAAGAAAGATTGCTGGACTCGAAAGAAAAATGAAGGAGATAAATCAGATGGAGACAAAGAGGCAAATGTGGTAAGTAAAAAATCCGAAGAGGATGCTTTGCTTCTGTCTTTAGAGAGTGTTGATGATTCATGGGTTTTAGATTCTGGTGCTTCTTTTCATGCTACACCTCATAGAGGTTATTTCATTGATTATGTCCAAGGGGATTTTGGGCTTGTTTATTTGGGGGATAATGAACCCTGTCAGATTGTTGGAAAGGGAAAAATTAAGATTAAGTTGCAGAATGGGAATCATTGGCTACTACATGAGGTAAGACATGTTCCAAAACTAAGTAGAAATTTAATTTCAGTAGGGCAACTCGGTGATGAGGGTTGTGTAGTTACTTTTAATGATAAAAATTGGAAGGTTTCAAAAGGTTCCCTTGTAGTAGCAAAAGGTGTGAAAGTAGGCACCTTATATCTTTGTATAGGTCATATTGTTCCTTCTACTTTGATTGTTTCAGAGAAAAATGAATATTCAGGAACAATTACTGCAGATGAGCAGGGAGAACAAATAGCTGCTGTGGATTCTAATACAGCGCTGTGGCACAATAGACTTGGGCACATGAGTGAGAAAGGTATGAAAGTACTTCATTCAAGGAAAGTTTTACCAGGTCTAAAATGTGTGAATATGGATTTCTGTGAAAGTTGTGTGTATGGAAAACAAAAGAGAGTGAGTTTTGTAAAGACAGGGAAGGAAAACAAAAAGGAGAAATTAGAACTTGTGCATACAGATGTATGGGGACCGGCTCAGGTATCTTCCCTTGGTGGCTCTCATTATTATGTTACATTTATTGATGACACAACTAGAAAAGTATGGGTTTATTTCCTTAAACAGAAATCTGATGTATTTCAAACTTTTAAGAAATGGAAATGCTTGGTTGAAAATGAGACTGGTAAGAAATTAAAATGTCTCAGATCTGATAATGGTGGTGAGTATTGCAGTCATGAATTTGAAGATTATTGCTCCACTAATGGTATTCATAGACAAAAAACTATTCCAAGGACTCCACAGGAAAATGGAGTGGCTGAACGCATGAACAGGACTATAATGGAGCGCGCAAGGAGCATGAGGTTGCATGCTGGGTTGCCCTTACACATGTGGGCGGAGGCTGTCAATACTGCAGTATATTTGATTAATAGAGGTCCCTCTACTCCTTTGGGCTATGGTATTCCAGAGGAAGCATGGACTGGTAAGAAGGTGAGTTATTCTTTTCTCAAGACCTTCGGTTGTGAAGCTTTTGCTCATATAGACTCTGAAAATAGAACCAAGCTAGAAGCTAAATCAAAGAAATGTGTCTTTGTTGGATATGGCATTAATGAATTTGGTTATAGGCTTTGGGATTTTGAAAATCATAAAATTATAAGAAGCTGGGATGTCATATTCAATGAAAAAGTGTTGTACAAAGATCTGTTGCAGCAACATGAGAAGAAAGAAGATGATTATGTAGTGCTGGATGATACTCCAAAAGCTGATGTTCCAGCCATTCCTCATGATGTGCAACAACCTCAACAACAAATACCACATACACCAGTGAATGTTAGATGGTCAACAAGGCCAATTAGACCTCCACAAAGGTTTTCTCCCTCTTTGTATTCTATTTTACTTACTGATGCTGGTGAACCTGAAAGTTATGATGAAGCTGTGCAGGTGGATACTAAGATTCAGTGGGAGTCTACAATGAAAGATGAAATGGACTCTTTGCTGAAAAATAAGACATGGGATTTGTGCAAGTTGCCTGTAGGTAAAAAGGTTTTACAGAATAAATGGGTTTACAGGTTGAAAGAAGAGGAAGGAGGTAAGAAAAGATTTAAGGCCAGGTTAGTTGTAAAAGGATTTGCACAGCAAAAAGGAATTGATTTTTGATGAAATATTTTCTCCTGTTGTTAAAATGACTTCTATTCGTACTGTTTTAAGTCTTGTGGCTACTGAAGATTTGCATTTAGAGCAGATGGATGTTAAAACAGCCTTTCTTCATGGTGATTTGGATGAAGAAATATATATGGCTCAGCCACAGGGTTTTGAGGTCAAAGGTAAGGAGAACTTAGTGTGCAAATTGAAGAAAAGTTTATATGGCCTGAAGCAAGCACCTCGGCAATGGTATCTAAAATTTGACAGTTTTATGCATGAGCATGGATATAATAGGTGTCATTCAGATTACTGTGTTTATTTTAAGAGGTTGGATGATGATAGCTACATTATTTTATGTTTATATGTTGATGATATGCTTATAGCTGGATCTAACATGGATCATATTAAGGGGCTAAAACGCCAATTAGCACATGCATTTGCTATGAAGGATTTGGGGGCAGCAAAACAAATCCTTGGTATGAAGATTTGCAGAGATAGGAAGAACAAAACATTGACGCTATCTCAAGCTGATTATGTTGAGAAGGTGTTTCTCTATGGAGAATGCTAAAGCTGTCAGCACACCTTTACCTGGTCATTTGAAATTGACTACGGAGATGTGTCCCAAGACACAGGAAGAGGAGGATAAGATGTCCAAGGTACCCTATGCTTCAGCTGTAGGAAGTTTGATGTATGCTATGGTATGCACTAGGCCAGATATTGCACATGCAGTGGGAGTCGTTAGCAGGTATATGAGTCATCCAGGTTTTGAGCATTGGAATGCTGTCAAGTGGATTCTCAGATATTTGAGAGGAACATCCAATAAGTGTTTACACTTTGGGGGCTCTACTACTGATTTACAGGGCTATGTTGACTCAGATTTGGCTGGGGATATTGATACCAGGTGGAGTACTACAGGTTATGTCTTTACTGTTGGTGGGGCAGCCGTGAGCTGGGTTTCTAGGCTACAGAAGATTAATGCTCTCTCCACTACAGAGGCAGAGTATGTTGCTGCTACAGAGGCCACCAAAGAGATGATATGGCTTCAGTTCTTCTTGGAAAGAATTGGGACATCCTCAGAAGGATAATTTTTTGTTCACAGATAGTCAGAGTGCCATTCATCTTGCTAAGAATTCAGCTCTGCATTCTAAGACCAAACACATACAGTTGCGGTACCATTTCATTCGGCCAGTTTTGGAGGATGGACAGTTAAAGCTGGAGAAGATACATACCAATGAAAATCCAACAGATATGTTGACAAAGGTTGTCACAAGGGAGAAGCTGAAGTCCTCTTCAGCTTCAGTTGGTCTTTTAGACTAAATGTGAATAAAAGAACAGCAGAGTCCAGGGTGGTTTGATCCAGTGGGAGCCCCATGCAGTAGTTGTATTGCTACAGGATCAGTCTCCAAGTGGGAGATTGTTGTTTAGTGTGGAGCCTGATCAGTCCCCAAGTGGGAGATTGTTAGATTGTGGTGACTGATCAGGAAAGTACTGTACATACTTCATAAATAGTGGGGTTTGGGGCATCGCCCCGAAATTTTTTTTTTTTGGAAGTAGCCGACATCGACATGGTAGCCGAAATATTATGGCCGACATATGGCCGACATGTTATAACCCTAAAGCGGTTTAATACTTGTATAAAAAGGGCTTAGGGTTGGGTATTTTTGATGTGTGGTGATACGAAATTGGTTCTTGCGGCGGTATTGAGCTGTAAGGGATTACGGATTGTAATCAGGTTGTAATCACTGGATTGTAATAAGATCGGACTTGCTGTTTGGTGGACGTAGCCCAGGGATTGGGTGAACCACGTTAAATCTTGGTGCCTTGTGTTCATTTCTGTGTGTTCTATTTTTTTTTGTTATTGGTTATATTTGCATGTAGTTTTTATTTCTGTCCGTGGTTTATCCTAACAGGGTTGAGTCTAACAAAGTATACAAACCCTATTGTTCATATTTGTATTTGTATTGTGAGATGTATGAATGTATCATTCTATAATCAATTAGTGTTAATGTGTTTGTAACAGTGATTTTTTAGTGTCGCTTGACACTCCTAAATTGTATATGGATTCCAACATGATAGTTAGGGTTAACTAAGTAACCTAAAGATATAAGTCGAACTAGGTTAGTGACCTTTTTGCTAATTAGTTAGTAATCAAGGTTAATTACCCTAATCAAGATAAGTGAGTAATCTACTTTTTGAAGGCTGTTAGAATGTCCTAAAATTTCCTAGCATTTTTTAGGTCCCTAATTAATCCCTAAGGCCTAAAATCATGAAATCTAAGTACGTAAGGGATATGGGTATGGGTTGGGGGCATTTTCCACCCCCCTAGCCCCTTTTTTTGACTTTTATGGTCACTTAAAAACTCTATTTTTGCTTTATTGTGAAAATTGAACGTTTTCATCATGAGTTGGATAACCTTAACTCCACCTTGAGGTCAGCCTTATGTCTAGTTGAGTTAGAAGCCTCTAGAACTTTAGGAAAGTGGGGGAGTTATTTCTTTTTAGAGTGGTGGAGTTTAGGATCTTATTTAGAGGCAATTTTGAGAGGATTTTGGGTGTTCACCCAACCTCTAGTTTTAGAGTGGAATTCAAAGTTGAAGGAGAAGGAGAGGAAAGCAAGGCCATCTCAAATTTGTTCAATTGCCATAACCCAATTTTTAAAGGTAGGAATAATGCACCTCATTTTGTTCATGTTGTGTTTCATGTTTCAATGTTATTGCATATGTTTGTATGTGTGTTGAATATGTTTGGGGAGGGATTGAAATAGGTTTTTTTAAATGCTTTTCCTTTGTATTTTTGCTTTGAATTTTGAAGTAATTGTATAGGTTTTATTGGCATTACTCACCCTCAGATAGGGTAGAAGTGGCCATGTACGAGGGAAGGTCTTTCATTGGACTTTGACAATGTAGAGTCTCTTCTCAAGACAAGAAGAGGGAGAGAGAGTATGATTTTATGGGCCACTACTCATCAACACAAACCATGTTTTGAGTTTTGGAATCTGAAAGTGAAAGAACAAAAGTCCTCATGATATCAGCCTTGAAAGGGCATCTATGGAAGAATGGAAGTTCTTGAGAATTTAGCTCCAAAAGGGCATATGTTATGGTGTTGTGGCCAATGTCTTCTATCAAAAAAATCCACCTTCTCCATAGTTTGGTTCAATGATGAACCTATTGCATAAACCTAGAGTGGGAGTGAATGTCTGATTTTGTCTTCATGTTATGATTGGTTGTTTCTTGATCAGTTTTCATTCTCTCCATGAATACTATGATGTATTGTAGAAAAAAAATACACACGCTTGTGATGATAGGGAATATTCTTTTTGATACCCTATTTAATTTTTTAAAAAAAAATTAAAGAAAGTAAAATGTATATATATAAATATCCTAAATATCTTACTATCCTAAGTTTCTACTAACAAATATTTTTGAAATAAGTACTCTTTCCCCAAAATTGAATCTTTTTTCCCCTCAAAGTGACTTATCCTATCTAGGCGTCATTAATGGAAAGTGAGGAGGTGATGAAAAAAAAATGGTCACTAAAAAAAAAAATGTATTTAAGTTCAAAGACCTCTTCCCACCTCATGACATCAATAATCACCCTTGATAGGCATCCAAGGCATGGGAGAGGGTCAGTGCTGAATTTTTGGGATAGCGCACCACTTTTTGAGGTTTGTGCATAACATTAAGATAGGGGGGAAGATGGTATTTTAAAGCTAGAGTAGGTGCTTTTAAAGTGGATGGGGATAGGGGGGTTATGAAGCGTGGGGCCACCCACTCACCCACCTCCCTAGTGTTGCTCTAATTTTTACATAACAAGCTTCTTTTAAAAATCATGCTATGAAAATCAGATGTGAGTTCTTTTGTTAGGTCCTAGGGTTTTAGGTTTTGGTCTCATATTTTTGATATCTTGTAAAATCAGTGTAAAACCCTAGGTCTTTCCTTTTAAATCTTATTTTGGCACAAAAGTCTTAACAGTAACTGAATATTCTTTTCTTGCCTGTTTTGAGGTCATTGTTGAGTCCTTTTGAAAAAGGTTTTATCTTGACATTGGATCTTATTTGAATGTTCAGTTGTTGCATACTCACTATAGCAAGATGCTTGAATATATTATGCCTAGTGAGGTAGCAACCATCGAAGAACTATGTTGTGATACTGAAAAATGAGGTTTGGTGTCAAAAAATGTGTGTTAATATGAAGGCATTATGATCAAGTGTTATGTCCCAGGCTTGTCAATATTAAGAAGAATGCACATGGAAAAACTCACAAATGGTGTCACTGAAGTTCAAGTTTCTCTGGCAATTCGCTAGGTCGCTATCAAAAAATCCATGCAACTTGCTGATGGCGATGTAATGAGAGCCTCAATTTTGCAAAAGGCAATAACCTATTTAAGGTTGATGTGACCGCAAAAATTCCCATGCAGTCTTATAAATATGCACGACTACCTTCTCTGACACTAGTTTTGATTGGTGAAGTTTAAAACAATGTATCTTTGTTTTCCATCACTAGACATATGAATCTGTCAGAGGTCGCTATATAGCTAGCCAAAAAAATTACCAATTTTTAGGTAGCGACATAGCAAGGGCCTGGTCATTGCAAAAGATGGTGTTCTTTTTTAAGTAAGAAATGATTTTGAGGATCCTGAGGAAGATATTGTGCAAATATTTTCTTTTATTTCTATGCAGGTTATGTCATTCATGGTTTTATTTCCCAACATCAATTTTGATGATTTTGAAAAGCCACTATATCACTAGCTAGATAGTTGGTAATTTTGCTGCTAGCAATGTAGCGACTAGTGGGAAGGTTGTGATGTAATAGGAAATCCTCAAAGGTGGGCCCTAAATGAGTGACTTGACAAAGCTGAGTTATCTAGATCAAATAACACGGTGGCATCCTACTAAGCATTTGTAAGCTAGAAATTTTGAATTCGTAGGAACTCGCTATATCTCTAGCCGGATAGTTAGTAATTTTTTTGGTAGCGATGTAGTGACCCACCTGAAAGTAACAAACATGGCAAGGTCAAGGATGTGTGATGTCATTAGAAATTAAATAATATATATCTATGCCAACATGTTAAGCTAGCTTAGTAAAAACAATATCTTGGACCCACTTCCCATGCATAGAATATGTAAATGATTCTAAATCATCAGATCAAGCATAAATCAATGATACTAGCTAACTCGCTATGGAAAGATGTACGAAAGTTATGTATAGCAAGGTAGCAAGTGAGGGACCCACCATTGTTCTCTTAAGGGTTGTATCAAATGTCTGCCATAGGATCAAAGAAAGATCAATGGTTATCGCTAGCTCACTATAGAAAGGTGCTCGAAAGTTATGTATAGCGAGGTAGCGAGTTAATGGCATGTGTCCTCAATCATCCATGGGCCTAGTTTGAAATGCCAGCATTAGAGGAAAGGTACTGATGGAGACAATTCATTGTTTGAATGCCAATGTGTTAAGAAGAAAAGTGAGTTAGCCTAGTTTTTATTCCTGGATCATAGGATTTTTCAAGGAACAATGACACAAATTTAAAAAGAAGTGCGATGCCACTCAATTTTTCTATTCTGTACATTTATGATGAAAGAAAGCTTTGTGTGTGGGATAAAAAAAGTATGATATTGGATATTTCATTAGTTCTAGTCCCATGTAAACAAAGATTTCACATTTTCTGAGCACAAGAGCCTGTTGATCATATTGTGTTTAGTATGGTACGAATGTGAACTAGTTCCTCATCTGTTTGAGAGCAACTGTAGAGGTTCAAAGAAGAACAAGTTTGACAAGTCAAGTAAGTACTCATATAGAACCTCTATAATATTCCAGTTCCTATTATTATAATCAAGATGCCTCCTAAGAAAGCATTTTGTGGGAAAATTAATTATATGGATAGAAATGTCCATGATGATTTGTTAGAATTACTCCTAGAATCTACTACCAATCCTACACAAATTAAAAGGTTAATTTCCTTAAACCCTAGGATTAAGATTGCTGGTGGCCTATATGACAAGGGGAACTGGGTTAGGGATGCAACAACTATGCAAATTGGTCTTGTCTTATTTAAAAAGTGGTTTTCAGAAAGGAATTTGTTTGCCTCACATGCTAATATCTGGAATTTTCATTTGGGAAAGCTAGTAGTTCCAAGTGTTTTCATGGATTATAATTTTCTTGAAGCCATTGCCAAGAATAATGACCAAGCTATTAGAGTGGTGAGAAGAAATTATGGCGTGCTTCTGATCTCAATTACTCCTGAAGAAATTAGAGAAGTTTTTCACCTAGAACCATTATAAGATTATCATGTGCCCATCAATCTGCTAGAATTAGAGAATGAATACAAAGAAAAGAATGATGTAATTAGGGGAGGTGCACTAAGGGCACACATTGGTACAATAGGAGCTTTGCCAATAATTGCTATAGCCTCTAGAGAACATTTTAAGAAGAATATTTTTAGTTCTTAGGCTGTAGAGATATACAGGACCTTGTGATGTGTTTTCGGTGAAGATGAGCAAGATTTCATGCCCATTGGCCTTATGTATATGATGGTTCAACTTGCTTCTTTTGGTGTAGATGTTATCTTTTATTTTTCTTCCTTTTTTTCTGAAGAAATTCATATTGGTTTACTTGGAATTGCGAAAGGCAAAGTGGAGAAAACTTTTGGCTACTATTCTCTATTAATGCATATGCTCTTGTTCAAGGGTGTGATATATTTTGATAATGAAATGGAATTGAATAGAGAGGAGAATGGGGAAGCCCTGCCAGTCTAGTTGTGTAGCAAAGATATGACCTGGGATGCAAATAATGCCAGTTTTGTCAAATTTGATAGGTATTTTGCTTCTAAATTGAGATGCCTCATATTGAGAGACAATCCCAAAATCCCAAAGGTATTAATGAACCTCCTCAAGCCTATGGATAAACCCCATAACTTGACAGTTTCACAATATTGGGGAGATATCATTCCTTACCCTATTTCTATGGTTTTCAGAATCTATGGTTTTAAAGGGAGTCCTCATGTCTTGCCTTACCAAGTACCTTTCAAGGTAGGAATGGCTAAAGTTTTATGGCAATTAGGAGTAGAAGAAATGTTTCTATCGAAAAGGCAACTAGGGTCAATTTTCCCTACCTGCACAGTGGTCCATCAATTTGTAATTACCAAAGGGGGTTGTCTATTTTTGCATAAAATTTTGGATCAGTATATGATGGCCATCTCTCATCCCCATTTTGTGATTCTAAGGGATTTTTTAATCAAACCTTGAGGCATAGAATTAAGCGGGGACTGGTCAAACATGATTCATATTATCTAGAGGACATTATAAGGAATGAACTCTCATTGCAAGAGCAAGAAACTAAAAAAGAAAAATGGAGAGTTTATTCTCGAGTCCTAGAATTCATTCATTGTTTTGATAAGAAATGTAGTCCTTTAGATAATGCTAATATAGAGGCTGACAAGATAAATAAGCTCATGAGTAACTTCCCTAAAATAGTGGAAGCTATTCATGAGAAGAAACAATCTTTTATTGATTCTTATCCTAATAAGGCAACAGAAGTCATGAGGACATTGGCTTTTAGTCCTAATATAGGGGCCAGTCAAATAATTGTACAAAGGAAGCCTGGTTACACTATAATTCAAAATAAAAGGGCTCATGTAGATAAGGGAAAGAAAATAATGGGATCCACCAGTACAGCCCAAGAGGAGAGACCTGATGAACCTAGTCCCAAGAGGTAGAAGGTAATGAAAGAAGTAAAACCTCAAGTTGAGGAATATTCACCCACTCAATCCCCTTTGAGGATTGGAAAAGAATAGCTCACAAGTGAGCAAATTGAGCAGATGGGATCTCAAGGAGGTATCTTTATTACTCAAGTAGAATTGGATGAAGGTAACCCTCCAGAACCTCCCCTCCCAAGTTTAGATATGCCAATAGCTAACTATAGAGGCAGGGAATTTGACCCTGTGTTAGAATAGGCAAGTCATCAATTTTTGGCCAATGACAGCTTTGTGAAATCTAGGGCTTTCCAACTATTTACATGGAGGGCAAACATGAATTTTTTGAGGAAAAATGTAAAACAGAGCATCCAAAAATGGATAAAGTTTTCATCCATAACAAAAAAAAAGAAGAAATGATAAAAGAATTTCATAATATAAGCCCTGAGGATGGAAGGCAAATGGTGAAGGCATCTAACATTTTATTGTTACCAAATTTGGATATTGTTGATGCCTTAGTTTTCAGTTCTATTTCAAATAAACTAGCTTTGCAAGATCAAAATAAAAGGGACTTCCAAGGCATTGCATTCGTTGAAGATCAAGTTGCATTGGTCAGTTGGTCATTGAGAACAGGATCTAGAGCCACATCATCACAACTAGATGAGTCTGGATTGATGGGAAGCATAATTGTGAGAAGAGTTGCTGATACCTCACATGTGCAGGAAGCACACTAGAATGTGGATTCTTCCAAGTTTCTTTTGGCCACTGCTAAGAAGGAGGAATAGGATATGTTTGAGTTATAGAATAAATTTGAAACAATTCTTGAGGCTTATAATAAGGAGGTAAAAAGGAGAATTGAGCTTGAAGACAAGCTAATGGGGAAGTCCACTAAGCCAAGAATAACATACCCCCATTCTCTAGTAGAACCTTTTAAATCCACCCACCTTGTAGAAATACCAAAGACACCTCAAAGGATAGAATATTACACAGCTGAGGATTTTGAAGAAGAGAAAAGCAAGCTATGGGCCTTACATGTAGAGTTAAATATCCAATATGAGAATAAGCTTAGAAAGGCTCTAATGTATTTAGTAGATAAAATTGAATGGCCCTTGTTCTATGATCAGTTGGAAAAAGTAAAAATTATATTGGAGGAACTAAAAACCCATGATGAAACCCTCAAGCCTATTGTTAATAAGTGGGGGAAAAGGGAGAAAGAAATCACCCTTTTATATTATTCAATTATAAGGTCTTCCCATGACCATATTGAAAAAATGTATGATGTTGGTAATGAGCTATCAGATTTTGATAATAGGAGAATTTCTCTACAACTAAAAATTGTTTCTTATTTAAGTAGATACAAGAATCAAAAATTTGATTTATTTCCTTGTGCCTTGGATAGAAAAAATAAATTAAAAAATAAAGATGTATGGAATAAAGAATTAGATGACCTATTCTACACAAGGATAAATAAAGTTGTAAAGAAAAAGGGGCATGCCTAGTGGGCCATCATGACAGAGGAATTGGTTAAAGTCCAGTTTTTTTTGAGTATTTGAGACAAGAGTTTGTTGCTCTTGAAAATGAGGCTAACTACATATTAAGAAAGAAAGATGATATCCTAGAATTTATCTGGCCTAATGATGCACAGTTTAACACTTCAATAGTAGATATTCCTTTTGATGAGCAATTAGAAGAAGGCAGTACAAGTGATGATGAGAAACAAAAGGGTGAGGTTGAGATCCTTGACACATCAGCACCAAATTTGATAGTTGAAGAAGGTGAAAAAGTAATATTTCTTGCTCAAGGTGAAATTAGTGAAGATCCATAGGAAAAAAATGATATGGAGGCACCACAGAATAACCCTTCCTTGGCCAGTTTGGTAGCCATGTATTTTGAAGATTCAGAATAATGGGGGACAAATCAAAAGTTGATGATTTGCAGTAGTAACAAAAATGGGCCTACCCAAAGAATTTTTGATGTGCTTGGCATTTTTTTATGCTCATTTTTGTCTCTTTTTATGTTGTTTTTGTTTGGAAGGTCACATTTCAAATCACAATTACCCTTTGCTTGTGGCAACTCATGTCTATATAAATGAGTTTTCAAGGCAATGTGATGGTCTGAAACTTGTAGAATTTTTGTTTCCTTTCAAGAAAAGTACATTCAGTCTATCCAATAGTATTTAGTTGTTTTCAGTTTGCTTCCAATTGTACTCTTTGATAACATATTGAAATGACATTAATAGCAATTTCTTTTGGGCTTTCAATTGATTTATATTGGTTATTGTATTAGTCATTTGAAAGGATAATACAAAGGGGTATTTACACTATATTTGTATCATCAATTTCTATCTCCATTTTATGGATTTTTTACTTTGAAGTCATTTAAATAAGGTTTAACTTGGCTGAATGCAATCGGGATGGGTTGTATATTGATATCACTATTGCTTTTAATTCAAGGAATTATAGAAATGCTTCAATGAATCAGTAGGGTTTATGAGTTTATAGAAAGGATACTTCATAAGAATGGAAATGGGTGATTACAATTGATTAATTCATTTACAAGTTATTTGAATTAGATCTCCCACCAATAGTTAATTTTCTACCCAATGGATAAGGCACTGGTCATATAAGTCAAAAGTGAGCAAGGGTGAATTCTGCTGCTACATATCAAATCATTTTAAAAAAAAATCAAAACCTTTTCATTCCATTTTGTTTAAAGTTACAAATGTTGGTTACCACTCATTTGCATATAGTTTTTTGAGTCTTAGATAGCCACTAATTAAAGGAAATACTTGTAAACTATAGAAGATTTATAACTAGATCTGCTTATAGGGGATGCATATAGATTTGAGAAGCTTTTAGAGAAAATTGATAAACTGTGTATGTGCCTAAGGGTAAAAGATGAGAATCAGAATGAAACCAAGATAATTTCATACCATA
This sequence comes from Cupressus sempervirens, assembly GCA_028749045.1. Taxonomy (NCBI): domain Eukaryota; kingdom Viridiplantae; phylum Streptophyta; class Pinopsida; order Cupressales; family Cupressaceae; genus Cupressus; species Cupressus sempervirens. The sequence continues at coordinate 971,394,161 of CM053792.1, read as the reverse complement.
TTCTACATTAGAATCATCCTTAGGTATGCTCACCTTGGTTTAGTAGAGCCTAAAGAGTAGAAAACCATTTTTGGTTTTGTTGAAGTTGGGTCAAAGTGGTTTATTTATGTAATTGCTACTAGGAATTGGCTAATCCTTAAATTGTGTGAGTAATTTCACTGTGATATTGAGCATTTTTTTTTTCAGTAGTTTCAAACACCAACAAAATGGTGACTCTGCTAGGGAATTACCCTTAGCGTTGTCATAAATAGTGAATTCTAAAAGACCTGTGTCCCCTTGGGTAGAGTTGCAGATATTTCATGAGAAGATTCCCATGAGTTTGAAAGTTGTTTACATTTTTCTTGAGATATTAAGTGAAGTAATAGTTATTATGCACTCAACAAATTTATTCCCATTCTAATAGGGTGGATGGTGACTCAAATAGTTAACCAATGTAAGTTTTTTTAAAATTGGTGTCCCAAATTATGGAGAATAAAAGAAATACACAAGAAAATGTGAGGAAAAACCTGGGAATCAAATTACAAACTGATATCCCTCCTAGAGGAAGATAGAATTGGGTTGTGAAGGGAAATCAGATCCAAAAAGGAAGCTATTCACAGGAGCAACTAGTAGGGAAAGATAACATTCACCATTTTTCTGTTGAAAAGGTGCCTTTCTCTGAAGGTCTGAGATCTCATCTAGTTTTGTCTTATGACAATTTCTATAATACCCCTAAAATAATATGTTAGGAAAAGGTTGTGCAACCACATACATTTGGTCTTGAGGATAGGACTAGTAACAATCTTTTCTAGCATAGCACAAAACCTTTCATGTTAGATTATTCCCTTGAAAAGGTCAGACTTAGACACTTAGAACCTAAAAGTTTTAATGATGAGAAAACATCTGGGTTTGAATTCACTATCCCTGATCCTAATGAGAATGAACTTTTGAAAGCATAGCTTGCTAAGCAGGAAGCTATAAATAGGAGATTTAAAAAGTAAAGGGAAGAAAAGATCATTAAGGCTTATGAAGAAAAACAAGAATTACTTATGTAAATTGCTTCTATGAAGAACACAAATGAGATAGCAGCTAGTGCCTGGCAGCCTAAGATTATGGGAGAAGTTGAACAACTTAAGAGCCAAGAGAAAAATTTGTTGGAAACTCAGAAAATGAATATAGAGGGACCTGTAATATAGAAAATTAGGAACTATACTAATCTAGAAATTGATAACAATAGACTAAAGAATGTGGAACCTGCTATAGGTGCTAAGGACAAAGGAAAACAAAAGGAGATTGGTATTAAAATCAATGAGCTCGATGTCACTTTTTGATATTGAATTGGAAAAGAGAAGAAAAGAAAGGGATACTTTAGCCAAGAGATTGGAGATTGCAGAAAGTGAAGGTGCTATAGTTGAGATGAATAATAAGATCAAGTTCCTAGAAATTGCTAAGAAGAAATCTGCATTTATGCCTAGGAGTAATGTAGACGATGGATATGATAAGGTAGATCAAGATACCACTTAGGTATCTCTTCCTTTTTAATCTTCTTTTTCCCAAAAGGTAGATCTGAATAAGTCTCTTAGTGATGCTAGTACTAGCAATGCTAATGATAATGTCAAAAGAAATGTTCCCTACCATCCTAGGATTGATTTGCAAAGAAGACCTGTCCATTTAGAAGGCTATAGGAAAATATGTTTTGATGGAATTATTAGTTTCCTTAATCCTATTCCATAAGAGATGAGCAAAAGATTGCCTAAATTTGATGGAAATAATGCTATTACCTGTGAAGATCATTTAAGAAGCTTTCTAGATATGATGAGTGACAATTAGGTTGAAGCAAAATATGTTATAATGAAGTTGTTTGTTCAATCACTTACTAAAGATGCTAGGGAATGGTTTAAAATACTTCCTAAATTTTCTATTATGGATTGGAAGGATATTGAATATCATTTCAAGGAACAATATGGTGACAAGTTAAATCAGAGTTACATTCTGACTGAATTTAATAACATCAAGAGATTGCCAAATGAATCTGTCATTGAATTCAACAATAGGTTCTAACAAAGGATGTATAAGCTAATGCAAGGCATGTGAGTTGATGAAAAGGTATGCTTGATCGCTTATTTAAGTTCTTTTGATGGTAAAGTAGCATATCAGCTTAGGGCAAGGAGCCTAGAACTTTAAGGGAAGCCTTTAGGGTTTTTGTTAATATTGAAAACAATTTGAGAATTTCAGGTAGACTGGAAAGTAAAAGGGATGACCCTAGATTGTTTGGTAATAAGGGAAAAGAGAGGACCATAAAGTTATAGGTGGGAAGAAATAGGAACCTAGTGAGATAACTCAAGTTCTCAATGCCATAAAGAGTTTAATTCTTCCTCATATAAAGAATGATAGGAATCCCATGGAAAAAAGGAGTCCTTATCAATCTAACTTCAATAAAAAGAATAGATTGCAGAATTTCCCCTAGAATACTACTTGGAAGGATGGTCAGCCTAGTGTTCCCCCTCCTAAGAACAACATCAATAAAGTGACCTCTGATCCTTTATCAAAAAATTCTATGAATTTGGTAGATGACCCTGAGTTTATTGCAGAGCCTATTTGGTGTTTCACATGTCAGTTACCTCATTCTCTTGAATCTTGTGCAGTAGCACTATCATGTTCAGGGAATTAGACTGTAGTTGAAAAATTTTAGGAATAGGAGGAAACTAATGATGATGTTAGATGTAACATGTTTGATTCAAATTACTCTGATAATGAAGGGTATGAAAAAGATGTAAATGATCAGAGATGGTTTTAGAGTGTCAATCAACAGCAATTATTTTCTGATGAAAGTGATGTTGAGGACAATGTGTGTAACATGGTAGGTTCAAAGGAAGAAGTGACGTTTAGAAAACCCTCTAGAGAAGAAATTCACCAAATTACTGCTAATATGGTATCTAGGTTTAGACTAGAAGTATGGTTCAAGGAAATGAGGAGAATAAGGTAGCTAGCATTTTCATAAATGGAATTGAACATAAGAAAGGGGAAATTGCAAGTCCTAAAGAGTCCTCTACTATGAAGGTTAAATTTGAAAATTAAAAATGGGAACCAAAGAAAGGGGGTAACCCTGAGGATATAGAACTCTCAAATAATGTCTCCAAGAGAATAAATGGGAAGATATCATAGAATGTCACTAAGCAAGATAAGATTCATCATAATCCCTTGAACACTTTGGGTAAGCATGATTAGAAAGGGAATGTGAATAATGATAACCTTTCTGATTCTTCTATAGATATGTTTGTTGTTTTGTCTCAAATTAATATTAGGGTTCCTTTGTCTGAGTTATTGAGAATCCTAGAACATCAAGATAAATCCATAGCATGGTTGGAAAATACTAATGTAAAGGTAAGTCAATAATATAACGGAAATCATGTCCCTAAAGAAGTGAAAAAGGAAAAGGTGAAGGAACAAGACACTGAAGTGGTTATGTCTCAGATTCCTCAGATGTTTCTGGATAACTCTGTCAATGAATGCTTGGGAAATGCTGAGCCATTTTTCTTAAGTATCCTAGTGAATAGTAAGACATTAAAGAATTGTATGATTGATTCTGGTGCTTCTAGTACTGTTATGTCTTTTGAGATAATGAAAGAATTAGGTCTGAAGGTTGACACTACTCAAGGAAGATGTTGTGCTATGGATAAAAGGGAAGTTATAGTTATAGGCACTATTAGTGCCTTGCCCTATAGATTGACAACCTATCCAAATAAAGAACTCAATATGAGTGTATCGGTTGTTGACATGCCACCTCAATATGGTATGATATTATCTAGAAAATGGAGTGCTTCCATGGGAGGAAGTTTAAAATGTGACCTATCATTTGCTACTTTTAGTATTGATGGAAATTTTGTAAAGTTCAATAGAGAGCCAAAAAGCACATATATGATAGTAGAGGAAGTTGAGGATGATATGACAAATTTTTTGGATATAGATGTCAATGCATTCAGAACAAGGTCCTAACTCTAAAGACAAGAAAGAAAAAATCTCAGATAGAAATGGAAGTTGATACAAAGACATATAAAGGTGATTTATGGGCTATGTTCTTTGATGGTGCTTATTGCAAAGATGGAGTAGGTGTAGGTATTTTATTAATTTCTCCTGTTGGGATAACTTACAAATTTTCTTTCACATTGAATTTCCCCTGTACTTATAACATAGCATAATATGAGGCTTTATTGTTAGGACTTAGACTAGCTCATAAGCATGGGATAAAATGTATACATGTAATAGGGGATTCTGAGTTAATTGTATCCCAGGTGAGAAATGTTTATGTGTCAAAGAATAAAATGTTAAAATAGTATAGAAATGTATTATGGGACATGATTGAGTTCTTTGATGCATTTGGGATAATTTGGAAGGACATATCTAACAATAAGATGGCGGATTTGCTAGCAAATATAGCAATAAAACTTGATGATATTACATTTGTTGGTATATCTAAAATTTAAATTCAAACTAGACCTTCTGTCCCTAATAATATTTAGAATTGGCAAGTGTTTGAAGATGATAAGGATATTCTAAGATTTTTGAATTGTGAGCATATGTTGTCAGGACAAGAGATTGATTGTGTAGCTTAAGTGGAAACTATAGATGGAAAAGATACTATTTTTGGGCAAGAAGTTGTGCAATTGAAGACAAATAAAATTCGAAAGGGGCTAGTTTTTTTAGAAACTATTTTTGACAACCACAATAGGACACAAATGGACACTAATAGATATAATGCCAAAGATTTAGCGGAGGTGAACTTGGGAACTCAAGAAACACCTAAAAAGGTATATATTGGTAAGAGACTACCTCCTAAAATTAGGAAAGATTTAATAAACCTACTAAGGAAATAAAGACATGTGTTTGCATGGTCATATGATGATTTAAAGGCTTATAGGGAAGATCTCTTTCAACATGAAATCCCTTTGAAACCAGATGCTAAACCTTTTAGACAAAAACAAAGGCCAATAAACCCAACCTTGGCTCCCAAAATGCAAGAAGAATTGATCAAGTTAAGAGATGTTGGGATCATAAACCTATTAGACATTCTTCTTGGGTATCCAATTTAGTTCCTATTAGGAAGAAAAATGGAGACATAAGGTTATGTGTTGAATTTAGAAACCTCAATATATCTTCCTTAAAATATAATTATGGATTGCCAAATATGGAAGCCATGTTGCAAAGGGTCACTAGTTCAGAAGCTTATGTCAATGATGGATGGATTTTTAGGTTACAATCAAGTGGTTGTTAAAGAATTAGAATACTTCAAAACTGCTTTCACTACTCCATGGGGTACTTGTGTTTATGCCAGATTGTCATTTGGGCTTACCAATGCTGGAGCAACTTTTCAACGAGCAATGGATGTGGCTTTTGTTGATATTATTGATAAATTTTTGGTTGTATATTAGGATGATCTAACTACTTATTCAAAGGATGAGAATGATCATTGAATTCATTTAGAAAAGGTGTTTATCAGGGCCCTCAAGTATGGTGTCTCTTTAAATCCTAGAAAATGTCAATTTGGTGTCATTGAAGGAAAGTTGTTAGGACATTTACTTGGCAAGCATGGAGTAAGGATTGATCCTGAAAGGGTAGAAGCATTATACAAGATTCAAAAGCTTAAAATTGTTAAGGGAATTCAATCATTTTTTTGGAAAATTAATTTTCTTAGAAGGTTTCTGACTAATGTTGCAAAGATTAGTAGGCCTATATCAAGAATGCTAAAGAAAGGATCTGAGATAAAATGGGATGGTGAAGCTAAGATTGCATTTCAAAAAATTAAGCAAGCTATTAAAGATGCCCCTATTCTTAGAGCTCCAGATTATGATAAACCAATGCATATATTTTCTTTTGCCTCATTTCACACTGTTGCCGCAATATTGTTATAGGAAAATGAGGAGGGTTATGAGCAGCCTATTGCATTCTTCAATAAGTCTTTGCAAGCAACATAACTCAAGTATGACATCAAGGAAAAAAAGGCATATGCACTGGTTAAAGGGGTGAAAGATTTTAGATGTTACTTAATGGAAGCTACTGTTATTGCTTTTGTTCCTACTATTGCTATGAAGGACATCTTTTAACAATAGGAGGTATCTGGTAGGAGGTGTAGGTGGATCAATAGAATACAAGAATTCAACATTGACATCTAAATTACTAAATTGGTTATAGGTCAAGGTTTGGCCAAGTATATGACAGAAGTAAATCTAGAGGCAAACCAAATTAATCAATTGGATGATAATTGTAGAGAAGACTTATGTGATATGGACACCTCTGATTGGTACAAGGATGTAATCTATTATTTGCAAACTATGAAATCTCCATTAGAGTTAACTGATAATCAAAAGAGATCCCTTAAGTTGCATGCTATAAGATATATTATAGTCCAAGGATAGTTGTGGTGGAGAAGCATGGAAGGAGTCCTTTTAAAATGTGTGGATGAAACTGAGTCTAGAAGAATTTTGAAAGATCTACATGAAGGTGTATGTGGTGGTCACTATATGGCTAAAAACTACTGCTCATAAGATTCTAAGGGTTGGATTTTGCTGGCCAACACTTTTTAAAGATTATCATAACTTTGCAAAATTATGTGATACTTGTCAAAGATTCAGTGGGAAGTTGAAGTTTTCTAGAAATCTACCCTTAAGACCTATTGAGGTGCAAGCACCCTTTCAACAATGGGGAATTGATTTTATAGGTGAAATCACAAACAAGTCTAGTGGAGGTCATTCTTGGATCTTGGTGGCTACTAATTATTTCACCAAGTGGGTTGAGGAAATCCCTACTAGGAATGCAACAAGCAAGGTGGTGACTAATTTCATCCTGAATAATATTATAATTAGGTTTGGTTGTCCACAAAAGATAATAACTGATAATGCTATGTGTTTTAGATCTGATGAGTATAAAGAATTTTGTAGGAAATATGGCATTAAAGAACATACATCTTCACCTTATCATCCTCAAGGGAATGGCCAACTAGAATCAAGTAATAAGAGTATATTAAAAATTATCAAGAGGATCTTAGGAGAAAGCTAGAAGGCTTGGGACTCAAAGTTGCCATTAGCTCTACGGGCTGATAGGGTTACTGTGAAAAAGGCCATTGGATGTGCCCCATTTGATTTGGTCTATGGTATACAAGCTAGACTTCCACAAAATTACCTCAAAGAGATGTATAGATTTTTTCAATTGTATGAAGATGATATCATTGATGAGATGTAGCTCAAAATGGATGATACATTGCAACTAGAAGAAACAAGGAGAGAATCTATTGTTCAAAATGCCAAGTTGCAATCACAAATGAAACATTTATATGAAAAAAGAGCTAGTAAAAAGAAATTTGAAATAGGAGACATGGTACTGATGTGGAATGCTAGATTGGAAGATAAAGGAAAGCATGGTAAATTTGACCCAATTTGGCTTGGCCCATATAACATTTGTGATAAAAATGGAGTAGATTCATATTTTTTGAAGGATTTAAGTGGAGGTATTCTTGAATTTCTAGTTCATGGACAATTACTGAAGAGGTACTTTTCTTAAAAGTATCTATTTTCCATGAACAATAGTTTTAGGGTTCTTGGTTTTCCTGTACATTCTATATATTTTGTAAATCCCTATAAATAGTCTCTCTATACAGTTTGGTTTCTTGTTTCTGTGTGTTGCTCTATGCTCTCTGAAAAAAATTTCATCCTTATTTCAAGTATGTAGTCTGCTCTCCCAAAGATTCTGAATTCTTGCATAGACTCAAATAGTCTATCATCCCTAGATAGAGCCATTGTTGGTCTAATTTTTACATAACTAGCTTCTTTTAAAAATCATGCTATGAAAATTAGATGTGAGTTCTTTTGTTAGGTCCTAGGGTTTTAGGTTTTGGTCTCATATTTTTGATATCTTTTAAAATCTATGTAAAACCCTAGGTCTTGCCTTTTAAATTTTATTTTGGCATTAAAGTCTTAACAACAACTGAATATTCTTTTCCTGCCTGCTTTGAGGTCATTGTTGAGTCCTGTTGAAAAATGTTTTATCCTATCATTGGATCTTATTTGAATCTATGGTTGTCACATACTCGCTATAGAAACATGCTCGAATATTACATCTAGCAAGGTAGTGACCATCAGAGAACTATGTTGTGATACTGAAAAATGAGGTCTGACGCTAAAAAATGTGTGTTAATATGAAGGCATTATGATCATGTGCTACGTCTCAGGCTTGTCATTATTAAGAAGAATGCACATGGAAAAAATTGCAAATGGTGTCACTGGAGTTCAAGTTTCTCTGCAATTCACTAGGTCGCTATCAGAAAATCCATGTGACTTGTCAGTGGTGACATAGCGAGTGCTCAGATTTTGCCAAAGGCAGTAACCTATTTAAGGTAGATGTGACCACAAAAATTCCCATGCAGTCTTATTAATAAGCACGACTACCTTCTCTGACACCAGTTTTAATTGGTGAAGTTTCAATCAATGTATCTTTCGTTTTTTGTCACCAGAATTGTGCATTCGTATGAGGTCACTATATTGCTAGCCGAAAAAATTACAAATTTTTTGGTAGTGACATAGTGAGGGTCTAGTCATTGCAAAAGATGACATTCTTTTTCAAGTAAGCAATGATTTTAAGGATCTCAAGGAAGATATTATGCAAAGTTTTGCTTTTATTTCTATATAGGTTGTGTCATTCATGGTTTTATTTCCTAGCATCAGCTTTGATGATTACCAAAAAATTTCTATATCACTAGTCGAATAGTTGGTAATTTTACTAGTAGCGATGTAGCGAGTGGTTGGAAGGTTGTGATGTAATAGGAAATCCTCAAAGGTGGGCCCTAAATGAGTGACTTGAAAAATTTGAGTTATGCAGATCAAATGACATGGTGGCATCCTAATGAGCATTTGTAAGCAGAAGATTTTGAATTTGTTGGAACTCGCTATATCGCTAGCCGAATAGTTAGTAATTTTGCTGTTAGCAATGTAGCGACTTTCCTGAAAGTAAAAAACATGGCAAGGCTAAGGACGTATGATTTCATTAGAAATTAAATAATATATATGTGTGCCAACATGTTAAGCTAGCTCAGTGATAGTAGTATCTTGGACCCACTCCCCACTCAGAGAACATGTAAATGATTCTAAATCGTTAGATCAAGCATAAATCGACGATACTCGCTAACTTGCTATGGAAAGATGTGCAAAAGTTATGTATAACAAGGTAGTGAGTGAGGGACCCAACACTGTTCTCTTAAGGGTTGTATCAAATGTTAGCCACATGATCAAAGCAAGACCAATGGTTATCTCTAGCTCATTATAGGAATGTGCTTGAAAGTTATGTATAGCGAGGTAGCGAGTTGATGACACGTGTCCTCAGTCATTTGTGGGCCCAGTTTGAAATGCCAGCATTAGAGGAAAGGTACAGATGGAGGTAGTTTATTGGTTTGAATGCCAGTGTGTTAAGAAGAAAAGTGATTTAACCTAGTTTACATTCCTAGATCGTAGGATTTTTCAAGGATCAATGACGTAAATTTAAAACGAAGTGCGACACCACTCTATTTTTCTATTCTGTGCATTTATGATGAATGAAAGTTTTGTGTGAGGGAGAAATAGAGTATAATACATGAGATTTCATTATTTCTAGTCCCACACAAAAAAAGATTTCATGTTTTCTAAGCATAAGAGCCTGTTGATCATATTGTGTTTAGCCTAGTACGAACATGAACTAGTTCCTCATCTAATTGAGAGCAACTGCAGAGGTTCGAAGAAGAACAAGTCTGGCAAGTCAAGTAAGTACTCATATATAACCTCTATAACATTATAGTTCCTATTATTACGATCAAGATGCCTCCTAAGAAAGCATTTTGTGGGAAAATTAATTATATAGATAGAAATGTACATGATGATTTGTTAGAATTACTCCCATAATCTACTACCGAGCCTGCACAAGTTAAAAGGTTAATTTCCTTTAACCCTAGGATTAAGATTTCTAATGGCCTATATGACAAGGGGAACTGGGTTAGGGATGCAAAAACTACACAAACTAGTCTTGTCTTGTTTAAAAAGTGGTTTTTAGAAAGGAATTTGTTTGTGCCGCATGCTAATGTCTAAAATTCTGATTTGGGAAAGCTAGTAGTTCCAAGTGTTTTCATGGATTATGATTTGCTTGAAGCCATTGTCAAGAATTATGACCAAGCTGTTAGAGTAGTGAGAAGAAATGATGGCATGCCTCTAATCTCAATTAGTCCCAAAGAAATTAGAGAGGTTTTTTACCTATAACCATTATCAGATTACCATGTGCCAATCAATCTACCAAAATTCGAGAATGAATACAAAGAAAAGAAGGATGTAATTAGAGGAGGTGAATAGAGGGCACACATTGGTACAATAGGAACTCTACCAATAATTACTACAAGCTCTAGAGAACCTTTTAAGAAGATTCTTTTCACTTCTTGGGTTGTAGAGATATCCAGGACCTTGTGCTATATTTTTGGTGAAGATGAGCAAGATTTCATGTCCATTGGCCCTATGTATATAATTGGTTCTTTTGGTGTAGATGTTATCTTTGATTTTGCTTCCATTTTGGTTGAAGAAATTCATACTGGTTTAGTTGGAATTACGAAAGGCAAAGTGGAGAAAACTTTTGGCCACTATTCTCTATTAATGCATATGTTCTTGTTCAAGGGTGTGACATATTTCGGTAATGAGATGGAATTGAACAGAGAGGAGAATGCGAAAGCACTACTAGATATGACCTGGGATGCAAATAATGCTAGTCTTGTAAGATTTGATAGGTATTTTTCTTCTAAATTGAGATGCCTCATATTGAGTGACAATCCCAAAATCCCAAAGGTATTAATGAACCTCTACAGGCCTATGGACAAACCCCATAACTTGAAAGTTTCACACAATTGGGGAGATATTATTCCTTACCCTATTTCTATAGTTTTTAGAATCTATGGTTTTAAAGGGATTCCTCATGTCTTGCCTTACCAAGTACCTTTCAAGGTAGGAATGGCTGGAGTTTCATGGCAATTGGGAGGAGTAGAAAAAATATTTCTATTGAAAATGCAACTAGGGTCAATTTTCCCTACCTGCACAGTGGCCCATCAGTTTGTGATTACCAAAGGGGGTTGGCTCTTTTTGCATAAAATTTTGGATCAGTATATGATGGCCATCCCCCATGCCTATTTTTGTGATTTTGAGGGATTTTTAATCAGACCTTGAGGGATAGAATTAAGCTGGGATAGGTCAAACATGATTCATATTATCTAGGGGACCTTATAAGGAATGAATTCTCATTCCAAGAGTAGGAAAATAAAACAGAAAAATGGAGAGTTTATTCTCGAGTCCTAGAATTCATTCATTGTTTTGATAAAACATTTAGTCCTTTAGATAATGCTAATATAGAGGCTGACAAGATAAATAAGCTCATGAGTAACTTCCTTTAAATAATGGAAGCTATTCATGAGAAGAAACAATCTTTTATTGATTCTTATCCTAATAAAGCCAAAGACATCATGAGGACATTGGCTTTCACTCCTAATATAGGGGCTGGTCAAATAATTGTACAAAAGAAGCCTAGTTACACTATAATTCAAAATAAAAGGGCTCCTATAGATAAGTGCAAGAAAATAATGGGATCCACCAGTACAGCCCAAGAGGAGAGACCTGATGAACCTAGTCCCAAGAGGCAGAAGATAATGAAAGAAGAAAGACCTCAAGTTGAGGAATATTCACCCACTCAATCCCCTTTGAGGATTGGAGAAGAACAACTCACAAGTAAGCAAATTGAGCAGATGGGATCTCAGGGAGGTATCTTTATTACTCAAGCAGAATTGGATGAAGGTAACCCTCCAAAACCTCCCCTCCTAAGTTTGGATATAACAATAGCTAACTATAGAGGTAGGAAATTGGACCATGTGTTAGAATATGCAAGTCATCAATTTTTGGCTAATGACAACTCTGTGAAATCTAGGGCTTTTCAAAAGTTTGCATGGAGGGAAAACATGAATATTTTTGAGGAAATATGTAAAAGGTTGAAAATAGAGCATCCAGAAATGGATGAAGTTTCCATCGAGAATGAAACAAAAGAAGAAATGATAAAAAGAATTTTAGAATATAAGCCCTAAGGATGGAAGGCAAATGGTGAAGGCATCTAACATTTTATTGTTACCAAATTGGGATATTGTTGATGCCTTAGTTTTAAATTTTGTTTCAACTAAACTAACTTTGAAAGATCAAAATAAAAGGGACTTCCAAGACATTGCATTCACTGAAGATCAAGCTGCATTGGTTAGTTGGTCATTGAGAACAAGATCTAGAGCACATCATCACAACCAGATGAGTCTGGATTGATGGGAAGCATAATTGTGAGAAGAGTTGTTGATACCTCACATGTGCAAGCATCAAACTAGAATGTGGATTCTTCTGAGTTTCTTTTTCCCACTGCTAAGAAGGAGGAACAGGCTATGTTTGAGTTACAAAATAAATTTGAAAAAATTCTTGACACTTATAATAAGGAGGTAAAAAGTAGAATTGAGCTTGAAGGAAAGCTAATGGGGAAATCCACTAAGCCAAGAATAACATACCCCCATCCTCTACTAGAACCTTTTAAATCCACGCCCTTGTAGAAATACTAGATACACGTCAAAGGCTAGAATATTACACAGCTAAGGATTTTGAAGAAGAGAAAAGCAAGCTATGGGCCTTACATGTAGAGTTAAATGTGTAATATGAGGATAAGATTAGAAAGGCTCTATTGTATTTAGTAGATAAAATTGAATGGCGCTTGTTCTATGTTTAGTTGGCAAGAGTAACAAGTATATGGGAGGAACTAAATACCCATGATGAAATCCTCAAGCCTATTGTTAATAAGTGGGGAAAAGGGGAGAAAGAAATCACCCTTTTATGTTATTTAGTTATAAGGTCTTCCCATGACCATAATGAAAAAATGTATGATGTTGCTAATGACCTATCAGATTTTGATAAGAGGAGAATTGCTCTACAACTAAAAATTGTTTCTTATTTAAGTAGATACAAGAATAAAAAATTTGATTTGTTTCCCTATGCCTTGGATAGAAAAAATAAATCCAAAAATAAAGATGCATGGAATAAAGAATTAGATGACCTGTTCTACATAAGGATAAATAAAGTTGTAAATGAAAAGGGGCATGCCTAGTTGGCCATCATGACAAAAGAATTGGTTAAAGTCCAATTATTTTTTGATTCTTTGAGGCAATAGTTTTTTGGTCTCTAAAATGAGACTAACTACATATTAAGAAAGCAAGATGATATCCTACAATTTGGTTGGTGTGATGATGCACAGTTTAACACCTGGATAACAGATATTCCTTCTAATGAGCGGTTAGAAGAAGGCGGTACAAGTAATGATGAGGAAAAAAAGGGTGAGGTGCAGATCATTGACACATCAGCACCAGATCTGATAGCTGAAGAAGGTGAAAAAGTAATATTGCTTGCTCAAGGTGAAAGTAGTGAAGATCTGCAAGAAAAAATTGATTTGGAGGCACCACAAAATAACCCTTCATTGACCAGTTTGGTAGCCATGTATTCGAAAGATCCATAATAATGGGGGACAAATAAAAAGTTGATGATTTGCAATAGTAATAGAAATGGGCCTACCCAAATAATTTTTGATGTGCTTGGCATTCTGTTATGATTGTTTTTGTCTCTTGTTATGTTGTTTTTGTTTGGAAGGACACTTGTCAAATCACAATTGCCCTTTTCTTGTGGCAACTCGTGTCTATATAAATGAGCTTTCAAGGCAATGTGATGGTCTAAAACTTGTAGAATTTTTTATTTCTTTCAAGAAAAGTACATTCAGTCGGTCCAATAGTATGTAGTTGTTTTGAGTTTGCTTCCAATTGTACTCTCTGATAACATATTGAAATGACACAAATAGTAATCAGTTCTGGGCTTTCAATTGATTTCTATTGGTTATTGTATTAGTGATTTGAAAGGATAATACAAAGGGGTATTTATACTATATTTGTGTCATCAATTTCTATCTCCATTTTATGGATTTTTCTACTTTGAAGTCATTTAAATAAGTTTTAACTTGGCTAAATGCAATCTGGATGGGTTGTATACTTATATCACTGTTGCTTTTAATTCAAGGAATTATAGAAATTCTTCAATGAATGAGTAGGATTTATGAGTTTATAGAAAGGATACTTCATAAGAATGGAAATGGGTGATTACAATTGATTAATTCATTTACAAGTTATTTGAATTAGATCTCCCGCCAATAGTTAATTTGTTGCCCAACAAATAAGGCACAAGTCACATAAGTCAGAAGTGAGCAAGGGTGAATTTTGTTGCTGCATATCAAATCATTTTAAAAAAAATCAAAACCTTTTCATTCCATTTTGTTTAAAGTTACAAATGTTGGTTACCACTCGTTTGCATTTAGTTTTCTAATTCTTAGATAGCCACTAATTCTAGGATAAATCTGTGAACTATAGGAGATTTATAACCAGATCTTCTTATAGGGGATGCATATAGATTTGAGAAGCTTTTAGAGAAAATTGATAAACTGTGTATGTGCTTGAGGGTAAAGATGAGAATTAGAATGAAACTAAGATAATTTCATACCACAGTCTACATTAGAATCATCCCTAGGTATACCCACCTTGGTTTAGTAGAGCCTAAATAGTATAAAACCATTTTTGGTTTTGTTGAAGTTGGGTCAAAGTGGTTTATTTATGTAATTGCTACTAGGAATTGGCTAATCCTTAGATTGTGTGAGTAATTTCATTATGGTATTGAGCATTTTGTTGCTCAATAGTTTCAAACACCAACACCTAGGTCGACATGGTGCATGGGACAATGCGCCCATGTGGGGGAGGGTGATGTGGGATGGCTAGATGGGGTAGGATGGATGGGATAGGGAGTTAAGGTTGGGGTTTGGGTGGGTTAGTAAGTTGTTAGGTTAGGTTAGTAATAAAGTTAGGATGTTAGATGGTAAGGGTTAAGTTAGTAGGGTTAGGTAAGTTTAGGTTAGTGTTATTTCATTTTTTAAGTTTTAAAAAAAATTAATATTACTGATATTAGATTTTTGTATAGTGTTAGTTGAAAAGAGTATTTAGTATGCTTTGTTGGTTAATTAGTATATTTTATTTGATGGATTAGTATGTGAAAGATTAGATTAGTAAGGTTTTAAAGATGTTAGTTGATAAGATAGTTAAGATTAGTCTTAATTAGTTTTAAGTTTATTTATTGGATAATGTTGGTAGTTAGTGTTTTGAAATTAGATCTTAATAAGTTTTAAATTAGATAATGTTAAATAGAATATGTTAGGTGTTAGAAATTAGTTAGTTATATTATTTGGTTAAACTTGAGTTTTAAATAATGTTTGAGTTTGTATGTTTTAAATGTGTTGTAAGTTTAAAGACAAAAGAATTATTTTAAATTAAAATAGATTTGTTTGTTTTAGGAGTTAATTAAGTTTAATTTTTAATTTTTTTTTATAGGATGTTTTAATGATTGGAGTTTAGTCATTAAAATAGAATTAGTTGTAAATTTTAGTACTTAAATATGTTAAAAGATAAATAATGCTTAGTGATTAGTAAAGAATGCTTAGTATTAATAGTTAGATTTTAAATGAAAATGATTACTTATTTGTTTGTTAAATTATTTGAGATAGAATTATTGGGGTAAGTTTTATTTTATGTTAAGTTATTTATTTAGTATGTTTTAGTGTTAGGATTTAATTAAAATTTTAGATTGGTTAAATAATAATTAGAATTTAATTGTTATTGTTCAAGATATATTAGAACATTTTTAATTAAATCATGAATGGAAGCTTTAATCGATTGTTAGTTTAGAATTTAGACATGTTGTCTTGTAATTCTTGGAAAGAAGAATAGAGGGGTATAATTATTTTTAAAAATGTGTTAGTTTTAGTTTTAATTTCAGAATAATTTTAAATAACCTCAAGAATTTGATTCCTATAAATTATAGCTTTGAAGGGGTTATCGAAGGGCTCTTGCATAGCCAACTTGATGGTAGCATAGTATTATTTTGCTAGGCAATATGTCGTAATTATTTTAATGATGAATATTTAATGTCTTCAATTAGTTTAAAATAGGTTATGATAATATCCTAAATTAAGTATTAATATGTTATGATGGCTTAACCTATAAATGTAGAATTAGATTCTCCCAAGGATTGATCTAGTATAGTGTTAAAAAGGGGATAGCATCATAATCGACTTATGAACTTGGAAACCCTAAAATGTAAATTGAATTGGAAGACATACCCTTGAAGTTTGAACCTAAATGTTAATTGATTGACTCATTCAACTAGAACTAAGTACTCCCATATCATTAAGAATTCAAGATTTTGAACCCATACATCATGTGGAAGATGTCAACTCTACATCTTAATGATATGTATTTGAAACTCACTCTTAATCCTTCATGTACTTCTTGTAACCATTGCAATGTAATATGTATATATATATAGTGGATTATTATTATTACTATTAACTCAATTGAAACTTTTAAGTGACCTTTGGAAACCTCGAACAATAGGATTACTAACTTGAGAAGTTATTGAACAAGTGAGTTAGCTAGGAATACTCAAAGAATAAAAGAATCTTAGTTCTACTATGAGTAGTGGAACCCTAATCGAGGATTAAATCTATCTAAAACATGGTGGTAATAACATAAATTAAATGGTGGAAGATGCAAACTTTTGAGTTAGGGTTATGTGAGTCTACTTATGTTATCATGCTTATTGTACAAAGCACAAGTAATACCAAATTTTAACTATCAAGGAAATGCTCATAGACTCTAGATTGAAATGATCATATTAGTTATAACCCTACAATATAGAGTAAGTAAAGTCATGATGAGGTCATCTACATAATACAAATTAAAGTTTTGGGTATCAAAGTTAAATAATAAGTGGACTTTAAGCCATGAGACATGATAAGAACAATAATGATGACCTATATCATCAACAAGGAGATAGTGGTAAGAATGAATGAGTAAACATTGACATTGGATAAGTAAACATTGACGACATCCTAATAATGGTTTTATACCTAAGTAGATGCAAACCTACAACCTAAGGATGAATTCATAAGTCACTTATTGACTAGGAAAATGAGAAATATGGAATTATTGATAAGAACAATAGCATTCAGTGTATTCTCAAATGATAATTAGAACTTGCATAAATAATGAAATAAACAAAACAATGATATATATGTGTACAGGATCATAAAAATTTGGTGAGATTGATAACACAACTTCAGCCATTATATTGTGGTGAATTTGACCTAAGAAAGATTATGGTTATGTGCCCTAATATGTAATTATAGTGAATTGAGGATAAGAGATTTGGTTTTGTAATTGCAACTCAGAGTATAACTCTATTAACACTGAGGACCCCACATGTTAGATTATTCGAAAAGATACCAATGTAATCACAAGAGGATTGAAGGAGACTTATATTAGTATCCTTGCATTTTTATTTTTAAAGCAAGTTCTGATTAGGCCAAACCCCTTGGTATAGTAAACCCTAATCGTAGGGTGATATCGATGAAGATAAGTATGTAGTTAGTATGTGGGATCAATCAGAGTTTGAGCGACATGGTCATTAGACCACCATCTAAAATCAATTCAAGATCCCTGCAATGTATTTGGAAGACCTAAGATCCCTCATTTTCCTCAGTGACCCTGGTATGGCTGCATTATGTCAATAATGTAAATTTTGTAAGTGATTGGATTTATGTCCTTAATTGTTTGATTTTAGATTTTGGTATTTTAATGTTCTTCCTTTTTGCCAACAGTGTGATGTGGGGCTGTTTAGCCAACTGTATTATTGATGATTCTATTTTGCCTCTTGGTTATGTCTTTATTTCTTGATTAAAATCTTACTATTGTGGCCACTCCTCATTTCTTTGATTTCATATTTTTGTGTTAAATGTTTCATCCTTGATGTTGAATTTAAATTGTGAGGCACTTTCTTTGAAATTTTTTTTGCAAAGTGACATATGATGGGCCCACCAAAAAGGATTCCTAATGATTAAGTGGATTTTTAACATTAGGGTTTGAGGTTATTAGTGAGAGTATTCATGCCCCACCCTCTCCTAGGACTTTGAGAATAGGACAAGTGTTATCCATTGATTGGTATGAGTAATGAAATTGCACCCCAACATAAATTTGGTTAAGGTTACAAGTTAACCGAAAGGACTTCTAGATGGAAAGGTGCATGTGTAGTGATGGACTCATTGAGTATCCTATCAAGAATCAGTGCATCATGGAAACTCTAAAGGGAAAGTATTTAATGTTCAATAAAGGGACAAATTGCTTAATATGAATCCTCATTTGAGGGAGTCTTGTACAGGTGTTACTCTATGACTGGGTACATGGAATTTGAAATACCTTATTTTGTTATTATTACTAGAGACTTTATAAGTATTTTATAAGAGTTTAGAATGTTGTTTATATATGACCAATATGTTTTAAGGAATAATTGACCCTGGAAAATGTAACCACATCAAAGTTTTGAATTGAACTTCTCTTTTAACAATGGTAATCAGACAAATAGGTTATCATCCCTATCTATGTATGTGAATTATTAAGCATTCTTTAAGTAGAGTAAATCTTGGAATAAGTCTAGACAAGGTCTAGCATAGCATGAACATTTTAGTTGTGTGACTTCCAAGAAGAAGTCAAAGGCTGGTGGGGGAGGATGTAAGGTTCCTCCTCACATGTACTTATTAAATATAAATTCCTCTATTAAATATGTTGTAGGATATTAGAACATATATGAAGTAATGTCTTATTTTGTGAATGTCCTAATGAAATTGAAAGTAGTTGATACATCCATGTTTTAATACTCAGTGATTTGAGAACTACTATATTATCCTGACTGTTTAAAAATTAAAATTTCACTAACGATGATATGAGGCATTTTCACCTGATGATAAGGGTGTTGATTTTTGTACCTTGATGATTAAGTTTTATGTTTTAGATAGTTTAGTATTCTTTAATTGGTAATGTTATGATATTTAGGTATATGCATGCCCACCGATGATTATACTAGTACTTAATCTAAATTAATGAATAAGTTATATGTTATATTGATTATGTGGTTACCAATGACTAAATGTGAGTAGAAATGAAATAAACAGTTAATTATATGATCTAATGGAGAAATGGAACTAAACCCTATGTACCTATTGTGGAAATGAGGGTTGAGTCTAACAAAAGATCCAAACCTTGTTGATCATATTTTTATTTTTATCATGAGATGTATGAATGTATCATTCTATAATTAATTAGTGTTAATGTGTTTGTAACAGTGATTTTTTAGTATTTCTTGACACTCGTAAATTGTATATGCATTCCATCATGATAGTTAGGGTTAACTGAGTAACCTAAAGATCTAAGTCAAACTAGGTTAGTGACCTTTTTACTAATTATTTAGTAATCAAGGTTAATTACCATAATCAAGATAAGTGAGTAATCTAATTTTTGAAGGTTTTTAGAAAGTCCTAAAATTTTCTAGCATTTTTTAGGTCCCTAATTAATCCCTAAGGCCTAAAATCATGAAATATAAGTACCTAAGGGGTATGTGTATGGGTTGGGGGCATTTCCCATCCCCTATCCCCTTTTGTTGACTTTTATGGTCACTCAAAAACTCTATTTTTTTTTATTGGTAAAATTGAATGTTTTCATCATCAGTTGGATAACCTTAACTCTTCCTTTAGGTCAACCTTATGTCTAGTTGAGTTAGAAGCCTCTAGAACTTTAGGCAAGTGGGGGAGTTATAGCTTTCAAGAGTGGTTGAGTTTAGGATCTTATTTAGAGGCAATTTTGAGAGGGTTTTGGGTGTTCACCCAACCTCTAATTTTAAAGTGGAATTCAAAATTGAAGGAGAAGGAGAGGAAAGAAAGCTCATCTCAAATTTGTTTAATTTATATAAATCAATTTTTTAAGGTAGGAATACTTCACCTCATTTTGTCCATGTTGTGTTTTATGTTTCAGTGTTATTGCATATGTAAGTTCATATGTGTGTTGAATATATTTGGGGAGGGATTGAAATAGGTTTTCTTAAATGTTTTTCCTTTGTATTTTTTCTTTGAATTTTGAAGGGATTGTATGGGTTGTTTTGGCATTACTCACTGTTGGATAGGGTAGAAGTGGTCATTTATGGGGGAAGGTCTTTAGTTGGACTCCAACATTGTAGAGTTTGTTCTTAGTATGAGAAGAGGGAGAGAGAGTAGGGTGTTATGGGCCCCTACACATAAAAAAAAACCATATTTTGAGTTTCAGAATCTGAAAGTGTAATAACAAAAGCCCTTGTGCTATCAGCCTTGAAAGTGCATCTATGGAAGAATGAAAATTCTTGAGACTTTAGCCCTGAAAGGGCATATGTTATGGTGTTCTGGCCGACATCTCCTATTGGAAAAATTCATGTTCTCCCTAGTTTGGTTCAATGATGAACCTGTTGTGTAAACCTAAAATGGGAGTGAATGTCTAATTTTGTCTTCATGTTATGATTGGTTGTTTCCCAGTCAATTTTCATCTCTCCATGATCACCATGATGTATTGTAGAAATTGTGATGGATCCCTTCTTAAGGGCCAAGAAGGAAATTCAAAATGGTTAATGGATTTCAGTTATGTTGGGAGATTTCTCCTCAGGATTGAAATCCTATGTAAAAATATTATTTAACTTATTGTTGAAATGGCAACGATGTCAAGTTTTCTTCTTGGTTCTTTCCTGGTGAAGCCTTTGAATTAGGTGGTTCAATAGAAAAAGAAATTGAGTAATATTCTTGCAGATGATATTTCTGGTATTTCAATTTTTGCATATGTTTACTTGAAATTGTATGTGATGATGTTTTATCTTACCGTGGCATTATATACTTCAAAATTTCATTCACATGATTTATGTTAAATGGATAAAATGATGTTTCACCTTCCTACGGCATTTTTTTTAATGTTTCAAAATTTTATTCATTTAATTGAGGTTAATTAGATAACATGGTAATATATATTAAGTTTTGCAATTTAAGTTTAAAATATGTTAAGAAAATTTACATTTGATTTGTACTTAAATTTCATAATTGTACATGAGTATGTGGAGATTAAGTAATTCTATTTCAATACATATGTATTACATTTAATCATATTATCACTTTAAAAAGAAAAAAAGAAAAAAGAAAAATTGTTGGTATGTTTTTGCCCTATATTTTGGTCATGACAATTTGATACTTTCACAAAGCATGTTTGATGCAAGCTCCAACACCATCATGTTCACCTTTTCTATGACCACTCTCGAAGAAATTCCATATGTGTTTTATATTCTCATTGTGATGATATCTACATAATGCATAAAATGGTCTAGATGATTTGAACTATGTGGTATATCCATTAGACCAAACATTATGTTTATCAACATTTATGTTTCTTTCTTTCAAATAAGAAAAGAAGATATTGAAGCAATGTTTGACATAGTGAATTTCATATTCTTTATCATCACTTATATAGAAATGATATTCATTTTTAATTACCGTGCTTGAATTGTACTCTGAACACCATCCAAATCTAACTATGAATATCTATAACAAACATGTACCATAATAGTCACCTTCTTAGAAAAGTAATAATTTGATTGAAATTCTTTCTGATGAACAAAGGAATAGTTCTCTGCAAAATTGACAACTAATACAATCGTTCCAAGTGGGAAATTATCTCTCAAAGTTTGAAACTGTTGTGCTTGCCACTTTGCAAAAAATGCGTGATGAATATAAGGTTGAATCAAATTCTTAAATTTGTTCATAAATGTTAGAATAGGTAACTCCTCTTCAACATATTCCAACCTTTTTGTCTCTTTTCCCAACTTTATTTCATTCTTGACACACTTGTAACTTTTGTAATTCAATTTTTTTGTTGCATCAATATTTTCAATTTTCAAAGGAAATAGAGCCAATTCACCACATGTTTCACATAATCTTTTGATGCAATTTATTTGACTAGTTGGATCATCTATTTTGTCACATAGAATGGATGATAAAAACTCACTTCTCCTACTAGGAGGAGCAACATGAAAACCATATGTGTCTTCTACAAAATTTCAAAATACTTGATAGTGGAGATCAAACTCAATATGATGATGACAAGATGTTTCAAACACTTTGTTTGACCTCACAAAGTATGGCTTCAATTTTTCAAATAACATTTGGCCAACTTTTACATTAAGATGTTCACTACAAAATGACACATATAACTCATGTTGTGTTGTGTCCAACCAATGTTTTGTATGATATTCATATTGACCAGATGCAATCCTATGCCTGATAACATCTGTACTATATGATGAAGGAAAAGTGTTATCAATCCAAAATGATATGACTAAATTTTTTCATGACTCTTGAATCCTATCAGAACAAGGTGTTCTACACATGATTTCCTAATTACCCTCCATAGTACTATCATCCACAATTAATCTTCTCTTAACATATTTTCTCATTGTTTTCCTACTAAAACCCATATAGGATGAAATTGAAGATATTTGTCTATTTTGGGTCATATCCTTATTTACAACAGACATCAACATCACTTTTCATGCCATAGACTTATCTTTAGTTCAAGAGTATTTTTTTATGTTTTTCAAACCTTGTTTAATATTTTCAATCATATCAGTTTGCATACTAGAAAATCTTCTCTTCTTTGATGTTGTGTCTACACCTAACAATTTCAATGCCTCTTGCAACTTCTTTTGTGTAAGAAAAAGTTCAAGTAAATGATCTTGTTCAAGTGTTTTAGTGTTATCAAATTGAGTCATAATTTCTCTTATCTTTTCATTCATTGACCTTTTCTTAGACAAACTTAATGGTTTAACAGTAGCTACAAGTCTTCTCAATTTATCCATGTCCATTTTAAGCAAATGATCTATTTTTTTTGGAGAAATAGCATTCTTTACAGATTGGGAAATATTTAGGAGTTCATCCATACTAGTTCCTACACCTGATCTTGATCCTTCTCTGACTTCTATTATTGGAATTTCTACAGGGAGCGATCTTGAGCCTTCTCCAACATCCATTGTTTGAGATTCTACACAAAAAGCTTCTAACCCTTCTTTGAATTTTATTATCTAAACCTCTATAGGGAGTGATCTTTAACCTTTTTCAACATTCATTGTTTGAGATTCTGTAGGGAGTGTTCTTGACCTATCTCCCATGTGCACTTCTTCTACTTCTGTTGAGCCTTCTTCAACATTTCTTTTACCTTTTTTAATTCGATGATAATGTGTTGTAGTCTTCTAAAGATTTCTTTGTTCTGCTTCATTAGATCTCTTTCTTGCATATTTGTTTTGCCTTCCTTTCTTGTTTCCCATTACAAAATCAAAAAACAAAAATTACCCCTTGTCTCAAGATAAATTTCGTGCAATAACCATATAAAAATTTCATTGTATAGATTTTCTTATCACTATCACTATTTTTAAACTACTTGTTAGAAGTTGACATTGGGTTTTTCTTGTTTTTTTCATGTTCACGTGCAACAATAAAATAGACATGTTCATGCAAACATGTCTTGTTAAATTTTTGGTGGTCAGGAAATTATAACCCATATGTTTACAGTGAACATGTGTTTGCAGAGAACATATAAAATATGTTCATAGTGAATGTCTAAAACTAAGAAAATTTTGCTCCCCCCCCCCTCCCCCCCCCCCCTTTTCTTTTTCTCTTTTGACACCCATAATTGCAGAAGAATGATCTCCTACTATAAAATAAAAAAATTTAAAATGTGTTGCTCGGAGCAAGCTTTCCAATGACTATACTTGTAATACATATTTTAATCATTAAGACTTTCAAATATGAGTTTAACTCATCATAGGTTCATTACCAATTGAACATCAATTGACTTCGACACTTTGGGAAAATTAGTAAATTAGGTCATTTTTTTTTGAAAAATATGTAGGAAATAGCTTATTGAGATAGTTATCTATTAAAAAAAAAGGTTTATGATAAATTGACTTCAAATTATTTGTGTCAAAAAGAACGTATGTCTGAATTATGATTGGTGTCATTTACAAACTTCATAAACTATACAATATTCAACCAAAATGAATCAAACCAAATGCATCCTCTAGATATTGATGTTACAAATCTAACACCAAAAGAATTACTTCATTATTATTTCTAGAAAAAAAAAGTTATGTGTCAAATAGACTATCACTCTTTAAAAATATTAAATTTTATTATATACCACTTTTTGGAGGAGATGAAAAAATTGACATAAATAATTTTATTTTTTTTAGATTAAAAAATATGGTTACAGAGTAGGAATAGAACACTAAAGATCACTAGTTTATGTCATATTGAAATTATTATAATTTTAGAGATATAATCACTCAAACATGAGGTTTTTTGCAAAAATATTAATTTCAATGTCAAAATTGGCTAAAAAGTGGAACCCATTATTGTTGGATCACCCTATACATTCTTCATAGACTCCTAATAGGTTCAATATCCTTAACCAAATTCTTTATATAGTGAATCATCTTGTGGGTTTCATCCCCACCAGGGTTTTCTCTTGGTCAAGGTTTCCCTAGTTAACAAAATATGGTGTTTTGAGTTCTCCTTATGTATGGTTATTTATACTATTTAGCATTACTGGTTCTCTTTCTTATGAATGTGACAAAGTAATTAATAATATTCATTTGTGAGAAAAATGATTAAAAATACTGATTCATCCCCCTCTCTCAGTATTATCTATTTTTAACAATTGGTATTAGAGCCTAGTTATTTAGAAGAGGCTTAATGACTTGAATAAGATCCCTATGAATATGGAACAATTGATGAAGAATCTTGAAGAAGCTCTTGAACAAATTGATCTCCATATTGATGAAAGAGATGGCCTAAGAGACAAATATAAAGATGCAAAAGCTTACATTGGTGAACTAAAGGACAAGATAGATGACCTGAAGCAAAATGATCTAGTGAGAAAACCAGTGATGATGATATTGAACATCTGAAGAAAGAAAATAAGATCTTAAAACATGAGTTAAAAATAGTTGAACTAAAGTAGAGTCTTAAGAAAAATGGAGGAATGAATGACTCTAAAATAAAAGCTAAAAATGTAGATCTAATATCCTAGTTATGCAAAGTAACATCAGAATTATAATCTATTAAGTTGGAGCATGCAGAATTAGAGAAATACAACACTATTGTGAAAGGTGAATTGGTGCAAACCAAACAACAACTTGAGAAATTATCTACTAGTAGTGAAAAGATTGAAGAACAAATATCTGTACAAAGACCTAGTTATGACAAGACTAGACTTGGATTCCTCCTTAGACAATCCGCCAAGAAATCTATTGAGAGAAAAGAACCTGATACCCCAGAAGTAAAAAAGGATCTAAACATAAGAAAAATAGATCATACATCTAAAGATAATGTTACTCACTCTGAGAAATCTAAATAATCTAATCAAGATGAGGATAATAGAAGAAAGGAATCTCATGCCAGGTGTAATGAACTTGAACATACTAGAGATGATTGCAAACGTAAGTCTTTTAAACCTATTTCAAATTTTTATTGTCACGATTGTCATAAATATGGACATTATGCAATAGATTGTAAGAAACCAAAATTTGATAATGATAATGCAAATAGTAGAATTTTTTAAAACCCTAACCATGTGGGCAACAAA
Organism: Cupressus sempervirens; assembly: GCA_028749045.1. NCBI lineage: Eukaryota > Viridiplantae > Streptophyta > Pinopsida > Cupressales > Cupressaceae > Cupressus > Cupressus sempervirens. The sequence goes on along the minus strand of CM053792.1, from coordinate 971,368,495 downwards.
AGAAGATCTCACAGTAATGAAAGTGGAGAAATAAGACAAATTATTTCTTATAGATGCAACAATCTTGGACACATTGCAAGGAATTGCAGAGCATTTGAGAACCAGAATAATGAAAAAAGAAGTAATATACCTATATGTCAATTATGTAATAACTTTGGACACATAGAAAAGTTTTACAGAATGGATAGAAGAAACCTTAACAAGAATTAGAACTATAGAAAGAACAATAGAAGAAATGATGATAGTCTAAAGGAAGAAATGAAGGAACTGATAGAAGAATTTAAGGAAACATTTGTAAAGGCAAAAGAAACTAGAAGTTCTCATATAGTTTAGGGAGAAGAACATCCTAATGTATTTGATAAGATAGTAAAGTCACTTATTGTATGTGACCCATCTTACCTACATTAAGCATTCTCAATAAAATAGTGTGTTAGTTAAAAATGATTGATGTCAAAGAGAATATCACAAGTTGCGCAGTTAATAGTATATACTAGACATTGAGAGGAGTCTATAGTAAAGTGCACATTTCTCAATATGATCAATATAGGGATACATAAGAAGAATAACCTCTTTGTTATATAGAGATAGTATATGAAACTAATGGAAGATACACATTTAATGTGAAATACAAATTGTGAAAGATTTAAAGGATGCAAATTGATTTACGAACATCATTTGCTTATGCAAAATCTTAAGTGCAAGATTGAAGAGAGATTTGAAGTGTTGAAAAAGTTCAGAGATACGTGAGATCACTAAAAACCCTAAAATGAAAAATTAATGTATTTTTCAAATTTGTTGAGCATATTTTCAGAAATGGCAAGACAAGAAATGTTTAATATCAGTAACAGATCTAGATATAACTTCAAGAAACACCCATTTGTTTCACTTCTTGATGACCTCATTAGATCATTTTTGCATGTACCAAAAAATGTTCTTCATGTCAAGGAAATAAGAGGTTATATTCACAATAAAATGGAAAGCATAGGAGATACTGAGATTCATTAGGAATTGGAGAAAATGTGCAACAATGATTTGTCATTGAAACTAGAATATGCATACTGAGAACAACTTAACCTAGTTAAGCACGTGTTCTACATAGACTTTGATAACCATGAATGAACAAGAATCATTCTGAGTAGAGTTCATGATGGGAGATTATATTATATGCATCGATAATGACCTAATTCACAAGGTCATAGGTTTGAGTAATGAAGGATGTAATCTCATCAACATGACGAATATGTGCATATTAGTTGAAAAAAATCTCAACACAAGTTTTGATGGTAGAAAAATGAAGATCAGCACCATTCAAGATGATGGAGTGAGATTTATCAGTAAAATTTTGGGATATATGTTCAACCATGGATCTAGGATAGATTTAGTCCCTGCCAGATTTCTTGATTTTTGATATGTTATGCAAACTATTAATGACAATAATTTTGTGTAATTGAATAAGTATTATGACTTGTATTATAATATGGATAGAAGATAGCTAGAGAATGTTGTAGTTAGAAATATGATCCTAAAAGATAAAAGGTTTGATAGCATCAGAGGTCAAATACCTGAAGATTTGTACAATAGACTAATAAAGAGGAATAGTATAGTAATTGACGAAGATAAGAAAATAAGAATAAATATGGTGAAAAAGTTATGTATAATAAATAATGAGGAAGAGATAATAGAAATTCTAAAAGGAATAGCACCATTGTTGAGGAATAAGAAGAGATGAATTCTTCTTATGGGAGGAAATTATGAAGAAGTGAATATGGAAACTCAAAAGGATATAGTTACATATATCTCTACTATGCCTAAGGAGACTAAGACGAGTGCGTAGACAAAGGAGACAAGCCCTACTATGGTAATAGTTAGTCAACCTCATAGTTCTTAGCAACCAACTAAAACTTCAATTCCAAGTGATTCAGCACACATTACCATTGGCAGTGAATCTATGCAAGTAGATAACAACAATGTGATAGTGGATATAATTGAAGACCCATTTAAATATTTTGGCTCCAACATTGCTAGTAATATTGTTGATTACAATAGCTCGTCTGATGAGGAAAAAGAATAGGAGCAAAAGGAAGAAGATGCACCTTCTGCAAAGAAATTTGAATATAGCACTAAAGTAACTACTACAAGTGTGCCTATAGCCACAGAAGCAATAAAAACCATCTACACCACCTACACAAGCAGCAATGGTCACTACAACAATAGTATAGTTAGATGAAGAAGATGAGGCACAAAACCTTATATCTTCTTTAAGTAAACTCCTTGAAAAGAAAAAATTAGTCAAGTCTATTGAGAATACTTTAACCTTAGTTTTGGATAGATTGGAGAAGATAGTAAGTTCTTTTGATACACCTATAGATATTTAATAGAGAGAAATTTTTTTGTGCAAAACCTTTGATAATGAGTTTACAATGCTTACCAATGTGGCTACAATTCAAGCATAGACTGAGCATGATGGTAAACTTCTTAAAAATATTTGTACAAATATAAGAAATGATATAGAAATATTAAATGTATGCATTAAGGCATTAAGATAGAATACAGAAGAAGAGAAGCAAATATATGCTACCTTCACCTTCATATTTTTGATGAACAAATCAGAGAAAAGATAATTGAGCTTCAGACACTCATAGATAACTTTCTAAAATAGAATCATAAGTTAGAAACCTTTGAGAATATAATGCAAGAAATTCATGATACCATCTAGGATATACAAGCACAAAAGGAGAAAGGTCTAAAAATATTTACTCTTTTGAGGGACCATTTATCCCCATCGATTACTTTGTTTCAAAATTAGTTTGAGGAATGGTTGGTAGCCAAGACATCATATGACAAGTTTGTGGCTATAGATTTGAATACAATAGAGTTAGCCATATATGCTCTATGTACCCTAATTAGTGTGTTTAATGCACTAAAAGATAGTTGGGAGAAACACCTTGCATAATTGAAAACTAAATTTGGTGATTGTTTCTCCAAGTTTTGATGTAGCTTTCAGATTTTGACAGGATTTGTTTTCTTTTGACACCTTTTTCATTGATGTTAAAGGGGGAAAAATAAGAAAAATTGTAATTACAATTATAATTTTAAGTTATATAGTTATATCTTGAAGTATAGTAGTAAGATTTACTTTAAGAAATCCTTGTAATCAGAGCTCTAAGGGATGTAACTTTTTTCAAAACATGAATACAATGTTTTTACTATGCTATGGTTATTTACTTTGATTGGTATGATAGCATGTTTGGGACTTAGCCAATTTTCCGAAAATGTTGCCATTAATGCCAAAGGGGGAGATTGTTGGCAATATGACCAATCAATTGAATAAGGTGAGATATGTGGTTATCATTTATAGAAACATATGTTTTGTAGTTTAGTTATGATAATTTGTGAAGGAAAATTGTCTAAGTATTGGACAATGTTACAACATCATGACAAGATTTATTGATATTAAAATATTCCCTTGGAATATTATCTTATATAGTTAACCCTAGATGCATGACATCATCTTGATGATGCATACTAGTGCACATGTACATAAGAGCAACCTAGTTCTTCAAGTTATAGAGGAAATATTGATCTAGTTATTTTATAGTGTAGAATAGAGCATGTCGGTAAATTGTGTTGAATGACTTGAAGAAGTTTTTTAATTATCAAATCTTGATGAGCTAACTCTAAGGATGATATGTGAGCTGAATAGGGAAGAATTTATTAATATTTTTGATATAAGTAAATAATGTTAATTGAAAAGTGAAAATTATTATGATGAGATACTATGCGATGTGAAGTAATATTATGTGATGTGAGATATGATGCAAATTGATATATGCATAGTTATCCCTTGTATGAAGAACTAAAAATCAAAGGAATTGCAAAGTATAGCAAGTGATCTAGTGTTGTATGTATATCTATTCTTTTGAAGAACTCAATTGTATAGTTTCATGTTAGGTTAGTGGGCTCTTCTTGCACACATTTGTATATGATCTACCAACTCCTAATAGGGTTGAGGATTCTAACAAAGCCTAGTCTCTTAACAGGGACTCAAGACACTATACATTCTTCATAAACTCCTAATAGGGTCAATATCCTTAACCATATTCTTTATATAGTGAATCATCTTGTGGGTTTCATCCCCACTCTACTTTTTCCCTTGGCTAGGGTTTTCCTAGTGTTAGTACCCAATGTGGACATGGTTTTAAAACTTTTAGTTTTAGGTTTTGAACCTCTCTAAAGCACTTCAAACTCAGTTCAAAGTGGTTTGAGATGCAGATTTGTTAGTTCAAAAGGGTTCAAAATCCTATCTCAGTCCATACTTCAGTTCTAGATTATCTTAGTTTAATGATTCCAAGAAAGTGCAGAATGGTTCATTCAGAAAAGTTCATAATCAAATACCATCAGTCAAATTAGTTCAAAATGGTCCAATAGTTCAAATGAATCATTATGCAGGTTCAACACAAGCAGAATTCAAAATGATCCTAATGATTCAAGGTGCAGATTGGGTGACTCAGAAAAGTTCAAAATCAATGTTTAATACCTTAATCCTATTTCAACTATAAGATTCGATTCAAAGGTTAGGATTCAAACTTAGTTTCAAAAGCTCAGAAGTTTGAGATTGAAGGCTCACTATCTACAAATTCCAAATGACTATTTTGAGGCACAGGTTCTTGAGGTCATGGTTCACAATACAAAATCTAGCTAAGAGATCTTCAATTGTGAATCTCCTTCAAAGTATCAAAAACCTCTCTCTCCCTCCTTAATTCTTTCTTAGCAGAGGATGGGATATGAATAAAATTGATGTTGCAAAGGTTATGGAAATTTTCCTTAAAGGGTCTGTTACCCCTTTAACCTATAGTCGAGCTCCTATCTGCATAACTTTATTTTTAGTGAGAGAAGGTATTGTTAGTAATGAATGTTCAACATGGATTCATGGAATGTTAGGTATCAGTGTGAATGGAACCAAAAAAGGAGAAACCAAATGTTAGGCTATACTCTAATTTTAATGGCTGGAGGTAGTTCTGCAAATCTGTCAAATTCTAATCTCAAACTTCTACATACACAAACTCTTGCTCTGAATACACACACTAATCTAGCTTCTATGCAATTAATTCTGATATTTGAAGCAAGGAATTATATCCTCAAACAAACACTTAGATAGTTAATGGTCTTTGAACATTTCAAAGAATCTTAACAATACATCGTGAGTTACTTGCACAGAGTCTGGATGCACCAATGTGTATGTGAACGATTTGATAGTTAGCTGCTGAAGGACATTGGTCATGACGCTAGCAAATGGAGAGCATGAGCTTGGGTCTTCTTGAGAAGAGGCATGACTATAAATATGCATGGAATGACACATTATATACCATCAAACTGTTTGACAATATGCCTTGAAGGTGAGAAAGCCGCAGGGCAACTTGAAGATTTGAATGCTCTTTATGATTTGGTCTGACTGCAAAGTTCCATGGTTCAAGGTAATTAAGTGTATATAAATATAACTTATTCTTGAGCTTGATATCTCATTCAGATATGTGGAGCCATGGGCGTATAAGAAGACAAAGGCATCAGGTGTAAAACCTGCCCTCAGATTGTTCTATGAAGCACGAGCACTGACAAAGGCATAAACTTATAAAATGGGCAAAGCCAAGCCACATGCCTGAGGATTTTACAATGATCATTTACCACTATTTTTGGGTTCACAAGAGACATCTCCAAGTCATTTGATAAGGTATCATAAATAAATGAAGATATAAATTAGATTTTGTGATATTTTTCATGATAGATATGGCATGGAAATAAAAGAAGATCACATAGTAGCAATTGGATGTGTTTGTAGGATCGTAATTTCATCACCACGAGCTCAGAGGATTAATTCATCAACAACATTGAAGGAAGAAGGGAGCCAAGCCAAGTGAAGTGGTGTAGAGACTAATCAAAGAAATATGTCTAGATTTTTGTCTATGACAAATTTGTTTAAGACACAATGATAGAGGAATGGAAACATCAGGATATGAAAATGACTCAGTGCAAAGGAGTTGAGCATTTTAGAAAGATCACAAACACATAATAGGATGAGTCTAGTCAGGTCAAAGGCTGATTGGAGGTTGTTATAACCATCTTGAAAAGTGTTTAAATCATAGAGCCCATGGCCTCTCTCTCTTGCAATAAAATTCTTTATCAAAATATATTAGGTAGGAGCATGTAAAGTTGCATGTTTGATACAACATTTGGTTTTTATAGAAACCATGAATGCAAGCTACTTTCATTGTCACAAAGGATGATGAAATAATATGTTTTATATCTACACTTCTACATTTAAACAACCAACAAAGATAGTAAGACTCGCAAGCCAATTACATAAAACTCTAGGTCTGTGGCTTTTAAATGGCACATGGATTTGAGTGGTGAAGGCTCAGGTATCTTTGGTAATAAAAAACATTAGGTTTGATTAATTGTGAAGATTGGATTCCCTTAAAGATCATTGTCCTTCTCTTCCCGTGGCCTCATTGGTCGGCTCTAATTTTGGAAAAAGAAAATACCATGGGTATGAGTTGAGGCCACGTGGTGACTGGCTAGGAAATACAGATGTGAGTTTCATTGAGTTTAAAAGTGAAATAGTGCAGATCAAAGATATATATATGTGGAGATTTAATTTAGAATTTCTGTTCAAGCACATATTTTTAAAGTATAGTGCAGGAAAATGATAAAGACTGACTTTAAGGGATCCCATTGAGAAAGTGGTTAAAAAGAAATACTTTATTTGAGAATTGAGAAAAGAATATAAAGGCATGATAACTTGTTATCTAAATAGGTGATGCTTGCCAAAGAGAAGAAAATGGGGAAATTTCTTGGGAAAGTGAAAAGGATCAGCAAACAAGAATTAGTTACAAAAATTGAATAGAAATCGACAAGAGGAGGAATAAATAAGTCAATAAGAGAGTAATGAGGGGTTCCACTTCTTTTCTGAACTGAAGACTTTGAGCTGCAGAATGGAAGGGTTGATGGGAAGTTTTATTTTCTGTATTTGCTAAGAGAGAAAGAGCAGTGCTTGGTTTTAATTTCTAAACTTTGTATTGGAAAATAAGGAATATTCTAATTTTTGAATGTGTCCAGGCGAAGGGAATTCAAGTTTCCTTTTTAATTGATGATTTAGATGCATAATGTAATGAAAACTTTGTTGTTTATGCATTTTTAGAGGAGGGAGACTTGGAAGATAGTTGCATATTGGAGCTTTGAATCTAGGCAATTTTCTCACCACTGATCGTCATCTTTGTATGAAATTCAGTTTTCTCTAAATGCATTTATATCATGAATTCCTAAATATATTTGATTTCAAAGTGTTCTAAAAGCTTGGTTTCTTTACTTTCTTAGATTTCATTCTTTTTGTAACGCTGCATGCAAATGAACTTTGTGTCATTTGTTAATACTTTCTTGTAGTATTTTAGGTTCCCGCATCTACATTGTATTTATATGTAGATGTTTGATATCCTTTTATGCTTTCTGGTAAAAGCATTCACATTTGATTCATTGAATATTTCATATGGGGAGCTGTACTTGGTAAAATTTAGAGGAAGGTTATCAACCTCATGATAACCTATCCAACTGTTGGTGTTAGTTTGTCCTCTCACTTGGGCATTCAAGGTCAAATTTACATGTATTTCCTCAAGGGAAAATCTATTCACTAACACCTAGTTAACAAAATATGGTGTTATGAGTTATCCTTATGTATGATTGTTTATATTGTTTAGCATTATTGGGTCCCTTTCTTATGCATGTGGCAAAGTAATTAATAATATTCAATTGTGGGTAAAAAGATTGAATATTCTAATTCACCCCTCCCACCCCCCCACTCTTAGTATTATCTATTTCTAACAAAAAAATCCTTAGGAAGAAGATAGTGTCTCCACTTATTCAATGCTTGAGCTATAGCATAAAATTCCTAATCATAATTATAATATTTTTTTTTTGCATCATTCAATGTCTCACTAAAATAAGCAATAGGTCTACCTTCTTGGCTCAAAACAACTCCTATTGCAATACCACTACCATCATAGTCTACTTGAAATACCTTGTACAAATTAGGAATTGCTATAATAGGCTACCTAGTAACTTTCTATTTCAATAGGTTAAAAATATTATCTAGTGCTATATTCCACTCAAATTCTTTCTTATCCCCTCTCATTGTTTCTGTCAAGGTTCCACAAATATTGCAAAAGACTATTCTAAAATTTCTATAAAACCTACCTAGTCCATGAAAAGATCTTACATATATCACACTTGGAGTAGGCCATTCAAGCATAGCCTTCACTTTCTCTAGGTCCATTTTTAGACCTTTTTCTAAGACTAAAAATTGTAGGTACACCAACTCGTTCTTTACAAAAATGCATTTCTTTAGGTTTATCAAAAAGAAATTCTTCCCTTACCTTATCAAATACCTTTTGAATATGAATCAAATGCTCCTCCAATGTCTTACTAAAGATAAAAATATCATCTAGGTAAATAATTACAAACTTACCTAGAAACTCTTTTAATACATCATTCATGAGCATCATGAAAGTGCTTGGTGCATTGGTTAGCCCAAAAGACATGACTAACCACTTGTATTATCCTTACCTTGCCTTGAAAGTAGTCTTCCATTCATCTCCTTCTTTGATGTGAATTTAATGGTACCCACTCTTTAGATCTATCTTTTTGAAATACTTCGCCCCACTTAAACAATCCATAATACCATCCATCCTTGGCAATTGAAATTTGTACTTGGTTGTGATATTGTTGATAGAACAAGAATATATGCACATCCTCCATCCTCCATTGTTCTTTGGTGCTAATATGGTGGGTACAACACATGGACTCATAGTCTCTCAAATCAACCCCTTATGTAACAACTCATGAACTTGGCTACTCAATTCTTCACTTTCTACTGGTGTCATTCTATGTGCTGCCTTGTTTGGAAAACTTGCTCCTCAAACCAAATACATCTAGTGACTAATCTTCCTAATTAGGGGTAATATATTAGGTACATTATCTAATACAATATCAAAAAACTCTACCAATATATCTGCAACTTCTACAACTACCTCCTCTACTTCTTCCTTACTATCTCTTAGAATTATAACAAAACACATATGCTCATGCTTCATAGATTTTAGAAACTCTTTTCCATCAAAAAAACACATTTTGGTAGCACTACATGCCTTTTCTTCCTTCTCCTTCAATGACTTCAACTTATGGTTCACTCTATCCTTGGTCAAAGTGTAGGTATTCACTTGCCCATCATGTACAACATGCCTATCAAACTACCATGACCTACCCAACTATTGGCTCCTAATTTAATAGTGTTTAAACAACCAAGTATGCAAGGCAAGAATGTGTCTATGGGAAGCTATCTCCAATGATGGACACACTTCACCAAGAACCTAGGCCAACTATAAGGCTACACTCCTTCTACACTTCAGGCTCTGCAAAACCTAGGTGGTTATACCTATAGATTCTTTATATGGTACCAATTATCAAAGCATACACTGAATCTAATGTAAAGTAGATATAACCCTTATTTCTCCTAATAAATCATGAAATAACATCAATTGATAGTAGCTAATTGCAGATCTATGAATCTTAGAAGCTGAGTGAGGGTTAAACATTGAATAGCTTTCAACATGAAAGGGGAAACATTTGATTAATGATGTTGATTCATCACAACCTCAAAATGAAGTAGTATAATAGGTGATCCTATAACTAATCAGTGCCTAATCCATTGGGGAAATTCCATGAATTCAAAACATACATCTGTGACATCAGGACATATTTTGTATACCAAACATTAGATCTATCTAATCACCTTGTGATTCAGACATCAGTGTTCATTCAGATCTCATTCTCACAAAATATCCTTGTCAAGTAACCAGTAACCTTGTTAAACATATCAAGCATTTACTTGGCCCTTTGGTCCAACAACAAAATACATCAAACATACAACCTAAAAGGGATGCAAATGGCTCTCAGATCTTTGTTCCAAAACCACATAAGACTTACAAATTTTTGAGACAGGAGATAAGAACCAAAATGAAACTAGTGAAATTATTGCTCATATGTATTCATTTCCTTGAAACTATACATTCAGATGCATAAAATTAAAACATGAAAAACACCTGACATATCAGAACTTCCTATATTATCTGCACTACTACTTTTCACATGAAAGAATTATGCTAAAGTATGGTGTCTTAGTATTTGGGATCCATCAAAATTGGAACCAGAATATGGTCTCACAGTAATGTGTAAATATTTTCCAAAGAATTGGAACCTACTAGTTTCTCAGTCACAAAAAATTGGAACCTCTACAGTAAGAAAGAATGAGATTGATATAGAGGAAAGAATTCCCAGATTTAATCTGAACTTGACATCTATCCCTTCAGGATTCCCTCTCTTAGAAACTGAACAACCTCTTTCTTCTCTCTTCCATCTTGATTTGATCTGGTTTTTATTATTACTATTATTGATCTGGGAAATATCTCCATTGAAATAATGAAACCTTGATGAGTCAACAAAATATCAGATTATTTACTAAAATGCTAAGTAAAATTTGAGCTTTTACTGAATGAATCTGAACAAATTTGACCCTAACTGCATTTCTACTGCCTTTTAACCATAGCCAGGTCATCATCATGCTAGGAATCAATTCTAAACTTCCATAACTAAATATAGTTGCAAAAAGGGAACCTGATAGAAAACCTCATGTATAATGAATCAACAACATTCTGTGCAAAAACCAACCCTAGAATTGGAAAATTTAGTTTCTCATGATTTTGGCGGTATATGATAAGGCATACTTTGCTTTAAAAATGCCCCTGATATGGCCTTCTAAAAATCAAGTCTTCATTCTTGGTTTCCATTGCATTTGAAAATTTCAAAAATGTATTCCTTTATATAGTTTGAACTATATAAATGATTTCCAGTTTTATTTAAAAAACTAACCTGTGCACATGATCTAAGAAGATTTTCAAAAATATTACTTAAACCAAATATTTAATTTTTTACCCTTATCTTCCAATTTGGGTCAACTCTATTTGACCACATCACCACGTGTCACGTGCTAATTTTTCCACCTTGCACTATGTCAAAGACACGTGTCAACTTCTTGCTATATCGCTATGCTTAACCGGTGAGCAACTTTGTTGGGCGAAATAGTGAGGACATGCCATGTGGCACAAACTTGGCTACCCTCACCACCTTGCTATGGTAATTCATCATGTAGGTCTTGTTTGGTGAAATGGTGATGACCTTCCATGTGTCATGTTCTTGTTCCTCTGCCTGCAATCAACTTGTATTCGACTATTTTTTGGATTTCCCGATGACCTCGCTACTTCGCTAACTAGAGTTCTAAGAAATTTTTGGCTAGTGAGGTAGCAACTAGCTAGATTTCTTACTTTTTTGGTCTCCTTCAAAATTGTTGACATCATCATCAATCTACATGCTTTTTCGATCAAAATTTTATTGTTCTTTCCTCCAGCTGGCCAATTGACCATGGGCCCCACCTTCCTTGCATGTCTTTCAAAAGCTCCTGTCTTACTTCACATGTCCTATCATAGAGATTTCTATTTAAACTTTGAAAAATCCCATCGCACAAGACATGTGGGATTAAAATTTTACCCTTGACTGTGCTTTTAGTGTGGACTTTTAACTCCATATCTCTTTGGCATCTTCTATGACTAGGTTGTGTGTTTTTCACTATTGCTTGCTTTGAATTCCTTCCCTTTGAGGGTGTTTAAATGTCTTCATTTCACACCCTTTAGTTGGGATCCCCAAAGGAAATCTCAATCCTAATTTGTGGACGAATGTTGTTCCTACCACTGCTAACTGCATATGTTCCTGTCATAGCTTATATGGCTTTGACTGCATTTTTTAATGTTTGGAGGCATGGTCTCATGCTTGGTGCCTTCTTTTAATCTCTTCAGATGCCTTGCCTCTTCCAAGCCATTCTATGTGTAGGCTGAAATCATTACTATCCAGGATACCACATGTGGCTTGGGTATGTGCTCAAATAGTTTGTGTGATGATCTTTAGCTCACCTTCTTCTTTATTTAACATGGCAACTATCTTTCTTTGCAGGCAGTTTTTTCTTCAGCATGGCATGCTTTTTAACATTTCTATTCCTCTTGTGGTCTATGGCTTCATCTATGTTTAGTGCTTGTTGAATGTACCCTGCCAAGAGTGGATGGTGTTCTTTAGCTTTGGTTTTCTTTTCATTGCCTGCCATGTTGGATGGCATCCTCCACTACAAAAATGTGGACCTTGTCTTTTTTTGCTATCCCCTGCCTTGTCCAGCCACGTGGATCTTCACCTACAACTCATTTCAAATGCAAATTTTTGATGGTGTCCTCTCATCCTGCTATGGCCATCTCAAACACGTGGATCCTCCTTATTTTGCAACTTCAGAACTCGCCTTCCTTGGCTGGGCATTAATTCTTTTAATGTAGATCTTCCCCACTTTTGTGTGGATGAATCTTCTAAATGGAGTACAACACTACCCTTTTAATTTGGTTTTCACTTTTTAACATGAAGCTGCCTTCTTATTTGGCACGAGCGTTTGTGCTTGAAGATGTAATTCCTCTTTGGTCTAAAGGTGGAATGGAATGCTTTTGTTTGTGGGAATTACAGACACCCTTCTTTGCAAGCAAAATTTACTAGATTCTTTTATGTTTTTCAAGACATGAGAATCTTTTGTTGTCTGAGAGCTTGATATTTGTTGAATGTTCTTATTATTAAATATTGCCTATTGCTTTCGATCTTTAATACTCTAGATGTCCCTTGCCTGATCATGGGTTTACTTTCTTAACACCATGGCTTCTTTTCATGCCACATTCCTCTCATTTTTTTATGCCACAACTTTGAATTTCTCTTTCAACATATGCATCCTTCTTCCCATGGAGTGGAGAGATGTGGTATTTTGTTCTTCATTTTCAACTCATTTGCATTCATTTGTGTTGCTTGAGGCATTTCACATGGATTTGTATAGGTCAAAGCACACATATTCTTGGTCAACTTATCATTTAGACAAAACCCCTTTTCATTTCCCCTCAGACTTACAATCTACTTTTGACTTATAAGACCTCTCATGCAGAAGGTAGTTATGAGCCATGCCTTGAAGGTGCCACCGTTTGTTTTTACATTGTAAAGAAGCTGCAAAATTTCAATCCTCATATGTCTCTATAAGGAAACAATTAAACAATTCAACAGCCTTGCAAATACCACTTAAAACTATCCCACATTTGAAATAATCTAGATGCGAGAATAGCTTGGTGAAATTAGTGAGCCTGAAGTGAGTCCAGTTAAATTTTTTTTGTTTTTGAACACCTGACTTCCAAACTGATCCATTGACTTTCTCAAACTGATTAGAAACCAATTTGAGCACTAACTAATCCTTAAAAAACTCATTTTTCATTAATTTGCAACCTGTCAATTTTGTGCTACGAGGTCCATTAACTGGCCTCAAAAACTAATCCAAATAGATAACTGGGCTTTGAAATCTAGGATACTGATTCTCTCTTCTGTACACTTTTACCCTGTCAGATCTCATCTTATGACAAATTCCCAGTCAAAAGATATTCGCTGTAAAAGTTTCCTTCTTAGAATTACCTGCAAGTAAACAAGTCAGAAAACAACAAATTGGATTCGGATTTGGCCTTGAATCCTGGGCAAATGAGCACTTGGGGAAACAAAAAATGGGACACTATTTCTTTGTCATGAGGACATTATGGATCTATGATTTGGGCTCATGATGAATAACAGGATGCAAATGGAAGACACTCAAAGTAGGCTACTCAGATTTTGCAGATTGGAATGATGGCAAGATAGTGATTTTGGCAAACATAATTGACCTAGAAAAGCATGCAAATGGATTTGTCAGAACTTGCAAACTAGCACACTTAAAGTATTTTCAGAGCACAAAATAGTGGTACAATCCATTTAATCTAGGAAATCACAGATCTCAAGTTATAACATCATGAACAGGGGTTCCAATCAATTTGCAAATGCTGACACCAGTGAAAAGATATAAATTGTGTTTGGAATCGCGTTTGAAAACTGATCAAATGGATTCTTCATAAGTTAAAACTTGAAACATAACAAGTCCCTAACATCTACAATGCAACAAAAAACTAATTTCAAGATTAAGGTCAACTAGTCAAAAATTATATCAAGTCAAACAGTGCTTCCTAGAATTCAGAATTAATTGGAAAAGCATGAAAACAATAAATGACCAACTTTGAGGGATTCAAAACCTAATCAAAAGAACTTGAAACAAATCAAAATCTAAAACATAGGTTCTTGGATATGGACACTAAACACTTGCAAAGCGGTAAATCACAAAACATTTCTAAGTATGAGATATTCAGATGCAAACAAGGCCTCCTGTCCCTGTTTGACATGGTAAAATGCAGATTTGAAACTAGCTCAAAATGGAACTTCACAGAATGACCTAGGATATCAATTTAACATCATGGAACACTTAGACACACTGAATGGAGGGTGTTAGAAACATTAAACACCTCATGGGGTTCAAAGGTATAGGCAGGTACAATCTCATCAAAAAGCATTTATAGGGCTTAATTTCTCAACCGTGCTTGAAATTGATCATGCAATTTTTAACGCCAACACCAAAAACATATGACATATGTCCATAGGTATGATATCACATAGTACATAATCCTAGCAGCTTCCAATCTTGAACTTCACTGAGCATTTCTCATTGACCATGACCTTGTGGTTATCTTGCACCCAAGCAATATGGCATAGATGCAGGTGTTTCTACCTCTTTAGCTTCAACTTTGTGACCATTTTTTTCCTACACCATATTGTTAGTACTTCTACCATCAATGATCATATCATGAAACTTATCTTCACATCTAAACCTTGTGGAAAAAAGCTCCTTCTTTGATTAGGTTCATTCTCACAACAGAATAGGACTCTTCTATTAACTAGGACTTCTCTTTCAACATCTTCAAAATGTGATGATCTAGAATTTTCATCAACATGTACAACTCTAGTTTGGCTTTCTATTCTTCAATCTATCCTTCCTTGGCACTAGGAACATTCAAATTCTCTATGCCCTTCTTCTCCATAGTGAACACATTTCCCATGGAAGCCTCCTCTTCCAGATCCTTGTCCTCTGCTTCTTCCTCTCTAATATCTATTGCTCTAATCATGAAAATGATTGGAATTTTTTCCACTCTAGTTTTAGCTACTACTTCTAGCCTCATCCTTTTTCTTCTAGTCATCATTATGGCCTCCATAAGATCATCCACTAGATCTTTCACTGTGACCTCTTCCACTATTCTTGTTGTCAAACTTCTTTCTCAATTTCCCTTCAACTCTTATTGAAAATGGGTATGCCTTCTCAATACTATTCATTTGAACTAGACTTATCTCATCCCAAATAATTTTCCTTAAGCCATTAAGATAATGAGCCACTTCCTCCTTATCAACTTCTACATGGTCGATTCCAATGAGAACTCGGTATACTCTTGAACATAATTTATTTCTTTCTTTAACCCCTACATTTTCTTCAATAGATCAAGCTCATAATCCAAAGGAATGAATTTCCACTTTAGTTTATCTATCATCCAATCCCATCTAGTGATTTTTTCCTTTCTATTTCTATTCAACTCCAACTGAACCTCTTGCCACTAGATCTTTGCATGTCCCTTCAGTTTTTCCTTCACAAACTTGACCCTATCAAGATCCTCAACATCTTCATACTAAAAGTATTCCTGCAATTCATCGATCTAATCAATTAGCTCCTCTAGGTTAAGATTTCTTTAAAAATGTGGGAACCTTGAACTTAGGTCATTTTCCAATCTTGGAGATCGCCTTAAAAGCTTCTCTTCCTCTGGGTTTAGAACTGCCTCTAGTTTGACATTTTCTTCATCTTTGTCCTCATCCTTGCTTTCATCTCTTATAGGAAGATTTATTCCTCTGTGAATTTGTTCTTCCAATGCTTGCATTTTTCTTTGGAGGGCTCTAAAAGCCTCAGGTGTAGCACCTACAACTCTTCCACTACACTCTCTTCGTGGAGGCATTTTTGTGCTACTATTGAAACCCTAGTGCAAACTGCTTCACAATTAGTGATCTATCTATATGCTCATTCCAAACCATGATCCTAGTGCAAACTACCTCATAGTCAGTGATCTATCCACACACTCAAGAACTCTAGCTCTGATATCACTTGATGAAGGGTGCTCCCCTCAATAACATAAACCCATAGTAGAAACAAAGAAACAATAGCAAATGTGAAAACAAAATATGGACTACTTATTATCACTGAAAATGCAAAATTATAGAATTCACAAGTACAATATGCTTTAACCCACATAAGTTCCTTCATTATAGTAATCTACAAGACTAAGTTGTGAACTACCACCTAGAGCTTCTCTAGACAATGTTCGGGCCTTTCTTAAATAGGTAATTTTATGCTGCTCATGAAGGTTCTAGATGCTTAAACTTAATACCTAGGGCTGATAGACTATAAAAATACATATAGAGTTGACTAAATACATCTTTGACAAATTAGTTTAGAAATTTTAGGTAGCCCAACCTTAGAAGGTCACAACTCTCAAACTATTGCTATAATTGGCTATTATAATCACTTTTTGGAAATGCTAGCTTCTGATCTACATGCTTTGAATGACACAAGCACCCTTCCATCAAGTTTCCAGATCTCATACAGGAACTCTAAGGTCTCCAATTGTAAACTAGGAGATTTTTCTACAAATATTTCCACCAAAAATCTGCAATAACTTCTCAGATACTTAAGCTTGAGAATTGATATTTTTATGGTAGCCTTATAACTCTAAAATGAACCTTCATGTAGAAAATAAGAACATTCCAATGTTGTATGTAAAAATTACTAAAGATAGCAAGTTACCCCCATCTACTAGTTCTTACTAACATAGAAAAGACTGAAATGAAAATATTTTTGGGTGATGAAAGATTGCTCTTACACCCAACATGCTCATGCATCATAATTTCACCACAAGAAAAACAAAATCACTGAAGAAATTAAAGTTAGGTGATGATGATGAAGAATAAATGAACCAAATTATACTTTAGAAGGCTACCCCTACCTTTGAAGAAAGATTGAAAAGAACAGAAGGAGGAGGAGATTGTTGGAAATATAAGGTAGGCTAGGTTATTGAAAGGTGAGGGGTGAATCAAGAACCAATAAAATTTTAACTCATTTCACCAATTAATCCTTCATATATTATTCTGATCTAATTTCATGCATGAAAGAATGAAAGAAATAAAACATTCATAACATTTGGACACAAGATATGGTGACCCATAAACCTTCCAAATGGAAAGTAAAACTGGGGCGGGGATGATGCCCACAAGCTTTAGTATTATACTATAAATTTGGTCAGTTATAGCTTACTATTGACCACTTTTTTTGATCTACCCTATTAGAAGTAATAAGGACTATGCGATCCACCTTGTTAAAGGGTTTACAAACATATAGTAAAGTATGCACTCTGTTAGGAGATTTAGCAAAAGACTATTAATTCCACCTAGTTAAAGGATTTAACTGATGTACTTGTTAGAATGAATCAATGGCTGATCTTTGATATATAATTATCATTTACTAAATGAGATTTTTTGAATTGGAATGATCACCTAACTTTGATAGATAAGTCTCTATTGTATCATATACTTCTTGTAGCCTTCAACTCTCACTATTCTACTTATACTTCTTCATATATTCATACTCAATTTCATGTTTGGATGTGATACAATACATTGCATATATATCAATCCAATTAACTATATAATGGAGTTAGCTACAATACCAAATTCATCAATATTCACAAAGTTCTCCCAACTACCATAAATCAGGTTCAGAAGACAAACTTGGTGATGTTGTGACACTCAAGAAACACTATCAACACTCAAAAAACTCTAGCACTTGGTTGAAGTTGAAGCTCAGTCCATACTAATCCCTTTGAGTAGCATGCACTTGGTTAACACTGTATGACTTGGTGAACACTGAGAAACTTGGTTGATACTGAATCGCTTGGTTGACACAATATGACTTGGTCAACACTAGATTCACTTTGTTAATGTTGCAAGCTCAGTAGACACTGTAGAACTTAGTTAACACTACAAATATTATTTAACACTAAGACCTTGATCACTTCTACTAGATAGTTTGGTAGACTCTACTACACTTGGGCTATACTATAAATTGTCTTAGATTCTTGGTAGACATAGTGAAGCTTGACATGAATTGTAGTCTGACTATTTAGCTCAGTGGCAACTGAAACACTTAGTTAACACTTTTGGATGAATGATAAGCTCGGTAGCAACTATAGAGCTCAACAATAATAAAACCAACTGACTAAGTGTTAAGTCACTAGTAAATAAATTGACCTTAATGTCAATGATCTCCTCCTTTGGCATTAGTGACAAAAAACACTTATCATACCAAAAATTTGAATCCTCAAAATTACAACTCAAAAACTTCTTTTACCAATATTTTGTGTCTTCAACTCAGTTTTGAATTACTACTACTATAGCTTAGTAAATTACTCTATTTTTTTGATTTTTCAAAATTGCTTTTGTAAACATATTTACTACTTATTTGTACATATATTTGCATATTACTACTCCTCCATACATATATCTCTCCTTTATACATATATCTAGAGTATGATAACCTGTCTATACGCATAATCTTCTTCTCTCCCTTTATCAATAATATTCTCTTACTTATTATTAATAAGCATATTTACTTCTCTCCCTTTATGACATAAATGCCAAAGGTGTATAAATAATTATAGGTTAATACCAAAATGTGATAAGAAATTAGTGTGTACCTTCAAAAATGATTATCATAGTCTTGTTCCAATTCTCTTCCAATACCTTACTTGCATGCAAATCCATTTGTACCTCTTTCGATAGTTCCATCATGTGGTCAGCTATGGAGAAGTTGTTGTCATGGATGAGTGTCTTTGCATGTGCAATGTGCTTTTGCAATGCATCCATGTTTGGAAGAATAATGACCTAAATTTATGCAAGTGTGGCCCTAATTGTGGCTTCTTTTCTTAACAATTCTGCTTGAAGATTTGTTAGATATCTAATCTTTATAAAGTGTGCAAAACTACAAGTAGGATCAAGTGACAGCTGATGTGCACTTGCCTCCATATCCTCATCTATCTTAGATAATTTATTCTTGATTTATTTTGTGAAGATAGATGTGTCACTCAATTTAACAAATAAAGAAACAACATTATTGAAAAATGTTTCCAATGTAGTAAGAATAGTAGACAACTCTACTTGATCAATAGCAATCTTATGTGCTACTTTCTCCAAAACATTATTTTCAATTTTTCTCTCAGCTCTCTACAACAATTTTTATTCTCCATTCAATTCTTCATTGCACTTGTGGACAATTATAGCTAATTGATCCAGAGTAGGTTGTTTCCCATCAACCTCAATATTTAGAGCATCACCAAATATCTTAAGGAAGCAAAGGTGAGTGGAAGCACTTCCTACACTAATCTTTGAGAGGATGATTATGAAAATTCAAATAATTATTGTAGATATGTCAAGAAATGCATAATAATATAATAAAAATAAAAATGAACTCATAACATAAATATTATCATGGGGAAACCCTTTCATGAGAAAAACCCCACCCTCCAAAACCCACTCAATGTACTCTCAAATCAAGAAGATTAAAATACACTTGCAATGCAAGTTCTTACAAGAGCAGATCACCACAACTCAAACTCAAACTTGGACTTAGAGAGACTCCTTCTAGAACCAATCTTGCAAACTAAACTTGATGATTCAAAGATCTCCCCAAGCCCTCCTTTTATAGTGATTTTCCACTTGGAAACCATTTGTTATTTTACAAAACCATGGACAAAATAACCATGCCACATGTTACCCACTTGTCATTTGTAACTCCAAGAATGCCAATTTTGTCCTCTAGTTTAGACCCCCATAAAAGTCATATAATGAGTTGCTTACACTCTAAAAATAGACCTTCTGCATTGTTCTAGAGACTAGACACATTTTTAACAACTCATATACCTTTTCCAACTCATAAACATGTGGAAAACTATCACAAGAAAATTCTAAAATTTTCTAAAGCTTGCAAGGTAGAGACACAATTCTCAACATTCTCCCACTTGTTGAACACCTTGCAAGAGTTAGGGTATCCATAGTTTTATGGACTTAATTGCTAGAGGCTAAGAGGCCCATAGACTTTGAACACCATCTAAACTTCTCTATGCTCACAAGCTTAGTTAATGTACTAGCAACATTCACCAAAGTCTCTACCTTCTCTAGCTTCACCTTGCCATCCTCGACCATATCTATCAAAAAATGATATTGTACATCAATGTGCTTGGTCTTGGAATGAAATGTTAGGTTCCTTGCTAGGAAAATTGCACTCTAACTGTCACTATAAATTGTCATTGCACCTTGTTTGAACTCTATATCTAAATACACTCACTTGAGCTAGATAGATTTCTTTTAGGCATGAGTAGCTACCATATACTCTACCTCTGTAGTGGACAAAGTCACCACAACTTGTTGCTTTCTCATCCAATTGATTGCACCATTGAATAGTGTAATCACATATGCACTAGTGGATCTTCTACTATCAACATCACCAACCCATCTAAATCCACACAGCCTTGAATATCTAAGGAATGCTCATATCCTGATCCATAAAAATATATAGAGTACTCTGAGGTACCCTGCAAGTATTTAAAAACTCTTTTTATTGCATCCCAATGTACTCTTCCTAGATTAGAAATATAACAGAAAAATACTCCCATTGCTTGAGAAATGTCTAGTCTTGTGTAGACCATAGCATACATCAAACTTCCAACAACACTTTGATATGGTACTTGACTCATCTCTTCCATCTCCAATGGGGATGAAGGACACCGTGAGCTAGAAATTTTTGTTCCCATAGTATTAGGAACACTCAATGGTCTAGAATCTTGAATATTGAATCTTTTTATAATATTGCTAACATACTTACTTTGACCTAGCCAAAGCTTTCTATTTTTTCTATCTCTTATAATCTCTATTCCTAGAATGTACCTTGCTACACCAAGGTCTTTCATTTCAAACTTTGCTAAGAGCTGAGATTTTTATTCTTTCACAACAAAATGCTTTGGCTATGTCATATAAATTTCTTCCTCCAAATATCCATGAAGGAAAGTTTTCTTCACATCCATTTTCTCAATTTCTAGATCATAAGCTACTACAATAGAAAGTAAAAATCAAATGGATGTCATTTTTGCTATAGGAGAAAAAATTTCACCATAATCAATTCATGCAACTTGGGAGTAACCTTTTGCAACCAATCATGCTTTATACTTCTCAATGCTTCCATCTAAACCCATATTCCTTTTGAAAACCCATTTACAACCAACAAGATTCTATCCTTCAGGAAATGGTACAAGGTCCCATGTTTCATTCCTCTTAAGAGCTGTCATCTCTTCTTCCATGGCTATCTTCTTAGGACTCTAAATCCTTCATACTAAGAGCCTCTTTATAGATTTAGGTTCATCAATATTAGTATTCAAAGAAAATACACACCCCAATCATAAGGAAAATATCCATACCTTTTTGGTGCTTTCCTTTGTGTACTAGACCTTCGAACAAGATCTATTTCAGGTTGACGTTCATGATTAGGTTCTCCCTCTTCATTTGATGATTTAGAACTTATAGAGCTCTCTTCAACAACTTTTCTTTCTAAGGGATTTGAATCAAGTTTCTCAGGTGTAGCAAGAAGTTGAATCACATCTTTCTTTTATTTTATCTATTCTGGCTACACTGTAATAGAAGAAGGCTTAGTTCCTCTAAAATTAACAGTACTAGAGTAAAATACCTTTTGTTTAATAGGATCCCAAAGCTTGTATCCTTTCACACCATACTGATATCTGATGAAGATAAATTTGAGAGCTTTGTTGTCCAATTTTATCCACTTCTCCTTTGGCACATGAGCATATGCCTCACAACCAAAATTCTCAGATATCTAAGTGAAGGCTTGTGGCCTTACCTTGCCTCGATTGGTATCTTATTAGAAAGAGTTGGTGTAGGGGACCTATTTATCAGGTAGTAGGTAGTGGCTAGAGCTTTGTCTCAATAAAAAATATCCAGTCCAGTTCCACTCAACATACTCCTAGCCTTCTCTGTCAAGGTCCTATTTATTCTTTCTACAACTCCATTCTATTGTGGAGAATATGGAGTTTTCTTCTCTATTTTAATACCACAATCTTTACAAAATGTGTCAAAATCATTGGAGCAATATTCATTTCCTTTATTAGTTCTCAAATGCTTTATCTTCTTTCTAGTCTACAACTCAACCATTTCTTTAAATTCTTTGAAACAACTGAAAACATTAGCTTTACTTCTAAGAAAATAAACCCATGTTCTTCTATTGAAATCATCAATGAAAGAAACATAATAAACTGATCTACCAATAGAAGGAACATCGACTGGAACAAATTCATTCAAATGGATTAGATCCAAAATACATTAGTACTTATGAGAACTTGAGTAAAAAATTGAACACGATTTTGTTTAGCATAGATACAATGCTTGCAAAAATCAAACTCAAGATTGCAGTCATTCAACCCATCAACAAGCTTTTTATTTTTAAATATTTGTATACCTTTCTCACCTATGTGGTTGAGTCTCTAGTGCCATAACATAGTATTCTCTATAGGTAACCTTGATTTAGTAGATAGAAAACCCTTGGGTACGTAAAAACCATGACCATATATTGCACATGAAACACTCTCCTTCTCCAACAAAGTAGTCCTCTTCACGAAGTACTATTGTATTTAACTATTCATGCATCAAGATGATACAATGTACCCAATCCACTTCCTCTTCCTATTACCATAGTACCTCTCACCATTTTCATACCTACTTTAGAAAACTGTACATGCACACCTGCATCTATTAGTTTACTAATAGATAACAAATTCCTCACTAGTCCTAAGATGTGCAAGACAACATCAAATCTTCTAATTCTACCATCAGAAAATTTTACATGAATACTTCCACGACCAACAATATCAAGAATTGAGTTATCAGCCAAATACACCTTACCGCCATCAAAATTTTCATACTTGTTAAACCAATTTCTATTAGCAGTCATGTGAAAAGATCCACCTGAGTCTATCAACCATGCATTGTCACCAACATGAGTGGCCAAGGATCTGCATCTTCCTTCTCAAACTCAAAATTAGAATATTGCTTCTTTCATTTTCTTTTCCTCTTTGTAGTTCTTTTGGAAGTGTGTAGGTTTGCCATAATTATAGTAGATTTCCTTGGTTTTAGTAGGAGACTTTGATCTCCTTTTATTCTTGGACTTAGAATGGCCATGCTACTTCTAATTCTTGCCTCTTTCCTTTACTCTTCCTCAAACACTTAAAGCCTCTTTGACATTCAGAGAGAGCTTCCTTCTCATCTCTTCAGAAAGTAGAGAACCAACAACATCCTCCATCTTAAAGATGACTAAAGTGCTCCTTATAGCCATGACAAGGTTGTCCCATGACTCTGGCAATGAACATAACAATATTTGGCACCTTCCTTCTTTGTCCATCCACACCCCAACTGAGGTCAACTGAGTCACCAACTTGTTAAAACTTTGAAGATGCTCAAAAAACTATGCACCTTCTTCCATTCTCAAGGAATACAATTTCTTCCTCAAGAAAATCTTGCTCACAAGTGATTTCACTTGATAGATCTCACTTAGCTTCTTCCAAAGCTTCTTTATAGTAGGTTCTTCATGGACATTAATTAGTATAGAGTCTATAAGACACAATCTAATGAGACTTTTAGCTTTTCTATCTCTCACATCATACTCTACAGCTGAAGTTGGATCTGTGGGCCTTAGCTTCTTTTCATTGACTACATCCCATATATACCAATTAATCAATAGATCTTCCATCTTTATCTTCCACATTTCAAATTTTGTGCTAGAAAACTTCTCTACATCATGTTAGAATTCTTTAGAATAACTGAGAGGGGGGAGTGAATCAATTATTCAAGGTCTAAATGCCCTAATAATACTTTTTCACCAATTATAGTGAGCCCATTAAACTATTCATCCATCCAAGCTTAAATCAATCATCTTAGAAAGTTACAGCAAATCAACATGCATGAATAAGACATGCAAGATCAACACATGACACAATGATTTACGTGGAAACCCAATTTTGGGAAAAAACACTAGTAACATGCTACTCAATTCTCACTCTTCTAAAGTGATGCCCTATTAAAGGCTTACAACACACTATTAAATGTGACCTTGTTAGAGGATTTCACCATGCTATTAGTAATGGGTCTGGTCAAAGGACTTTTGAACATTCACTTGGAATGTCACCCTATTAAAGGATTTACAACATGGCTACTAAACCAACCTAAGTCCATAGGATTTATACTAACTGTTACAATTGCAAGAGAGTAAAAATAATGACTTTTGATCTTATACAACTTACAACATATCTTGTAGATTATAGATCACACTTCAGTTCAATCCTTTGCTAGGCTTTGATCACTTAAGCTCTAACAGCTTGTCATCTCAAGCTTCATCACCTTGAGTCTTCTTTCTCATCATACCAATGCAATCATATTTGTGGCCATCTATCAAAATAGAGTATCTATGCTCTCTTTCTCCTTAGCACCTTCTTCAGCACTTCATACTTTCATGCTTGACTGTCTTCTTTGCTTCGTGACCTTATGACTCCTTAAATAGAAATCTGGAATACCTTTCCTGCTCAATTCTCCCTCTTCAACTTTAGGGTTTTAATAGATTAGGTAGGATACAATGTATCTGTCTCATATCTTGCTCTTATCTAGAAACTTCTTCTAGAATCCAGTTGTATTCTCCAAAAACATTTTACATAGTGTTCTGTGCCACCAGCTCATCATTCTTATCTTCTATCTGATTCAAAAAATTCTAGATAACTACCATGTTGGCTCAAATCTGGTGAATCTTCAACTTTCAAAATAATGCACCAACTTAGCATTATTGATTTACTGATGCTCGGCTTCTTCTATGTTACTTGGCACTTGTATCATGCTCGACACCTGATCTTTACTTAGCACTTGATCTTCACTCGGCACTTGAAAACTACTCAGCACCTGAAGATCACCCAACACTTGAAGATCACTCAGCACTCACTAAAGTTAAACTTTTCTTGGCTTCAACTGAGAATCTATTTGGCACTAACTAGCTTTCTCGGCTCTCTCTAATGAACTTAGTTAGGCTTTACAAATGACTTAGCTAAACCTTACATCTTTGATGTGTTTTAGTGTGCTCATTCTTTGTATCTTAGAGTATAACATCAGTACACTATTTCATCAATGGCTTAGCTAATCCTTATACTTCATTATAACATCATAACTTCAACCTTTCTCTAGGTGCTCTAGTTATATCTTATTGATTGCCTCCTCCTTGTTAATTTACCAATTGATAGTATTTGGATCACTAAGGCAATTTTCATTCTTGCAAGTAGCAAGTTTGACATTAGTGACAAAACAATGATTGAGAACATTCTTTATCAGTTCCATTAGTTTTTATTCATGATCTTTTCAATCATTTCCAACAATCTCCCTCTTTGGCATTAATGGCAAACCAAACTGATCAATTGATCAACTTAGTTACCACCAAAATTATATACATTTTCTACTACTTTTTGCTTCCTTCTTGACTGCTGCATCCTTACTACTGATCTCATATATCTCCATATCTTTACCTTTTAGTTTCTCATAAATCTCCCTCTCTCATATATATCTCCCTCTTACTTTGTATTGTTCAATTTTTTGCATATATCTCCCTCTTTGACATAAATGCCAAAGATGTAGCATCTTTAACATGCAAAATATAATCTGTGCATCTCATGTTTTCTCCGTCTATCACCATTCTTGTGACCAATCTGGATTTTCTGCTCTTGTTGTCATCCTTTGCATCATTCTTCTGATATTTCAATGATTAGTTCCTATTGATGCAGGGAAGCTTCTTTGTTGCTTTAAACTCATTGAGTTAGGGGCATTACCCCCAACTTGCCTCTAAGATATTCATAAGCATCCTTGGGAAATGGTTTGGTGAAGATATCTATAGTTTTTTGCTTTGTGTGAATGTACTCCATATTCACTTGTTTGTCTTCTACCAATTTTCTAACATAGTGATACTTGATTGCAATATGCTTAGTTTTTGCATGCATTATTACAGTCTTGGATATATTTATAGAACTTTTATTATCACAATACAATATCACAGGTTTGGTTACCTCTTCTTTCATTCCTTTCAATAGATATGTGAGCCACAAAATGTTTGTGCAATTGACTACTACTGCCACATATTTTGATTCTGTAGTGGATTGAGATGTGCATGTTTGTTTCTTGTTTGTCCAAGTAACTAACTTTTTACCTAAGAATAATGCTCCTCCACTTGTGCTTTTCCTATCATCAATGTTGCCTCCCCAATTGGTGTCTGTGTATGCATTGAGCTCAAATTTCTCATTCTTTTTGTAATATAGGCCAAAATCATCAGTTCCTTTGAGATGCCTCATTATTCTTTTTACTATCATGAGATGATTTTCATTAGGATTAGCAGAGAATCTAGATACTATTCCAATTGCTAATGCTATGTCTGGTCTACTATGTATAACATATTGTAGTTTTCCAATCATGGATATGTACATTGTTTGATTGACTTCAACTGATTCATCACTTTTGGATAGCTTATGTCTTATTTCCATTGGTGTGCTGACTAGTTTGGAGTCTTCTAATCTAAACATTTTAAGTATCTTTTTGATGTACTTTTATTGTGTCAAAAATATACCATGTTTTAGTTGATATACTTACAATCTAACAAAAAATTTGATTTCTCCAAACATAGACATCTCAAACTCATGTTTCATTTTGTCAACAAAACTTTTGCAAAGCACTTCTTTTCCTCCAAAAACTATGTCATTCACAAAGATTTTAGATATAAGAATATCCTTACTTTCTTCTGATTTGATGTACATGTTGCTGTTACCATCAATTTTGTAGTGCCTGCCCCTAGTTTACATTTTCGAGCTACATTTCTGATATCATTGCCAAACTCTTTTAGGCCAATTTATGTTTGATGATTAGTATTATTATTTTAGAGATTATCAGATGATGTTTACACTCAGTTTATTATATGATGAGATTACTTGGTACTCTATATTTCATGCATGTATGATGATTATTCAATGGTTTTAGATATCGATGATGATTAGTTAGATGGTTTATTATTTCATGTGCTTCTTATGGATACTTACCCCATACTGCATGTGTATGGTGTGCGTGTTGTTTTATTTATGTACGATGTTTCTGATATGGTTAAGGAAGGGAGTCGTAGTCACCTGCTAGTCGGGATCTACACGATGCACCACTTCCTGCCATTGTCTGTTTAGTTTAGAATATTGTGTTTGTACATGCGTGGATTTTATGCAAGTTGCAGGTACTGGGTATCGACTTCCCTGAGTTGTCAGGATGAGACCCTATCGCACTATCTCAATGGTAAGAGAGGGGAGATAAACTCTTAAGTCCAAATCCTAAACCCTTTAGCCAATTGTCCTAATTGATAATTAGGACAAGTATCTGAGTTAAGTACCCTCCGAATGCATCAAATGATGTAATTTTGTGATTATAACCCTTTTGTTTGATATGGTATGTATTTTTCTATGATGGGTTTTCGTATGTTGCTTTATGAGTCCTTGGTGTATTTTCTATTAATTAAGTCTAATTAAAAAGATTAATTAATGATTTAATTTAATAGAGAATTATTATGATATCTTTATATTTAATTAATTAATTAATTAATTAAAAGAATTAAATTTGGAGATTAAAATTCAAAGATGAATTTAGAATAGGATAATATTTATTTAATTTAATAATAATATATTTGGAGTTCATTTTTAAATAAATGCTAAATATTATTGTTATTTAAATTAATTAAATATGTTATCAATTAAGTTCTAAAATAAATTAAAAGTTGAAAGATATTAAATTATTAAGAATTCTAGATCGCATGATCTAAGCATGAGTTTAAATATGAGAATTAAATTAAAAGATTAAATTATAGAAATTAATAATGTTATTTTAATTTCTTAAAGGTGCACATAAGATTAAAGTAATAAATTAATTTAAAATAGAAGTCAAGTAGAATATTAAATAAAGTTATTTAATAATTCAACTTAATATGCATGAAAGTTGAATGCAAAAAATAAGAAAAGATAATAAAGGTTAATTTGGAGTTAACTGAGTTATGCAAAGAGTCTTCTCGGGTAAACACACAATTAGTGCCCCGATTTGAGGAGAAATTGCTTATCACAACTTTGGGGGTTCATTTTTGGGGGATACGAAGTTGGACGGGAATTTTTGGGGGAGACAATTTTTGGAAGCGAATTTCAGAAAGCTGAAACCAAGAAAGTTTTCCAGAGGAAGGTTATTGAGAGGAGCGAATTCTTTTACAGTTCCTGGAGATTGCATAATAGCATCAGGATCAGGTAGGGTCTTGTGTTTTCGATTATCGATTTATTACGCAATTATCCTTTCCTATCTTCTTCGTGTCTGGGGTTTGTAAATCTGAAATTCTCTGTGAAGAATACTTAAACATTACGATATTGGTATTTATCATATGCTTGTTTATAAACTTCTATATACATGAGATTTAAATGGGAAGGGTTGAATCTAATACCGAGATTCTAGATTAAACGTTTGGATGAATGACTATATTTTCTATATCAAGATAAAGAAGGAAACAATCTTTCAAGGCATATATTTATATATATATATTAAAAGAAATTATTTTAATATATATATAGTTAAAAAAATTATATATATATATATATATATTTATATCCAAACAAATTCAAATTTAAAATTTAAAAAAAAAAAATATATATATATATATATATATATATATATATTGATTGTACTCCATTTATAAAATATATATATATATAATAATTTATATAAAGTTTGTGGGGGGGGAGGGAATTACCCCGTGCCCACCCCCGACGGTCGGCATAGCCGACAGACCTGCGTCGCAGGTACTGTGACCGCAGGTATGATGTACCTGCTGCCGCAGGCCCTGCGTCCGCAGGACTGCGGCAGGCCGTCGGCTTATATAAGCCAACGGTTATAATAAATAATTTTGATTTTTTTTTTTTTTTTTTTTTTTTTTTTTAAATAGTTTGTTAATTCGTTTTTTCTTTAATATATTATTTACAAAAAATGATTTTTATTATTAATTAAAATTTTTAATTAATAAAATTATTATATATTTTTATTTAATAAAAGTTTTATTTTTATTAATACTTAATAAATAAATATTAAATGTATTTCATATAAATGGTAAATATTAATTTATTGATAATTTTGGTTAAATATTAATAATTTAACAATTAATGGATAGATTAAAATAAGTAATTAGATCAAATGATTATTGATTACTTTAATTAAAATTAGTTTAATTAAAGTTAATTAATAATGAATACTATCTGATTAAATAGTAGATTTGGAAGATTGACTTAATGGAAGTTATTATAGAAAGGGTTAATCGTAAAGGGGGTAAATATGAAAACTTTGTTACTTGAATTCGACATTAAACTGAAACATAAACCTTACCTTAACTCAAATAATATACTTTCAGATCCAATCCCTGAGACTTTGATGTTGTCTTGTGCTTTGAATGTTTTGGGGTTGGTTTAGCGTTGACCAGTTTAGGTTGTTACCAGAGGCTCGGGGGTTGTGAACGTGATGTCATGATGAATTGGTCTCGATCTTTCTTAACCCGACCATGGTAATGTGATGAAGTGCTCTATGACATGATTGTGTTTACTGTTTGTTATTGCTTTCCAGTTTCCTTGTGTGAAGCTGAGGTGTATGTATTTGAGATACCTAACTTAACCATTTCTGAGTCTCGATCAGTTATACTTGTATTACTTTCTGGTTGCTCATTGGAGAACCATTGGATTTTGTGACTTATCATTGATGCCTTCAGTTGCTGATAGAGAACTGTCGTGATTACATGATTACTATTTGATATTATCTGTTGCTCATGAAGAACTGATGTAATTTTTTGGATTATCTTTTTATGATGTTTTTCAATTGCTTGTATAGGACTGAGGTGGTTTAATTATGATTCTTTGATTTATGAGTTCATGAGCTAGGGTAGGTTATCTATGTGTAGAGTCGGGAAGTGGCTTGCAATGGGGGTCGGAGCCCTAAGAGGCTACCTTGAGAAACCCATTGTAAGTCATTTTTAATAAGTGAAAACATTTACACTAAATGAGAGAAAATGAATCTAACAAGATAATTGTATGTTCTCTCCCATGCCTTGAGTGCTAGTACAGGCTAGGATGGGTAGAGAGGACGCTTGGTTACGACCTTGCATTCCATAGTATGCCTCGTCAGTATGAGAGGATACTAGTGGCCGCAGGATTAGTAGGGACCTGAGATTCCTAAGGGATTGCTCGGGTAACTTCTACATGACTTTTGCGATGACACTTTCCCGCTTACATATTAGGTTTCCTACGTGTCTTGTGGTACCTCTGGGAGTTAGATGTCGATCTTTTTAGGAACCCTTGAGTTAGCATACTTATAGGATTTCCTGGACTTAGAGAGTATTTATGATTATAGGTTTTGTTATCCTATTTGGGACTTCAGACTATCTCCTCAGCGTGGTGGGAGTGGACCATTTAGGTTCCACACGGTCGGGTGGTAGTGCTTTTACTCTGACCATTGAGATCCAGTTCGTGGTCACCGTGGCTGGAGTTTTCGTGATTGGCATTTACCTTCACTATGTTCTTGGATTATTATGATGGATGGTTAGATTTTATGATAGATGTTTTATCATTATGGATGTATGGATGTATCATGTATGGTGAATAGTTTCATATATTTTTACTGTACTTTGTATCATGGATTTGAGGATGTTGTATCTTGATCTTTACATATGTATATTCTTTTAAGCCTTTCATACCCTGTGACTTGTACAGTGGATGATTGAGCATTCTGAATTAATTTGCCAAGAGGCATTCGGAACAAATGTATATTATGGACATGGGACTTTTTGATTATTCTTTCATATGTATGTGATAGTTGTTAGACTTAGATTTAATTAAATTTAAACGTGACTCAATGTCTTGGGATCTTTAAGAAATGTAACTTGCAATGTATGTTTGTCGATGATTACATGTTATTGCTTCCGCTACTATGTGTTTGATGTGTATGTTATACTTTCTTACTTTAAAAAAAAAAAAAAAAAAAAGTTTTTAGCAAACTTAGTGAAACTTTAGGTTAATTCTTTTGGATCCCTTGGTGAGGCATTACAAATTCTTTCAAATCCTATTTGCACTAGATACTTGTGAAGTCTCTCATACCATGCTCTAGGTGCTTGTTTTAGACCATAGAGTGCTTTATGTAGTTTACAAACCATATCCCTATTCTCCTCATCAAAAAATCCCTCTAGTTGTTCAATATAGACTTCCTCTTCCAATATACCATTCAAAAAAGTAGACTTTACATCCATCTGATAGACTTTAAAACCTTTATATGTAGCATATGCAAGTAAAGTTCTTACTCCTTCCATTCTAGCAATAGGAGAAAATGTTTCCCCATAGTCTATTCCTTCTTCTTGAGCATAACCCTTACATACTAGTCTAGCTTTGTTTCTAGTAATCTCAGCATTCTCATTTAGCTTGTTTTTAAATACCCACTTGGTGCCAATCACATTCTTATCAATTGGTCTGGGAACCAAACTCCCAGTTTTGTTCTTCTTTATTTGATCAATCTCTTCTTCTATAGCTTTATACCAGTCACCATCTTGTAATGCATCATATAATATCTTAGGTTCAAATTTGCTTAACAGACATGATTCATTTCTTAGTCTATTTCTTGTCATTGGTCTTGCATCTTTGTCACCAATTATCTATTTAGTAGGGTGATGTCTCTTCACATATTTGGATATTCTTGGTTCTATCCTTATTTCCATGTTTGATCTTTTAGATTCAGGATCACTATGCACTTTTTTGTTAGGTAGTTCTACATTTCTTTCATGTGAACTGACTTTAGAACTAGAATGTTCATTTCCTTCATTTTGCAACTTAGCTTCTGAATGCAGTTCGACATTCACTGGTTGTGACTCGGCTAAAGCTGAAATTTTCTATTGAAACCCAATTTGATTGATAGCATCCTCATCAATAGGCATTCCTTTATAATAATACACAAAGGTTTTGTATTCATCCATTCTCTTTGGTTCTTCAACTTGGATTCCTGTATGTTCATCAAAGTTTACATTTGCACTTTCCACAATTTTGTCAGTGTTAGTATTTAAACACTTATATGCTTTACTTCTAGTGGAGTAACTAAGGAATATTCTTTCATCACTTTTTGTATCAAATTTTTCATTTCTAGCATCTTTAAGGATAAAGAATTTGCAACCAAATACTTTGAAATGCTTTACATTGGGTGAGTGACCATACCATAATTCAAAAGGTGTTGCACTTGTATCTTTCTTGACTTGTACTTGGTTCAGTGTATGAATAGCCACACTTATAGCTTCTCTCCAATATTTTAGAGGAACAGTCTTTTCCATCATTAATGTTCTAGCACAGTCAATCACAGATCTATTTCTTCTCTCAGCAATTCAATTCTTTGGGGGAGTTCTAGGAGCTGATGTTTGTCTCTTGATTTCTTTGTCATTGCAAAATGTCTCAAATTCATTTGATGTGAATTCACCACCTCTGTCTGATCTCAGGCATTTCAAACTCTTTCCTATTTTCTTTTCAACTCTAGCCACATACCACTTAAACATTTGAAAAGCATCATATTTTTTCTTTAAGAACATAACAGTCATCATCCTAGAATAGTCATCAAAAAACAACATTATATACTTATCTCCTTTGTAGCTTTGTACTTCTATTGGACCACACAAGTTAGTATGGACTAACTCAAGTAATTTAGATGTATACTTTTTACTCTTGAAACTTGACTTAGTCATCTTTCCTAGTTGGCATTATTTGCACATGATGTTTTAGGCTTCTTCAGTTTAGGTAAACCTCTAACTTTCTTCATTTTACTAATATTGACCAGATTATCAAAGTTGACATGACATAGCCTTCTATGCCGTAACCATTCGTCATAAAATTTTGCAAAAAAACAAGAATCATTTTCCATATCAAGATAAAATAGATTACTTCTTGTTTGATCTCCTTTTCCTATCAATTAACCATCAATATCATAGATTTTTGCAATTTTGTTTTCAAATTCTACTTTGCACCCTATATTTTCTAACTATCAGACACTTAGCAAATTGTAGTTTAGTCCTTCAACATAATATGCATTGTCACATGAAATTTTCTCTGTAAGCTTAGTGGAGCCTTTTCCTTTAATTTAAAATGAAGCATCATTACCAAATCTAACATTATTTCCATCATACTAAATAAAGTCAAAAAACTTACTTTTGTCTCCTGTCATGTGATGTGAGCATCCACTATCTATGATCCATCTATCATTCTTTTTCATACATGTTACTAGTGTCATAGGCTCTTCTTCATTAGACTGGTCCTTCATGGCCACATAAACAACTTCATCATCATTATCATCGAAATCCTCTTCAACAATATAGCACTTCTTGCCTTTGTCTTTGTAATCTCTCTTATCATCTTCTCTTCTATATTTGTACTTGTTTCCTTCCTTGTAATCCTTTTTCTATATACGCCTTGGACCAATATGCCCTAATTCATTGCAATTGAAACAAATGATAGGCAACTTACCCTTGAATTTTCCTTTACCTTTGTGAAATCTTCTAGCTAGTAATGCTTCCAATTGTTCCACATCTTCCTCATCAGTGCTACTATCACTGGATACATATTTCATCTTTCTTTCCTTCTTTGATTTAACCTATTTAGTATCTTTCAGTGATAGCTTGGCCATGAAAGTAGATTCAATATTCTCAGGTCTATAATTGTCAAAGTTAGATAACTCAAATGCAGTGAGTCTACCCACTATACCTTTAAAACTTAGATTTTTTCCTAGTACACATCTTAGCTCTTGTATAGCTGATACTCTAATAGCATAGATAGGGAGCAAGATTCTTAAGAACTTACTATTAATAGTATCATCATCTAATTGACCACTCAAACATCTTATTGCACTTACCACTTCCTTTATTCTAGAGGCATACTGAGCAGCATTCTCACTTTCCTCCATTTTCATATCATCAAACTTTCCTTTGCGGCTTTCTCTTTTTGCTCTTTGGATATTCATATCTCCTCCATAAATGTCTGATAGGGCTTTCCACATTTTGAATGTAGTGTCACATCCTTTGAGATCATCGAATTCAGCGTAGTTGAGTGCAGAAGCAATCTCTAGCATTGTCTAATTGTGTTCCTATTTGTTTTTCAAATCTTCTGCAGTAAGAGTACCGGTTGGATCAACATGTTTAGTAAAAATTGAATTTTGGGCATAATCTCCTATGGATCCAAGATGTAGCTTCATCGAACTTTTCCATGCAATAAAGTTATCTTTGTTGAGCTTGGGAACTTTTCTCTTAAGCATTTTGATCTTTTTTGCTTCCAGTCCCTTTAAACTAAATTAGCAGCAAGGCTCTGATACCAGTTGTTAGAATTCTTTAGAATAATTGAGAGGGGGGGGGGAGGTGAATTAGTTATTCAAGGTCTAAATTCCCTAATAATATTTTTTTACCAATTATAGTGAGCCCATTAAACTATTCATCCATCCAAGCTTAAATCAATCATCTTAGCAAGTTACAGCAAATCAACATGCAGGAATAAAACATGCAAGATCAACACATGACACAATGATTTATGTAAAAACTCAATTTTGGAAAAAACCACCAGTAACATGCTACTTAATTGTCACTCTTCTAAAGTGATGCCCTATTAAAGGCCTACCCTGTTAAAGGCTTACAACACACTATTAAATGTGACCTTATTAGAAGATTTCACCATACTATTAGGAATGGACCTGGTCAAAGGAATTTGGAACATTCACATGGAATGTCACCTTGTTAAAGGATTTACAACATGGCTATTAAACCAACCTAAGTCCATAGGATTTATGTTAACTATTACAATTGCTAGAGAGTAACAATATATGGCTTTTGATCTAATACAACTTACAACATATCTTGCAGATTATAGATCACACTTCAGTTCAATCCTTTACTTGGCTTTCACCACTTCCGCTCTAATAGCTTGTCATCTCAAGCTTTGTCACCTTGAGTCTTCTTGCTCATCATAGCAATGCAATCATATATGTGGTCATCTATCAAAATAGAGTATCTATGCTCTCTTTCTCCTTAGCACCTTCTTCAACACTTCATACTTTCATGCTTGATCGTCTTCTTTGCTTCGTGACCTTATGACTCTTTAAATAGAATTTTGGAATACCTTTCTTTCTTGATTCTCCCTCTTCAAATTTAAGGTTTCAATAGATTAGGTAGGATACAATGTATCTATCCCATATCTTTCTCCTATCAAGAAACTTCATCTAGAATCCAGTTGTATTCACCAAAAATGTTTTACATAGTATTTTGTGTCACCAGCTCATTATTCTTATCTTCTATCTGATTCACAAAATTCTAGATAACTACCATCTTGGCTTAGATCTGGCAAATCTTCAACTTTCAAAATAATACAGTAACTTGGCATTATTGATTTACTGATGCTTGGCTTCTTCTATGTTACTCGACACTTGTATCATGCTCAACACCTGATCTTTACTCAGCATTTGATCTTTACTCGGCACCTGAAAACTACTCAGCACCTAAAGATCACTCGGCACTTGAAGATCACTCAGCACTCACTAAAGTTAAACTTTTCCTAGCTTCAATTGAGAATCTATTCATCACTAACTAGCTTGTTTGGCTCTCTCTAATGAACTTAGTTAGGCTTTACAAATGACTTAGCTAAACCTTACATCTTTGATGTATTTTAGTATGCCCATTCTCTGTGTCTTAGAGTATGACATCAATACACTATTTCATCAATGGCTTAGCTGATCCTTATACTTCATTATAACATAATAACTTCAACCTTTCTCTAGGTGCTCTAGTTACATCTTATTGATTGCCTCCTCCTTGTCAATCAACCAATTGATAGAATTTGGATCACTAAAGTAATTGTCATTCCTACAAGTAGCAAGTTTGACATCAATGACAAAACAATGATTGAGAACATTCTTTACCAGTTCCATTACTTTTCATTTATGATCTTTTGAATCATTTCCAACACATCAATCCTCCCTAATATTCCTGCCATCTTAGTAGTGTTGCAACATAGAAATAAAAAACCTCTACACAATCCCACACTCAAACCTTGATTAGCTCAAAAAACCCTATACCCAACAAACATAACCAAAATTGGTCATGCTTTGATACCACTTGTGAGGAAGCTAGGGTGCATGGAATCACTTCCTACACTAATCTTTGAGAAGATGATTATGCAAATTCAACTAACTATTCCAGAGATCTCAAGAAATGCATAATAATATAATGATTATCATGGGGAAACCCTTGTAGGAGAAAACCCTCACCATCCAAAACCCACACAATGTATTCTTAAATCAAGAAGATTTCAATACACTTACAATGCAAGTTCTTACAGGAGTGCATCATCACAAATCAAACTCAGACTTAGAATTAGAGAGAATCCTTCTAGCACCAATCTTGTAAACTAAACTTGATGACTCAAACACCTCCCCAAACCCTCCTTTTATAGTGATTTTCCACTTGGAAACCATTTTTGGTTTAACAAAACCATGGGCCAAAATTATGGGTAAAACAACCATGCCATATGTTACCCACTTGTCATTTGTAACTCCAAGAATACCATTTTTGTCCATAATTTTGTCCTCTAGTTTAAACCTCCATAACAGTCATATAATAATTTTTTTACACTCTAAAAATAGCCCTTCAACATTTTTATAGAGACTAGACACATTTTTAATTACTCATACACCTTTTCCAACTCATAAACATGTAGAAAACTACCACAAACAAATTCTAGAATTTTCTAAAAAAATTCTAGATTTTTCTGGAAAGAAGCTTGCAAGGTTGAGACGCAATTCTCGACAAATATGCTCTTGATGTCCTCAAGGACTTGATTTATCTTTTTCTTCTCTTCTTTTCCTTAGCCCTTTTCTTCCAAAGCTCTCTAATGGTATCCATCTCTTTAGGAGTGAGGTTAGAGGTATCCCACCTTGGAATAACAATGTCCTCATCTAGATAAATTTTCTCTTCTTTTCCCTTTTCTGTAGGGATGGAAGAATGAACAATTTATTTTCCCTTATTTAAAACTTGTGTACTTAGTTGAGACTCGGTCTCAACTATCATTGCACTTGCCATGGTGGAAACAATAGTTGAAAAAGTAGAAATAGCACTAACTGTACTAATAGTAGAAATAAAATTGACAACAAGAATACCTTGTTGTTTCTTAGTCAAACCTAATGCTAGAAAAACTTTCTTCTTAATAGATAAAGTGATAGGCACTTCAATTATTGAAATACTCAATAGAGAAATTCCAGAGATCGATTGTGTTCTTCATGTTGCATATTTAACATCAACTAACTTGGTAGAAGCTTTCTCTAAGCTTGATTGCAGTAAGGCTTTTCTTAGAGAGTGTGGAAAGGAAGTCATAACTTTTCCTACAATCTTTTATGTATTAGATTCTTCAATACTCTATATTTATAGAAGACTTCCTCCAGTGGCTTTTCTATCTTCTTCCTCATCATCAAGATTTACATCATCTATCTCATCATCTTTGATTTCTACTTCTTCATCAACATCATCATCTGTAACATCTTTTTCATCTACTTGAACAATAGAGTCACTAGGCTTGTGAAACCCATAGATATTTTTCCATGTGGTACTACTAGACTTCACCATAGATTCAATGTCATTTAGCAATATTAGACATGTATTGAATTTGGGTGTTGTTAGGGTTAATCACATACATAAATAAAAATTACATGCAAATATAAATAGCATAAAATATAATAGATCACATAGAAGAGAACACAAGACACCAAAATTTAATGTAGATCACCCAAACCCTAGGCTATGCCAACCAAACAACAAGTCCAATATTATTACTATCTAGTGATTATAACCTAATTAAAATTTTCAATCCCTTATAGCTCAATACCATTACAAGAAGCAATTTTTGCATCACACCTTACTAAAAAATCCCTAATCATAATCCCTTTCATACAAATATCTTTGTCACTTTAGGGTTAAAATTAGTTACAACATGTCAACCATAAAATGTTGATAAAATAGCCCCAAAATTTTTTTTCTCGAGGGCTATGCCCCTGAACCCTTGATAGTTGTGGCATAATGGCCTTGACTATATTGGAATTATAGAGTATATATAGTACTTCCCTGGTTAGTCACCACAAACTAACAGTCTTCTAGTTGGGGACTGATCAAGCTCCACACTAAACAATAATCTCCCACTTGGAGACTAATCCTATAGCTATGCCCCTACTCCATTAGGCTACCACTAAATCAAACCACCCTAGATGTTGTTGTTCTTATTCTATTCAGTCTAAAAGACCAATCAAAATTGAAGAGGATTTAAACTTCTCCCTTGTCACTACCATTGTAAACATATCCATTAGGTTATCATCTATATGTATCTTGTCTAGCTTTAACTATCCATCATCCAAAATAGGTTGAATGAAATGGTACAACTATATGTGTTGTCTTTGAATGTAGAGCTAAATTCTTCACAAGATGAATGACACTCCTACTATCTATAAAAAACTAATTATCCTTCTGAGGATGTTCTAATTCTTACAAGAAGAACTAAAGCCACATCATCTCCTCGGTTGCCTTTGTAGTAGAGACATACTCTACCTTTGTAGTGGATAAAGCATTAACCTTCTGCAATCAAGAAACTTAGCTCACGGATGCCCCACCAACAGTAAATACATAAGCTATAGTACTCCACCTAGTATCAATATCCCCTTCCAAATTTGAGTCACCATATCCCTATAAGTTAGTAGTAGAGCCCCCAAAGTGTAAACACTTTTTGGATGTACCTCTCAAATATCTAAGAATCTATTTTACTATATTCCAATGCTCAATTTTGGGATGACTCATATACCTACTAACAACTCCCACTGCATATACAATAGCTAGCCTTTTACATACCATAGCATACATCAAGCTTCCTATAGTTGATGTATAAGTTACCTTGGACATCTTATCCTACTCTTCTTGTGTCTTAGGACACATCGCCTTAGTCAATTACAAATGACCTGGTAAAGGTGTACTGATAGCTTTAGCATTTTCCATAGAGAAATGTTACAACACCTTCTCAACATAATTAGCTTGAGATATCATCAATTTCCTATTCTTCCTATCTCTGCAAATCTTCATACCAAAGATTTTTTTTTGTCCTCAAATCCTTTATAGAAAATGAATGTGTCAACTGACATGTTAGCCCCTTAAAGTGATCCATGTTAGACACAACTACAAGCATATCATCAACATATAAAAATAAAATAATGTGGTTGTTATCATTCAACCTCTTAAAATAAACATAATAATCTGAATGACACCTACTATATCCATTCTCCTGCATAAAACTATCAAATTTTAGATACCATTACCAAGGTGCTTGCTTAAAGCCATATAGACTTTTCTTCAATCTACAAGTTCTACTTACCTTTGACCACAAATCCCTATGTTTGTACCATATATATCTCATCATCCAAATCACCATGACGGAAGGTTGTTTTAACATCAAGCTACTCCAAATACAAATCATTAGTAACCACAATACTTAAAACAATATGAACAAGAGTCATTTTTACAATAGGAGAGAATATCTCATCAAAATCAATGCCTTCTTTTTGTGCAAATCATTTTACAACTAATGTGGCTTTAAATATTTTCTTACCTCCATCTTCTTCTTTCAACTTATAAACCAATTTATTTTGTAGAGTTTGTTTACTTGTGGGTAACTTGTATAAATTCCAAGTCTTAAATTTCAACAAGGAGTCCATTTCATTTTCCATTGCAGAATCCCACTGAATCTATGTAATAACCTGAACAACTTCATGATAACATTTAGGTTCACCAACATCAACAAGTTAGATAGAATAGAAGGAGGGAAAAAATCTTTTTAGAGGTTTTCTTAGCCTTTTTGACTATCTAACATTCACTAATGTGTGTGTTACTTGTTGTTGTACATCATGAGGGATTTTTGGAACACCATCTTGTTGAGTATCATCCAACACTACATAACCATCTTCTTTCTTCTCATGTTGCTGAAAATAGATCTTTGTACAACACTTTCTCATTGAATATGACATCTTTGCTTCTTGCAATTTTATAGTTTTCAAAATTCTAAAGCCTATAACCAAATTCATCAATGTCATATCTATTAAATACACATTTCTTTGACTTAGCTTCTAGCCTGGTTCTATTTTCCGAATCTATATAAGAAAATGCTTTGCAACTGAAGGTTTTGATAAATGAATAACTCACTTTCTTACTAGTCCATTCTGGAATGCCACAACCCAAGGGAGTAGAGGGACCTCAATTAATCAAATACACAATAATATTGGTAGCCTCTGCCCACATGTTTAAGGGCAAACCTAAATGTAACTTCATGCTCCTTGTACACTCCATTATAGTCCCGTTCCTATGTTTAGCCACTCCATTTTCCAATGGATTCCTTGGAATAGTTTTCTATCTATAAATACCATTAGTGGAGAAATAATCTTCAAATTCATGACTATAATACTCACCAACATTATCAGATCAGAGACATTTTAATTTCTTACATGTCTCATTTTCAACCAAGCATTTCTATTTCTTAAAAGTTTGAAATACATTAGATTTCTATCTAAGAAAATAAATCTATACATTTCTAGTTTCATCATCAATAAATGTAACATAATAATGAGAGACACCAAGAAAAGATACTTGAGCTGATCCCCATACATCTATATGCACAAACTCTAATCTCTCATTTTTCTTTTCCCTCCCACCCTTCACAAAACTCACTCTCTTTTGTTTTGCATACACACAACTTTCATACAAATTCATATTAACACATTTTAGACCTGGTAAAACTTTCTTTGAATGAAGCACTTTCATACCTTTCTCACTCATGTGACCAAGTCTATTATGCCATAACACACTATCAAAATCTACAACAATTGTTTGTTCTCCATATTTGACTATAGCAATTGTTGTTAAATATTTTTTTTCTCTAAAACAATGAAAGTAGAAGGAACAATATGACTTGTACAAAGACATAAGGTGCATACTTTTACACCTTTTTCTACTACAAGTGAACCTTTTGAAACCTTCCAATTTTTATCATTAAAAGTAACTACACAACCCTCATCACCATGTTTCCCTATTGAAATTAAATTCCTACTCAACCTTGACACATCTTACCTCATGTAGTAGCCAATGATTCTCATTCTGCAACTTAATCTTAACTTCTCCCTTTCCAAAAATTTGATAGGGTTCATTATCCCCCAAATAAACAAGCCCAAATTCCCCTTGAACATAATCAATAAAATAACCTCTATGAGGTGTAGCATGAAATGAAGCCCCAAAATCCAAAACTCATGAATCATCAACACTTTCTAAAGACAAAAGAAAAACATCCTCTTCAGATTTGTTACTTACCATATTTGCCTCCTTGTCTACATCTTGCTTTTCTCCTTCATTTTTCTTTCAAGTCTAGCAATCTTTCTACTTATGTATTGGTTTCCCATAGTACTAGTAGTCATTTGGTCCTCTTGATTGAGACTGCTTGCCTTTGATTTTCATCTTGATTTCCCATGATTTTTAGAATTGTTTCATCTCTTAGTCATTCTACCTCTACTTTGTGCATTCAAAGCACTTCCTAATGTAGATCCACTTGAGGTTTTCCTACAAGTTTCCTCACTCAAAATAACACCGATCACATCATCAAATTTTAGGGTATTAGATCCAAAAATATAATTACTCATAGTCATTACCAAATCATTCCTACTTTTAGGAAAAAAAACAAAATCAAGAGAGCCCTAATTTCTTCATCAAAATTAATACCCATAGAAGATAAATAACTAGTAATAGTATTAAACTCATTTAAATGATCTAGAATAGATCCACCTTCTGTCATCTTTATATGAAATAAATATTTCATGAGAAATACCTTTTTTGAATTAGAGAGCTTTTCATACAGTTTCACTAGGGTTTGCACCAACTCTTCTATCATTTTCACTTTTGTAATGTTAAATGTCACTTATGGTGTCAAGCATACTCAAATTCTTCCAAGTCCCTTCCTATCTAAAATCTCCTAGTCTTCATTAGACATAGTTCCTTATTTCTTGGATTTTCCTTCCAATAACTTCCATAAATCCTTTTGATAAAGATAGTTTTCCATTTGCATCTTCTATAACTAAAATTTTTTCCATTAAACTTGTCAACCTTCAACTTACTCTTGTCTACCATTGTTCCCACTCAACTCTGAGACTTTCATGTAGAGCATAACTAAAAAACAACAAGCTTTCTTTGATACCACTTATTAGGGTTAACTAAAATAGAAATAACAATTACATGCAAATATAAATAGTATCCAAAAATAATAGATCACACAAAAGAGAACACAAGACACCAAGATTTAATGTGGTTCACCCAAACCCTTGGCTACATCCACCAAGAAACAAGTCCAATATTATTATGATCTAGTGATTACAACCTAATAAAAATTTGTAATCCCTTATAGCTTAATACCACTGCAAGAAGCAATTTTTGCATGACACCTTTATAAACAATCCCTAACCCTAATCCCTTTTATACAAGTATTTTTGTCACTTCAGGGTTAAAATTAGTTACAACATGTCAACCATAAAATGTTGATAAAATAACCCCAATTTTTTTTTCTCGGGGGCTATACCTTTGAACCCCCAATATTTGGGGTCATATTAGAATTATGGAGTATTTATAGTACTTCCCTTATCAATCGCAACAAACTAATTGGTTTGAGCTTCTTCTCTTTAGTTTTCAATGATTCCTTCACCTCTTTTCCACTAAGACTTAGGATAAGTTT
The DNA here is from genome assembly GCA_028749045.1 of Cupressus sempervirens. NCBI lineage: Eukaryota > Viridiplantae > Streptophyta > Pinopsida > Cupressales > Cupressaceae > Cupressus > Cupressus sempervirens. The sequence goes on along the minus strand of CM053792.1, from coordinate 971,325,341 downwards.
TTGATTAGATAAATAGGTTTTACAAGGACCCTGAAACCCAAGAGTTAAAACATTAATAAGGCTGATAATAAGCGTGAAAATCCCAGCCAAAAAAGTTCTAGTTCAAAGGCTGAAAATAAGCACAAGGCCCAGCCGATAGAGAAAAACCAAAGAAAAGGCCAGGAATAGAAACAACATGAAATGACCAAGGAAAAAACCCTTACAAAAAGCCAAAAAAAGGCACGAAAAGAGGTAAAAGAATAGGCAGAGGATTAGTCCTTGTTCTTAGGATAAGTTGTCTCAAGGTTTGTTCACTAATATCTTTAGCAACTTTAATTGCACTATCCCATTGAGGTTTGACTACTTACAAAAATACATCAGGAACTTGCTGTGTCAACTCATCATGTGAATATTTCCACTTGCCCAACTTTTCCATAAGGGCTTCCTCAATTTTCTTTTTCTCTTCTTAGCTCCTAGTTTCATACTTAGGTGACTCAAAACATGAAATACGTATTCATTCTTCCAATTTCTTCAACTTTTCTTGAAGGGTAGGTGCAGGCCTTTGAAAGATAATCTGTTCAACTTCGTCTTCCTCACCCAACTTTATTTTTCTCTTGGATTTGGCAGATCTTCTTGTAAATACAATAAGGAAAGACTTGGCAAGTTTGGTTATTATAACCTTCCCTTTCTTCTTCAGAGGTTCCTCTTCCTCAATTTCTACTTCCTCTACATTCTCTTCATCTTCATCCTCAACTAATGCATCAAATTTTCCTTCTATTAACATGAGAGGAGAGCTTGATGACTTGGTGTTCTTCATTATTTTCTCTATCCTTTTCCTTCCTCTACTTACTGCTTGGGTTAACTTGATCGTAAGTTCAATTCTAGCCTCAGCCTTATCATATGTGCCAACATATGTTGCCTTAGGATCCATGGGCTCATTTAGTAGAGCTTCAACAATATCTTTGGTTCCATCTATTTTAACCTCATATTCCAGAGGTTTAATCCATGCTACTCTAGGCCTTGCTACTTGAATGTAAACCTTTTCATAGTCAACCATAAAAGAGATATCCTACTCATAATATTCTACTAGTTTATTGGGTATCCTAAATCTACTTTTCATCTTCACCTTGAATTTTTCAAAGTAATTTTCCATAATACTATCAAATTTTTCTCCCATCTCTACTATAAATTCATTGATTTAGCATAATACTAGAGTATCTTTCTTCCATACTACAGTTCCTTTAGAAGGGAAGAACTTCTAAACATAGAAAAATAAACATGTCAAGAGGGAACCAAACTTACACAAATTGTTCTTTAATACTCAAATGTTGTCCATTTTCTTTCTTATCTAATTCAACAACATCATAGTAAGGTTGAAGGATAAATTTTTCTTTACCACATTGTATGCCAGGTCAACTACTTCACATGACACATTGCTCAATCAACTTGAGCTATAAATTTTGTGTGCAATCACATGGATCCCAATTTTTAATTCCATGTTAGTTACACCATTTAGTTTCATGCCTCTTTCTTCCCATTTGGCAAGAGTTAACTTTGTTAATTTGACCTAACCTAGTAATCATGGGAAATCTATCTTTTCTTTGTTTAACATGGGAAATCTAGTAGTCCTATGTATCATCTTCTTGGTTATCAAAATAGGATGATCTAACCATAATTTCATATTGTGAAAATGAGTCAAGAAAAATCTTATCCACTTCACTTGAAAGTCACTCAGCATATGTAAAATATGAGTCAAACCCTTTGTCTCCAAATATTTGTTCTCAAGTTTCAGAACACCATCCACACATAGTTCATTGTATGCCTCATTCGTTTCTAGGGTTCCAAGATACTAAATAGAATAGTGATAAAATGATTAGATGTCATGAATAAGAAATACCTCAGGTTGAATTTTAGATTGGGCTCCAATAGGGTTAAGTGCCTCTGCAGATGCCAGATTCAATTTCAATGCAAGAGCCTTGCAATTAGCTCTATGAACCAACATTTTAGAACATTTCTTAACCTTGCTAATAGAAGATGCCATTTATTAGTAGGGTTTCAAACAAAAGAGAAATTTTCAACAATAACTTCTTAAATCACTTAGAGGTTTTGAATTCTCTCTTTTCTTTGTGCTCTAAAAATTTGTGGTGAAACAATACATTTGATTTCCTAATTTTAACAAATTTTTGTATTTACAATCACCATTAATGCTTCATATGCATACTCACTTGGTGACAAGTTGTCCTCCACTCAATTTGGTCTTTAATGCTCAGAAGGCACCTTCCACTTGGTAAGGTCTCCTTGATCGGTAGGAACTACTGACTTGACATCTGCATCCTAAATAAGATATGCAACCGAAACTTGCTTGGTAAGGTCTTGAGGTTCTATAATCAATTGATGATCCTTATGCATCTTGATTTCTGATATGTATCTTTGTTCTTGCTAGCTAGAACTATTTTTAGATTACTTCTTCTAAATCATAGTTCTAGTGCTCACCATGGGGTGTTAAGTTGAAATGGTTGAGCCACCTAACTCATTGACTTGCGTGTCAACAACTTCATGACTTTTTTTTTCATTCTCTAGACATTTCTGCACCCATTAGTGCATCATTTATTTTCTAATATTGTTAGCTTTGACTTTCTTTTCATCTTCTATTCTACCTATGTTCATAAAATTCTTGGAGAGATGTCCAAGTTCTATACAAGAAAAACATCTATTTGTAGTGTGCCTTTGATGTTTCACATAGTTTTCTCTAATGTTCCCAAACTCACCATAGTAGTGACATCTACACCATGTGTTGTAAACCCAACCAAATATTACTTTTACAATTTTCTCTACTAGGTTCCACTTCTTGGTCTTAAACTCTAAAGATTTGTGTCCTTGTTTGTTGCAATTATGACACTTTCCTTAAAACTTAGGTTTTTTTTTGCATTCACTTTCTCTATGACCATGCTTATTGTAATTGTAACACTTTCCATTGAATTTTTCTTTACCATTTCTCCAATACTTATTTGGTGTATGACCTATGTTACCACAATGATTATAGTAGTAGGTCTTTTGTTCTTTTGAGCTCCTTACTAAGATGATTCACCTTCTTTTATATATCCTAATTCAACTTTTCCTTCATGTTTACATTGAGTTTATTTAGTTTAAATAATTAATTATTATTAAACTTTAGTTAAATTTACTTATGTTATTGCATTATTTTATTATTTATTAGTTAGACACCTAGGAGTATGTGTACTCATATGAGTTGTCTTGTTGACAACATAAGAGTTAGCAACTCTAATTTAGCACATGGTGTCTACAACATCTTTTTACATGACACAACTATGTAAGCTTATCATCTCATCATTACACTAACTTTTGTGCTCAATGGAGGATAATCCACTCTTGGTGGACATGTGCTTATTTATGAGACTTATCACTTTACTAACTCCTAGTCATTCTAGAGGTCTTTATGTATAGGCACTCCTACTGTGTATGTACATCAATGGTATTTTCATTATTGTTATTTTAATCATACTTTATTGGTCCCTATTGTGTTATTTTTCTCTAAGGAATATTCTTATATGGTATCAGAGCTGAGGGAGCTTCTCCTCACATAGCCATTGGAGATCATTTTTGCTTCACCTCTCAGAGGGCCATGATTCCGATCTAGAGTATTTGTAACTATTTCGAGCATCTAGAGCCAAAGCAGACCTCACCATTGTGTTTGGAGCATCGATTTGTTGAATTTTGACTATAAATTCACCTACCCTAGACCATAGTAAAAATTAAGGCAGAATTTTTTTGCAAGCCACCACCTAAAGGCCTAATTTGCGAATTTGGTATGATCATTTTCATATCTATGCATTAAATTTTCAAATTTTCATTTTCCCTTTGCTTCTCCTTTTAGATTTGCAATTTATTTTCTGATTTGTAGTTTATTTCCAAAATTTTGTGAAAAAAATTGGTCTTTTAGGCTAGTAGGAGATTTTCTTGCAAGTGAAGATTGGAGCTTGTAGTGCAAATTAGATGTTGGCATCACATTCAGAAGGTCCAAAAACTCCCAAATAAACTTTTGTTTCATTTTTTGAGCTATAATGATGGCAATTCAGGAAAAATAAATACAGAGGTGATTTTCAAATAATGATATCTCCCTCATATAGACTCCTTTTTTTCGAGCAATTTTTTTTCTTTTGGGATAGAATTTCGTGATCCACACATTGGTTTAGGATGTTTGAGATCTCTATTCCTAAATTTTTCTAGAAACAAAAAAACCTAATTTTTGCAACTCTAAAAGCTTAGTTTGGACTCATCTGGACACATTTTTAGGATCCATTTTTTTGAAAGTTCTTAACTTTTCATCTACTTTCCAGATCTTGAATCAAATTATATGCTTGTGTGGATAGAAATACCACTTTCAAAAATTTGAACTTTTTTGCTTTGTATTGCTTTGATTAAACTTCAAAATTGTTGAATATCTAAGCTACATTGCTAAATACTAGATTTGAACTCTGAAAGGAGGTTGTAAACAACATAAATAGAAGTTCACTTTTGTCAATTTTGACAAGTGACCTATTGTAAATGTGCTACATATAACGTACCAAAAGCATCACTTTGGGAGATTCATTGATTGAGTGAATACGGGTAGTGTGTCTTGTGTTCTTGGTCTCTCTTTCTCTCTTGTGCTTTTTTAATTTTTTGCATCACGGTTTCACCTAAAGCTCCACTTTTAACTTCACACAACTATACTACATGGAAAGATATTGTATGGAGTAGACTAATGGAAAAAGGTTTAAATCTATATGTTGATGGTACAATTGTAAAGCCCACTAATGTTGATGCACAAGTTGATTAGCAAGTTAAACACAACTTGGCTTTAGGAATTATTAAGAGTTGTGTTTATAGAGATCTCTTATTCCACATTTCTAGCTTTAAGGTTGCCAAGAGTGCTTGGGAAAAACTTGAATGGTCGTATGGTGAGGTGGATGAGGAAAAGGGATTCCAAATTGAGGATGATCTACTTCTATTGGATCCTAAGAATTTTGACACAATTCAAGACTATGTCAACAAAGCTAGTAAATTGAGAGCACAACTTAAGGATTATGGTAACCCCATGAAGGATTATAGATTGATTCATCACATCTTGAAGAGGCTACCTTTAGAGTATGCATCTTTTTTTTCAAGTTACAACATTAACAAGTTGACCATTGGAAGTGCCTTCACTAAGCCTTCATTTGATGAATTTGTAGAAATGTTAATATTGGAACAATCCAAATTGATAGATATGGGAATTCTCAAGTCATCCAAGTCTACAACATTGGTGGCTAGCAATGAGAACCAATCAAATAAAGGTGGAAAAAGTTTCATCAACAACAAGAAAAACCAGTGGAAGCCAAAAACACAATCAAAGATATAACAATCTTCCTCCACACAACAAAGAAATTCTTCTTCCAACAAGAAGGGAAACAACAACAAGAAGGATAAACTATTTTTTGTATATTGCGAGAAACCAAATCATAATGCGGATTATTGCAAGACTAAGAGAATAGATGAGTTGGAAAAATTACGTAGGAAGAACAAAATCAATATGCCAAATGCTTCCAAGGATTCAAATCCATCCACTTCAAAGGGAAAAGTAAAAGTATTTATGGCAAGTTCAAGTTCTTTAGGGGAATGAATTCTTGAATTAGGTGCCTCATATCATATGGTTTATTCAAAAGGACACTTTTCTTCATTGAAGCAATCTAAGGTACCTCACATCTTTGTAGGAAATGACACAAAAGTGGAAGTTGAAGTGAAAGGACAAGTTGAGATGGAAAATGGAGAGTTCAAAGACATTCTCTATGTTCCTAGCCTTAGCACTAATCTCCTTTCAATTTACAAAATCACTCACTATGGAGGTGGTAATAAAGTTGAGTGCCTTCCTAATTTAGTAATGATGCACAATCTTAAGGTTGATTTAGTGGTTGTAGTGGGTAAAGTTAACCAAGACACAAGGCTTTATTCTTTCTCCCACTTTGTGCCTAAGTCTCCTTCACATGCCTTGTTGATACATTCACAATCACAAAGTAAATTATGGCATGAGTAGTATGGACATCTTTCCTTTTGCTATTTTCATCAACTTAGCTCAAAAATATGGTCAACAGTCTACCTACAATCAACTTTTCCAAGGGTGAATGTTCAACTAGTTCAATGGATATGTGTCTAGAAGAGAATTTTGACAAAGGGAAGTCTTTGTGAGCATCAGTTGTTCTTAAGTTGGTTCACACAGTTCTAGCAGGCCCTTTTTTAGTGACATCAGTTAGAAAGGGTTGTTATGTCCTCACTTTTATTGATGACTTTTCACACTACACATGGGTCTACTTTATTAATCACAAGAATGAAGTGTTTTATAAGTCTCTAGCATTCAAGAGTCATGTTGAGAAGCAATCAAGTGAAGCCATCAAGATTCTTCATATTGACAATGAAATTAGGTATGTGAACTCAAGACTTAGAGACTTTTGTGAACTTGTGGGTATTAATCTTTAGAATCCTATAGCATTTAGTCCACAAAAGACAAGTGTAGCAGCAATTAGGGTTAGAACTCTTAAGTCAATGAAAAGTTGCATGATTCAAGCTAAGTCTCTTGATCCATCACTTGAAGTGGAAGCAACAAGTAGTGCTAATCACATCCTTAATGGGTCTCCTCATAATATCTTAGATAGAATGACTCCTTTTGAGGAATGGTGCACAAGAAAACTAGTTGTGAAACACTTCAGAGTTTTTGGTTGTCTAGCATCCTCACACATATCTTCAAGGGAATGTAAGGCATCACCACCAAGGACTTGAACCTTCATCGGATATGAAGAAAGTGTTAAGGCATATAGTCTTATGGATCCTGAGACTCATGAGATATTCATAGAGAGGAATGTTCACTTTGAGGAAAGTTCACCTAGCTTATCCTCTAATCCTCTCCATACTTCATACATTGTGGAAACTAATAGTAATAATAGTGGTAGTGATTAAAAAATTTTAGGTATGGGGGATCCTATTCATAGATGCAGGATGAGGTCACAACATCAAAAAATTTCACATGCATACATTGCTATAGTGATAGGTCCATGTAATTTAGTATAGTTGGGTACACCTTTTCTTCAAGTTCTATCTGCAGGGGATGACTATATGATAGATATTTAAGGTTTTCTTGTGGAGTCCATACCAAATTTGGGAGACATCATTGATGATATACATCTTCTCTTTGATGAAGAAGATCATTCTTTAGTATTTGTGAGGGAACACTTTGACCCTTTTGTCCATTCTCTACATGATTAGTCTTACTAGGTTCATATGATTATGGATCATTATGTACAATAGTTGCAGGAGGTCTATTTATCATTTGAGGAGATAGTTCATTCTTTGGGATATCTTCTACATCCATCCTTTCTAGATCTATACTTGTTCTTTTCAGCAGTGTTGGAAGGGGCGACCATCAGTATCAACATAGGGATAGTTGAGTAGTTTTTAGAGACACCATTCATCTTCAGGATTCTTTCTACACATTGGGAAAGCATCTCATATGTACCTATGACATTGTTTCTTTCTAAGGGGAGTAACATTATTCAATAGTCATGGATCAACTTCTACATTCATCAGCTATTACTAATTGACATTCTACATTTGGGGGGGACTACCTTGTCTCCTTTCTTCTTCTTCTTCTTCTTCTTCTCTCTTATGGGGGGGGGGGGGGGGGGGGGGTGGCTGTAGAGGTGGACTTTTTTCTCTTATGGGTTTTTTCCTTCTCATACTTCTCTATTGTATACACATGATTATGGTGTAATGAGGTGGTCTTAATTATTCCATCCATCCTTGCATGTTATTTTTTCATCTCTCTTTTTGGGGGAGGATTTTTCCCATGAGGATTTCCTTCTTTCTCCATTTTCACAGAGACTGTATTGCTTTGCATTTTTACATGGGTACCTAACAGGGCCTAGTAGCTAGGACCCATCATGCATTTTCATTATAGCTTTCATAAGCGTAACTGCATTCCCCTAAGTTTCACTTAAGGGGGGTGTTAGTGTAAATAATTAATTATTATTACAATTTACTTAAGTATACTTAGGTTAATGCATTATTTTATTACTTATTAGTTAGACACCTAGGAGAATGCATAATCATATGAGTTGTCTTGTTGACAACACAAGAGTTAGCAACTCTAATTTAGCATATGGTGTCTACAACATAGGAGTTTGCATATTTATCTAAGTTGTCATGTAGACAATACAGTTGTTCATGCTCTAATTAAGCACATGGTGTCTACAATCTTTTTATGTGACACACCTATGTAGGCTTATCCTCTCATCATTGCACTAACTTATTTGCTTAATGGAGGATAATCTACTCTTGGTAGACATGTGCTTAGTAGTGAGACTTATCACTTTGCTAACTCTTAGTCTTTCTATAGGCCTTTATATAAAGGCACTCCTAGTGTGTATTTACATCAATGATATTTTCATTATTATTATTCTGATCATACTTTATTTGTCCATATTGTGCTAGTGTTTGAGCTTCTTGACCTTAGGTAATTTTTCCCTAAGGAAAATTCATACAAATTTTATCATTTAATTGATTCATACTTTCTTGATATTTCATTATTCTCTCATTGGTTTGATTTTCAATACTAAGATCATTATGTAGTCTTTCATTCTCTATCCTTAGATTGATAAGCTTTTAAATTGTATCATTGAGTTGATAAATAATGTTTGTTCGTTGAAAGGATAGTTATTGAATTTCATTGTCCTTTTCTTCTTTCACTTATTTGACTTTATCTTTTTCTTCCATGACTTCACATAATCTAATAGATTGGATTTCTTTCTCTATTTTTAACTTTTTGACTTCCTCTTGAAGATTAAAATTCTTCTCTAATAGGTCTTTGATTACTACATCAACTTCATTTGAATTTATTTCTAGATATAAATCTTCAATTCTTTCTTCAATGTAGATATTCTCATCCATTTGTGTTGCAAGATCTTTCCGTCTTTTCAATGATTGATAGATTTGCTCCTTTTCTTTCTTGAGTTGTCCAATGGCCAATTCCAAGATTATCAAATAGCCTTATTTAGCACTCCAATGCCTTTGATCTTATCTCAAGTTGTTAAACTTCTTCTGTGAGAACCAATAGCTCTGATACCAATTGTTGGAAATATAAGATAGGTTAGGTTACTAAGAGGGGAGGGGTGAATCAATAAAAAATAAAATTTTAACTTACTTCACCAATTAATCCTTCATATATTATTTTGATCTAATTACATGCATGAAAGATTGAAAGTAATAAAACATTCATAACACTTTGACACAAGAAATGGTGACCCAAAAACCTTCCAAATAGAAAGTAAAACTAGGGTCGGGATGATACCCACAAGCTTCAGTACTATAGTATAAAGTTAACTAATTAAGGCTTACAATTGATCACTTATGTGATCTTCCCTATTAGGAGAAATAAGAACTATGAGGTCCACCTTGTTAAAAGATTTACAAACATACAATGAAGTATGCACTTGGTTAAGAGATTTAGAAAAAGACTCTTAAGTCCACCTAGTTAAAGTATTTAACTAATGCACCTATTAGGATGAATCAATGGTTGATCTCTAATCTACAGCTCTGATTTGCTGAATAAGATTCCTTGTATTGTAATGATCACTTGGCTATGACAGATAAATCTTTTTTTTCCCTTATACTTCTTATAGCCTTCCTTAATTTGCACTCATAGACTTTTTATTCTTCTTCACATACTTGTTTGGATATGAAACAATGCATTAAATGTATACCAATCCAATTTATTACCTTTTTGAGTTGGTTACAATACCAAATTCATCATAATTCACAAAGTCAGCCCAACTTCTATAACTTGGGTTCTAAATACTAAATTGGTGATGTTCTGATACTTGAAAAACACTATCAATGCTCAAAAATCTATGGCACTTAGTTGAAGTCAAAGATTGGTCCATACTAATTCTTTTTTAGTAGCTAAAATACAATTAGCATTGTGTGACTTGTTGGACACATAGAAACTCAGTAAAAATTGAATCAATCAGTTGATACAACATGGCTTGGTCAACACTAAATTCACTTCATTGACCCTATGAGCTCAGTAGACATTGTAGAACTTGGTTAACACTACAAATCTCAGTTAACATGAGAGTCTGCATCAGTTCAACTAGATAGCTTGGTAAGTACTGATACACTTGAGCTATACTAAAAACTATCTCAATTACTTGGTAAACACTATGTAGCCTGGCATGAATTGTAAACTAACTATTTAGCTCAGTAGAATCTTGAACACTTGGTTAACATTGCTAGATGAATGATAAGCTTGGTAGCAACTATAGAGTTTGGTAGCAATGTAACCATTTGACTAATTGTTGAGTCACTAATAGACAAATTGTCCTTAATGTGAATAGGATGGACTTGTCCTTAATGTCTCTTTTCACTCTTCTCCTCTTTCATTTAAATCTTCTTTGTTGTCCCTCACTTTTTGGCATGGTCTTCTAGGTATTAGTTTTCTACCTTTTTGACCATATTAGTCTATTATCTTCCTACCCTCTCCTAAAACTATATGTGGCATGTCTAACCTATCCTTTGGGACCAGGTCAATCTAGGTCAACCTAGTCCTCCTAGGTCAACCAAGTTTTCCTAAAAGTCCTAAAGTTTTCCAAATAGTTATTTTACTCCCCATTTAGCCTCAATATTTTCCACCCAAAAAATAGTATATAAGGAGGCTTGGGGGCTTCATTTCCATATCTCATCTCATTCGTGACATATCATTCTCAAGACATTTAATCATTCAAGGTGAGGAGTACAAGAATTCAAGGAAGAAAGTGGGTTTTCTTTGTGGGCATTTCCTCTTCAATATCTAGCATTTTAATTTATATAAAGGGCAGAATCTACATTGAAGCATTAATCATCTTATTCATTGATGCACTTTTTATATCCATGGAACCACGATGGAATTATGGTAGGTCCATTACAATTTTTGGTATATCTTGTATCTTTCATACCAAATTCAAGATCTACAACATACATCACAACAAATATTTATGGACAAGGGTTTCTACAAGAAAGGTGAATATTTACATTCATCATGTTTCCTTTACATTTGAATTTATCAATTACTACTAATTCCTTACCCTATGCTTGACCAAGGAAAGCCCTCATCAGAACCCGACCACAAAACCTTTCCTTTTTGTATTGATTTGCAGGGTGGTAGGAAAAAGGATTACATATTTGGAACCTATAATTCATGAGCATTTTAGATTCATCAATTGTACATCATTAGAGTATGTCAACCTAGTTTCCCAAGTAAACCTTGTTGTCTAGTTTGGGATCCAAGGGATAGTCCATGGTTTTGTTCCTTACATCATTTCATTCTGCAATTCATGGATGGATATTTAGAACATTTCAGATTTGTGAGTTTTTGAGAAAAAATACATCTTCCTCTACATATTTCAAGGTGAGTCAAATGTATTTTTTCCCTTCAAGTATTTACCATAGATTTATATCTTAATTAGGCTAATTGTGTTTACATAGCATTTAGATTTACATTATGTAAGAAATTAGTTCAATTCCTCTTTCATAGTATCCTATTAAGGGCCAAAGTGAGTACATTTCCTTGTACTAATTTAAATTTAGAATTAGCTCCCTTATTCCTTTGGGTCTTAGATAATCTAATTTAGGTTCTAAGTGAATTCATATTTGGAAATTCCCCTCTTTCTCTCACACATATATTTGAATGGCTTAGTGACCCCACAAAGTGGAGACCTACATCTTATTAAAGTGCTTTTGTTTTACCACTAAACATTTTGGTGAACCTAACAAGTACCCTCTTTTTTATTTTGGAGTTGGATCTGTTTATCTCTCTTTGTTGGCATCATCTTTGCCTAAACATTTTGATGAACCTAACTTGTTCTCATTTCTCTTTGGATTTGGGGTGTTTACCTTCTTTTAGGTGAACCTAATACCTTTTCCTCTCCGATTGTAATTTTGGAATTCTTGGTATCCTATTAAGTTAGATTGCTTTATCTCTTATTTCAATCTTCTATTGAATTGCATGTTTAGATCTAGCTTTTATGCATTTATCTCATGTTGAAAAAGTTGTTTAGAGTATTTTTCAATCATTCCTCTATCCCTTTTTCTATTAAAAAAAAATCTCCTTTCATACGTGTTTCCCCTAAAAGGAATCAATCTAGGGTATGTGATGTTACCTTGTCCTCTCTTATGTCATGTTATAAGGAACCATTAGAGAAAGATTATGATTTTAACCTCTCTCTTAATGTTCTTTCTATTTGTGAAGGAAAGATAGAGATTGATTGTAATATTTCTCCTAATATAAACCTTATCTATAAGGAAACTTTTAGTAAGAATGATTTTTATTTCTATCCCTCTCATTTTCCTTCCATGGTGTGCTTTCTTGATATATATATTCTTCTCTATGATGATTCTCCTATTTTCGATCAGTCACTGGATGATGATATGGACTGCTCTCTTCCTCATGAAACAATCTTACCTACAAATAATGATATCATGGATGAAACCTCTTCTATCTCATTTCCACATGACATAGTTGATATTTCTCCTTCTCTTAAAAAATAACTTTCTCTTAGGAACATTTTAGTGCAAGAGGAGGACATTATAAACACTTTTATCAATGTTACCTCTCCTTCTAGATGCTCCTATAAAAGATGATTCATTAATGGACATTCATAATTCCTATTCTTCAGATTCCATAGAAAAAGATGATAATGGAAATATCCTTAATGCTCTTTCTTGTAGTTATTTTTCTATGGATGAGAAATATCTTAATCATGTTTATCTAGCTCAACCTATTCACACTCTCAAGGGTTATCCTTTATCAAATAAACCTATCATCACCCTTAATTTTTGTCTTTCGATAACTCCTAAATGGGATTCTAGTGATTCTAAGGATTTTCATATGGTGTCTTGCACCTATCATACATTGAGTTATCATTATCCTAATACTTTTCTTGCACCATCTCACCCCATTCTTCCCCCTCCACCTTAGGTTTTTCAAAATCTTGGATTGGACTATGATTTGGTATCACAGCTACATAGTACCCCCACCAAGACTTCTCTTTGGGAACTTCTTCAAGCATATCCTACATATCATGATGCTTTGAAAAAGGCTTCATCCTCTCTTCCAACTCCATCTCCTAATCAAGATAAAATCAATGTCATTTTACAATGTGTGAATACTACATTTATCCCACCTCAAATTGTGTTTACTCATGATGACTTACCTCCTAAAGAGATTAAAGATCTTTATGATGCTCATATGGTAGTTTTCCTAGTTAATGATAATCTTATTTTTTGAACTCTATTTGATAATGGATCTGGGCTTAATATTTTTAGCATGGATATGCTCTAATAAATTAACACTAATCTTTCTAATATAAAACCTGATAGCACCTCTATTCATGGTTTTGATAAGATTTCTAAGAAACATTTAGGCACCATTACTTTATCTATCAAAGTAGGTCCAATTTTTATGAATACTTATATTCATGTTAGGCCTAGACCTCTCAATTACAATCTTCTTTTGGGTAGACCTTGGTTACATGCTATGCATGTTGTTCCTTCAACTCCTCATCAAAAATTCAAGGGTATGTGTAGGATCATAGTGTGTAAAGAAGTGGCAATCTAAAAAATGTGTAGTTTTAAAATGCCTCAAAACATTTCAAAAGATATTCCAACTTTTCTCCCACTTAGCCTAATACCAAACTAAAAAATTAATACCTTTATAAGGCCTAATATACTTTTGATAGCAACCCTACATGGTCAACTTTAAAAATGTCCCAAAAACATATTTTTGGACTAATCTTGTCTACTTCAAACATGTATCTGACAATTTTTTTCACACAAATTTGATAAAACAAAAAGGTTTTCTTAAGAGTGTTCTTAGCTTTCTATACATGTAATGTCTATCAAATTAGTTAAGTAAGTAAGTATTACATATTTTCTATTGAAGTTGTGTATAAAGTGTTGATTGACACATTGATTGAACAAAAGCTATAACTTTCAAATGATAAAATATTTTTGAAATCCAAAAGATGCATTGCATTCTATGCTTCTTCTCCTATAAGGTAAAAAGAAAAAAGAAAAAATAAATTTTGTAGATTTTTGAATTAGTTAAGGTGGTCAGACATAAGAGTTTTTTTATATTCCAAAAATACTATAGTACAAAATTCGTAATTATTTTTAAAAAATAAAAATAACCAAAAATATGCCTCACATCCTAGCATGAGTCTTCTTCTTATATCTAAAATCTTATTAAAAAAAATAATTATCTTTTTATTTTGATTAAGGTGGTCAGACATACATGATCCACTTCTTATTTTTGTCATGAAATTCCTATACCATTGCATTAAAATTAAAAAAATTGACCAATAAATTTATATTTATTTTAGATAAGGCATAGTACTTTAGAAACTAAATTCAATTTCCTAGAGATTATTTTCTCTCAAAATTTTTATAGAAAGTTCATAACAAGTTGAAAATTGCACATCAACTTAACATAACCCTAATTTGATAATTTTCCATTGCCATTTGAGGGCATAGTTTGGTTGACCATGATCCTACACATACCCTCAAGTTTCTCTATAATAATTTCATATAGAATCTTTATATGGACACTAAGCCAAATAGTTTTTCTAAATGTTGAGGAGCAAAAAAAATAAGATTGTAATGATGATCTTCCTTATACAAGTACCCTTCTAGGTGATGATTGTGAATCCTTAGATTTAAAATCTACCTTTATTGGAGAATATAGAGTTAAGGAATTTCCATTCATGAGAAACCATGCAACTCCTTTCTTCACCAACTTTGTTTCTACTTCCGCTCATGCTTCATCTATTAAATCTAGTGATAAAACTCATATGTCCTTAGGCAATGGGGGGCATACTAACTCTTCTAACACCATTGTCAATCATAGTTTAGGATGTGCACAATAAATTATTGAATCTCATTCTTTGTCCATATCCTATCACATATCTTCTCCCAATAATCAAGAGTTTATCTTACCTAAACTTCTTCATGATAAGGTGATTAATAGGCCTAAACATAGAAAGAAATATGGTCAACTACTTGTGCATCTTCCATTTTACATGTCTCATCATTATCATGACCACTCTATTAATTATTATCAAGATTTACATTATAAGATCCAACAACTCATTAATAATGGGGCTATTCACATACCTCTTTATAACAATCTCTCTATTTCTTCTAATTTATTTACATAATATTTAAGTCCCTATTATGTTTCTCCATACCATGTAACATTATTGGCCTTCTTTCTAAAGGCTCATTGGCATACATGGTTTTCTTTGTGAGTAGCATAATAGGTTTTTTCTAATCTTATTTTGTTCTTATACTTGGGTGACAAGGGAGTCATTCCCTTGTTTTTTAATTTCTTACGGATCCAATATTTCTTTTGGTTGAGTGTTATTTTTTTATGATATCACATCCAATTCCATATTATTAGAAAATGTGTTTCATGGTAGATAGATCATGTACCCTGGAGACTCATAATAGTATATCTTCTTTTTTAATGATTTCCTTTTTACTTCGTGCATGGTGTCTCTTCATTCTACCCTTTTATGACCTCATAGGAGTTGTGACCTCTTTGGGTTGGACTAGGTGTTTCTTCTGGATACTATCTTGATGCTGGAATTTCTTTATCCTTCTTCATCACTTCCTTAAGATGCCCAAATAAGAAATTATTTTTCCATCTTAAGAAGTGAGGAATACATTATTCCATTATCCTTTTTATATTTTTGAATTTTGAAATGCACCATATAGAGTACACTAGCATGACACAACATGTTAGGGACAACTACTCTATCTTTATACATGTCTTGAAATTGGTTGACTAACATGACACATACACTTGCTAGACTATTTAACATATCCAAGTGCATACACAAACCATTCTTGTGATATAGGATTACTATATCATGAGATTGTAAAGTAAATTTTTGTGATTGACTATTAAGAACAAAGACTCATTAGACCATTCCATCCTCCCATTTACTTTTCTTTATGGTATTGACTACTAGCACACAAATTCGATAGACCATCCAATCCTATCCCATTTTGTACAGTTATCAATAAGGAAAAAAAACTTATTGGGAAATTTTATCACACCCCCTTCTCTCTCTTTCTTTCCTATCAGTGAAATCTCTCCTATTGTGATTTTGGGATTTGATGAAAACTCAAGTTTCTTTGGGTTAAGTATAGATTCTGAATATAGCTTAGAGTACTTTAGCCTTTCTAGCTTAGTATGATTTATGTGTTACCTTAAAATATATGCATTTTTCCTAGCTTGATAATTTTTGTATCTCAAAATTTATGATAAGATCATCTTTTTCTTTTGATCTACTTTACCATGATTTTGAGGCAATTCATACTTCTACTAAAGTTAGGGTTAAATGTATCATCTTAAAATGGACACACTTGAATTTTAAGAATTTTTGGCACCCTTTTGCATAATTCCTCTCTCAGACCATGGATGGACCTATACTCAATGTCTCTTTTTCTCTCTTCTTCGTCCATTTCACTCTTCTTTTTCATCTCTCACATTTCAGCAAGGTCTTCTATGTATTATTTTTCTACCCTTTTTACTATATTAGTCTATTATCTTCCTACCCTATCCTGGAACTTTATGTGCCCTATCTTACTTGTCCTTTGGGACTAGGTCAACCCAAGTCAACCTACTCTCCTCCCAGGTCAACCTATTCCCTAGTGATTGTAGGGTTCAAGGCCCAAAAGTCCTTGAGTTTTCTAATTATTTAATTTTACTCCCCCGTTGGCCTGAGTTTTTTTCCTGCCCAAAAAATAGTATATAAGGAGGCTTAGGGGCTTCATTTTCATATCACATCTCATTCATGACATCTCATTTTCAATACATTCAAGCATTCAAGAAAGAAAGTGAGTTTTATTTATGCATTCAAGGACTTTTGTGGGCATTTCTTCTTCAAGATCTAGCATTTTATTGGTAGTCAAGGGAGGAGATCTAAATTGAAGCATTCATCATCTTATTAATTGATGCATTTTCTTTTTATATCAATGGCACCATGATATAATTATGGTAGATCCATTGAAATTGTGGAGATATCTTGCATCCTTCATACCAAATTCAAGATCTACAACATGTACATAACAACAAATCCTTATTGATAAGGGTTTCTACAAGAAAGGTAAATATTTGCATTTATCTTGTTTCTTTTACATTTAAATTTCTCAATTATGATTAATTACCTAACCTAGGGCTTGACCAATGAAATCCCTCATCAAACCCCAACCACAAAATTTTTCCTTTCGGTGTTTATTTGAAGGATAATAAAAAAATGATTGCAAATCTAGAACCTACAATTTGTGAGCTTTCTGGAGTCATCATTTTTATATCATCGAACTACATCAATCTAGTTATAGGAAATCTTCTAAGGTCAACCTAGTCTTTCAGTCTCAAATTCCAAGGATACTTATGTGTTTTATTTCTTTCATGGTTTCATTGCAAGATCCTCAAATGGATATTCAAATACAGTTCAAGTTCGCAAGTTTTGGAGGAAAAATATATCTTCTTGTACACATTTTAAGGTGAGTTATTTATATTTTATTTCACTTCATATATCCACCCTAGATTTATATATTAATTGGGCTAATTGTGTTAACATAGCATCTAGATTGATATTATTGAATCAATTAGTTCAATTCTGCATTTACAATATCCTATAAATGGCCAAAGAGAGTACATTTCCTTGTATTCATTCAAATTTAGTATTAGATCCCTTATTCCTTTAGGTCTTAGCTAATCTAAGTTGTATTCTAATTTGAATAATATTTGGAGATTCTCGTCTTTCCCTCATGCTTATATTTTAATGGGTTAGTGACCTTGTAAAGTGGAGACCTATATTTTATTAAAGTGCTTATTTTTTACCACTAACTAGCAACATTGTGGAACTTTTCTAATATCCATGTTTCCTTGAAACCTATTGTTTTAGAATGGTTTATTAAGGTATCTTAAGGCTATATAGCTCAATAAAATCCTTCCTACCTCTTATATCTATATTTTCACTATTAGGCCCAAATTGCCCACCAAGGTGATATTTTTCCCACACAAGCCATTTTTGGCCAAACTTGGGATAGTCATTACATTAAAATTGTAACCACATCAAAAGCACACTAACACACACTTGGGGTCCTTGAGTAACCCTCATTACATCTTTGACTCCATCATGAGTCAACAATACAAAATATACTAGGGTTTCAAATCTCACCCTAAGGTTCTCCTACACCACCTAGTTGAATCATTCTTAGGAATAAGTTGTTGTAGTTATATTTTTTCTTGTATATAATTTAAATGAGGAGTTGGCATTAATGGTTGAGAAATAAATTCAAACTCACATCAACGCTCTTTGAGTTATGAGTTCCAAAATGTTTGTGTGTGGTATAGACACATATATTTATCCACAAAATTAATCCCAATTCCTTTATTAATTAGTAGGTATAAAAATATATATTTAATTAATTCATCATTATTTTCTCTATAATTTAAATTCACTAAATAATTTATATTGCAATAATCATGTCAAATTTTCTATTTAATGAATTCCTAATTTGCATAAATCTATCCTCCTTTATGTCTCTATTTATTATCTTTTACATCCACTAGTTGAATTCATTCACCAAATGTAGGATAAACAAATTATCTCTACCTTATCCTTTCAGCCCACATTTATCCCAACATTGTGGTTTTCCATGAGGATGGTCATGAATATATTGTTTCTCTTATTTGTAAACTCCTTGAACTCTCTTTCTCTTTATCCCTCTTATTGTATTGTTTCATTCATCATACTATTATATAAAAGTACATATTATTTGGTCTTTTCAATCCTTGATTCTTCAAGGCTTCTTGTGCATTGTATTTCTAAGAGTACAACAATATCAAGCATAAGTTCTTGATTGATGGGATGATAATTAAGTGATATTTCATTAAATATAATTAGTTTTTTTTTAAATTTCTATATTATTACCAATATTTTATATTACCTAAATGACTTCATTGCTATCATATTCAAACAAAACTAGGTGTAAATGATCTTGTTTCCCATTTTCCTCTTAAGGTATATTAGGACAACAATAAGAGCATAGAAATGTTTCATAATTTTATTCAACATATGGAGGCACATTATATAGAATTCACATTTTGGTAGCAATGTAGATGACAATTCAATTAAAAATAACAAAAACATAGTTATATTTGTAATGCATTACAATTACAATTATGCCAACTTTCTCCTCCTTAATACATTGATCCTAAAACCATCAATAACACCTTACTCACCTATAGCACCCACCCTAACTACTTAATTTATTATGTACTAGATTTATATTTCATGCTAGAGATAGGAGACCTAATGTTACCTTACATGAGATGCTAGAGATACATTTATTATGACATACTTTATGTAGTTTTAATGGAATATGGATATTATGATTTCTAGCTATGCTAACCCACCTAGAGCTTACATTCATGTATGAGATATCATGATGTTGTGTAGATGTATATGTATAATTTTTGGTGATGCACATGTGTGTAGGAACAACTGCAAAAGCCTCTGTGAAATTTTATTGATCTAGAGATGAAACCATGATCCACACAGGCACCTCAAGCTTAGAAAACTTCTAATAAGAGGATACATCAACCTAGTTGGGACTTTATGGAAATTTAATATGGGTAAAATCACAAACTATTAGAAATAGATAATACTAAGAGGTGGGGTGAATTAGTATTTTACAAACTTTTGCCCACAACTGAATATTGTTAATTACTTTATAACCTGCATATGAAAGTTAACCAATAATGTTGAATAGTAAATATAACCATGCGCATAAAAAACTCATAATTGTTAGAGTAATTATTTGTTTAAACTTATTAATTAGATCACTTTGATTTAATTAATTAAGTTGTCTATTACTCTAGTTTACTTAAGCTATCTCTTAGGTGCATATAATTAATATTTTATATTAATTATAATGCGCGACCTAGATTTTTCCCTTTTTAGGGTTTCATTCACCTCCAAGGTCGAAGTATTGTAAATATTGTTTTTTACATCTTGGAATACATTTTTCTCTCACTCTGCTAAGATTTCCAAGCTTTTCTTTTTTCCTCTTTGGTTTATTTTTAACAATAGGTTATTTTGCATGGAGGTTTTCTTGGCGAACTGTGAAGTTGGTTTTCTCAACCTTTACATGGTATTAGAGCTTACCTACTACTTCCTGGCCTAGAGATCATGAAGTCTTGATTCAAAGATGAAAAACCTAGCTTTTTGTGGTTGTTTTTCTTCAATCTGGAGGAGGCACCTTTTCTTGGTGAACTTTGAACAAAAATGGATGTTGCTATTGTACTCAAAATACTCAAACTTGAACAAGAATCACAAGCCATAATGCTTTGTGAAGTGACTAAATAGAAGAAAAGAGCCATTCAATAAAAATTCATAATAGAAGATGACAAAATAAATCTTACCAATAGACTAGAGGAAAAGACAGTTGAGTTTGAAAAAATTTCCAACATGCAGCTAAACACCTTAACCCAGATGATGAATGCACATCATGAGCTGAATATGAAAGACATTGAGATCTCTACACTAAAAATGCAAAATGAACAACTAAAAAGTGACTTGAAAAGAGAAAAGGAAATTAAATAGAGCTTCAAAAAATTTAATGAGGAAATGAAGTACTTTAAGTAGATTTTAAAATCACCAAGGGCTAGCAATGATACTTCAAGATTAGGTTACATCAACACTGAACAAGGAGAATCATCCAAGACTGCAGAAGAAAGGAGTAACAAAGGTAAGAACACTAAACCTACTTGTCATTTCTATGGTAAAAAGGGACATACCTCTAATGTATGTAGGAGTAAGAGTGCCCAATAGCATAACAAACCTAAGAATGTGGTTTACTATCATAGGTGTAAAAAGCAAGGACATCAAGCACATAACTGCAACACTACCAAAATTTTAAGGTCATTGCTAAAATTGCAATAAGTATGGACATAGAGATTTTGAGTATAGATCAAAGCCTATGTGGAAACCTAATCAGCTTATAAAGGGAAATAACCATGGACATCACTAAAATTGGGTTTACAACACCAGGTATAGCTATCACTACTCTCAAGAGTATGGACAGATTCCTAAAAATTGCATAAGGACACATTTTAAAGGAAACTACAATAGATGGTTGAGCCAAACCATATGTTTCAATTGCTTGAAGACTAATCATATTAGTAGAAATTTCCCTACAATGTCAAAGGCACCCAACTCAGAAGTCAACAAAGGAAAAGAGAAGGTAGATGTTGAACACATCATAGGAGAAATGAATAAGACATGGAAAAAGAAAGATGATTGTAGCTCATGAAATGAAGGGATTACTTCACATAATAGGTCAAGTGATAACACTTCATCAAACTAAGCTAATAGAAGGCATGAGGGACTAATTTACTAAGCTCTATCATACATCAATTCCTAAATAAGATAGTATTGAAAAGAAGAGATCAACATGATTAGAGATGCAAAGTTGAAATTTAAGCTTTCACTAGTGTTGTCGAGTTGTCCTTAGATGCTGAGTGAATGTCAATATATGCTGAGCTACTAGTAGGAGCCAATTGATTGGTCATAGTTGAGTGATGGAAAGCCAATGGAAGCTAAGTTATGTTAAAATCTTTAAGGAGTAGAGTGTACAACTGTATATGAACTAAGCATTTAATGCTATGTTTTGAAGAGTATAAGGTCAATTTTTTGATCTTTTCTCATCATTTGAAAATAGAGCAAGAATGACAAGAGCACAAAAGTGATTGATGAAAAGCAATTAAAGCTTTTGCATAGATTTTGACAAAGATTAAGCACCATTTTCATCAATCTAAGGTATTCCTTAAGTGTCGAGTTGGGTAGTTGTAAAGTTTAAAATCTTTTGAAACCCTAGATTTGCAATATGGCTTCTAGTTTTGAAAAACCTAAGGATAAGGAAGGTTTTGAGGTTTAGTTAGTTAGAAATAAGGTTAAAAAACTAGATTTTAGGCCAATTCTATAAGTTGCATATAAGAACGACCCTGTCAGCACACTATCTGTTTTTCTTCCCAAAGTTGTGATGGTGCAAGATGTTAGAAAATGTTACAATTGCAAGGTAGGAGCAATAGGAGACATGAATATTCATCAAGCATATGATAGAATGTGTGAAAATGGAGTGTTAAAGGAAGAATTTCAAATAGTTGAAAGAAAGGGCTTAATCCATGCCCTAGTTTTCCCCCACAATTTTCAAATCTAAATGGATAAGAATTGTCCTAAGCAGAATACATAATGGTTATTTATGTTTAGAAGGAGGACCTATCAAGATAACAAAGAAAATCATGCATAGGGTTACAAGTTTTCCAACCCTAGATCAGTACAAGACCCTACAAAGTGATTCTAAGGAAGCTATTGAAAAGAACACTGGGGCAAAATGGAACAAAAGGGGCATGACTATTGATACAATCACAAATCCCCTTCTAGACTTTACAATAAGAGTTATATCTTACAAGTTCTATCAATCAAGAAAATTGAATAGTGTTCCGTGCATTGCTATGGATGTGGCCTACAAAATTGTCAAGAAGGATCATACATATGATCTAGCAGAATTGCTATTATAGTAGATCATGGAGAATTTGGGAGCAATAAGAAGATCAAAAGGTTCTTAGTGTAAGTTTGGATCAGTTCTGATCTATATATTTTTCTATGTTCTGGAAAAATTTTCATCTTTTGGCAAAGAAAATTGGAAATCAAATAAGTCAACTATTACTCAAATCAATGAGTACATTGATCAAATGGGAGACAACTTTGAATCTCTAATGACCAGTTACTTTGAGGATTTCAAGAAATCCATGAAGCAAAGATGAAGGATACTAGTTTCCCTAGTGGAATAGCACATCAATGATATTTGTTTCTTAGTTGATATTGATCATACTTATATCCAAGAAATAGTTCCAAGGGTTAGATGGCTAAGACCATTAGCATATGAGCTAAACATTGATGAAAGTAGTAATCATAGCATTGCTTGTAGAAGAAATTGATAAGAGTGTCCAACCTTTTGGAATATACGATGTTGTGAGATCCAAAGTGGATATGGAGTTAAAGACTGCCTCCACTTTGAAGAAGAAAGACAAGCTTGTCAAGAAGCTGAAAGCAAAATTTGGGAAAGGCACTACAAAAGAAGTAGAGGAAGAAGGTGTTGATGTCAAGGAAGAGGAAGATGATGATGAAGAAGAGGAACATCTACCTCTAGCATTGAATCAAGGGTTAGGTGAGGATGAAGAAAAGGAAGAAGAAGCTAAGGTAGAACTAGCTCAAGTTGAGCCTAAGAAAAGAAAGGCCAAAGCTCAGCCTACAACCCAACCTAAAGCAAAGAAGGTTGCAAAACCAACCCAAACCAAGCCAACTATACGAGTGACAAGAGCCATCACAAGAGTCTCAACTCAAAGGGCCAAGGAGCAAGACAGAGAGAAGAAGAAGGCTATTGAGTTGACTAGTCCTATGCAGAAGAAACCAAAGAGAAGATATTTTGCACAACTAGAGTCAGATGATGAGGAAAGGATAGAATCTAAAGTTATTAGCAAATTTAGAGTGATAAGCCATGCTCCTAAGTTAAATATTGAGAAAATTTGTGATAATGTTAGGAATAATGTAGATTTTTTGTAAATTGAAAAATATTAATTTTAATAAATTAAGTAGAGAAGATTAGAATAAAGTTGAAGAATTAGTATATGCCATGATGGCAGAATTCAAGAACATTCCTCTTGAATTAGACAATGCAATGCCCAAGGAGTTATATTAAATTGTTGAAAATAAGTGGCATTATTGTTTAAAAATGGAAAAAGAAATAAGAGAATCCACATTGGCACAAGTGATGCCAGAATTGACTAAAGATCAAATAACTAAGGCGAATAAGAAACATGGGAGCAAATTTGCACCCAAATACAAAGCCTTCTATATTTTGTAGAACCAAATTGAAGATGTTTCCAAAAGTCCACACAAATGTGGAAATTAATATATTGTTTGACAACTATAAAGGAAGGATAGGAAGACCCCTTTGAGGATAGGAATGATGAAGAAGAAGAAGATAATGAGAAAGAAGAAGAAAGAGAACAAGAAATAGATGAAGGAGAAAAGGAGACAACAAAAGAGATAATGGAGACACATGGGGAAGAGGCAAAAGCTAAAGAGCAATAGGAAAAATAGAGTGTTCAAGACACCCATCTACCACCACCAAGACCTCCACACACAACACCTGTAGATATAGTAATAGTATAGGATGTTCCTGACACTTTAGCTTAGAACATCAATTCTTTAACTGTAGAAGATCTCAAGAAGATCCTTCACCAATCAACATTGCAAGCACAACTTTGAACAAATCAAATATTGGTGAGTGTTGATGAGCTGCAAAAAGTTATAATAGAAATAACCAAGGAGAAGGATAGCATAAAAGAATAAGCTTCACAACCTCCCATAGCTATAGCAAATGAACCTAAAGAGCAAGAAGAATACGAAAAAATTGCTAAGGTTGATTCTACAATAAAGGTGACAACTATTGTCGAGGAGCAAACAAAGGAAAAAATAGGGAAAGATGTTCCTACAACACAAACCCAAGATGCACCTCCTCAAGTTGTTATCATTGATTGACATAGTAGACAAGAGGAGCAAGAAGTAGAGCAAACCCCTAAGGAGTAGGAGGTAATACAAATTATGGTAAAATTTTCTACCTCGGGGACCCCTAATAAGAAGCTAAGCACTGATGCGGTACCTATTAGAAGTAGTAATCTTTCCTTAGTTGTATTTATTTATTATATGGGATAAACCAAGGTTTCCCTTATGTATTTTATCCTTTAGTACACATGTTAAGGACATATTATTTTCTTCTCCTCTAGTCCACATGTGAGGATAACTCTTTTTTATAATTCCTTTATTAAGGAAAGTAATTTATTCCTCCTTAAGAGGATACTGATACTTTGCACACACTTATTATGAGGAGAAGTGAAGAAAAAAATCCATTCCTACTTTTTTGCAGATTTTTTACTCAATCTTCAAGTTTTTTTTCTAACCCTCTTTGGAAGGTTTACCACCAAAGAGTTCTTTTTATCATCTAACCCATTTTTTTCCTTGCTTTGGAAGGCTTGCCGCCAAAAAAAATAGATATAATTTTATTTCTCTTAACACCTTCTTTCATAGACTTTAAAAATATTAATCAGTTCATTTTTTTTTAACAAAAAAAACTTTACTCTTTACAAGTCATTAAAAGCTTCATTAATAATATTTTTAACTATATTGTTTCTCTTTATTCTATATTTCTTTCAAATAAATTTATATCCATCATTAGTACAATTTTTTTTAATGATAGTTATAATTTCAAAATGATAAGGGTTTCTATTTCAAATCTCAAAAAAAAAACTAATAATTCATAACTATTCCTCTTTTATATTCATAACACTTCTTTCCTATTATTAGCTTATTGTGAGTTTTACAATCATAACTATGTGTCTTATTCTCTTCTTCTAACTTTAGCCATGTGGTTTTTTCCTTTTGTCTAATCATTTTATGAGATTCTATTTTTTCTTTTTTTTAAACTACTTGAATTTCTTCTCCACTTCTTTCGTATTAATAGCTTATTGTGAGTTTTACAATCATAACTATTCTTCTTTTCTATTTATAACACTTATTTCCTATTATTAGCTTATTGTGAGTTTTACAGTCATAACTATGTGTCTTATTCTCTCCTTCTAACTTTAGCCACGTGGTTTGTTCCTTTTGTCTAATCATTTGTGAGATTTTTTTTTTTTTTTTCAAACTACTTGAATTTCTTCTCCACCATTTCAATCAATTACTAATTTTAAAAAAAAGATTGCTCTCATAATAAAAATTGCATTGAAATATACAAAAATTTTCAATTGTATTTTTTTCCTCTCACGTGTTTTTTTTTAATTTTATTTACTATTATTATTCATAAAGTTTTTAATTAAATCTTAATTCAAACTTGATATTTTTTTCTAAAATAAAGTAAAGTACATGATTATTTTTAGGAATTTTTTTTAAAGAAACAAAAAAAATATACTTTAAATATATATTATAGTTAGTTTTTAAGAAAATAGAATCTAGATTTAATTTTAAAATTTGAAATTAAAATTATTAAAATATTTTGAAAAAAAAAAAAGGGGGTTTAATTATTATTATTATTTTTTCTCTCCAATATTTTTTTTTAATTAATTAATTTTGTTTCAAATTTATTTAGTAAAGAAGGTTATTTTTTTCTCATCTTATAATAATGTCAACTTTAATTCTAGAAATCAAGTTAAGTAACTCAAACTATCATGCGTGAAAAACTCATCTTTCGTTTATATTTCGTTTCAAGCATATTTTAGATGTTGCTACTGACCCTTTTGTAGTTCCATGAAAAAAATGCATGGAATACTAAAAATGAAGAAGCCCTTGGCCTCATTGGTATATCTCTTAACCCTAATTTATATGTTCTAATTGCTCATTGCACTAATGCCCATGAAGCTTATTAGGATATTTTGAAGCAAATGTATGACAGACCATCAGAATCATGCAAGATTCAATAGCAAGATAATTCAGAAGACTTGAGGTATATTGATTTCAAATCCATGGATGAATTTTTACTTAAATTTGATTATATTAAAAGTCAACTAATTGGATTAGGCATTACTCTCATTGATATTAGATTAATTACCATTATCTTAAAAAAATGTCCTCCTAGACAATTTCAACAATTTATTACTAATGTTCATTCTCAACTTGCAATTCCTACTTTATCTACTGAATTAACATATATTAGTTTTCAAAATTTGTTGCGTCAAGAGGAAGTTAAGTTATTGCAATTTGGTACTCTTAGATCTAATGAACATGCATTTGTGTCTAAAAATCAAAATCAAAATCTTTGATCATCTAATCATGCTCCCAATAATAATCAAAATCAAAATTTTAATACTCACAATTTCAATAATAATCATAACAATCATAACTTTAATAATCATCACAATAATAACAACTTATTTAATTCTAGACCTTCTTTTAACAACAATAATAATCAAAATACAAATCATAATAATAACCATCCTAATCAATATAATAGTCCTAATAAGAAACCTCATTGTACTTATTGTGGGAAAGATAGTCATTTGACTAACAATTGTTTTAAAAAGAAAAAAGATAAGCAACCTATCAATAACAATAATCAAAACTCTCATCCATCTCGTCATGCTTTTACTGTTAGTTATAATGTTTCTAAAAATTTAGAATGGATTATTGATGCTAGTGCATCAACATCTTACTTTTCATAAAGAAGTGTTTGATTCTTTAAAACCCGATCCTTCTAATATTCCAATTCAATTAGCTGATAATCATAGTTGCAATGTTGAATGATTTGGTAATGTTAGTATTCCAAATGAAAAATTACATGATGTCCTTTATGTTCCTGAGTTGAAATACAATCTTCTTTTTGTCGTAAAATTATGTCAAAATTATAAAGTTGAGTTTCATAGGGACATGTGCTCTGTTATTGATCCTAACACTAATGAAGTTGTTGCTAATGCTAAGTTTGGCCATGATAACTTATTTAAATTTTTTGGGTTCACCTCTTCTAGACACTCTTTGCTCAAAGATATTGCTTTTAATATGGAGCATGAAAGATTTGCTCATTTGAAAAATGAACATATCTCATCTAATATAGTTGAAAATTTACCTCCTATTGCTTCATCTAGGATTGCATATACAGTGTGCATGAGTGAAAACATGCAAAATACCAAAGGTTATCAAGCTTATAATCCTATTACTAACAAATTGCACATAGCACAAAATATTTGTCTTGCAGGAAATGGTGTGGATGATTCTTCTAATGCTCAAAATGAACAATTTAGTGGAAGTAGAATTGTGTTAGTGGAGGACCAACCTCCTTCTCTAAACCCTACTCCTCATATATCTACCTTTATTTCTCTTATTCTTTCTTACAGTGGTAATGATAATGATGCATTTATAGATCATAGTAATAATGCTAATATTGATAATGGTATTAATGCTAATGTTGATACAAATGGTATATTCATACATCATGACTCTTCATCTAGTGATAAATTTGTTAAGTGGAAAAATAAATGGTTTCAAAAAGTACTTAGTAAAAGAGATCAATTTCTAGAATGTCTAGAATTTAACCGAGGATTAATTACTGCAAATATGGTTTGATGTTAATGATCCTCATTTATCATCTTTGGCATTTCTCTTTAGTATGTTGCCTAGAAATTATGTTCTATATATGATCTTAATTGTCTTTGCATGATTTCATACCATGATATTTTAGGTATATTTATTCATGTATATATATGGGGGCCCACATATATATCCCGGTAAATATACAATTTTTTGTGTATTTTATGACTTGACAATTATGAGTGCATTTTATATATTTCACATATTCAATTTTTTTTTCCTTGAGATTATGAGCTATTATAAACTATTGCCTTCAACATTTATCTTGTTCTATTGATTGGCACATAAGTGCAGTTTATGCTTTTCTAGCATCATTCTATTGCCATATTGGCACTTTATGGTCTATACCATTTATTCTTGGAGTTTCACACCAATTTTAGTTAATTTGACCCATCTTGAAGGCATTTTACTCTTATTTGAAGGAAATATATTATTAATACTCATACTTCTCCCCTTTGATATCTTTGAAAACATGCCATATAATGTTATGTATACTTCATTGCTTAAATCGTGAGTCATGTAGGTTATGGATTGATCACCCATTAACTTGCAGTAAAATAACTTATTAGTCAACTGTCTATATCCATGTGATTGAAGCATTTTTGATGTTGGATTCATTAGCTAGCCTTTTTTATGGTCCTTTCTTGAAATTTTTGATAACATATTTGTTCTTTGTAAGATATGATTTATCTTGATTTCTTTGCGGTACCAAGTTACACTTATATTTACTCTATGAGAGTTTACTTATACATAAAATTTTCTAACATGAATCCACTTGAAGATCTAACACACTTGAAGGACTATTTACTTCCCTTGGCTCTCCAATGATGTACCCACGATAATAAGAGACCTCTTGCACAATGAAGATATTTCAAAAAAATCAAGTTGTAATATTGTAAATTGGGTTTGATACCCTTTGATAAAATCTCCCCAAGTAAAGATTAAAGGGGGATGTTAGAAGTAGTAATCTTTCCTTGGTTGTATTTATTTATTAAATGGGATAAACCAAGGTATCCCTTATGTATTTTATCCTTTAGTACACATGTGAAGGACATATTATTTTCTTTTCCTCTAGTCCACATCTGAGGATAACTCATTTTTGTAATTCATTTATTAAGGAAAGTAGTTTATTCCTCCGTAAGAGGATACTAAAACTTTGCACACACTTATTATGAATGGTGGCATTCATAGAAATGAGAGTTACACATGCAACTCCTTTCTCATCTCTATAAAAGATATGCCTCTCTCATTCTTCTACAACAACTTCTTCTTTACGACTTCTTGATGTTATTGTAATGAGATAATTTGCTCCACAATCCTTCTTTCTCCTCTCACCTTCCTTAGGCTATTTCCACATTCTTAATATTACAAAAGGAGTTTCCTTTTCTTTCCCCTTTCAAAATCTCTAGTCTTCATTCTTGTTGATCCATTAGGAAACTCATTTGATTTATGGTAATATTCTTCACATTAAGCTCTCTTGGATTGTTTTATTACTTTTCATTTTGCTCAATTTCTTACAATTCCATTGTAGATATCAGCACCAGGCTCAAGCACTACCAAGGTTACAAGGGTACTTCACTATGAAGACCTTTTCACTTGATGATGAAATAGCCATACCAAGCTATGACTCAAGAACCATGAACCTAAAATAGATAAATGAAGCACAACAGGCACTAGAAAGGAGAAAGAGACAAGAGATACTCAGAAATGAGTATAGATAGAAGCAAGCATTGGTAGAAATTAAAGAAATATTTTTTGATGCATTTAGCTTGTAGACACCTAATGGAACCAAGCCTATATTGGAACAACTGACAAATATTGTAGAATAGGTGACTAATGAAGAATAGGAAACCAATGTGAAACTCATGGAATAGTCTAAGAATAAATTTCAAGGAAAAGTTAATGAGAAAATATCAAGTGAAATAACACTTTCATAGGTTGAATTGGCAAAGAAGATCGAAAAATTAAAGAGAGTGCTTGAGAATGTATTCTCATTGTACAAAAAGTTGTGTGATATCTCATACTTCACACAGGAAACAAGCCAAAGGATACTGAGCTTGGAGTGAAATTTAAAGATTTTCAGCACTCAGCTACCAAAAGATCTAGCTCAGAGTGAAGCATTTTTCCAAAATGCTTCACACATAGAAAGAGTTAGCTATGTTGATAGTAGAAGATGCCAATATCAAGGCTAAACTGATGCAAATTCAGTCTTCCATTACCCCACATCTAGAAGTACTCCATAAGGAACAAGCCTATGCAAAAATTGTTCTAAAGAAAGATCCTAATCTTGCTACTTTAGAAAGACTTTTTCATCTTGCAACAAAGATAGCTATCCAACATAAATCATTTGAAATTGCTTTGGATAATTGGGATGCATCTCTCAAGATGATTATGAAGGTCAATAAAACATTTTTGGCAAAATATAGTCTTAATCCTTAGAACCCTTTGACATAAGTGTCAAAAAGGGGGAGATATAGTTAAGGGGAAGAAATAATTAAGAGGGAGATATAATGTTTTGGGGGAGTTGTAAGTAAGAACGGAAGGTAACACAAATATAAAGTACAAGAAGCAGAAACAAGGTACACAAGAACAAGAAACAAAGGCAAAGAGTATCAGATAAATCAACATGAGACACATACAACACAAGAACTTTTTTTACAAGAATAGAAATGGCACATCAGCTTAGGGGGAGTTACAAAAATTTTGAGGCATATATAAATATATATATATAGTTTTTACAAAATTTTGAGAAGTTTTGAAGATTAGTATATATGCCAAACTATATGCATATTTTACTCGAAGATATTAGACTTTGATATACTGCTAAGTGTTTTTGACACACATGTCAAAGGGGGAGATTGTTGAATCTAAGACTAGTTTTGACCATTTTGTGTCAATACACTTAAGATGTTTACTAAGTTCATGCCGAGCTAGTAACACATGCTGAATAAAATATGTATAGATGCTGAGTAAATAGTTGATGCTGAGTAAATGAAACTTCTTATGAACTTTATATAAAATGTGGCCAATCCATGAAAAGATATTACCTTTGTCGCATTCCTTAAGATAAGCCATTCAAGGATAGCCTTCACTTTCTATGGATCCATTTTTAGACCTTCTCATGAGACTACAAATCCCAGGTACACCAACTCTTTCTTTACAAAACTACACTTCTTTAGGTTTATCAACAACTTTTCTTACCTCAACTTATCAAACACCTTGCAAATATCAATCAAATACTCCTCTAATGTCTTACTAAAGATCAATATACCATCTAGATAAACAATGACAAACTTACCTCGAAACTCCTTCATTACCTCATTCATGAGCCTCATGAAAGTGCTTGGTGCATTGGTTAGCCCAAAAGGCATGACTAACTGCTCATATAGTCCTTCCCTTGTCTTGAAAGAAATCTTCCACTCATTGCCTTCTCTGATACAAATTTGATGATACCCACTCTTTAGATCTATCTTTGTCAAATACTTAGCTCCACTCAAATAGTCTATAATATCATCCATCCTTGGCAATTGAAATATATACTTTATTGTGATCTTGTTGATAGCATGAGCATCTATGCACATCCTTCATTCTCCATTCTTCTTTGGTGCTAATATTGTTGGTACAACATGTGGACTCAAACTCTCTTGAATCAACCCCTTCTACAACAATTCATGAACTTTCATGTTCAACTCTTCACTTTTTGTTGGTGTCATTCTATGTACTGCCTTGTTTGAAAAACTAGCTCTTGGAACCAAATCCATCTAGTGATTGATCTTCCTCATTGGGGGCAATCCATCAGGTACATGATTTGATACAATATTAGAAAACTCTTTCAACATATCTACAACTTCTATAGGTATCTCCTCTACTTCTTCTTTACTATCTTTAGGAATTATAGCAAAAAACATATGCTCATTTTTCATACCTTTAAGAAACTATTTCCCTTTCAACAAAACATATTTTGGTAGCACTACATATATTTTCTTATTTATCCTTCAAAGGCTTCAACTTATGTTTCACACCATCCTTAGTTAGAGTGTATGTATTTACTCACCCATCATGTACAACATGCCTATCAAACTACGACAGCCTACCCAACAACATATTTCATATGTCCATAGGTATGATATCACATAGTACCTCATCCTGGTAGCATCCAGTCTTGAACTTTACTGAGCAGTGCTCATTGACCATGACCTTATGGTCATCTTGAACCCAAGCAATATGGTATGCATGCAGGTATTTTTGCCTCTTTAGCTTTAACTTTTTGACCATCATTTCTAACAATAGATTTTTAGTACTCCTACCATCAATGATCATATCAGAATACTTATCTTCACATCTACACCTTGTGTGAAACAAGCTCCTTCTTTGGTCAGGTTCATTCTCACCACTCAGTAGGATTCTTCAGTTAACTAGGACTTCTCTCCTTTTAGCATCTTTAGAATGTGAGGATCTGGCATCTTCATCAACATGCACAACTCTCCCTTGACCTTCTATTCTTCAATCTTTCCTTCATTGCATTGGGTACATTCAAATGCTTTATGCCCTTCTTCTTCACAGTGAAAACATTTTCCATAGAAGTCTTCTCTCCTAGATCCTTGTCCTCTACCTCTTCCTCTCTAATATCTATTGTTCTGATTATTGAAATGATTGAAATTGTTTCCCCTTTGGTTTTGACTACTACTTCTAGCCTCATCCTTGTTCTTTTGATCATCAATACGACCACCATAAGATTGTCCACTAGATCTTCCACCAAGACCTCTTCCATTATTCTTATTATCAAAATTCTTGCTCAATTTCTCCTCAACTCTTAGGGAAAACTTGTATGCCTCCTCAATACTACTAATTTAAACTAGACTTAGCTCATCCTGAGCCTTAACCCATTAAGATAATAGACAACTTTCTCCTTATTAGCTTCTGCATGGCCAATTCTAATGAGAACTTGATAGAACTCTTCAGTATACTCTTGAACAGATTTTCCAACCTACTTCAACCTTTGCATCTTCTTCAATAGATCAAGCTCATAATCCACATGAATGAATTTTCACTTTATTTTATCTTTCACCTGATCTCATCTAGTGATTTTTTCATTTTCCTTTCTATTTTGCTCCAACTAAACCTCCTACCACCAGATCTTCACATGTCCCTTTAGTTTTGCCTTTGCAAACTTGACCCTATTAGGATCATCAATATCTTCATACTCAAAGTACTCTTCTAGTTCATTGATCCAATCAATTAGCTCCTCTGGGTTAAGATTTCTCAAAAATGTGGGAACCTCAAACTTAGGTCTTTTTCCAATCTTGGAGATGGCCATAAAAAGCCTCTCTTCCTTTGGATTTAGAACTGCCTCTGCTTCAACATTTTCTTCTACTTCATCTTCATCCTTACTTTCATCTCTTATGAGAAGATTCATTCTTCAATGCATTTTTTCTTCCAATGCTTACATTTGTCTTTGGAGGGCTTAGAAACTGTTAGGTGTAACACTTATAACTCTTCTACCATGCTCTCTTTGTGGAGGCATTTTCATGCTTTCACTAAAACCCTAGTGAAAACTACCTCAAAATCAGTGATATATCTACATGCTCATCCCAAACCATAGCCTTGGAGTGAGTTGCCTCATAGTCAGCAATCAATCTATCCACACACTCAAGAACTCTAGCTTTGATACCACTTGATGTCAAGTGTTCCCCTTAATACCATAATCTCATAACAAAAACATAGAAATAATAGAAATTACAAGAAAATATGGACTTCTCATTTGCACTGCAAATGCAGAATTACAAAATTCATAAGTACAATATGCTAACTCACATGGGAACCTTCAGTAAAATAATTTGCAAGACAAGTTGTGAACTATCACCCTGAGCTATCTTAGACAATGTTTGGGCCTTTCTTAAATAGTCAGTTTTATGCCACCCGCGAAGGTTTTAGATGCTCAAACTTAATACTTAGGGCCAACAGACCCTAATAATACACATAGAGTTGGCCAAATACATCTTTGATAAATTATGTTAGAAATTTTGGTAGCCCAACTTTCAAAGGCCATAACTCACAAACCGTTGCTCCAATTAGCTATCATAACCACTTTCCAAAAATGCTAGCTCCTAATCTATAGCCTCAAAATTGTGCAAGCACCCTTCCATCAAGTTTTTAGACCTCATCTAGGCACTCTAAGGCCTCCAACAGTGAGCTTGAAGATTTTTCTACAAACTTTTCCACTGAAATTATGCAATAACTTCTTTTATACTAATGCTTGAGCAATGATATTTTTATGGAAGGTTTACAACTCTAAAATGAACCTTCCTATAGAAAATGAGAACATTCCAAGCTCGTTTGGCAAGCTTACTAAAAAGAGTAAGTTCCCATAAATAGTAACCACCCTATCTACTAGTCCTTATTAAAATAGAAAAGACTGAAAATAAAATATTTTTTTTGAGTGATGCAAGATTGCCCTTGCACCCAAGATGCTCCTACATTAGTTTTTCCTATGAGGTTTTCCCTCTTTCTCCATTTTCAGAGAGATTACTTAAATTTGTACATGCATACCTAACATGGCCTAGTAGCCAAGACCTATCATGCATTTTCATCATAGCTTTCATGAGTTTAAGTGTGTTCTCCTAAGTTGCACTTAAGGGGGAGTGTTAGTGTAAATAATTAATTATTATTACACTTTACTTAAGTTTACTTAGGTTAATGCATTATTTTATTATTTATTAGTTAGACACCTAGGACTATGTGTACTCATATGAGTTGTCTTGTTAAAAATACAAGAGTTAGCAACTATAATTTAGCACATGGTGTGTACAACACATGAGTTTTCATATTTATCTAAGTTTTCATGTAAACAACACAATTTTTCACACTCTAATTAAGCACATGGTGTCTACAACATCTTTTTATGTGACACACCTATGTAGGTTTATCCTTTCATCATCACACTAAATTCTGTGCTTAATAGAGGATAATCCACTCTTAGTAGACATGTACTTAGTTGTGAGGCTTATCACTTTGCTAACTCCTAGCCATTCTAGGGGCCTTTATATATAGGCACTCCTAGTGTATATGTACATAAATTCATTTTTATATTGCTATTTTGATCATACTTTATTGGTCCATATTGTGCTAGTGCTTGAGCTTCTTTATCTTGGTGTGATTTTCCCCTAAGGCAAATTCTTACATGCTTTAATCCTAAATTTCTTTGATAATATTATTATCTAAATTCTACACACTTTACCAGCTATTTTCTATTTTCTACACCATTCTACTTAGTTGTTGATTAAAAGTATTTAAGTGGACAGTGACATAGATTTCATACTATTTTGTTTCAAATTATCTTCATATTTTTCTCATAGTAGAGATAATAACTGCATTTATCTCTTTGTTGTGGCTACTAGATACATGATTATAATATTGTTACACAATTTATAGTAGGAAAAACTATTAATAAAAGTGAATATTATTTAATTTTATATTTTTGAAGTACAAAATATTTTTGATTATGGAAAATAGGATTTAATAGGGCCTTGAAACCCATACAATAAAAAAAATAGTCATAAGATTTCTTAAAGTAGCAATAGTAACTAAAAGCATACCAAAGAAACATCTCCCTACAAAAAGATAGGAACCAGTGAAAAGCTAGGGAGAAAGGACAAAAAGCTAGGCCATCCCAAACAAATAGGGTGCTTAGGAAATCTCTCTTAACATTTCTGTTGCATTAGTTTTGAGCTTTGAAAGCCTACCTACCACCTCCTTCATTTATAAATTATCTTTATCAAGATCTAGAGTTTCCTTCTTCATTATGCTATATCTTGTGCACTTCCTAGAGTAGTCCTCAAGGGTCTTTTCCTTGGTGCTATGGGAGGTCAAATCCTCATCCTTACTAGTTATATGATCTTCCATATTGTTTTTAAGGATCTCAATGTTTTCATTGGCTTCCTTGAGGATATTATAGATTTTTTCTACAATGATTCTCATGAAGCTTTCTATAATTTCAACCCTTTTTATGACTTACTGCACCCTGTCATCCTTGTTCTTTTCTTCCTTAGTGATTATATTCTTTAGGATGTAGTTTTCTCTTTCAAGGATACACACCTTGTACTTTAGGTCTTAGAGTTCATGAAAGATCCAATTTGTAGTACAGAAACTATTGATAGCATTGTTCTTGGCATTTTTTATGATACCCATATATTGGTGCTCTATAGTAGTGTCATTAAAAATAATTAGGGCCAGATTGATTGATTCCTCCATTAGTATTTTTTCTTCATCATCCTCTTTAACTTGAGTTCTAATTAATTCTCTATTTAACCCATCTTGGCTGAGGTAGTGTCAAAATTTCTCCATACCACATTTCTGTCTCTGCCAGTAATTGAGAACTTGTATTGGCTAGTACCAAAATCTTCAAGGTGTTGGTTTTGATCATCCCTCTCACTTCCTTCAGACATATCCCCGTCAGCCCCTTTTTTTTCCTTCTTGGCTTTAGGATGTTTTATTTTTTGATCCTTGACAACATTCTTAGAATCCTCTTTGTTTCTTTGGCATTTCTATAGTAATGGTTTTCTCTCCCTTTTTCCTCTCCAAACCCTCTTCTCTGTGTTCTCCTCCATAGCTTCAGCACTCTCCTCCCCCATGTCCATACATTCAGACCCTTCATTATACTCCCTATTAGAGAAGGAATCAAGGTCATGCTTGGGTTGTGGTGTAGTATCTCTTTTATCATTCTGTTCAATCTTGTGTTTCCCAGAGCCTCTCTCTAGAGTATCATCCTTATCCAATTTAGTGTGCATATCTTGGCTATCTTCTATGTCTGATGGAAAATAGTTATCTTCTAACTCTTCTATGTCCTCTCTATCCTTCTTCCCATCCCTTTTAACTTTAATTTTTTTTCCCATTGTCCTAGCTTTGAAGAATTCATTAATTAAAAGTAAAAGACCCTCATGAAGTGCTAGATTCCTAGTGTGTTTCTCTTGGTATTCATTTATATTCTCATTCATTGAAGAGTAAAGATAAAAGGGGATAAAAATTTTGGCCCCATACTTGAAGTGATTTAAAATCACAAGTGGTAAGTGCATAGCCAATTAAATATGGTATCAAGGGTTATATACTTGATAATAACCCTTAAAACAAACCTCCATAGCCACTTTATTAAACTTGGGAGATAATGGGTACCTCTCTTCACAAGAGCTTTCTTCTCCTCTTGATCCTTAGTAAATTCCACCACTACTTGGCTCTACATTTTTTGGTCTCTGTAGAATTTCTCTCCCATTATGGGAATATTAGTGACCATAGAAATGACATCCTTAGTCACAATAAACTTAACTCCATCAATTTTCACAATACCCTCATTCCAACTTTTCACCATAGTCTTGGTGACTGATGGCTTCCAACTATGGAGCCTTTCTATAAGGTTGTGAGATCCCCTTTTTTCAAAATTTTCCAGACCTTTGACCACCTATGCTATTTTTGGGCTTCATCCTCTAGTTCCCTCCCATGCCTTTCCCCAACCATTTTACCCTTGATTCTAACCTACAACCTAGTATCAAAACCCCTCAAAGTAAAAGTGTCTCTTCTCATTTTTTTAAGCCTATTATCAGTCTTATTATACAACAATCTAAAATATATCATTGAATTAAGAGGATAAATATGATTGATGTGAGAAGTATGAGTGATATCATACTTCCACATTACATTTCTACACATTCCCCATAAAGCATTATCTATAATAAATTTATACATCAAATTTTAGACCTTCCCCCAAGTTGTATTATTTATCATAATGATTTTTAATTACGCCCAATCTTCTTGGGATCCTTTCCCATTCAATTATATCTTTAATTTTTGATGGGAGATTATTGCCTTCCATCCACTTGGCCATCTCATTGCACTAGATGGCCCAATTATCCAAGCTATCAACCACTTGGTTGGCCTCCCAATACTCATGAGCCACATAGATTTCTTCAAAAAAATTGAGAAGAAGAATACATTCTTCTATAATATTCTCTATTGTCTAGGTAGGTTTATTCTTCTCCTTAAGGCAATCTATAATGTTTTTCAAATCACCTTCCACCCAAAGTTTTCTCACACCCATATATTTAGCTAGCTTAATGATATAGTGAGACACTATAACCTCCACATAATGCTTGGTTTGAGTTCCTAGGGGAGCAACCACTATAGCAATACTTTTTCTAGAGTTGTTTCTAATAATACCTCTCACTCTAGCCTTTCTTGAGTTGCCTTTGGCCACCCCATCAAAGTTAGCTTTACACCATCCCTCAGGCAGCATCAACCACAAACACTCTTCCCTCTTGCTTTTATTATTTTCATTGGTTCCAATAGAGGGGATATGATACGTCTTTGATAGTAGAATAATTCTCCATTAGAGAATTAAAAAATTTGTGGAAAACAACCTTAGCCTGAGTTTCCTTGTCCCTAAAAATTCAATTGTTACACTCTTTCCAAACCCCTTAGCAAACATGGGGTAAGGTCCAATTCCAAAAAAACCCTATCATCACTCCCAAATCTTTGATGGTTCCACTACTCAAACACATCTAGGATGTTGGAAGGAAAATACTAGGATATGTTAAAAGAAGATAGGAAAATAGAACATATAATGTTAATGAAAGGTTAATGGATGAAAAGGTGATCAACACTCTCACATTGATTTTTACAAAGAATGCATCTGTTAGGCATCATATTTTCCCTCTTTTTGAGTTTATCCATCATCAAGATGTGATTTTGGAGCATAATCTAGAAGAAGATGTTGATTTTTGGAATGAACCCCAAGAACCAAGCTTTGGCCCACACAGGGGAGGGACCAAAACTTTGTAAATTCTCATAGCCAGAGTCCACAGTGTAAATGCCATTAATAGTCTCTCCCCAAATAATGGTTTCTTTCTTAAGATGTAAGGGGATATGTCTAATCAGGTCAATGAGTGCCTTGAGATCCAAGGATATCTTAGCCAAGTCAATCCATTCATTCTAGTTCCTATAATCACTCACCCTACTCCCAAATCGATTAATGCAAACATTTTCCCATCTACTAAAAGGTTCAATTTCCCAGATAGGGCCAACACTAAGTCAGTCATCATCCTAAAAGTTGATATCTTCTCCATTGCCAAGTTTCCATTTAACTTTGTTGAAGGCAAAGCTCTTAGTCCTCAGTATGCCATTCCAAAAAATAGAACCCCCAGGATCAGCTTCTTTGTTAATGAATTGTTTGAGACTAAGGTTTTCCATATACTTAACCTCCATAATATCTCTCCATTCTCCTTTAGAATTGAAGATTCTCTAGATTTTTTTTTCTTGGAGAGCACTGTTAACCTATTTCAGCTTTCTAATCCCTACACCCCCTTTATTCTTGGGTGTACATTTATTCTCCCAAGCCACCAAAGGCTATTTTCTATTCTCATTGATTCTAGACCACATGAATTGCCTCTAGATGGCCTCCAAATGCTCAACAACCTTGGGAGGTATAGTAAAGAGGCTAAGAGAATAAGTTGAAAGGCTTTGGAGAGTAGACTTGATCAATAATACTTTACCAACTTGGCTAAGAGTAACACCTTCACATCCCACCAATTTTCCATTAAACATATCAATGAGATTGTCACAAAACTTGTTAGGTGGTTTGTTTCCCAAAGGAAAGCCTAAGTAAATGGAGGGAAGATTCCCAATATTATAGCCTAGGATGCAAGCAATTTTCCTTTGTCTATCAGGAGGAGTATTGAAGAAAAAAACTAAACTCTTATCCTAGTTAATGAGTTGTCCAAAGGCTTTTGAATAGGTAGTGAGAATCCCTTTGACACTTCAAGCTTCTCTAACCAATGACTCACCTCCCAAAATTGTATAACCCACAAATTATTGATGGGTAAAGACCAAAGGACCTGAAGAAGGTTTCATTCCCACAAAATACCCCTACTTCTTTTGGAATTAATAACCCTACCCAGACCTTCAACAAGGATGATGAAAAGAATAAGAGATAAAGGATCCACCTAATGGAGACCTCTAGAAGATTTGAAAAAATATAAATGGGTTCCATTAACAATAGACACAAAGGTAGGGGAGGAGATCAATTGAGAAATCATCATTCTCACTTTGGAATTGAAACCAAAAAATTCAAGCACCCTATACAAAAACCCCCAATCCACCCTATCATAAGCTTTAGAAAGATAAAGTTTAAGTAGGAAGCCATCTTATTTACCAACTTCTAGAGAATGAATAACTTCATGGAACTCAATGATGGAATCGAGAATTTTTCTACCAGGCACAAACCAAAATTGTTGCACAGCAATAATCCTAGGAGGTAATTTAATAACTCTGTTGGTTAAGAATTTAGCAAAAAAATTGTAGAGAGAATTAAAAAGACTAATAGGCCTGAAAGATCTAAAAGAATTAGTCCTTGTAACTTTTGGAATCAAGGCCAAAAATGTAGCACTAATTTCTTTAAGCAAATTCCTATCACCAAAGAATATCTAAAAAACTTTGACAAAGTCATAATGGATAATATCCTAGTACATATGGAAGAAAAAGGTGCGAAACCCATTAGGACTAGGGGCTCTTTAATTTCCTCTATTGTGGGAATAGCCATTAACGCCCTATTTTGAGCCTTATTTATAAAAGAAGGGATAGTATCAATGATAATATTTTGATCCTCTTCAACCAAATTGAGATCTTTAGTAAAAATAGAGGAAAAAATACTTGATGGCCTCTTTAGCTATCTTGTTATCTTCCCTAATCATATTGTCTCCCTTTTTAATCTAACTAATTTTTTTGGCTGCCCTATGTTTCATAGTGGAAAGGTGAAAGAACCTCAAGTTTTTATCTCCTTCTTTGAGCCAGATTGACCATGACCTCTCTCTCCAAAACATTTCCTCCTTTCCAAAAATATTGTGAAGATCAGTATGGATGTACTTCTCTGTATTCATCTTAATTTCATCATACCCCCATGTCTAGAACTCTTCTTGAACCTCCGCAAGTTCCCCCATAACCCTTTCATTGGTTTGGAAAATATTTCCAAAGTCACTTTTGTAACATATTCTAATTTTGGATTTAATGAATCTTAGTTTTTTGGCCATCTTGTACATTTCCATTCTATCAAACTCTATCCCCAACTACCCCTTGATTTTATCATATAGGCCAGGGTGCACCAACCACATCTTCTCAAATCTAAAAGGGAAAGCTTTCTTTCTATTAATTCTATCAATAGAGAGAGAGATATAGCAGAGTGATTCGAACCAAGTTGAACTAGCGAAGAAAGCTTGCATTGAAATTGTCTAATCCAAAGTTAAGAGAGCTCTGTCTAGTCTCACCAGAATAGAATCCAAGCCTATTCTCCTAT
This sequence comes from Cupressus sempervirens, assembly GCA_028749045.1. Classification (NCBI taxonomy): domain Eukaryota; kingdom Viridiplantae; phylum Streptophyta; class Pinopsida; order Cupressales; family Cupressaceae; genus Cupressus; species Cupressus sempervirens. The sequence continues at coordinate 971,283,692 of CM053792.1, read as the reverse complement.
TGGACCATGTGAACTTGCAATTAGTAAGATCCACATCCATGAGAGCCAAGTCCCTTATCAGGTCAGCTAAATGTTGCCTACTATCCACATTAGGTAGAAGGCCTCCTAGCTTCTTAGTAGCCAAAAGGTGGGTATTAAAATCTCCCATAATAAGACCATTAGACTCTCAAATCTAAGAAACTAAGTTCAAAATTTAAAGCCAAAAGTTTCTTTTGCTTTTCTTAGTATTAGGGGCATATAAATTAAGAAGAAACCATTTCTCCAAAGTCTTTGGATTAAAAATATTCATGAGTAATATATTATCTTCATTAAAAATGATATCAACATCCAAGGAATCCTTCCATATAGCAAGAAGACCACCAAACACCCCATTTGAGTTATTGGCCGAGTTTCTCCAACCTTTTCTAAAGGAAATCTTTTCAACTTTATCCGTTTTCATTTTAGTTTCCTACATTAAAAAAAGATCTAGCCTATGATCCCCAATCATATTCCTAACAATCTCCTATTTGTGGATTCCATTGAGTCCTTGAATGTTCCAAGATATAATCTTCATATTTTAAAAATATGGCATGCTTCCTTGATGGTCTTTTGAGTTCCATCCAAAATATTCCTCCTTGATTTGTTTCAAGCTCTTCCTGCCTAGGTTACTTGAAGATCCTATAGTATCTACATTGACCTTGCTCCTTTTTGGTGCTAGTGAGGCTAGTGAAGGGTCTTTGTTATTTATCTTTTTCTTATTGGTAACTTGACTCCAAGGGTTCTCATTGGTGTCCTTGAAACTATCAAATAGGGATTCTAAATGAGATGAGTACTCAAGTCAGGCAGTTGATACCTTGTCTAGGAATCTACTGACCATCGATGGAGAGAACCCTTTACCCTAAGATGGTTTATTCACCCCTTCCATAAGAGTCCCATCTAGAGAGTCTATGGATTCCACAACAATCTGATTCTCTCTGATACTGGCTACCTCCATTCCTCCTTTGTCCTCCTTAAGAGATATATTGACAAAGAGATACTTTCCTACATTGTCTTCCACACTGTTGTTCTACTTTGGCTCAAAGTCTTTTAGGATATTATTATTGTCCTCCAAAGAAACAATATTCTATGATTTCTTAATAGATGCAATATCCCCAATTTTTGCATTTTCATCTAATGTGTTGGGTTCCTTAGGTGGAGGCACAATGTCCTTTTCCCTTGGTCATTTTCATGTGAGGTTTTTTCCTTCCATACCTTTCTAGGTGCCTCAACTAAAAAAATTGGTTGTGTTTTCCCTTTTTGTGATTTTCTTTTTCGGCCTTTTCCTTGCCTTTGATAACTGGACAAGCCTTTGCTTTGTGTCCAACCTTTTTACAATGGAAACAAGCAAAAGGAATAGACTCATAGTCAATTTGTTGCACTCTTTTTCCTAGACAATACTACAACTCAATCACCTAAGGCATATCATGTCCTTCAACCATGCCCACACATATCCTAGTATACATTAGTCTCCTCTTGGTTGTTGTGACCAGATCTATGGACAAATATTCCCTAAAAGAGTTGGTAATGCCAACCAATACATCTTCATGCCAATATTCTAGGGGAAGCTCTAGAAGCCTTATCCAAACTAGGGCCTAGGTTAGAAAGGGTAAAAGCATAGATCTGTGTCACCGTTTTTGATACAAAAACCTGTTTTGGTCAAATCTCATTTCTCTATCAAAACTCAATTTTTAAAAAAAACTAAAAATACCCTTTTATAGATTTCAGATTTAATATCATCATTATATAAATTTTTGAGTGTTTTGATTAGTTATAATATGTTATAATCTAAAAATATTATAAGTCAATATTTCAACATTTCAGAAGATGCTCTCTCAAAAAATGAAAAAAAATAGTAAATCATATCAAAAGAATAAAAAATATATATTTATCACTAGAGGAGAGAATCCTCTTCATGAATATGTAATTTTTTTTCAAGAAGGTATAGATTTGATAGGGAAGTTTTGACGGGAGGAAAAAACTGTTGGATTCTGACAAGGTCGAACTTGAGTACTTATAACAAAGAAAATATACATCAAAAATAATTATTTCTTTTTTTGTGCACTAGCTATACATGTCATCTATAAAATATTTTCAAATCATAACAAAAAAAGATGATTTGCACATACTTGTTTGACGGGAACTACATCCTATATTTTTTACAATTAAAAAAGGGACTTCAAAATAAAATAAAATGAATAAATTCTTAGTTAAAAAAATAATAAAAATCATAGGCATAAAATTCATACAATTCTACATATTTCATCAGTTTACGTCATCTTCATATTTTAAACGCAAATACCATTTTTTTTGTCATTAATGTTGAACTATCACATTCTGATATCACTTTTCTTTATAAAAAGGTGATATAGGTTTGTGCTTTTACCCAAAAATCATTATTCAAATCTAGATTGGAAGTCAAGTTTTGAAGGATAAGAGTAAATTTACCCTTTGTCTAGTTCCCCACACAGAGAACCCTAGAGTAATCCTCTTGACAGGTGAACTCAAAAGACATAAACCCTTTAGCCATAGTCATTACTTCAACCTACCCTTTCAATTCTCATTTGTTTCTAGCAAAGGTCCTCACCATATCTATATTAGGTTGGGGCCAATGTTTCCCACTAGGGTAACCACTATTCCCAAAATTTTATGGTCTATGATTTTAGAGGGAACCTCTATAGCGAAAACCTCTTTTTTCTTTTTTCCTTTTTATCAATAATCTTGGGAAAAGATGACTTACCTATGGGATTAACACCAAATAGGTTATTCCATTTCCCCTAGGCTTGGGGGTCCCTCCTCCAGATGCTCTATGTACCAAAACATGAGTAGGAATCTCATCTAGGTGTGGCTGCAAGTCATGCGGGTCCCCATCTTTTGCAGCTTCACCCTTCCTTTCATCATTGACCTGCTCAGAACCCACAGACTGGGATCCATGTATCCCTATGGAGTTCCCACTCAAACAATTCAAACCTCCCACCCCTTCCCACTCTATTCCACTCCTCTCTCCCATGTTTTTTTTCCAGTATTGATAATGTTTTTTTTTCAAGTACAAAATGTTGGTACTCTATTGAATACAAGTAATGATAATCCTCTATTTGAATTTTTTCTTCCTTCTCTTATTCTTTGAAGGATAATCACTTATTTAGTTTGTGGACAATTTTTCTAGATAAGTGTAGATAAGTATTCTCCATAGATGTTTAAAATGATGTTCTACTCATATCTAGACTATACTTCATCTTTATAATTGTCAATTTTTTCCTAGTTATATAATATAAACACCCATTATAACCTATTATTGATAAAAAAATCTGCATTCTTTCATGAAGGTGTCAAGATATAAAAGATATTGTGATCTTGGCAAGAGCATGGGTTGTGAATAAGGAAGCACACACAAGATTAATGCAAATCTATTAGCAAAGATAAAGTGTAGATTTATGAAGGCTTCTATGGATAGATTTATGAGTATATAGAGGACTATGTAAATTTACAAAGCATTTTGAAGAGAGTATTGTGCATTCAAGAAAGGAAAAGAACTATTAAATTTATGACCCTTTTTTGTAAATTACATTAGACACTCTTCAATTGTAGCGTGAAAAGACTTTTTCCAATTGTTTATATCATCACTAAGATTGGAGGCCTCATAAATACAATGCATGCTCTTGCGCAAATTCCTTGCCATATCAAACATGGCACCAACCATTGATATAGAAGACTGTGATTTTGACTATTGTGTAAGGATAGCAGAAATTTCAATGATATTAATCTACATTTGAGAATGGCCTACAAATTGACTAGAAGAAAAGCATGAAATATCATTAAATATTAAAATGAAAAGGTGAACTTGGAATTTGGAAATAGTAACTGAAATATTTACGTATAAATTATAATTTAACCAAATTATTTTGAAAGTAAAATTCAAAATTTAAATAAATAGATATCACATAGAAACCTAACTAGAGATGTAGCCAATGGAGTTTGACTTTTACGTATTGTAATTTGCAACAAGGATTATAAATTATTAAATTATAAATCTTACCTACTTTTTGCATTAAGTGTTACATGCCATATAGACTTTATGATCATTTTCTTCCTCCCTATAATATTAATCAATGTATCACCACATTCAAAAGAAATAATGAAAATAGTTCATGATTCAATGAATACTTTAGAATTATCTAAAATCATTTGTTTCCACTATTCAAATTCTTCTTCATGTCTCCTAATTCATAAAAAAAGTTATCAAATGCAATCAAACATGATTGTGTATAAATATAAACAATAGAATACCTTAGAGAGGAATAATTTGAGGCAATCTCATAGAAAGACATTCTTTCAAATACTTCATACATTGCAACTAAATTTCATAAATAAATGAGTTTGACTATAGAATCCTTTTGCATGGTTAGTTGTCATGCAATCATATGTTAATGTTTAGCTTCACTTGGTTTTGAGAATAGCTTAATATTCTCTACTAGTCAAGGCCAACCACGTGAAGGTGGAAGCTGATTTGGCCATACCCCCTATCCCCTGTGTATGCTTAAAATGTGAGCACACTTTGATGAGTCATTATATCCAAGATTGCTCAAAAAATGAGGTCTTGAATGGTGACCCATAGCTCTCTATTCATGGAGTGCAAGGGTTTGTAATGGAGGCCCTTAGTTTGACCTAATTTATGCCCATGCAAGTGCACTATGAAACAAGAGATTCAAGGATCCAAAATGCATGCAAATGGAGATGAAAACTAATCTATATGAAGAAAGGAAATATAACAATGTAATACTAATCTATGAAAGGAAATAACAATGCAATATTAATCTGTGAAAATAAATATGACTCTAAGATAATATAAAAATGCAAGGATGAAACCTCATGATGGAAGCCATGGATGCAAGAGAGAATAAGACAAGAAGATATAAGTTCTCCACAAAAAGCTTTAATGCTCAAACTCCTTCTCCAAAATTGGTTTCTAAACTTGTAGCATAACAATAGCATAATTGTGGATGTCCAAAATGAGGAGAGGGCTCTCCCTTATAAAAGAAAATATGGAGGTGAGAGGCTTCTCACAACCAATATGGGATAATAGAGTTTGATCCATGTGAGACAAAATTTCACCAATGGAAAAAGATGAGTGCTTGAGAAGAAAGTGGAAAAAGAAAAAAAAGAGGATTCCCACTTAGAGATATGTACATTTAAGTGTAGAGAAAATCAAAAAAGATTTATTTAATTTTTTATTTAATTTTATTTCCTTTTTCAAGTGGGTTTAATTTTTATTTATTTAATTTCCTTTTTCCTCACAAAGAGATATTTAAGTCAAAATTTTATTTAATTGAAAGGGAGCAAGTTCTTTTAATTAAATAGGAAATATTTAATTAAATTAAAAGAGGGCTTTTCTCTTAATTAATTAAATGTGGATTAATTATTTAATTAAAAGAGAGGTTTTCTTTTAATTAAATGGCGACTAATTTTATTTATTAAAAGGGAGATTTTCTTTTAATTAAATAAGACCTAGGATAATATGAACAACCTTAGCAATGAAATAATTGAGAATCTGGTCAGTTTACCATAGGTTATGTCATGAAGATCCCGTCTAGAGAAGTTACCTATACAATAGGTAAAGCTGTTTCTTTAAACGGTAACCTTGTTGATGTCTGCGCTCAGATCTTTAAACTCTTAATTAATAAAAAATTGCAAACCATAGATTCAAGAAATTGATAAATTGATGAATTGAATAATGGGGACCCATAGTCTAGGTGACCATTTTAGGGTGTATATATTTGCACCTCTTTGACTAATGCGTGATCAATTTGGGAACACATGTAGTCAAAGAAAAAAAATTGAAGTGTGAGATCGATTTGGGATCACAAAACAACCTAGATGTGTGGTCAATTCAAGAACACATTAGGACAAAGAATACAAATAAATTTTGACTTCAAATAAAAGTCAAGGATAAAATTGACAAAATTGAAACAAGGATTGAAGTTGATAGATACTTCCCCCTCGTGATCAAAATCAAAATGAGATAGAGGAGAAACAACAAATTGATAAATTTGATCAGATTGAACAAAAGATAAAGTTCTTGATGTAAAATGAAAGATATAAGAATCATAGAACCAAGGTAAATCATAAAGCATGAAAAATAATGCCCCAAAGGTGAATTAGAAGAAAAGAAGTGGGGTAGAAGAAAATGGAAGATAGAAGTTTCAAAGATATGGAAAGAAATAGAAAGAAGAAAATAAAAAATTTCATAAGAAATAGAATGCTCCAAAATCAATCAACTGTTTAAGATAGAAATTTCAATTGAGATCATGAAAGAAGATAAGGAAATGAAGATCAAAACATGACCATAGTTGATTAAAAGTTGACAAAAATGATGAAAGGAAAACCCTCTCAAACTCATAATGCAACCTAAAAATGTAAACTAACATGAAGTCTAATAATGCAAGCTACATGAAAAAGCAATAGTGTACTTGCAAAAGAGTAACTATAACATAGGATTTTGTGTTCATCATTCATTAGAGAATGTAAAAAAAATTATTTTCATCATTGGGCAATTGTTTATAGACATCGAAAAATCACACAACCATCACTAGTCACAAATGCAACTATGAAGATATGAATGTGATTTATATCAAATTGGAATGTGGAAAGATTCTAACATAAGCATCAAGGACATAAAGGTTAGGATGACTTCGATGTTAGCTTACCCAATTTAATGTAGCAAAACCATGCTTGTATCAAGGCATAGATGCCAAGATGACTATAAGAATGGTTGTGCAAAAATAGTCAAAGATGACGCCTCAAATCTCCTAAGTGTTTCAAGGGGATAACAAGAGACACTCAAGAGTTTAAGGACCACACCCACAAGAAGAAAAAAAATAAAAATATGCCCCATGCCCCCAAGCCCTCTAGCTATGCATCCCAAAGAGACTTATCAGACAAGGACAATCAACAAAAATCAATAACAATCAACACACAAAGAAAAATTCATGACATAAGTCAAGCATTAAGTGTTTGTGTTTAAAAAATTAAGTGTTATAATTGATATTGAGTTCCAAGTATAAGGATCAAATGCTTGTAAGTAGGTAAGATCGCATGACGAAGCTAGGTAACACCAAACTAATAAGTGTTAAAAAACACTTGATGTTAGGGATTGTACTGAAAAATACAATTTGGATGGTGTTGAAAAACACCAATTGTGAGGTGTCCTAAAGGCTAAAATAGCCAAGAGACCAAAGCTAACATAGTTATGCCCCCTAAAAAAAGACCAATCCCAAACCAAGGCAATAAGGACAAGGTGTGATGGAGAAAGGTTAAGTGTCGAAGACATGCGTTAAGAAACAAGGGTGCAAAGGCCTCAAGTAGCACCCATTTCTAGGTTTTTACCACTTGGAATTAAAAATAATAATAATAATTTCAAGACTTTTTATAATTTTTTTCTTTTTGTATTTTTGCTACCAAGGTGCCTATTTCCATGTTTTCATCAAGGCACTTTTTCTATTTTTTTTTTTAATTTTTGCATTTTTTGAATTTTTTTTGTATTTTTGGAATATATAATTTTTTTTGGAGATACATCAAAGTGCTTATTACTAGGATGATCATTTTTTTAAAGACATTTTTCAATTTTTTGAATTTTCACAATATATCATTTTTTTAAATTTTTGAAATATATCATTTTTTTGTAGTTTTTCAAGATCAATAAATATATACAGATAATATACAATGCCCCTAGACAAAAAAAAGGACTAAACTCTCAAACAAGAGTACATTGTTTAATTCCAATGTCTAGCAAGGTGGAGGATGAGAGTGATAAGCAAGCTGGTAGAAGAAATGAAAGACAAGAGAATGAATGAGAATAAAGGGAAGAAATCTTCAAGGGAAAACTCCTCAGTAGTACCCAAGCTAGTGAAAAATTGTCATGTAAAGCACATTTGGACAAGAAATGAAAGGTCAGCATAAGATAATTCATAAAAGCATAATGTAAAAGTGGGAAAGATGCAATCCAAAGGAGTAGACATGTCAAGAGGCTTCATAGCATCATATTTTACTCTTTTTTATTAGATCAAGACCAAAGGGGTAGATGGGAAAAGGACAGTGAAAGACTAGAATGAATGGAGGAAAATAGATATGAAGGCTAAACATGAAAGAAATGAAAACAAGATCATCATAAGATATCTCACAAAATAGCCAAATGTTTGTGTATAGGTCAACATTGTCAAGATCAAAGAGAGAATGTATGAGAGATGTAGAAGAACTACGCATGATGCTTGATTATCAAATTTTCATCATGGTACTTATCCAAGGCACCACAAGGGAGTGTTTTTCACCATAGGACAAATTTATTTCTCTTTAATTTTGCTACCATGGTGCCTAATTACTAGGTTTTCACCAAGGTATATTTTCCAAATTTTCATTTTTTTCTCTTTCTTTTTTTTTTCAATTTTTTTTTTTGAATTTTTTGGAAGAAGTCAAGCTTTTCAGATAATGTTCCTTGAAAGTTTAAACCATGACATGTAAAGGAGTTGAAATGATATACTCAAAGATGTTGATAGGGAAAGGAAGATGGAAGACAAAAATGGAGGATATGGCTTTATGCAAAGCAAGTGAGATTGGAAGATGGAAATGAAAGCAAGATCAACATCAAAACACACCTTTAAGGGTGGTGAGAGGATGGAGAAAATGTGAATGAAATAATGTGTGAAGGAATATGGTGAGTGGATAGAAGATTTTGGGGTTTAGGTGCATGGAATGGAAGAATTCTTTTGGAAGAAGATGAATTGGAATTCTTTGGAAGCTTGAATGTCAACTTCAATTGTTGTTCAACATTAGACTCTCTCAAGAGAGACATTGGAATCCATGTAGCCATAGACCTCTTTTCATTTCTTTTGGATTATTTAAAGATAATATTTTCAATGATGGATTTTGGAACCCATACTTGTCTTATAATTTTTTTCTTAAATATCTCTTTTGACTTTATGTCCCCATGTCGGTTAGAGGAGACACGACAGTCTTCTTTTTTATATGGATTCTTGAATTGATTCTTTTTCTTGTATTGGACATTCAGGTTACTTCCAAAAGACTTGGGATTTGTGGAAGAAGAAGGATGATATGAGTGGTTTAGGTGAGTGGGCGAATGAAAAGGATTCAAGGATATGCATCCACGTTGATCTTGAGGAAAGATAGGAGAGGGAGGGATGTAAGGACCCAAGATGGATGATGAATTAGGAGAGTTGGGATGGGAAAGTGAAGGTACATAAGTACCCAAGATGGAAGGAAGATGTGAAACATTTTGTATTGGTGGGGTAGGTCCAAGGATGGATGTGGAAGATGCAAAAGGGTAATCAATAATTTCATCAAAATCTATATGGTAATCAAGGACATCGGCATCTTTAGAGTGAGCATTAGGATTTTCAATAGGATCATGAACATCTTGAATAGGAGAAAGTTCTTTGACAAGAGTACTTGAAGCTTGAGAAGACTTAGGAAGAGTAAAAATTAGAAGGGAACATGGAGTGGTAGAACAAGAAGATGGAAGACATTGATCTTGACAAGGATCTTTGTATAGCATAAGTGTAGAATTTTTCTTTTGGTTTTCAATAGGCTCAACATTGGAAGTAACAACACTATTTTTAATAACCTTAATGGAAGTATCATCTTTGGAAGGAAAAACTATATTAAGGTCATTTTGATTGTCAATAAGCTCAGTGGTGTAAATAGTAGCTTGATCTTGCTTAGGAGATGACTTAAGACATGGTGGAATGAATGAGGAAGGGCACATAGGATCAAAATAACTATGAAATAGATCAGAGACATCATGAAAATAATTGAATGACATGGAGGGTTATTGATCTTGATCTTTCTTTATATTCTTTTCTTTATCATTTTTAGAGTCCTCTTGACATGAAGCTACTCCTAAGGAGAAAGAATCATGTTGGAATTGTATGGAAGACTTTCAAATAGATGATGAAGGACTAGCTGAAGTAGGCATCATAGTGCATGAAGGCTTAGGCTCTTTAGGTTTAGCATTATCAAAAGTATTTGTAGCCAAGTGAAGGTTAACTTGATTTTCTTTAAGAGGAAGCCTTTGAGGATAACTATAGGGAAGCACATGAAAAGCATTAGGATATTTGTTGGATGAAGGATTGGTAGAAGATTTGAGAGACTCAAAATCTTAGATGTGTGCCTAGAAGTTGATCCTATTGAAGATTTTCATGATCCTATTGAAAATCCTAATGCTCACTCTTAATAAATTAAATGTGGATTGATTATTTAATTAAAAGAGATATTTTATTTTAATTAAATGGGGAATAATTTTATTTAATTAAAAGGGAGATTTTATTTTAATTAAATAAGACTTAGGATAATATGAACAAGATTAGAAATGAAATAATCAAATTTGATCAAGGAAATTGTTTTGAATTGATTTAATAAAATATTGCTAACCATTGATTTAGGAAATTGATAAATTGAATAATGGGGGCCCATAGTCTAGGTGACCATTTTAGGGTGCATACACCCCGCCCCTAACATCTACATTCCCCGTTAACATCTAAATTCATTCATTCTATTAACAAAATGTAACATTCATAAATTATGACATAATAACATTCATTAACACATTAGTTTCATTAGAACATTCACATGAACATTCAATAGAACATAAATGAAATATTTATATATAAACATCAGTCATTATCAAATAAGTTACATAAGTTCACATGAATCATTTCTTTTTCTTTTTCTTTTTTTTCTTTTTTTCCTTCCCTATATTGTTATAGAGGCATATCCATGTCATCATCGATATTTTTTCTCACCCTTGGACATGAACTCATTGTATTTTGCAAGGGTTGATCCTCTCCATCAACAAATAAAAGGGTTAATTTTTTTTTTTAAATGAGACTTTAAATATTTTAAAGAAAATTGTAGTGCTCCTTACCTTGTCCAACCATATCATCTTGCCCACTGGCTTGGACCTCAATAGGCTCATCATCTACATCCCATGTAATTGCAATATAAGATGTTTTTTTAATCCCAACACATATTATAGTTCAATTTGTATTACTACACCAAATTCAATTTAAACAGTTTACTTGTATCAATAATTCAAAAATTAAAAATTAAATATAAAATGTTGACTTGTGTATACATTAATATTATCCTTCATTCATCTCATCATTAGGATCATCGTCATCATTGACATTGTCATCACTAATATCCTAGTCATCGTTATTTTCATCATCATCATCATGATCAGTAGAAGCCTCATAATTGTAATCAATACAAATATCATTTGCTTTAGGAGAACCATCGACTCACTCTCGATCATGATCCACTTCTTCCTCTTCCTCAGTATCTGATTCTTCCATTATATTATACATTATCAGCCTTCCCATTGGATCATGTCTAAGAACAAATGACAAACCTAGTTTATGTGGAACCTCTGAGTAAAATACCTACTCACATTGGCTTGGAAGAACATAGGGCTCACCCCCAACTAGCTCAAACAACCTCGTATTAATCATTGGAAATCTATTCTCATGCTCAATAATAGTTCTATCATGATCATTTTGATTGAGTTGTAGTCTATACCATTTGACAATGAAGAGAACTAATTTGAAGGAATTAAATTCATAGTCAAGTATATCAACCAAAATGTCATAGTATCAATTTTTAGATTGCTTTTAGATTTCTCGATTTGATTATGTACATTTTTTTTTACATCAATGTTTTGGATCATACTACATGATCCATCATTAGGATTCTAGAGAGAGAAGAACATGAGATTGTCGAGGATGTAAATCATTACTAGATGAAATATTGGTCATCTAGAAGACTGCACTTATCCTAGAAACACAAATTCTCTTCGTGTCATCTAAATCTTTGATGCAAAATTTATAACCATTGCAGAACATAGTCTTATGATGTTTCACCTACAATAATGTGAAACATGTATAAATTATTCCATCATGAGTTCAAAAAAATATGATTGATTAACAAACTTATAATTAATTAGAGATCTCTTAAACCATATGCTAAATTTATTTCCTTTTTTGTAAATTGGGATCTCCATTAAAATGAGCTTGTTAAACCAATGGAGATGTGGATTTCTATTTTAATTCATGACCAAAATGTTGACATTGTTCAATCCATACCATCATCCAATCTTGATTGTTTGCAATAAAAAATGTATTGAATCCCACTCTTCAGTAGTTGTACAAAAGTAAATAGGTGGCTTAGAATAGATTTATTTTTAATATTAAGAATTAATTAACTACAATAACATCTCATAATTTATTATCTTTCACTTTCTAAATCTACATTTCCCCACCAAGTACTCTCCTTCAAGTTTTTTAATGGAGTTGAGATCCCAAATGCAATCTATATGGGACTTTGTTGCAAGATTAGGATGATATTGAGTAACATACACCATCATCTAGTATGCCATATATCCCTCAATCATAGAACCATTGGGACATGCTCTTTGTCAAACCAAACCCTTCAAAATTTTCAAGTGTCTCTCAACCATCTACATTAACCTAGGCTATATAGGTCCACACAATTCAATCTCCTCCACTAGGTGTATGAGGTAGTGTTCCTATGCATTAAAAAAGTTAAACGAAAAACACTTTTGGGTAAAAGCACAAACCCATGTCACCTTTTATAAAGGAAAAGTGATTAGAATTTAAAGTTTTCAACTTTAATGACACAAGAGTTACATTTGTGCCTAGAATTTGAAGATGATGCAAACTAATGAAATGTGTAAAATTAGATGAAGTTTATGTCTATAATAAAAAAATTGAGTGAAAATTTTATCTATTTTTTAATTTTTAAAGTCCATTTTTAAATTTTTTTTTTAAATGCTGAAAATATAGAGTTTTTTTCCCATCAAACAAATATATGCAAACATTCATATTTTTGTCTGATTTTGGAATATGATAGAATAAACATGTATACCTAGTGCACCAAGAAAGAAAAATTGAAATTCGACTAATATTTTTCAAGTTATAACTAGTTAAACTCAAAGTTATCAGAAATTGACAATTTTTTTCTCCCGTCAAACTTTTTCCATGAAATCTATATATTTTTTAAAACAAATTACATATTCTTGAAGAAGACTCTCTTCTCTAGTGCAGCATTAAAAAAAATTATTTTTGAACATGATTTACTATTTTTTTCTTATTTTTGAATAGACATCTTCCTGAATCATAAAATACCTACTTGTAATATTTTCAAATTATAACATATTATCCATAATCAAAATAATAATAAAATTATATGATCATAATCTTGACTCTGACAACTACAAAACTATATTTTTAGTTTTTTAAAAAAACTTCAATTTAGTAAGTCAAATTGGCCTTAAAAGTGAGAAGTTTGGATAAGTTCTTATTTTTTCTTGTGTGGCTGCAACCTCGGATGCCACATAGGTAGTTCTGGCCGAAACTATTTCGGCCATAACTATTCTAGTTGGAAGTGTTATGGCTGAAACATGAATCTAGGCTTATAAAATTGCCATCAATCACTTTTTGGCTATTTTGTATGATATTTTGAGTCATTTTATACATGGGGTTTACAGTTGGAACACTTTTAGCTAGAAGTGTTTTGGCCATAACCCTATATGCCATGTAAATAGGGAAACCTACCATGTATGTATGGTTAGAACGTGTTTTGCAGTAACCATTATGGCTAGAACTATTTCGGCCATAACCCCTCCAAATATCACAAATGGTGAGATAGGTTTGTGCTTTCACCATTTTTCATTTTATACATTAGTAAATGAATTATTCTCTTCCAATATTTTATATCTTCTTTATGGATTTCTTTAGATGATATCCACCTACAAGGGATTCAAGACACAAAAACATATAAATATAAGACTTTACAATATATTACTTGTTTAATATATTGAACAAATATCACTGCTTACCTCATGTATTTTCCAATATCATATATCACTTTTTTGATATTATTGTCAAGGTTTTTTGGGAGTGATAGGTGTAGCACATATTGAAATAATTATCAACTAATCATTCATTATTTTCTAATGTAATAAAACAAAAATTGAATGCACTTTCACAAATATATTATAAATATAAAAGATTGTGGCTTACCTTGATGAAGGCATGTCAATCATGTGTTTTCAGCCCTGGGCAAAATTCACTTTTCTTTGATCTAAGATTACTTATATTCATAGAAAATCTTGTAGGAAATCTCCTTTTTGTATGACTTCTTTTATGGCATTATTTTGTTTCTTCATTAATAACCAAGGAGGGGCACTTGCATAATCTGATCTCCATTGCTATTTGATTCAATGATATTTTTCATTGCATGATTGGAATCATGAATGCCATTACAAATTTTGGCAAGTTTTTTTTTTGTCATGCCTTCCATCCAATATTTTCCATAGTTTCTCTATTACATCTTTCCAATATTCATGGTATCAAACAAATGCACAATTTATAGTTTCTCATAGTAGGGTAACCTACTAAATTTTTTGGGATAACATTTTAGTTTTAGTCCCTTTGGAAGGTTGTCAATATTGATGCCTTAATGACCTTGAATTCTATTATATTCCAACTACCATAGGTGAGGTATCATTCTTCATGGCTTTGATGTAGTCTCTACTTTCCCATTGAAAAGATGTTTTTGGGCACTTCAAAACTATATTTTTTATGGAGGATGTGCCTATTCTCATCAAACAACTTCTTTCTTAAATTTTTGGAATGACAAGATTTCATTTTTGGACCACACATTGGACATAAATTTTTTCCCCTTTGTTTGAATACCTACAAGATAATGATACAATTAGATTAAATATATTCATTTTTGGAATTAGTATTATCATGTACAACTAGATTTTACTATAATATACCACAAAAATGTGTCAACCCTAAGGCATCATGAATTCTCCACACAAGCATTGCATGGAATTAAAATTGTTTTTAGTCCAATTGGTATAGAGATATTATACATAGTTAAACCATTCCATAACACCAGAAACTTATCGATAAGAGGCACAATATATAAATACATATCTTTTACTTGTAACTGTTGCTATAAATACGTATTTACTATTTACACTTACTTAAGTTTACATAGGTTAATGCATTATTTTATTATTTAATTGTCTAGGACATTCAAGAGTTTGTGCACCTTTTTGAGTTGTCATGTTGACAACATAGAAGTACGTAACTCTATTTCAGCACATGGTGTCTACAACAGTAGAGTTTGTATCATTCACTAAGTTGTCATGTAGAAAACACAATTATTTGCACTCTCTTTTTAGCACATGTTCTCTACAACATAGATTTGTGTGCTACACCATTGTAGGCTTATCCTCTCATCATCACACTTACTTTCGTGCTTAATGGAGGATAACCCATATCCATTGGACACATGTCTGGCTATATGACTTATCATGTAGCTAATTCTAAGGCATTCTAGATGTATCTCAGAGGTCTTTATATATAGGCACTCCTAGTTTACTTTCACATGGTATATTGAATGAATATATCGTCATTCTAATCATACTCTCTCTTTCTGATCTACAATTGTGCTTGTGTTTGAGTTCTTAGTTACTAGGTGAATTTTTCCCTAAGATAAATTCTTACATGGTATTAGAGATCTTGGAGATTTTTTCATCACATAGTCATTCAAGACCATTGTTGCTTCAACACCTTAGCCTAAATCTAGAGTATTACAAAAATTAGGAGCATCTAGAGCTAGATCTAACCTTGACATTGTGTCTAAAATGTTGATTCGGTGAATATTGACTATAAACTTGGCTACACTAAGCCAAAGTCAACCATAAAGAAAAAAAAAATTGCAAATCAACACCTAGAGGCCCCAATTTGCAACACGGGTATGATCTTTAGTTCTACAATTTTTTAACTCAGATTTGGTATTTTTATTTAATTCTCTATGTTATTTTAATTGTATTATTTTGAATTTTTTTTTCCTCCGAGAAGGTAGTAGAGAAATTTTTTTGTAGGCATCAAGTTGTTAGATCTTGGCCCTACGCAGGGGAATATTCATTTGAGCGGGCACATTAATCCTCTACAAATTCTAGCTCCTGAACACATATTGGCCAACTCAACAAATCTAGTAGTCATACTACATTTTATGGCCAAATACCCACTAGTGGCCAAGCCACACCGGTGGCTTCTTTGTTTTACATCCCATGGGTTCTTCATTTTAAACAACAGTTGAAGCGCTTCCCCACTAAATGTGGGATTTTTATAACAAAATCCAGTGGCAAGTTCAAACCTCCTAATAGAAATGATTTGTGGTTTCCTAGTGTCCATTTAAATGTTTTTGAAAATGTGAGATTTTGGTGGCACTGGTAGATCCTGGCAGTGACCTACACTTCTCGACAATGATAGTCTCTTTTTTGGTGTCCTCCTATGACAGTACATATTTTTGGTGTGGTTTCATCTTTTTGGTCTTGCTCATGTAGTCCACATAGACCCCTCATCTACTACACATACCTAGTGTGGACTTAGATCTCTTGCCTCCATATGTACTACTCATGTTAACCAATAGTGTGCCATGCAGGAGCAACAATGACATGTGAATGAAGACTAGTCTACCATGTGGACCCACAAGATACTAGATACATCACTTGCTAACAAAGCCCAGCCATGTGGAGCACAATCAACTCATTGGACATATTAGCCTCCATACAGCTAAATCTATACAGTACAGATGATCTAGTCAGCATCTGTACGATCCAGTCAGCCTAATTTGTCAGTAGGGGGCCCAATCTTTTTGCCGATGTCATCATTTTGCTAATTTAAATTTGAAGGCTATCTACCCATCAAAACTAGGCCATTTAGAACTACTGTGACAACCATTTGCAAGTCAAATTTAAGATAGCATTTTTCCTACTAGACTCCTCTCTAGATTACTTTTTTATTTGGTAGCCTTACTTTATGAGCCCATAACTTGGTCATCTAAACCTCAATTTAGGTGAATTTTTTTTTGAAATTGCGTAGAATTTCTTAAGCTTTCTAGTGGTAGTGTTCTTTTCTAGTTTTGGTGCAAGGATTTTTTAGAAATTGCATTTTTTGGTAACTATACCCACTAAATCCTACATTTTGTAACTTTAGACACTCTATATAGGTTCATCTAGACACAAAAATAGGTCCCATTTTTTTGAAAGTACATTACTTTATGTCTACTTTCCAGATTTGTAGTTAGATTCTAGGGTTGTGTGGACAAAATTCTCACTTTCAGAACTAGGGCTTTTTTCTGCATTGTAATGCTTTGGCTACTTTTCAAAATTGTTGTACATCTGAGCTATAATGCTTAGTGAAAAATTTGGGCCTCAAAAGGTAGTTGTAAAAGAAAAATTAGAAAGTCCACTTTGTGTCATTTTGACAAGTGGCCCATTGTACACACACTACTTATAAAGTGCCAAAAACATCTTTTTTGGGGGTAGGTCTTTTGATTGAGTGAAAAGGGGGGGTGTGTACTATGTTCTTGTGTCTCTTTTGTGCTCTTTTCATTTTTGCATTATGGATTCATTTAAATCTCCACCTCTAACTTCACACAATTATTCTACATGGAAAGATATTGCATGGAGTAGATTAATGGAAAATGGTTATAGTCTTTATGTTGATGGTACAATTACCAAACCTACTACTGCTAAAGAACTCATTGAATAGAAAAAACAAGACCAACAAACTTTAGGAATTATCAAGAGTTGTGTACATAGAGATCTCTTCTTTTACATTGTTAGTTGTAAAAAATCCAAATTAGCTTGGGACAAACTTGAATCATTGTATGGTAAGGTGGATGAAGAATATGGATTTTAGATTGAGGATGATCTAATTCTCTTAGATCCAAAGAGCTTTGATACAACTCAAGATTTCATCGACAAACCCAATGAGTATAGGGAACTACTTAAAGATTGTGAAAATCCCATGAAGGATGAAAAGTTGATTCATCACATCCTAAATAGGCTACCTTCAGAGTATGCTTCCTTTGTTTTGATTTTTAATACTCATAGGTTGACCATGGGAACTGCTTACTAGAAGCCTTCATTTGATGCATTTGTAGAGATGCTGAATTTTGAACAATCTCACTTGATGGATTTAGGACTTCTCATGACATCAAAGACAAAAGCCTTGGTGGCTAGTGATGAGCACAAATCAAGTCAAGGAGGGAAAAGTTATAGCAACAACAACAAGAAGAAGTAGTGGAAGTAGAAAACACAATCTAAGACACAACAATCCTCCTCATAGCAAGTCAATTCTTCTTCCAACAAGAAGGGAAGTAATGAAAAGAATCATAAACCTTTTTGTACATGTTGCAAAAATCCAAATCATGATGAGCATCATTGCAAGACTAAAAGAATCAATGAGATAGAAAACCTACCCAGGAAGAATAAGATTCAAGTGTTAGGTACTTCCAAGGATTCAACTCCAACCTCTTCAAAGGGAAAAGGGCAAGCACTTATGGCAAACTCAAGTTCTTCTTTGAAATGCATACTTGACTCAGGTGCCTCCTACCATATGGGTTCTTCAAAGGAAGACTTTTCTTCATTGAAGAAATCAAAGGTACCACACATCTTCATGGGAGATGATACTAAAATGGAAGTTGAAGGAAAAGGACATGTGGAAATAGAAAATGGGGAATTCAAAGATGTTATCTACATTCCAAACCTTAGTTCCAATATCCTATTAGTTTACCAAATCACTCATCTCGGAGATGGTCACAAAGTTAAGTTCCTTCAAGATTTAGTGATGGTATGAAGTCTTAGAGATGATTCATTGGTTGCAGTGGGGAAAGTCAATGATGAAAAGAGGCTTTATTTTATCTCCCACTTTGAGCCTAAGTATCCTTCTCAAGCCTTGTTGACTCACCTTACTTCACAAATCAACTTATGGCATGAGCGGTTTGGTCACCTTTCCTTCCGCCATATTCAATAACTTTTCTCAAAACACATGGTCTAAGGTCTACCTAACATCAACTTTTCTAAGGGTGAGTGTTCATCATGTTTAGTGGATATGCATCTCAAGGAGAAGTATGATAAAGGCAAGTCTTCAAGAGCACCAATGATTCTCTAGTTGTTTCACATGGTTTTAGCAGGTTCTTTTGTAGTGAATTCAGTCAGCCAAGGCCACTACATCCTTAGTTTTGTTGATGAATTTTCAAGATTCAAATGGGTCTACTTCCTTCATCATAAGAGTGAAGTGGTTCATAAGCTTCAAGCCTTCAAGACTCGTGTTGAACACAAATCAAGGAAAGCCATCAAGGTTCTACGGGTGGACAATGAGAATAGATATGTGGACAAAAGACTTAGAGACTTTTGCAAACATGAGGGAATTGATCTTTAGAACCCACTAGCATTCAGTCCGCACAAGATGGATGTTGTAGCACTGAGGATTAGGACTCTCAAAACCATGGCAAGTTGTATGATAAAAGCCAAGTCTCTTGATCCAACACTTGAAGTTGAAGCCATTAGTAGTGCTATTGACATACTTAACAGGTCTCCTCATGTTTCCTTAGATCGAATGACCCTTTTTGAGGCATGGTGTGGTACAAAACTAGTTGTGAGTCACCTTAGAGTCTTCAGTTGTCTAACATGGGAAAACCTATCTTTCGAGGGATGCAAGGCACCATTACCTAGGCCTTGTACTTTCATCAGGTATAAGACAATGCTAAAGCTTATAGACTTATGGATCTAGAGACTCTTGAGATTTTAGTGGAGAAGGATGTTCACTTTGAGGAAAGGTAACTCAGCTTATACTCTAATCCTCTTTGCACATCATACATAGTGGAAACTGATAGTGACACCAGTGATAGTACTTCAACAAATTTAGATACATGGGGTTCTATTGATAGTTGTAGTGAGAAGTCACATCATCAATATAGTCCACATGCTTATATTGCCATACTGATAGGTCGAACAAAGCAAGGTACATGTTGTCTTCCAGCTCTAGCTTTAATTGATGACTACATGGAAAACATTATAGGTTTGTTCGTGGAGTCACACACCACATATTTGGGAGACAACCTTGATGATTTACCTTTGATGAAGTAATCCTTCTATAGTTGTTGCAAGGGCTCACTTTGACCCTCATGTCCATTCTCTACATGATCAATCTTTATAGGTTGGCATGATTGTGGATTCTTATGAACAATAGTTGTTAGAGGTCTCTTTGTCAGTTAAGGAGATAGATCATTCATTGGAATAGGATCAACAAACATCCTTGCTAGATCTTCATTCATTCTTTTTAGTACAATTGGAAGGGGTGACCATTAGCATCAACACATGGATACTTAAGCAGGTTTCAAGACCACTATACATCTTTAGGATTGTACCTTTTCCTTTGTTTCTTCCAAAGGGGAGGAACATCATTCTACACTCATTGACCAACTTCTTCCTTGGAGCAGCTTTCACTGACAAGCATTCTTCATTTTTTTTTTTGGGGGGAGGGGGGGAGCAACTACCTTGTCTCTCTTCCTCTTCTTTCTTATGGGGGAACATTTTCCTCTAATTCAGCTTTGTTCTTCTCATTCTTCACTTTTGTATAAGCTAGATGTATGTTGTAATAGGTGGGTCTTGATTACTCCATCCATCCATGCATCCCTTGTCATCTCTCTTTTTGGGGGCAGGCTTTTCCCATGAGGTTTTTCCTCTTTCTCCACTTTATGAGAGATTTCATTTCATTATGTACATGGGTACCTAACATGGCCTATTCGCCAGGACCCATCATGCACTACATCCTAGATTTCGTAAGCTTAAGGGCATTGCCCTAAGTTGTACTTAAGTAGGGCTGTTGGTGTAAATATGTATTTACTCTTTACACTTACTTAAGTTTACTTAAGTTAATGCATTATTTTATTATTTTATTTTGTGAGACACTCGGGAGTTTGTGCACCTTTGTGAGTTGTCATGTTGACAACATAGAAGTACGCAACTCTATTTAAGCACATGGTGTCTACAACATTATTTTTTGCATCATTCACTAAGTTATCATGTAGACAACATAATTATTCACACTCCCTTTTTAGTACATGTTGTCTACAACACAGATTTGCATGTTACACCATTGTAGGTTTATCCTCTCATCATCACACTTACTTTCATGCTTAATGGAGGATAATCCATATCTGGTGGACATGTGCCTAGTTGTATGACTTATCATGTAGCTGATTTTGACGCATTCTAGATGTTTCTCAGAGGCCTTTATATATAGGCACTCCTAGTGTACTTTCACATGGCATATTGAATGAATATATCATCATTCTGATCATACTCTCTCTTTCTGGTCTACAGTTGTGCTTGTGTTTGAGTTCTTAGTTCCTCAGTGAATTTTTCCCTAAGAAAAATTCTTATAGTCACTTCCTTAGTTGAATGAAAAACTTTAGATAATTATTGTGCTCATTTCACACCAAGACTTATAATTATATGAAAGTAACAATAAAATAATTAAATACATAGAACAATCATTTCCAACATAATGTGCTCCCTCTTTATTGATATCCATGGAGGAAGGTTATTTGTTATAAAAAAGATAGGCAAGACTGAGGAAACAAATCTCACCTCTCCATCTAGATTGACACCATTAATTGCCAGAGAAAACCTAAGATTTTAAGGTTCTTCTTTATAGTGTGGCCACTTTTCCTCTATGTCCTTAAATGTTTAATCATCTACAAAAATTCAAATAATTTTATCTTGAATTATATTTCACACATGGTAATCCATAAATTGTGCCAAGCAATTGCACCTAAATAATCATTTAAGACATAGAATGATGAGGATGTAACGAAGAACCTTGTGAGCCACCTTTTTTGTCACTAGACCATCTAGATATCTGCTCATATGGAATTCAAGGAATTTGATTTTTATTTTCATGTTCTTTATGATAAATTACATGATCTTGAGGAAAAGTATTTATTGATTGATACTCCATTATAATATTTTTGTAGTGGCACATAATTCTCATTATGAGTGAGGGAGAACATTTGATGGTGGTAAGAAATAGTCACCTATCAATCTAAAATAAAAATATTATTCATTAGTATAAAAAATCTTAATGGTACATATTTTACCTTTTATAGACTATAATCATGTATATCACAAACCGTAGCATATGTGATATTGTTATGTTGGATAAACCATTCATAACCTTCAAATTCACCAACAATAATACAAGAGAGACAAGACTTAATTGGGATCCTTCATAAAGGGTTGTGTTTTTCTTCTCAAGTAGAGGTATATCATAGGCAATTTCAATGTCATCCTCCTCCTCATCATCATCATCGTCAATAGTAGCAACAACAACAAAAATACCAAATGTGTCATGGATCAATGCATTCATACCATCATCTTCAAATGTTTTTTTTGGCACATAATCATTATCTTCCATGGGATCATGATTATCTCCTTCAATACTCACACCTCCATGTTCCTCCATATTTACACCTTCATGTTCCTCCATATTCACACCTCTAGGTTCCTCTGAGACATGTTGGTTCATATCACGTACTTCCTTGGGGAGATTGACCTATATAAAAATGATGATAATAAAATCCCCATTCTTTGGTTCACAAGTACATTAATTATGAAAATAATATAAAAAATAACTTACCAATTGATGATAATCAACCCCCCCCTTTAGTGTGACCATTCTCCCAACAATGTCTCTTATCTATTTTGATTTTCATTCTTCTTGTATTTAAGTTACTACAATGCTTGCAAGGAAAATAACATTTCTCATTGCCTACTCTTTGAAAATTAGACAACAATCTAGCAATTGTCTCCCTATTTTTATCAAACTCCCTTGTATTATCTAACATGATCCTTCTTCATGGGAATAACTTATTCACGTGCCCTTAGTGAGTTGGTTGTAGTTAATGCTTAGATCTACAAATATGGTTTTGAAAGAAACATTTGGTGTAATTAATGTTTTGGAGAATGTGGAAGAGAATGCTAAAGTCTATAGGACAGAGGACCAGATGAAGGAGAAACTGCTAGATGATCAAAGGAAGTGGTCTTCATTGTTTGGGAAAAAATCTAGAGGAAATCCATCTTTCCCTTTGATCACATCAAAATCCTATTGGGAGAATGGTGATTTCCAAATCTGTAATCTGGATTCGATTGTTGATTTCTTTGTCTCTGCTATGGATTGTACTCTAGTTGGGAAATTTATAGGACCAAGGCCTTGAGAAACTTGATCAAAAGAAAATGGATTATCTGTGGTCAAGTTGACATAGCACCTATGATGAATGGTTTCTTTTCCTTTTTTTTAATGATAAGGAATATTTGAATGTGGTTCTTTGTGGTGGACCTTGGTCATTTCATAATAGTAATCTTACTATCAAAAAATGGGAGCCAAATATGGATCTATCTAATACCTTCTTCCTAATGACCCCAGTATGGGTTAGACTTCCTAGTTTACCTTTGTACTTCTAGCATCAATATATTTTCAAGGGCATAGCTAGCTCTTTTGGTGAACTTGTTGTAGTTGACAATGTCACAACTTCAAAATCAAAACTCTGGTGTCATATAGTATATGTGAAAGTTTCTCATTTGAAGAACCTTCTTGGGAAGGTGGAATTGATTTCAAAACTTGGAAAAAGGATGTAAGAGATAATTTTTGAAGATCTTCCAAATGCTTGTTTTGTTTCTAAAAAATAGGGTCACTAGGCAAAAAATTTCCCTTACAAAAGCAAGAATCAGCCTAAGCCTACCAATGTGGAGAAAAAGAAAGAAGTAAAGATCTAGAAAAAGATATGGAAACATAAAGCTATACTTGAGAAAGGGACTAAGGATAAAGTTGTCCTTGAAAATCAAGAAACAAGATTGTAGATAGACCTAGTTTTGATCTATCCTATGAAAATTAAATAGAAAATGGTAGATCCTATGAATCAATTGGTTATCTACCAAAAAAATGAATTAGAATGGGAAGATCTAGAAGAATTAGATGAGATAGAGGAAGGTGAAATTCTTGAGGAAAGGAGTAGATCTCTAGCACTTGAGGAATCACAGATTGTTGTTCTCTAATCTCTTGAGTCTCCCCAATGAAAAGGAATTATATCCTCTAAGGATGGATCTATATCTAAAGAAGTGGATGGAAAATCTAAAGATAAGGAACCTAAATAGAAACAAACTCAAAGAAAAAAAACTAAGAAGAAAGGTAATATTGTTTCTAAAGGAACAGAAACTCAAAAAAATAACTTGGAATTGTTTTTGAAACTAAAACTAAATGTTGGTACCCCAGAGAAACTTGGAATGAATGCATCTAAAAAAACTAGAGAAAGTGAAAGTTTACAACATATTACTGATGGGAAACAAGCAACTATTTTGGACTTTACCCCTAAAAAATTATGCTGAATATTATCACTTGGAATATTAGGGGGTTGAATGGTATCCATAAATTGGATATTGTTCAAAATTTTGGTAGAGAGCATAAACTGGATATTTTATTGCTCCAAGAAAACAAAATGGATAAAGAGAAAGCTAAAATAATCAAGTCCTTTAACAATTTTTTCATAATGACTAGTAGCTCAGAAGTAGCATTTGGGTAAACAATGATTTTGTGGAAGTGATCTTTCTTCATAGGTACCTTGTTGAATGCTAATAAACATTTAATGGTGATCAAAATTAAAATTATTGGTCAGAATAATGATTGGTATATTGTTAATGTGTATGCATCTAATATCAAAAGTGCTAGAAAAAAGCTGTGGAAGACTCTTTCTAACATAAAGAGTAAAGACTATTATGGAAGATGGATTTTTTGGGGGAATTTTAGTGTTCCTCTTTATGAGCATGAAAAAGATGGGGGAAATGCCATTCAGTTAGATGGTAGGCTAGATTTCATGGGTTTTATTAATAAGGAAGGCTTAATGGATTTAGATCTACATAGTATTGAGTTCACTTGGAGTAACAAAATGATAGGCGGTGAGTGTATCCAAGCTTGCTTGGATAGAGTTCTAATTTGTTCAGATTGGACTAAATATTTTGTGTGTAATCTTAAGGCTATTTAAAAGATTGGTTTAGACCACTTTTCTCTGATTTTCACTATGGAGAATATCCATATCAAAAAGAATTTTCCTTTTAGATTTAAGAAAATGTGGTTATAGCATCCACAGTTTGAATACCAATTGATTGAGTGGTGGAACAATAACATTGATGGTACCACTCCTTTTCGGGTTGCTTCTAAACTTAGAAATGTTTAAAAGAAAGTTAAATTTTGGAATAAAAGATGTTTGGCAACATCTTTGATAATAAATCTAGAATCAAAGAGGATCTGCAATTAATCCAAGAAAGGATTTAGAGGGAAGGGTACTCTTTGGATATAGCAAGGGAAGAAAATGAGAAAATGGTGGAGTATCATGATATTGTTACTAAAGAAGAAATTTATTGGAGGCAGAGATTTAGATCTGTATGGATGGATGAAGGTGACCAAAATACTAAAGATAATTATTTATCTACTTTGAAACATAGAGCTAAAACTTGTAATTCAAATCTTTATAAAGGTAGCATGAAGTTGACTGAGGAAAAGAAAATATAAGAGGAAATGTAAAAGAAAATATCAGAGGAAATGGTCTCCTTTTCTCTTCTTTGATGAAATCTAATCCTAGCATTGACTTGACTCATTAGGAAGAGCTGTTAGATGTTATTCCTTGTGTTATTCCTTCTTTGGTTACTGAAGAGAAAAATAGAATGTTGTGCTCTATCCCTAAGGAAGATGAAATTTATAAGGTTGTTTGCTCTTTAGGTGGGGATAAATCTCCAAGGCCAAATGGTTTTCCTATGTTTTTTTTAGAAGGAATGGAAACTAGTTGGGAAATATGTGTGTGATGTTGTTAAAGATTTTTTGGGGCTAAAAGAATGTTGAAGGAAATTAATTCTACTTTCCTATGCCTTATTCCCAAAAAAATTGGGGTTGATTCTCTGAATCAATTCAAGCCTATCAGTCTATGCAACTCTTTTTATAAAATTATTTCAAAATTCATTACTTTGAGGTTGTTGCTAATGTTACCTTCACTTATTTCTAAGAAACAAAATGGGTTTGTTCCTGGTAGACAATCCTTAATTCTATTATTGTTGTGCATGAGAATATCCATTCTTTATCTCTTTCCAATAATCAGGGTTTTATTATGGAAATTGATATTGGTAAAGCTTATGATAGAGTTGAATGTCCTTTCTTCAAAAGATCTTATTGTATTTTGGTTTTGGTATCAATGTGGTGAAGCTAATCTTATAGATGATTTCTACTAGATCAATTTTTGTTCTAGTTAATGATTGTTCCTCAAAGTTGTTTAAACCTACTAGGGGGTTGAGATAGGGAGATCCTTTATCTCCTATCATTTTCACTATTATGGCTAATTTTTTGGGAAAATATATTGGTAAGTTTGTTTCTCTAGGGGAAATCAAAGAATTGAAACCCTCTTCTCATCCTCTTAGTTTTCCACATGAGCAATTTTTGGATGATATCATGTTTTTGGGTAAAGCTGAGGTTAGGGAAGTAAGGAATCTCAAAAAAGGCCCTTAACCTCTATTCTTCTGCTTCTGGTAAATCGATTAACTAAAATAAGAGTTCCTTGTATTTTATGAATATTCTTATTTCTAGATAGAGTAAAATTGCTAAAATTCTTGGGTGCTCTATAGGTTCTTTTGCTTCTATTTATCTAGGCCTTCCTCTAGGGCCTAATCCTTTAGATTCTTTTTGGGATGATCTTGTTAAGAAATTCAACAAGAACTGGGTAGGATGGAAAGGTAATCTATTCAATCAAGCTAGAAAAATTACTCTCCTCAAGGCTAGTCTTCAAAATATCCCTACTTATGCTTTGAGTCTCTTTAGGGTTCTAACTAAATATGTTGATTCTATTGGAAAAATCCAAAGGAAATTCCTCTGGTCTAGTTCTAAGGTTAAATAGAGAATGGCTTTAATTCCTTGGGACCAAATTTGAAAGCCCAAAGTGGATGGTGGTCTAGGAATTAGGTCTATGAGAAGTATGAATAAATCTCTTCTTGCAAAGTAGGGTTAGAGACTTTATCATGATGATAAGGAATGGAGTACTATTTGGAAGCATAAATATGTCTTTAATGCTCCTTTTTTAAATCTAATTTTCTTTCTTATCCTAATGTTTTATCTCCTTTTGCTATATGGGGAGTTGTGTAGGGAGCTAAAAAAAATTTAATTAAAGGTTATTCTTGGAAAGTGGGTAACGAGAAAAAGATCAGGTTCTAGGATGATGCTTGGATTCTGGATCATCCTCCGATTGAGGACTTTAAGGATAGAACTCCTATTGGTAGATGTAAACAAACTTTTGGTATTCTTGTGGAGAATTACTGGATTAATAATAAATGGGTTAACCTTGTTGAAAGTAATAAGGAATTTTATAATACTTAGTTAATCTTGAATGCCTTTA
This sequence comes from Cupressus sempervirens, assembly GCA_028749045.1. Classification (NCBI taxonomy): domain Eukaryota; kingdom Viridiplantae; phylum Streptophyta; class Pinopsida; order Cupressales; family Cupressaceae; genus Cupressus; species Cupressus sempervirens. The sequence goes on along the minus strand of CM053792.1, from coordinate 971,256,290 downwards.
CCCTTTATCATCATATTGAAGATCAAATGATTTGGCGTGTTGATTCAAGTGATTGTTTTAAAGTCTCCTCTATTTTTAGAACTAAGGAAAAAGGTGTTAGACCTTTGTGAAAAAAAGCTTGGATAAAAGGTCTCATTCCTTAAATTATTATCTTTTTATGGATATTGCTTCAAAACAAAATTCTTACTTTGGACAATTTGAAAAAAAGTGGTATCAATGTGGTTAATGGATGCAACCTATGTAAAGAGGATTATGAAGATAGAAATCATCTTTTCCTAAATTGTAGTTATAGTCAAAATGTGTGGAGCTCCATCCTTAATTATTGTATTGTATATTGGGTTGAACATAATAATATTTATCAATGCTTCTAGAGTTGGACTTGTCCATCTAAGGAGATCAATACTAGTTTTTTTTAGAAAATTACTCTTCACCATTTCTAGTGGGGAATTTGGAAAGAAATAAATAATAGAAAATTTAGAGACAAAGAAATTCCTGAGTGGGCTCCTAGTCATAACATCATTAGAGCTATGGGATGGATTAAAGGAAACTTTCACAGTACTACTAAAGGTAATTCTGGAAAAGCTAGTTATGGACGGGTGTTGAGGGATTATACCTATAGAATAGCTGATGTTATTGCTATCCCTATTGGGATTTATACTAGCCATAAAGATGAGGAAACATTAACACTATATACTATGAGGTTGGCTATGGAAACTAGTTATCAAAATCTTTGGATGGAAGGAGATTTACTTAGCATTATTAATATGATCAATAATAAGATCCCAATCACTTGGAATATTGATGCCAGTTTAATGGAAATAAAAAACATAATTAATAATTTTGATAATGTTATATTATCCTATATTTTTTGAGAGGGAAATTCTATTGTTGATTGGATTTCCAACCAAGCTATCTATTGGGAAAGCAAGTTGAGGTGGCATGCTACCCTATGCAAGAATGTGGAGCTAATAATGATAGTTAATAATGATAGGACATATGCTAGAGAAGGAAATATTTCCTAAGATTGGAAATTTTATGAGAAAGAGTGGTGGGCTTATAGAGGAGAGTTCAAGAGTCCCTAGAAAGTACCTTTGTGCTGTTATGATTTGTGTTTGGCATTCAAGTATAGTTATTATATCCTTAGTAATCTTCAACTCTTTATTATATTTTTTGGGTTTTGCTACTCTGGTATTCTATAGAGATTTTTAGGTTTTTGTGATGGGCAAGGAATCTAGAAAGCAGAAGCCAAGAAATTGCAAGGCTTGGAAGGCTAAGGCCTCTATTTGGTAAATTTTACAAAAAGGTAATGTGATGACCTATTTGGAGCATCTCCATGTGTATAAATCTCACATTACAAAAGCATTCTTCAAAAACTAGTTTGAAGATAGGGTAACTTTTCATGGGGTCATAGTGAATTTGACTGAGGATTTTATTGCTGAGGTTATAGGACTTCCAAAAGAAGGGATAAAATTCAATAATGGGACTAGCATCTCCACTGTGGCCTTCAAGAAATTTCCAAAGATAGAAGTTGAAGAGAAGAATCTAGAGAAAAATGGGGACTTTTATGAATTCAATCAAATTAAATTTATCTAGAGGGATGTGATGGCTTGCATCTATGAATATTTTATTCTTGATGGTAGGGCTAAAAGAGTCCATAAATTTCACTTTGTTTTCCTAAATCATTTTGGGCACAAAGATAGGATTTCCTTCCCTTTTTTCCCAAAATACTCCCTACTTCTTAGCCTTTATGCACAAAGAAAGAAAGAGTCCCACCCTGTGCTTCATGAAGGTTTAATTTTACTTATGGAAAACTATTGTAAAAGTAAGGCTATAAAGCCCTCTCTAGTTCATGTGAAAAGGAAAGGGACTAGAAGTGAGACACGCTCTAAGAAAATTAAGGTAAAGGAAGGGGCTAGTGTTAACAAGAATGTTTTAAAATAGGAAAGGAGTAAGAAACATGTTTCAAGGAAATTATAGAGTCTGATAACTTAGACAATAATGAGAAGATGGAAATGGACAATGATGAGAAAATAGAAATGGGGAATTTTAGTTCTAACCTAGATGGGTACTCTAGGAGTAAAGGGGTGTCAACTGGTAAAGATAATGTGGAGGGAAGTCAGGAAAGAAATATAAAAAATGAATGTGGGGTCAAAAGCCCTTAGGGAGGAGGATGATAAATAGAGTTATCACCCTTCACATAATGCCAATGAGGAGAAAATGGAGAAGGAAACATGAAAGGAGAATGAAGGCAAAGAGCCTATTAGCAAGGATAATATCTAGAGTAAAGGTGTGAATGAGGAAAGGATGGAGAATGTGGACATTAATACTAATACCCAAATCAATACTATGACTTCCTCTAAGCCTAGGAATATGGTTGACAAGAGGGATGACTTCCATGATGCTAAGTTCTCCTTTCTCCACACTGCTAAGCTTAAGGAAGATATTTTTCTTTAGGGTGATTTGTAGCTATATAATGAATCAATGGGTCTTAAGAAGAAAATGGGGATAATGCAGAGAGATTTGGATGTTGAACACACTAAGAGAACCCAGCTAGAAGTGTAAATTAGTAACATCCCTAATAAGCTTAATGAGTATGAATAGGAGCTTCATCATCTTATAAAGTAAAGTGGCCTAAAAATGGAGCAAGTTACTTCTAGTCTTTGTATAATAGTGGCTAGTTTGGGAAAGAAAATTAATGAAGAGACTATGTCCCCTGGTAATGCTAGTGTGGGAAGTCCTAGAGGGTCTAGCAAGAGAACTAGGCAGAGCACAAGGAAAAATGTTGTTGAGGCTCTTGAGGCTCATGTTCTTTCACTAGCTAATATCATCTTGAGTACTATAGAAGTAGGTAAAGAGGTGGCAAACATTTTCAAGGAGCTGTTATAGGTGGTGGCTATGGATTGGGTATATTGGTTTCTAGTCTAGGCAATTTTGCTGGTTTTTTTTTATTGCTTTCCAGTATGTTTAAAACTCTAGGTTCTAGGTCCTTGTAAAACCTGGTCATTTTGTATAGTTTAAACTTTTGGTTTCAGGTCCTTGTAAAACCTAGTAGTTTTTTAATGTTTATCTTTAGTATTTTGTAAAGGGCTCTGAGTCCCTTTAAAACTTTCTTTTGCCATAATCTAAAACACTAAGGAAATTAGTTACAAATATATGAATAATTATCTCAAAAAGGAGTTCAATTAAGTAAATAATTCATGTGTTTGATGCTATTTAATGAAATACTAAACCAACTAATCGTCATATACTTATAATGATCAAAGAATGAACAAATTAAGATCTTGGTACATAAAATTTCAGCAAAAAATAGAGGGAACAAAATTCAAATAAGGAGTCATATAGTATCTAACTATAATTATGAATTAAACATAATATCAAGTACAACCATGTTTACAATTTAATATCATTCTTTGTATTTTATTAGTCCACACTAAAATCAACAACCTTTTTCCTTTTTTAATTTGGGAATTAATCCCCTTGAATTGGGCATACCATGTTTTCTATCCAAGTAGTATCAGGACAAGCACAAACAACTCCTAGAATTGTTGTTCATAGACCTAGTGAATACTCATGCACACCCAATTCAAAAGTTGCTACCATTAGATCTCTTTATTTCATATAATTATATAAGAATTTGAGTTATGGTGCTCAATCCATGAGCACTCTAAGCCTTATCTTATCCTGAATATCAGCTAGGTACATTCTATGTCTCCTTTGATTAAATCAAAAAAAAGATTTAATTCCCAAATGCCTTTCAAGAATCAATTAGTGTTGAGATCATTGCAATTCTTTTTATTAATGGTGGAATTTGGTTTTTATGATTACAAAGGAAACTATTGGAGTGAATGTATTTCTTGATCAATGTCAATAAGATAGAGAGTAAAAACTCATCCATACCCCAAAATGACCAATGAAATCAATGGCTTAAGAAAAATAAAATGGAGTAAATCTTAGAAGCAGATCACCTAGCATTTGGTGGAGCTAAGAAAAGAGTCTAGCATTGATAAAATTGAACTAATATTGCATAGTTCATACTTTCAACTCTATTTGTTTTTCTATTCAACAAAATATGAAGAGTTTGAATATTAAAAAAATCATTTCTATGTATTCTATGTATTTTGTAATATCTGCTATGATATATTTTTGTAAAATTTCTTGCAAACTCTACACATTTTTTGTGATCTGCATTATTTTTGTGCAGTATCTTGAGATAAGTCACTTAGCATGACTTGATTGATTTTTATTATTTTATTATTTGGATTTTGCAATGTGTATGTAGCTAGATCATTTTTCTATTATGTAGATAATATGTAATATGCACCTAAAAAAAGATCTCTCTGAATATATAAAGAGATACATGTTTAGAAGGAAATATAAAGACATATATATTTGGAAAGAAAGAAAAAGAACATTTACATGCATACCTCTTCTCACCCTAGAAGAAAATTACAAAACAAGGGCATGAAACAACAATGAAATCACAGAGCAAGGGCATGCCACAACAATGAAATCACAAAGCAAGGGCATGACATGACAATGAAATCACAGAGCAAGGGCACGGCATGACAATGAAATTGGAGAGAAAGGGCACACAAGTCAAATGAAAATATCAATAAGACACATAAACTAAAGACACTAATCACAAGGGCCATGACAACATTCACAACACTCCTCTTTCATATGTAGCTCACTACACCTCTTTCACATGCAACTCTCCACAATCTAAATCAAATGGAAAATGATTGTCATGCTTTCTTTTCTTTTTTTGTTTATGCTTACAAGGGCTTTGCAATTATGACACCAATGTCAGTATTGTGATGGTGTCGAGGAGAATTGAAAAAAAGAAGAGATGAAAATCACCATAAATTACACCACTGTCATAAATTTCCATCAAAATTTAACCGCAAATGTTGTAGTGTCAGTTGATGCAGGGAACTACTCATTCTTCTTAAGTATCTTTGGATAGGGTTATCAGACCTATTTTACCTTTAATATATTCATGTGCATCCTTAAGTAAATATTTTTTGAATATATCAGCTATATGTTCTTTTGTATTCACATATTCTATTCTCACTTCTTTTTCTTGAACCAACTTTATGTTGGAAATCTGATTGAAAAGGAGTACTATCAAAGAGGGGGATTGTTGAAAAGAAGGAAGATGGTTGATAAAGAATATTTTCAATCATGGTTTTTTCATTAATGTTAAACCTACTATTTGCTAGAATTACAATTACTTATAAGATCCAAGTACTATCACATAGTGTGTCCCAAGTGATATCGAAGGAGCCAAGCATATTCAGGTGTCGAGCATCAGAAAAACTTAATCAATGCCAAGTGAATCCATAGTAGGTGTCAACCATTAGTAAAATGTAGTTGATGTTGAGTAACATAGTATGTGTTGAGCACTAGAATTTTAATAGTGCAGAGCTACTATATTATTGAAAAGTCAAAGATTCACCAAATCTAAGCTGACAAAGTTGTTACCTTAAATTTTATGAACCAGATGGAGGATAAGGATGATGAGCTGGTGGCACAAAAATTTAGATGAACCATGTTTTAGTGAATTCAAGAGGATTCTTCAAGATGTTTCTAGAAGGAAAAAAATATGGGTTAGATTAATTGAATCCTACCTAATCCATTCAAACTAAAATTAAAACAACGAAGAATCAAGTGAGAAAAGAAATTCCAAACTTTTATTTAAGGAATCATAGGCCAAGAAGAAAGAGTTTTTACTATGCCAAATGGTGAATTGGTTGAAGGGTGTCAAGGAGAAGACATCAAGGTGAAGGAAGAATAGAGCACATAGATTCTACTTTGATAAGTGGTCAAAAAGAAAGGATTGCATTGGTATATCAAGCATGCAGACTCAAAAAGATAAAGCTTGAAAGAGGAGAACAAGTTGTTAGAGCTAAAGAGACTAAAATCTAGGCAAATTTTATGAGCTAAACAAAGATCTAAAATATGAAAGATAAGTTATGAATTGGAATCAAGTCAAAAACCCCTTATTATTACTCTCTAGCAATTGTACTAGTTAAGGTAAAATCCTATGGACTTAGGTTGGTTTAACAACCATTTGTAAATCTTTTAACAAGGTGAAATTCCAAGTGAATGGTCTAAAGTCCTCTAACTAGGCCCACTTCTAACAGGGTGGTTAAATCATTTAACTAGAACACATTTAACAATGGGTTATAGCCTTTAACAGGGCAAGCCTTTCATAGGGCATCACTTCAGAAGAGTAAGAATTGAGTAGCATGTTACTAGTGTTTCTTCCAAAATTTGGTTTCCACATAAATTATTATGTTATGTGTTGATTCTTCATGTGTTATGTTTGCATGTTGATTTATAGTAAATTGCTAAGTAGCAAAGTTTAAAGCTTGGATGAATGAACAATTGTGATAGGCTCACTTTACTTGATGAAAAAGTTTGAATTGGACATTTGCACCTTAAATAACTAATTCACCCCCCTTCTCAATTATTTTAAAAAATTTCTAACAATTGGTATTAGATCCATATATTGATTTAGTTTAAAGGTACTAGAAGCAAGAAGATCAAGATGTCCAAGAGAGAAGTTCCTAAGCTCAACAAAGATAACTTCACTACATGGAAAAGCCTAATGAAGCTACACCTTGGATCAATAGGTGATTATGCAAAAACCTTAATTAGAGTGGAACATGTAGACCTAGCTGGACCTATTAATGCAGATGATTTGAACAAAAGGAAGGAGCATAATCAAGAAACGTTGGAGATTGCCTCTACCCTCAACTATGCTAAATTTGATGACATCAAAGGATGAGATTCTGCATTCAAGATGTGGAAAGCCCTATCAGATATCTATGGAGGAGATCAAAATGTTCAAAAGAAAAATGAGAAAGCCTTAGAGGAAAGTTTGATGACATCAAAATCGAGGAAGGTGAGAATGCTGCTCAGTATGCCTCTAGAATGAAAGAAGTGGTAAGTGTAATAAGAAGTTTAGGTGGTCATTTGGAAGATGAAATTGTTAATAGAAAATACTTAAGAACCCTGTTCCCTATCTATGCTATTAGAGTTTCAACCATTTGAGAGCTAAGGTGTGTCCTAGGAAATTAGCTAACTTTTGAAGGTATAGTGGGAACACTTACTACATTTGAATTGTCCAACTCTGATAACTACAGACCTAAAAATTTTTAATCTACTTTCAAGGCCAAGCTAACATTGAAAGATATTGAGGAGGTGAGATCAAAGAAGAAGAGTAGAAAAGGAAAACATGCATCCAATGGCAATAGCACAGATTAAGAAGATGTGGAACAATGGGAAGCACTATTGACGAGAAGATTTCATAGAGGAAAGGGTAAATTCAAAGGTAAGTTGTGTATCATTTGTTTTAATTGTAATGAATTAGGACATATTGCAGCAAGGTGTACATAGAAGAAGAACTACGAAGAAGGAAACAAGTACAAGAACAAAAGAGAAGATGATAGTAGAGATTACAAGGACAAAGGCAAAAGATCCTACATTGTCGAAAAGGATTTTGATGAGAATAATAATGAAGTAATCTATGTAGCCATGAAGGATGAATCAAATGAAGATGAGGCAACAATACTGGTAACCTATGTGAACAAAAATGACAAGTGGATCATAGATAGCAGATGCTCACATCATATGATAGGAAACAAAAGTAAGTTGATTACCTTTACTCAATATGATAGAAATAGTGTTAGATTTGGTAATGATGCTCCATGTCAAATTAAAGGAAAAGATTCTATTAAACTTACAGAGAAAATCTCATATGATAATGTATACTATGTTGAAGGATTGAACTACAATTTGTTGTGTATCACAATTAGGAAATGTAGGTTGTAAAGTAGAATTTGGAAACAAAACTATCAAAATCTATGACATTGATGGAAATCTTATAGGAAAAGGTGAAAAAAGTAGGAGTAATCTATTTTACCCATATATGGAAGATGTAACCTATCTTATTGTAAAATTTGATGATGTGTGGCTATGGGATAAAAGACTATGTCATGTTAACTTTGATAATTTGGTCAGCATCAGCAAAAAAAAAAAAGTCAGAGGTTTGCCAAAATTGAAGAAGTCTTAAAATACAATGTGCAAACAATGTCAACTAGTAAAGATGACTAAGTCTAATTTCAAAAGCAAAACATACACTTCCAAAGAAGTACTAGAGTTAGTCCATATGGACTTATGTGGCCCAATAGAAGTGCAAAGCTACCAAGGAGATAGATACATAATGTTATTTGTAGATGATTATTCTAGGATGATGACTACCATATTCTTAAAGAAAAAATTTGATGTATTTCAAATATTTATGTTGTATTTGGCCAGAGTTGAGAAAGAAATAGGAAAGAGTCTAAAGTGCCTCAGATTAGATAGAGAAAGAGAGTTTACATCAAAAGAATTTGAGACATTTCTCAATGATAAAGGAATCAAAGAAGAAACATCAGCACCAAGAACTCCATCTTAGAATGGCATTGCAAAAAGGAGGAATAGATCAGTGATAGAATGTGCTAGAACATTAATGATGGAGAAGAATGTTGCACTCAAGTACTCGAGAGAAGTTGTCAGTATTATAGTCTACACCTTGAATCAAGTACAAGTCAAAAAAGCTACAAATGCAATACCTTTTGAACTATGGTATGGTCACTCACTTAATGTAAAACATTTCAAAGTATTTGGTTGTAAATGCTATATTCTCAAAGATACTAGAAATGACAAGTTTGATGCAAAGAGTGATGAAGGCATATTCCTTGGATACTCCACTAGAAGTAAGGCATATAAGTGTTTCAATTCTAACACTAACAAGATTGTGGAGAGTGAAAATGTAAATTTTGATGAACATGTAGAAGTCCAAGTTGATGAATCTATGAAACTAGAAGAGTACAAATCTTTTGTATACTGCTATGAAGGAATGCCTATTGAAGAAGAAGCTACCAATCAAGTTGGGAATCAACAAAAAAATTTAATATCTGTCGAGTCACAGCCAGTGATTTCCAAGTTGCATTCAGAAGTTGAGTTGAAAAATGAAGAAAATGCACATTCTAATGGAAGAGATAATGAAATACTAGACAGTGATGTGCATAGTGACTCTAAAGCTAAAGAACCAAACATAGAAATAAGGACATAACCAAGACTATCTAGGTATGTGAGAAGACATCACCCTGCAAAATAAATCATTGGTGACAAAGATGCCAGACCAATGATAACAAATAGACTAAGAATTAAATCATGTCTACTAAGCAAGATTGAGCCCACAATAGTGAAGGATGCACTACAAGATGATGACTGGTATAGAGATATGGAAGAGGAAATAGATCAAATTGAGAAGAACAAAACCTAGACCCTAGTTCCTAGACTAGCTAATAAGAATGTAATTGGTACCAAATGGATCTTTAGAAAAATGTTTGATGAGAATGGTGAGATAACAAGAAACAAGGTCAGACTAGTCTACAAAGGTTATGTATAAGAAGAAGGACTAGACTATGGGGAAACATTTTCTCCTATTGCAAGAATGGAAGGAGTCAGAACAATACTTGCATATGCTGTCTACAAAGGTTTCAAAGTATACCAAATGGATGTAAAGTCTAATTTTCTAAATGGTATATTAGAAGAGGAAGCATACATAGAACAACTAGAGGGATTTGTTGATGACAACAAGGATATGGTTTGCAAACTGCATAAAACACTCTATGGTTTGAAGCAAGCACCTAGAGCATGGTATGAGAGATTGCACAAATATCTTATGAAGATAGGATTTGAGAGAACATATGACAACAACAACCTATACATCAAGGCAAAAAGAGGTAAAGATATTCTGATATCTAAAATCTTTGTTGATGATATAATATTTGGAGGAAAGGATGTTCTATAAAAAGATTTTGCTGATCAAATGAAACATGAGTTTGAGATGTCAATGTTTGGAGAAATCATATTCTTTGTTTGATTGTAATTACATCAACTAAATCATGGCATACTTGTGACCCAATCAAAATACTTCAAGGAGATACTCAAAACATTTGGATTAGAAGACTCAAAACTAGTCAGAACACCAATTGTAACAGGACATAAGTTATCCAAGAAGGATGAGTCAGCTGAAGTAAATTAGATATTGTATAGATCAATGATTGGAAAGTTGTAGTATGTGTACATAGTAGACCATACATTGCATTAGCATTTGGAATAGTGGCAAGATTTTTTGCTAACCTAAGAGAAAATCATCTAATGGTAGTAAAAAGAATATTGAGGTATCTAAAAGGAATTGATAAATTTGGCAAGAGGAATGAAAACTTTGAGTTGAGAGCCTACACTAATGCAAATTGAGGAGGTAATATTGATGATAGAAAAAGCACTAGTAGAGAAGCACTTTTCTTAGGGAAAAGATTGATCACCTGGACAAGCAAAAAGAAAATTTTTACCTCGTAGTCTATAGTTGAAGCTAAGTATGTTATAGCTACTATTAATTGCAGTAATATTGTATGGATCAAACATCTATTGCAAGGTATGAAGGAATAGGTAACTAAACCTATGATACTCTATTCTGATAACACAAGTGCCATCAACATATCAAAGAATCTTGTGATGCATGCCAAAACAAAGCATATTGCAATCAAGTATCACTATGCAAGAGAATTGGTGGAAAACAAGCGAGGATGGAATATGTTAGTTCAAAGGAACAAATTACTGACATCTTCATAAAAGCACTACCTAAAGATGCTTTTGAATATCTTAGAGGTAATTTAGGGTTGATATCCATAGCCAAGGCTATTTGAAGCAAAAGAAAGAATTCCCTACATCAAATGGGTTAATTGTTGACATATTACAAGTTGATGCAGAGGGTATTTACTTTAAGATCATGCCTAAAGTAATAAAAGTGTTGAAATTCCAAATCAATCACAAGAAAGGTGATAGAGGGAGAAATTGGAGTACCTATAGATGCTATAATTGCATGACAAGATGCTGAAATAGTTTATCTTTGGCATTATTGTCAAAAAGGAAGAAAGAGCATAAACTGATCAACAACATTTGAGGAGAAAGAGCAAAGAGTAGATACTGATCAAATCTACAGGATGAAATAGACAAAGGGAGAAGTAGCTAGTACTAGAATAGTAGAACATGATCAGTGTAAGAAGGAGTCAAGAGCAGTACAAGATCAAAGTAAACAATGGTACATCACAAAAAATAGGACAAAAGGATGTTTAGAAAGATATAGTGGAAAGGAAAGAAAAAGGAAACAATAGCTAAGAGGGAGAAGAAGAAGTAAAGTAATTAGGATATAGAATTTCTTTTTGGCATTTGATTTACTATTTTAACCTAGTTAGAATTTTGTTAACTTGGTTGATCAGTTTGGTTTTCCATTAATGCCAAAGACGGAGATTGTTGGAAATCTGATTGAAAATGAGTACTATCAAAGAGGGAGATTGTTGAAAAGAAGGAAGATGGTTGATAAAGAATGTTTTCAATCATTTTTTTTTATTAATGTCAAACCTACTATTTGCTAGAATGATAATTGCTTATAAGATCCAAGTACTATCACTTAGTTGATTGATGAAGAGGATTTAATCAACAAGATGTAATAAGAGTACCTAAGGGAAAGATTGAGTTATGGTTTTGTAATGAAGTGCAAGGATTAGTTAATACAATGGTAAAATGATGTATTGATAACATTCTTGAAGATACTAAGGTTGGCCACACTTAGAAACACTAGAAGTATAAGCTATAATAAGGTTGACTGCAAAGCTTAACTAAGTTCATTAGTGAGTGCCAAGCAAGAAAGTTTGAGTCGAGTAGATTTACAATTAGTGCCAAGAAAATGCAAAATACAGTATGTACCAAGTGATATAGAAGGAGTCAAGTGTATTTGGGTGCCAAACAAAGTAACAGGTGCAAATCCTCAAAAAAACTTAGTGGATGTCGAGTGAATCCATAGTAGGTGTCGAACATCAATAAAATATAGTTGATGCCAAGTAACACAATATGTACTGAACACTAGAATTTCAATAGTGTCAAGCTAATACATTATTGAAAAGTCAAAGATTTTCTAGATCTAAGCTAACAAATTTGTTACCTTTAATTTTGTGAAGTAGATAGAGGATAAGGAAGATGAGTTGGTGGCATAGAATTTTAGATAAACTTTTTTTGAGTGAATTCAAGAGGATTCTTCAAGATGTTTCTAGAAGGGACAAAATATGCATTAGATTCATTAAATCCTACTTAATCCATTTAAACTAATATTAAAGGAGGGAAGAATCAAGTGGGAAAAGAAATTTGAGACTTCTATTTAAGGAGTCACAGGCCAAGAAGCAAGAGTTGCTAGTGTGCCAAATTGCAAAGTGGTTGAAGGGTGTCAAGGAGAAGACATCAAGGTGAAGGAAGAATAGAGCATAGAGACTCTACTTTGATAAGTGGTTAGAAAGAAAGGATTGCACTAGTATATCGAGCATGGAGACTCAAGGAGACAAATCTTGAAAGAGGGGAACAAGTTATCAGAGCTAAAGAGACTGAAAGCTAGGAAAATGTTATGGGTTGAACATAGATCTAAAATCTACAAGATAAGTTGTGAATTGGAATCAAGTCAAAATTGTTTATTGTTACTCTCTAGCAATTGTATTAGTTAGGGTAAAATCCTACAGACTTAGGTTGGTTTAACAACCATTTGTAAATCCTTTAATAGGGTGACATTCCAAGTGAATGTTCTAAAGTCCTCTAACTAGACCCACTTCTAATAGGGTGGTTAAATACTTTAACTAGGTCAAATTTAATAGTGTGTTGTAGCCTTTAATAGGGCAGGCCTTTCACAAGGAATCACTTCAAAAGAGTGAGAATTGAGTAGCATATTACTAATGCTTTTTTCCAAATTGGGTTTCTATGTAAATCACTATGTTATGTGTTGATTCTTCATCTGTTATGTTTGCATGTTGATTTATAGTAACTTTCTAAGTAGGAAAGTTTAAAGCTTGGATGAGTGAAATGTTGTGATACGCTCACTTTACTTGAAAAAAAAGTTTGAATTGGACATTTGGACCTTGAATAACTAATTCAACCCCCCCCTCAGTTATTCTAAAGCATTTCTAACACTCTCAAGTAATGATACTCAATTTCAATGTGCTTTGTCTTTGTGTGCATCAAAGGGTTCTTTGATATGATTATAGAACTTTTATTATCACAATAAAGTACCATAGGTTCAGTAATTTCATCCTTCATGCTTTTGAGTAGATGTTTGATCAATACCATATTTGTACAATTTACTAAAGTGGCCACATATTCAGCTTTAGTAGTAGATTAAGATATACAATTTTGTTTCTTACTGGTCCAAGTGACCAATCTGTTTCCTGAGAAAAATGCCCCACTGCTTGTTCTCTTTCTGTCATCAATGTTTCTAGCCCAATCAACATCTCTATGGGCTCTTAACTCAAATTTTTCATTTTTCTTGTAGTATAGACCAAAACCTTATTTTCCTTTCAAATATCTCATAATTCTCTTAATGGCCATCAAACATTTCTCCTTAGGCTTTCCATAAAATCTTGCAACAATCCCAACAACTAATGCAATGTTGGGTTTTCTATGTACTACATATTGCAACTCACTAATCATAGACATGTACAATGTTTTATTCACTTCAAAAAAATCATCAATTTTTTCAAAACCAATCTTCACAAGATAATTTTGAAGCTTTCATACCATGCTCTTGGGGATTGCTTTAAACCATATAAAGCTTTGTGTAGTCTACATATCATGTTCTTATTTTTTGGATCCAAAAATCCATTAATATGTTCTATGTAAACCTCTTCTTCTAGTATACCATTCAGAAATGTTGACTTCGCATCCATCTGATAAAATTTTAAACATTTGTATGCAAAGTAAGCAAGTAAAGTTCTTACTCCTTCTAATCTTCTAACTTGGGAAAAAAAAATTCCATACTCAATTCCTTCTTGTGCATATCCCTTCCAAACTAATCTTTCTTTATTTCTTGTGACTTCACCATTCTCATTTAACTTGTTTCTATACACCCATTTGGTTCCAATCACATTCTTGTTGTCTAGTCTAGGTACTATAGTGCCTGACTTATTCTTCTTAATCTAATCAATCTCTTCTTTCATGGCTTTACTCTGTTCTTCATTTTTGAATTAATATTTCACTATCTTAGGCTTGTGCATTCTCAACAAACATATATCATTTTTCAACCTATTTCTTGTCATTGGTTTAGCTTATTTATCTCCAATAATTTTTTTAGTAGGGTGATGTCTTTTGACATACTTTGACAATCTTGGTTCTGCTCTTCTTTCTTCAATGGGTCTATCAATCTCAGAATCACTTTGTACTTCTCTATTAGGTAGATTGACATTATTTTCATGTACACTTATCTCAAAATCATAATGTAACTCAGCTTCTATCTACAACTTAGCTCCCAAATGTAACTCAATTCCCAAATGAAACTTGACATCCATTGTATGTGACTCGCTAGTCACTGATACTTATTGTTTTTTATTTACAACTTGGTTGACAACACCTTCATTAGTAGGCATACCTTCATAAATGTATACAAAATATTTTTTCTCTTCAAGTTCTTTCATAAGTTTAGCTTTATGTACTTCTATAAATTCATTAAAATTCACATTTACACTTTCAACAAGTTTGTTAATGTTTGTATTCAAACACTTATAAGATTTACTTCTTATAGAATAGCCTAGAAATATAACTTCTTGACTTTTAACATCAAATTTTACATTCCTATTAACTTAAAAAAATGTAGCACTTGCTTCCAGATACCTCAAAATATTTTTCATTGGGTGAGTATCCATACCATAATTCAAAAGGTGTTGAATGAGTACCTTTCTTGACTTGTACTCAATTTAGGGTATAGATAGTTGTACTTACATCTTCTCTCCAGTATTTCAAAGAAACAATCTTCTCCATCATGAGTGTTCTAGAATAGTCCATTATAGATATATTCATCCTTTTAGCAATTCCATTTTGTGGAGGTGTCGTAGGTGTATAAGTTTGTCTCTTGATTACTCTATCATTACAAAATATCTCAAACTCATTTGATGTAAATTCTCCACCTCTGTTAGATCTTAGACATTTCAAGCTTTTTCATATCTCCTTTTCAACTCTTTCCAAGTACCACTTAAACATTTTAAAAGCATCATACTTTTGTTTTAGAAACATAACTGTCATCATACTAGAATAATCATCAAGAAATAGGATATTGTACTTGTCACCTTTGTAGCTTTGCATATCAATTGGTCCACACAAATCACTATGAACTAATTCTATAATTTTTTTAGAGCAGTGATTCTTACTTTTAAAACTAGATTTTTTCATCTTTCCTAACTGACATTGTTTGCAAATCATACTATCAAGTTTCAATAGTTTAGGAAAACCTTTGACTCTTTTCATGTTACTGATACTAACTAAGGTATAAAATTTAACAATGCATAACCTCTTGTGCCATAGCCATACATCATCAAATTCTATAATAAGACAAGTAGCATCATTCATGTCAAGATAAAATGGATTACCTCTAGTTTTATCTCCATTTCTAATTAGTTTCTCATCAGTGTCATAGATTTTTTATTTCTTATTTACAAATTCAACTTTGCAACCTAAACTAATTAGTTGTGACACACTAAAACAAGTTATAGTTAAGTGCTTCTACATAATAAGCATTTTCACACATGATCTTTTCATTTTGATTGATTCTTTACCCTTGATAAGATATGGTGCATCATTAGCAAATCTTACACTATTACCATTATAATAATCAAGGGTAATGAACTTACTTTTATCTCTAGTCATGTGATGTGAACATCCACTAACAATGATCCATCTATCACTCTTGTTCACATAAGATACCAATGTAGTTGCCTCATCCTCATTAGAATCATCCTTCATAGCAACATATACAACTTCATCATCATGGTCATTGGATTCATCTTTGGTTTCTTCATCAGCAATGTAGAAATACTTCTTTTATTTGTCTTTATAATATTTTTTGTTCACATCTATTTTACTACTAAATTTTCCCCCACTAATATTATTCTTCTTCTTTAGACATCTAGCAGCAATATGACTAACCTCATTACAATTAAAGAACATGATAGGTAGCTTACTTTTGTATTTCCCTTTTCCTTTGTTAAATATAGTTTCCATCAATGCTTCAAGCTCTTCTACATATTCCTCATCTTTATCACTATCACTAGAAACATGTTTGACCTTTTTCTTCTTCTCTTTAGGTTCCTTTAATGAAAGTTTAGCTTTAAAAGTAGATTCAATGTTTTTAGTTTTGAAATTATCAAAATTAGAGAGTTCAAAGGTAGTGAGTTTACCCATCAATCCTTCAAGGGTCAGATTAGTACTAGGAACACACCTTAGTTCTTGTATTGTAGAGACTCTAGTAACATAGATAGGCAGTAGTGTTCTCAATACTTTTTTTATTATAGTCTCATCTTTAATAATACCATTAGCTCCTCTGATATCATTCACAACATCTTTAATTCTAGTGCAATATTGGACAATGGTTTCACCTTCTTGCATTCTCGTGTCATTGAACTTTCCCCTTGGACTTTTAGCTTTGGCTCTCAAAACATTTGTATCTCCTCCATAGATCATCTCAATAGCATCCCATGCATCTTCTTTGAAATGCCACAATATTTGATATCATCAAACTCTAAGTAACCTAGGGTAGAGGCAAGGTCTAGCATAGCCTGATTGTTCTCTTTCTTCTTTTTCAAATCATCACTAATTAGGGCTCTAGCAAGATCACCATGCTTAGTGGTGATGGTAGATTATGCATTATCTCCAAGGCTTCCTAGATGTAGCTTCATCAAACTTTTTCGTGTAGGAAATTTTTCCTTATTTAGTTTGCGTACCTCCTTTCTATTCATCTTGATCTTTAGCTTGTAGTACCTTCAAACTATTTCCTCTCAAGCATCAATTCTTTGATACCAATTGTTAGAATTCTTTAGAAAAATTAGGGAGGCGTAGGAGGGGGGTGTGAATCGATTATTTAAGGTCCAAATGTAAAAAAACTTTTCAATGCTTAACAGATCCACATCTATAAAACTATAACATGCATGCATCCATTAGATCATACAATACTTTAACTAAGTAGGTTACTATCATGGGTCAAAATAACTTTGCAAAAATGTAAACATGAAATGCCATAAGCACATTCACACAATTTGACACAAGGATTTTACATGGAAACCCAATTTGGGAAAAACCACCATTAACATGTTGCCCAATTTCACTCTTCTGAAGTGATGCCCTATGAAAGGGCAACCCTATTAAAGGTAACAATACACACTATTAAATGTGACATGGTTCAAGGATTTCAATCACCCTATTAGGAGTGAGCCTTGTTAAAGGACTTTAGAACATCCCATTTGAATGTCACCTAGTTAAAGGATTTACAAATGACTGTTAGGTCAACCTTAATCCACAATATTTTATCCACACTTGTATTGTTGTTAGAAAGTAACAATGGGAGTTGATCTGATAAAAACTTACAACTCACTTGCAAATTACATATCTTTTTTCTAGTCCTCCATTATGCTTGGCATTCATACTCTTCAGCTCCAATAACTTGTCCTTCTTTCTTTGTATGCTAATTGCAATCTCTTTTGTTCAGCTACTAGATGAAGAAATACCCTAGACTCATTGTCTTCCTTAGGTTCTTGAACATGACAACCTTTTCTTCTAGCCAACTATCTCTACAAATAGAAAATTTATATTTTTTTTCACTTATGCAAAATTGTTCATTTTAGGGTTAGGTAAGATTCAATGAATCTATCCACTTTTCTACTTGAGGTCCTCTAGAAACTTCCTCTAAAATCTTCCTTGGTTTTTCCTAAAAATGATTTATCTTGAATTATTTTCTACTAGTTCATCATATTCATCTTCCAGATGCTTCAGATAATTCAAGAAATCAAATTAGTCAGCTCAAATTTGTCAAATCTTTGATTTAACACTATTTTCTATCACTTGGCATCTATTTTATTTTGTCACTAAGCCAAAACTAGTTCACTCAGGAAACACTAAAGTTTAATAATTCTCAACACCTCTAAAGTTTACTCATCATATACTAACATTCATTTGGCTTTCACTATTTGTCTTCTTTTCTCGACACTTCTTGATTTTCACTTGGCTGCTACTGATTTTTTCTTAGTTGACACTAATTTTTTGGCAAGGCTTTGCCTACACTTTTCTTACTTGGTCTTCTTCCAATATTTTCTTGAGTAATTTTTCATTACATAATTTAATTAGATAAACAATACAATATAGTATCAATGTCTAACTTGGTCTTAGTGCTTCTTTGATACACCAAATTACTCAACCTTTCTCTAGGCTCTCTTATTAACTCCTCTTTTCAAATCTTTTAAACATCAATCAACCACATGATAGCATTCAAAGAAAATGAAAATTGTCTCACCAATAGGTAGAAGGTTTGAAATCATTGACAAAATAATGATTGTTCCATTGCAAGTTCTACACTTTAAAACAATCTCTTTTCAACATGTTCAAATAGTAGTAATCATGCAACCTACTCCTTTGTGCTCAATAGCACAGTGGTAGGCCTTTCTTCTAAGAGGCTAGTGGTCAAGGCTTCAACCCCCACCAACCTCCATCTCCATTTGATAGTTTTTCATTTATTTAAAAATGACTTACTTCCTTAAAATAGTAATTTATTTTAAAAGGAATTCCCTCTAAAAATAGTAAGGCCACCTAAGTGGTGTAATGACAAGTGCGAAGGTTTTTTTTTGTGAGATAGTCAGGGATTCAAAACCCATCAACAAATTTTTTCTTGCCAACAAATTTTATTTTAAAAATAATAATAATAAATTGCTAGAACTACCACCTACATAAAGCTTCCTTCTATTGGTATTGTATAGTTTTTAGGACCAAGTGTTTCAAGAAAAACATGACTCCCAGTTTTCTCTTTGCATGCTAATACTAAAGGTATGATAGTACCTAAACCAAATATCATAAGGCTTTTAGAAATTGATGTTTCTTTGGTAAAACATAATACTTGTCATGAGAAGTTTGAGTAGAGGAGTAGACATCTTGACTCTGGGTTGAAGCTCTCTTTTCTAGGTGAGTCGAAAAGATCACCAGTCCAACATCAAATGAAATATTACTAATCTAAAAACTATGAAATATAATTTCATAGTTAGCTTCAAATGTATTAAGCATATTTAGGGTATCTACCATGGACCTAATAAATTATTTTTGATAGACAATAATATACTTTAACAAAAATTTGAAAAAGACCTAAGTTAAGAAATTGTTGAGGATTGTTGTCCACTTCAATACTAGTGGCTTCTTGAGAAAGCTGAAATAATTTTTTACCAAAGGGAATGTGCATTTTATTCTAAAGAAAATGGATGTTTACAACCATTTCTACTCTTTCTATAAAATTTGAGAGTAGTTTTGAAGGATTGCTAACACTTACCTGTGTATATATGGTTTATATCACCAATACCACTATGTGAAGAGGTTTCAAGGATCTCACAAATTTTATGTAACATTAAAAAGAAACATGGGTTTCAATAGCCTGGGTTGATCTCTTTACAATAAAATATTCTCTCCTCAATGAACTAATGGTGAAGTAGTTGAATCAAAGTGATCCAAGCAATGAGGGCTCCACATTTGAAAACACATTAATATATTTTTATGTCCCTCGATTTTTAAAATTCTTTATAGTATTCATCAAATTTATTAGGGTTCTAAGCCACATAATGATGTTTGAATGATACTTTCTTGGTGTAAATTCTAACCGCAAACTACAAACTTACGGTTTGAATTTAGAAAGATTGTTCAAAAGTTAACATGCAAGAACATGAAAAAAATGTAAATTCATATTTAAGAGAATAATATGAAATGGCCAATGGATGGCAAATAATAAAAATTAAACATTGCCCTTGAACTATAAAAACTTTGTAGCACACATTACTTTACCTTCTATATCTTAAAAATTGGTATTAAAAAATGTTCTTTGACTTCAAACCTAGTCTCACCCTCTAGGAATAAAAATTGAAGTAGACAAAATGATACAATTAATGGAAGACTTCCATAAATAATGTTAGGATTAGAGCTAACTGGAGCATTTTAAATGAGAGTTGCGCTAAAAATTTATTAGAGAAAACCAAGTGGTGTCAAATTTGTTCACAAAAATTTATGTCCTGGTTAGCCTTCTTGTGCCCAAAAATTGATATCAAGTATTTTTGTTAAATAATTTTATTTTAATTTTTACTATATGAATATGATATAATTAAAAATATGATAATCACTAGTTTGTTGTCTATAATTCAAAAGTGTGGGATAGTAACTTGCACCTTAGTGTGTAATGGGTAGGCTAAAAAGGTGTATAGAGTTAAGTACATATATATATATTAAATAATAGTTATAAATATTCATAAAGTAAAGTTATTCTTTTTTTCTACAATATAATTTTCTTGTTATTTAAGAATAATGACACTTAGTTTTCTAATACAAACATATCCAAATTTTGTGATTAAAAAGAATATCTTAAAATAGGATCAAGTCTATTGTATTTTTATAAATAAAATAATCACTTTTTAATTTTTATTTTTTTTGGTAAGTTCTACTAGGAGCAGTATCCTTTTTATTTATCAAAAAAGTGTAGTGCCTCTCGTGTTTGTAGTATATACCTTGTTTATTTTGATTTGAGAGATACTTGTTACTCGTATTATTTGTACTTTGAGATGACCTAAGGGTTAGATGTTATACTACTATGTTTCAGTTTATCATGCTTGCATGTTGATGCTATTTTGAGATGATAGTAGGTCTATGATGACATCTAGTTATTTGGTATTTGGACATATCTCTAATTTTATTTTGTGATGGATATTTACTTCATTCTTGTTTCATTATGCTTTATGCAAATGTGAGTGATGTAAATAGATTATTTTAGTATAATTGAATAAATGGTTAAATTAGTCATTTAATGCATTTATTGCTTTGGCTATGATATTATATGCAATTATACTTGATCATGTATTTTAGTGTGCAAGAATTATATCCCTGGTAGTGGCATATGGAGTTAGTGATTCAGTTATTCATATTTCACCAACGTCATCCCTCTATGGTCAAAGTATCCTTATTTAAGTATTTAAATTAAACCTTTTGGTGATTAGTAAATTTAAACTCATATCCATTTTGTAACTAGACCAATGAGCATGTTTGTGCATTTAGAGGTTCACATTGTCATAAGAGTTGTTAAGGAAACTTCTATGATTTTGGGTTTTTAGGCTTTAAATTTTATTGAATTTAATTTCTGGTAGCTTTGCCATAGATAAATTTCTATTTCTAGGAACAACTAATTTTCATTTGGGTCAATTCAGAGTACAACTAGTCTAACTAGCTATTTTCCCTAGAATAGATTATTCATGCCTAAAAAGAGAATAAGTATCAAAAGAGGAATTTAATTCCTCACTTCTCACTTTTGCAAAACACAAATTTGATAGCTTTTTTGAGAATCCTCTTCTGGAGGATCATGTTTCTATTCATTGTGAGAGCTGAGGGCATGGGATCTTCATGAGGTCAGTCTCATTGGATCCATCTCAAGTAGACCTTGCTTTGCTACAATTTTTTATTGTTTTAGCACCTGATTTGTTTTATCGTGTTGTTTTCATTTTCAGCCCCTTTTGCTATCAATTAGGGCTCTCCCATTTTCTTCTTTTAGCTCAAATTTTGTATATGTTTTTGATAGCTATTAGTTTGGAGGCTAAGAACTAGTGTTCCCTTCCATTTATATTTGCAGGTTCTAGCCGGTTGGCTGGGTATGAATATTTTCCCTATTTCTGGGATGGGGTTTGGGGTTTCAATCCATTATAATGGTCATTTTTTCATATGCTATCCTAACCCAAATTTTATTAGATTTTTGAGGATTTTGTGCCCAAAGACCAAATGGTTTTTAATTTCAATTTTTTTTAGTTTTTGGGATGTTCACCTCATTTTGTGTGCTACCCTATTTTCTCACATTTTCTTGGCATGATGTTGGTTGTAGACCTAGATCATCCATTTTGATATCAATTTGACCATTGTTGCACTTTTATGTTATATTGGGATTTGTGTCATATCCTTCTTCCTAAGCCTATTTTTAGTTGAGCATATTTCTGCATTGTGTTCTCATCTAGTCCTTGTGTTATGATCTTTGTGATGGTGGTGCACCACACATGAGTACATGCACATACATTTTTTGGGTGACTTGGGAGGCCCAATATTCTATGGTACTTATAAAAGTTATGATCATTGGGGTTGGGTTAGGAATATGCACACTTATGAGCACTCATCATTGGATGAGCACAAGTAGGGTAGGGTAACATATGGAGGGGGCTTCTTTTCTGCAACTTGATGTCTATTTCCTAAAGGTTGGCATGTAGAAATTTTAATCAAGTGATAATGAAAGAAAATATTGGGTGGTAATAAAACTTAAGATAATAAAGTGTATGGGTATGGACCTTTGTTGAGGATTTGAGATGCACGATCTAAGCTTGGGCTTTTGGATGCCAAGTAACTCTCCATGATGTCAGCCCCTACTTCGTAGCCCATTAAGTGTTTGACTAGGGTTTTTAGTACTTGCATTATCTCATGATCTTGGTTTCAGTCATCATTACTACCTGGCACGAGTGTTAGCAATGGATGTTTTTTTTCTATGTATTTTTGATTGGATCTTTATCTCTATCAACATAGTGGGAGTGGACATATGAGTTCCACATGGTTGGGAGGCATAGCTACCTAAACCACTACTAGGGACCAGTAAATATAGATATTCTTTTTTCCTAGTGCAACCGTTGTTGGATGTTTTTACTTGGTACTTTGGGTTCTAGAGTATGCTTCCTTATGATTTATGCTTTCATTGGAATTCTTATATATCATATTAGATTCCCTTATTGTGATGTTTAGCATATGATTAGATGATGTTAGTTGATTAGTTGGAGTATCTATTGCTTTTTGTTTAGCATGTTAAATTTCTAGTTCTTATGATGTTATTACACTTTAGTAGTGACATCCTTATAAGATTGCTTTGACTATCTAGTTGGTAGTTTGAGATGTTACACATAAGGGATGGCTAGGACCTTTGAGGTCTCATGATGCTATTATGGTTGGAGGAACAAAACAATTAGTTCTTTGTTTTAGCTCATTGTGATGTAGCTTCTTTGCACTCTAATGTTGCTTTCAATTATTTTCCCTTCACTACTATGTTTAAATGTTTAGATTCTGATTTCAACTTTTTGTATTTAGTTATTTGATCGAGTGTCCTTGCCTTGATGTGTGGATCAGGTACTCCCCAATGTGGAGGAACTTTCTTTTCCTTAGTTTTTACCTTTTTTATTTGGAGTGTTGTTTTGGGTTCTCATGCAAAATTGTACATTCTCACATGAGAATGAAAAATCTCATGTGGTGTGTTGGGTTTTCTTGTGTGGCTTTTGGCACTCTCCCATGTGAAATCCCACACTAGTTTTGGGGTAATTTGGGGTAATTTGGCTGCTGGGCTAGGTACTTCCTTGTACACCTCATTATGTTTCCTTGCATGAAAGTCAATTTCTCACATGGCATTTTCTACTTCCCCAGGAAAGATTTTTGTTTATTGTTGGTCCTCACATAGAAAATAGGGGTATATCTATTAGTTTTTGGGAAATGTAATTTCATGTTTCTAGTACCCTTTGGGTTTTCTAGTATTTCCTTGTCTCTATAGTTTAGAGATTTTAGGTTCTGATGAAGTCTTGGGTTTTCTTCATTCTTTAGTTGGTCATGTCAGTCTGGTAATGGTATTTGGAGATCCATTGGGTCAGGATAGTTGATTAGTCTTCCATTGCAATATTCATGACGCCTGTATGACATTGTTTTGCACACTCATACTTGTAAAGAAAAAACCTTAACTTATATATTTATCCTTGTTCCAAGGATCTATGGGTGGGTCATTACATCTAGTATTAGAGCCTAGTTGCAACATTAAGATCTCTATGTTATGCTTCCACTATGGTTTTGTTTTCCATTTGTGTATTGTTATATTATGGTTGCTATTTTGATATCTTGTTGGTTCATGTTTTTGACTCTTATGCTTATGATTTGCATATCTAACTTTATCTTGTTGTTTCCATAGTGATGCCTCTCATATGTAGACCTAGTTTTCAAGGTGGTACATGTAGCAATAATCATGGGGAAGAGCACTAGGAAGGGGAGGGAGAATAGGGTAGTAACAATTAGAATGGCATTGGGGAATTGATACCAATGCTATAGGAGATTCTTGCTCAGTTGGGTCCTAATGTAGAGGAATGCCAACAGGATCATAATTAGGAAGAGGGATTTATCATGAAGATTCCCATAGGTTTGAACATAGGAAAGAGGAATGTGAAGATTACCATGAATGTTCTCACACACCACTTGGTGGAAAAAGGCATCAATGGAGGGGCCAAGGTTAGGATGATGATAATTTCACTCAGGTTGAAATGATGCAATAAATTTAGAGATCCAAGCCACCACTATTTGATGGCCATTAGATGGGACTAAAGGTAAAGACCTAGTTACTAGATATGGGATTTTTCTCTCCTTACTACCTTATAGAAGCAACATGAAGGCCTATTGTGTGATCACGCAGTTGAGGGGACATGGTTTTATTTGGTGGGATATGGAGTGTAAGAAGCTTTGTATCAATGTGGTAGATCTCACTTGGGAGATCTTTGAGGAGAGATTCAAAGAGAAATCGCTTTCTCCATAGTACTATGAAGCTCATACTGAAGAGTTTCATGAACTCCAATAGAGAAATATGATAGTGGATCAGCATGAGAAGAAATTCCTTGGTTTGAGGCAATATAAAAGCTATTGACATGATGAGGTACTCCTCATGTAGCATTTTGTTAGGGGCCTTTGGGACTCTATCATGGGGATGTTTTTGTTCACTAACCTAGGACACGTGCACATGTTGTAGAGAAGGCAAGGATTTTGGAGAGTAATGTTACTCAAGGTTTCAATAGAAAATATAGTTTTTTAGAACCAAAGTACAAAAAATTTAGGGAAAGATGCTCAGTACTCCTAGTCCTTAGGAAAGGCTCAGATCTCATGGTTGTCCTTATTGTATTCAATAGAAGGGGTATTGGACCAAAAGTGGACAAAATTCTAGAACATTAGGAAAGAAGGGAGATGGCTAGAACCATGGGAAAAAATCTTAGTAGGATCACCCTCCTCAATTTAGTCAACAAAATTCTAGCAGGGGTAGTGCAACATATCCTAGTACTACTTAGGGTGGTCATGGCACAGGTTCCAACTTTGTAGGAAATTATTATTCTTGTGATTAACCTGCCCATAGATATTTTGAGTGTTCTATTAAACCATCTATAGGGCCTAGTAAGAGTGCAACTTAATCTAAACCTATGGTGGGAGATACTGGAAGGAGTCACTAAGTATTTGCAGTGATTGATAACAAGTTGAACATTAATGTATAGTAGTCAAGCCTACATGTACATTGCATGGCAATTTTTCTTTAGTTTTGTTTGACTCAAACACTTCTAATTATTTCATTTCACCATCCATTGTTTAGCAATGTGGACTAGTGGCAATACTTCAGGGTAATATGTGGCAGGTCAAGTTAGCCATGGGTTCCAAAGTGGCTATAGACTCATTGGTCAAAGGTTGTAGTTTAAATTTGGGAATTTTCACCACCATAGTGGATCTTCGTATCCTACCTCTAGGACCATATGACATTGCGTTGGGCATGGATTGGTTAAAAACCCATCAAGAAAATATAGATTATTATCATAACTTGGTACCGTGTGTTAATGATGTAGGTGGGCAAGTGGAACTTTTGGGATTCTAGAGACCAATCTCACTACTGATAATATCAACTAATCAACTGAAGTAGATTCTATGGAAGGTTTGTAAGTTTTTTCTTATTTTTGTTAGTGATCTTGAGGAAGTAAGGATCCATACAGTGACCCTTGATGATCACCCACTCCTTCATTAATATGTCAATGTGTTCCCTGATGAGATTCCAAGTATGCCACCATAACATGACATTGACTTTCAGATTTATATTGTACCAAGAGTGGAGCCAATTTCACAAGCTCCTTACTGCATGATTACTCAAGAGTTGAGTGAACCCAAGTTGCAGTTGGAGGATTTGTTGGCTAGGGGCCATATTCATCCTAGTGTATCCCCATGGGGTGTACCAATCATCTTCATAAAGAAGGATGGATCTTTGCATTTTTTCATTGACTATTGGTAGTCAAATAAGGTGATGATGAAGAATCAATATCCTTTGTCAAGGATAGATGACTTATTCAATCAGATGAAGGGAGCATGAGTGGTCTTGAATATTGATCTAAAGTTAGGATACCATTAGCATTATATCTAGGAGGCTAACATTCATTGAATAACCTTTCATACATGGTATGGGAATTATGAGTTCATGATTGTACCCTTTGGGTTAACCAATGATCCAACTCTATTCATGTGTTTGATGAATGGAGTATTTTGCACTTACCTTGATCAATGTGTCATTTTATTCTTGGATGAAATGTTGATCTATTCAAAGATTGTTGAGAAGCATAAACTCCATTTACACTTGGTATTGCAATTCTTGAGAAACCATCATTTGTATGGCAACCTCAGTAAATGTGGATTCTTCCAATCAAAGGTAAAGTATTTCGGACACATCATTGTTGATGATGGTATTGTAGTAGATCTAAAGAAAATATGAGATATCTATTGGTTGGTACCCACTAATGTCTTAGAAGTTCATAGTTTCATGGTATTGGTGAGTTATTACTATTGCTTTATAAAGGATTTCTCATGAGTAGCTCATCCCATCAGTTCTCTTCAACTAAAAGGGAAGAAGTTGTTTGGTTTGATCAGCATGAGGTAGTGTTTAATGCTCTTAAGGATAATTTGAATAGTGTGCCAATCCTTGTAGTGCCTAATCTTGTAGCTGATTTCATGATTTCATAGAGGCTTCATTTGAAGGTGTGGGTGTAGTGTTGATGTAGGATGGTCGAGTGATAACATGTGAGTCTAGGAAACTAAAGGGCCATGAGCTTAACTACCCCACTTATGATTTGGAACTCACAACTATAGTATATGCTCTTTTTTATTGAAGGCATTTTCTCTTGGGACACAATTTTGAGTTTCATAGCAATCATAGGAGCTTTTAGTATGTCTTTACTCAGCAAACCTGAATGGACGATAGTATCACTTGATGGAATTCTTTTGTGAATATGACTTTGATGTTCATTACATTAAAGGAAAGGATAATTTTTTTGTGGATGCATTGAGTATGAGGTGACATGAGGTATTAGTATTGTCATTGGGAGTTGATTTGTGAGGTTCTATCTTGGAGAATTTTCCTAGTGACACTTGGTATAAGGAGATCAGGGTAGAGATCAAGTCTAGATGTACCCTTGAGGGGAGATTTTCTAGGTACTTTCTTGAGTCTAATTGACTACTATGACACTTGGGGCATATGTATGTACCCGTATTGGGTGATATTCATTCCTTGGTTTTGTCAAAAGTGCATTGTGCACCATATTCTACACATCCTAGTCTCAAGGAGATGAATGCTAACCTTAGGTGGTTATACTTCTAGGCATGGATGAAGCATAATATTGTTGATTGTCTAGCTTGATGTCTCAAGTGTTAGAGAATGAAGGTAGAGCATTAGTATTTGGTAGGTCTTCTGCAACCACATGCTATTCCAGAGTGAAAGTGGGATATGATATCCATTGATTTTATCATAGGATTGCCTATGTCACCATAGAGACATGATTTTATCATGGTGATGGTGGACAAGTTGTCCAAGGTAGCACATTTTTCACCCATGAGAGCATCCTACATAGCTTCTTTTGTAGTGCATGTTTTCTTGGAGGATATTATTCATTTGCATGAGATCACTCATCAAATTATTTTGGATAGAGATCCTGTGTTTACCTCAACAGTATGGATGTCTCTTTAACATGCATTTTGTGCACAATTTAATTTCAACTTAGCTTATCACCCAGAGGCTGATGGTCTAACTGAGAGAGTGAAATAAGTTTTGGAGGACATGCTTTGCATGTATGTGATGGATAGATAGGTTAAGTGGGAGGATTATTTGTATTGTGTTGAGTTTTCATACAACAATGAGTATCATAGTTCTCTCGGCATTCACCTTTATATGCATTGTATGGTAGGCCGTGTCATACCCCTTTTAGTTGGGATCTTTAGAGAATTGATTTTTTTTTGGTCTAGAGATGCTTTAGGATATGGACCAGCAATTTATTTAGATTAGGGAGCATTTAATTACTACTCAGGATAGGCAGAAGAAGTATGCAGATGCCCATAGGTTGGATCATCACTTTTCTATGGGTGGGTGATAGGGTGTTTTTGAGACTGTGGTTGAGGAAGATCCCCATCTACTATGGAAAAGGCTCTAAGTTGGCACCACATTTTGTCAAACCTTTTGAGATCCTTGAGAGGATTGGTCCTATTTCTTATCGACTACCATTTCCAACTAGCCTATCATCCATGATGTTTTCCATGTTTCTATTTTGAGATAGTATATTCCACATTATAGATTGGGATGCTTTTCAAGTAGTGCACAAGTAGCTCACTTTGAATCCCATTCATATCCTACAACATTGGAGGCTAACCTTGTGATGTCGAGACATCAAGCAGGTAAGGATCTAATGGGACTCGAGTGATGATACCCCTATGATTTGGGATGATGCTACATGTTTGAGAGCATTATACCCCTATCTGGTTGTCAACTTCTAGGAGTAAGCCTATGCTAGTGGGGGAAGATGTAGTGTCTCTTGTGTTTATAGTCTATACCTTATTTATTTTGATTCAAGAAATACTTGTTACTATTTTTATTTGTGAGATGATCTGAAGGTCATATGTTATACTTTGATTTCAGTATTGTTAGTAATTAGATTTTTCCTTTCAAAATTAAATACAAATAATGACTCAAAATACTCGAATAGAAGAATAATTATCACTAACAGTTGGAAATACTATCATGAGATTGATAGCTTTCCTCTAAATTGAGAGGTACAAATCCCTCTTAGAAAGATATTCAAAGAATTTAAATAGTTGGTTATGTCTTTTACCAAAAGATGCAAAGGCTTTATAGCATTTACCCATCACTATAGGAGAAATGCGATTATAAGATTTATAAACTGGAACACAAAAATGAACAAATAGCCACATGACAATCCATCTAGTCTTTCATATCTTAGGGGAAGTGCAAAGAAACAGTATTTTATTCTACTAATTATGAATGATAATGTAGAATTGCACCTAAAACTTGAACGAAAGGACTATATAACCATTTTGAATCAAAGAAAATCATATTCAGACTCTAAAATCTGATATATGAAACTCTCTTTTATTTTAGATGCATAACAAAATAATATCAATATCATTTTATCTCTATCATTACAGTCAAGTTACAAAAAAATAAAAATAAAACTTCTATTCCTCCTCCCTGTTACAATCACTGCTCATAAAAATGTATTCTCTCATGCCCTATAGTTGCAAAACTACTGGTGAAGAGAAGAATCTCCATTGTGTTGAAATCTTCACAATAAACAACTTTCACTTGCATTCTAGTAACTATTTCTAGAAAATCATTTAATCATTCTCATGAATAATCTTCTTCTTATCATTTTAGAAATATTTAATAGTTGATCCATTTCAAAGTTACACATATTATAAAAAAATATATTTTCCAAATCTAAAATGAATCTCATGTGCATTCTTGGACAAGTGGCATATGATGGTAACAAATTACTATCATGATCTTATGACTATCATTGGTAGTTTATATACTATTGTACTTAAATAGACATAACTTTTGATCCATGATTAATTTTACAAACAACTTGGACACAAAAATATCTAGTTTTCTCAAACATATCTAAAATTTAGCGCAATCCAATAGTCAAATTGATAGTTGTGACCCTCGCAACATGACTATTTTTTTTACTGTTGCACATTTGTATTTGCTGGTACGCTTGATAGACCCACATACAACCCATTATAACTTTTGACCTTGGCCAAATTTTAAAGATCACTCTAGCGAAGATCTAGAAAACTTTATTTTAAAAAGCATATTCAAAATTTAGCAAAATCTAACAATGGGATAAGAATTTATGCTCCCTACAACATGACTTCTTAGGATTAAACCACAAACAGAAATAATAATCACATGCAAATATAACCAATAACACAAAATAATAGATCACACATAAAAGAACACAAGACACCAAGATTTAAAGTGGTTCATCCAATCCCTAGGCTATGTCCACCAAACAACAAGTCTGATATTATTATGATTCAATGATTATAACCTGATTACAATATGTAATCCCTTATAGCAAAATGCTACCACAAGAACCAATTTCATATCACAACTATGAAACAATCCCTAACCCTAAGCTCTTTTTATACAAGTATTTTTACCACTTTAGGGTTATAATTAATAATTACATGTCGACCCATAATCCAAATAAAATAGGGCCCATTTTAAAAAATATATTTTGATCAGTCACCACAATCTAATAATCTTCCACTTGGGCACTGATCAGGCTCCACACTAAACAACAATCTCCTACTTGGAGACTGATCCTATAGCTATGCAACTACTCCATGAGGCTCCCACTAGATCAAACCACCTTGGAATCTATTGTTCTTTTATTCATATTCAGTCTAGAAGACTAACTAAAGCTAAAAAGAAGTTCAGCTTCTCCCAATGGATTGTCATTTGTATGTATCTTCTCTAGCTTTAACTGTCCATCCTCCAAAACTGATCAAATGAAATGGTCCCGCAATTGTATATGTTTGGTCTTTGAATGCAGAGCTGAATTCTTTGCAAGATGAATGACACTCTGACTATCTGTGAATAAATAATTGTTCTTCTGAGGATGTCCCAATTCTTCCATGAAGAAATGAAGACATACCACCTCCTTGGCTGCCTCTATAGCAACAACATACTCTACCTCTGTAGTGGATAGAGCATTAATCTTTTGTAACCTAGAAACCTAACTCATGGCTGTCCCACAAATAATAAATACATAACCTATAGTACTTCACCTGGTATCAATATCCCCTACCAAATCTGAGTCAACATAGCCCTATAAATCAGAAGTAGATACCACAAAATGTAAACACTTATTGGATGTTCCTCTCAAATATCTAAGAATCCATTTGAAAATATTCCAATGGTCAATTCCTAGATGACTCATATACTTGCTAACGATTCCCACTGCATGTGCAATATCTAGCCTAGTGCATACCATAGCACACATCAAGCTTCCTACAACTGAAGCATAGGGTACCTTGTGTAGACACCTAAAAATCTTTTAGAAAATAAAGTATTTTTATTCCCTGATGACATCATCATTTATTAATTAATTTATTTATTTTTATGCCATTAAATCCCTTTATCTTAATTAAAAATATTTAATTTAGAAATCCCTCCCAAAAATGTTTAGATCTTATTTAAACATTATTTCCTTATTTATTAATTATTTAATTAATAAATTGACCAAAATTCCCAAAATTATTTATTTATTTATTTTTTGCCCAAAACTTGGCCAATTTCCTTAAGACCACTAACCTCTTCCAGAATCTTCTAATCCTTCTTTAATTTCGATTAAAGGCTAATCCCATCATTTCCTAACCCTAATCCCAATTCGAAATATTTAATTAAGATCAAATATTAATCCTCATGTTTATTAAAAGTATTTTAATAAATATCTCCTCAACCTAAACCCTTGAAATAAATAAAACATTATTTATTTCCTAAAAACCTTATTTATCCTCATCCAAAGCCTAGACTCTTCTAGAAGATGTCAATCCTTATCTTTGATTCTAATCCTAATGCCCCCTCTAACCTTGTCACTTCCCTAAACAAGGTTAGCCAACTCCTAAGATAATTCTAGTCCCTCTTCTAATCATGTGCACAACCTAAGCAAGGGTTAAGACTTGCTAACCCAAGCCAAAGTCAACAATCTCATCCTCCTCCCAACCATCTCTATTTGACCCAATCATCTCTATTTATGGCTCAACCATCCCTCTTTATGGCTCAAATTCCCTCATTACTCTTTTGACCAACCCATATCCTACCCTCTCACATCCAATCACCCCGTGAGATGTGTCACCTCCTAATTGGTTTCAAACAAGCACAATCCATGTGCTCTCCTTTGAGTGCATCCTAGCCCTCCCTCACCATCTTTCCATCCTTGCATCTTGGCCATCCATCCCTCTACCCCTTGGCCTATAAATAGAAGCCTCTTCCTTCACTAAAATCATCCACTTTTCAAGCAAACTTATAATGCTATTTTGAGAGCCTAAAAACTACCAAAATACTATTATAATGCTGAAATACCTCTATGAATCCATTGTTGAAACCTTGCCTCATCCACTCCATCCATCCATCTAGAAATTGAGCATACATGTGAGAATACATATCTTAATCAGGGACAAATCCTTTGTATCATGTGTTATGATAGTAGGAGCCTACCATTCTTGGTTTGCTTCCTTTTGTTGTGATAACCCTCGGTCCTATCTTAAGTGTTAGCTTGCATAGTATTGTTAATTCTTTCATTTAATAGTTAGTATTCATGTTACAACACTAAAATAGGTGATACATTTTGGCATGCCCAATGGGACCCCACTATGGGTCATTCATTCATCCATTTCAATCCATTTCAATCCATTTTTGTTTGTTTACAAACTAACAATCTAACATTTGTTGTTTTTTGAGGGTGTTGCAAGGTGTTTTGCTTGTTTAAGATGCATTTAGGAAGAAAATATATCCTAAAATACCAAAAAAAAAAAAAAAAAAATCTCATCTTCTCTCTTCAAATTTTCATTAAAAAAAAGAAAAAAACCACCTTTTTTGGTGAAAGTTTGGTAAAAATATGCATATTCACATATATGTGGTTTAAAATAAGAAAAATTTCAAAAAAGTGTAAAATACGTGCCATATGGCCATGAAATTTAAACTTGCACTTTGATGATGTCAGCACGATATCATTTCTACATGCCTTTTTAAGCCTTGAGAAGCAACATTTGGTGTTTTCCTCATAACTTGAGCATACAGACTCAGTTTTCAGAAAACAAAATACTGTCAAAAAGCTGGTTCCAAGCCTGTCATGATGGTATTGGTTTTTATCATATTTTGTAGCCTTTTAGATACTTATTTTCACTATCAATGACTAAACTTTGGTGATTTTTGTAGGGATATTTGCTAACTCATGCATTATTGGTTGAAGACTTGTATGAAACCACTAATCATGTTTCTTACAGGTTCTCCTTACATGGTTTAATGCTCTTGGAAAATGAACTTGAATGTTTAAACACTTGTCTTTGAATGCATGTTGCTAAAATGAACTTGAATGTTTAAACACTTATCTTTGAATGCATGTTGCTCAAATCAAATCTTGAATGCCATGGATTAAAATATAACATTTTCATTGGAATGCATGATCAACACAATCTTGGATGCTAAAGGTTAAAAAGAATGAATGTGATGAACACTTTATTTTAAGGTGCAAATGAACATTATGTGCAAACACTTCAATTTTGGGACTTAAAATAAATTCATCAAATCTCGAATGCTCTAAAGTGAAAATGTTCTTATTCCCTCCTTTTTAAAAAGTCTTTCACACGCACAATTTACTTTTGTTGACTCAATTTTACTTTTGTTGGCAACATTGTCAAGTTGAAATGAACATCTGAATGCTAATCACATGTGTCTTCAAAGTTGTATGATAGAGAATCTAAAAGTGTCCAAATAGCAATGAACCCCATGTCTTGTGTGTTTTGAGATTGTGCATTTTAGCACATCTTAGACTTTTCTCTTTTCATGAAAAGTAAGACCATTAAAATAAGTGACGTATATGCCAAAAGTTGTTAGCAAGATCATCCGCAACAACCTAGGAGTGCTTCTAGCGAGTTTATCCACCTTTGGGAAGCTCATCCCCATTGTTGAGAAGCACAAACTGATAAATAGTTTGGCCAGTATATAAATGAGGGGAAGGGTAAACCTTCTCACTCCATCTCTTCAATTCAGGTGGCATGTTTCTATGAGTAGCCTGAGGTGGGAAAACTTTCCCACAATTTTAGCATGTCTAGAATAGACCCTTAAGTGGATCACAGCCAGTAACAACTGTTGCAGAGACTCCACAGACCCATTTACAAATCTCTTAGTCTAAAAGTATCTCACTTTCTTTCATGGTATGTTATTCACGATGCAAGGGAAACAACATCCCTCAAGATTACTCACCATTGTGCTCCCCTGGTAGAGGCATAAAGCCACTTGGGTTTCATCTCCAATGGTCATTGTTCCCATAGAAGAGGAAATTCTATTTTTCATTCCTTGAAGGTTCTTTTATGTGTATCCTTTGTTGATCGACTCTTGTATCAACTCACCTCTTCGATTAGAGGGAAATATTGCACTAGAACTAGGACACATCAAGCTATGGGTCATTGAATAGCATATGACAATCAAATTCTGACTTGTAGGGATAAAGTGTGTGTTTGAATTATCTTAAAATGTGCTCAAGACCTCTGAAAACATGTTTTGAACATACACAATTCAGTGGTTACTATCAAAAAAATCCTTTTGCTAAAGAGATCAATTGTTTGTATTTCTCAAAGTTGCTTTGTCCTTTGAGAAATTGTTTTCTCATTTATCCCCATATCAGAATAAAGAAAGTTTCACCTTTGTCATCTCAAAACAATGGTTGTTAGCAAGTCCATGTGTAACAACTACTTGTCTCGCTGGTCCAATTTGTCCATTTGTCTCAAACTGATTGACTTATTCCCTCAAAAACACTAGAATCACTAAGTAAAATCTAAAGTTATAAATCCTTTGTTGGTCCAAAGTCTTTTTCTTTTTCAAAATACTTTTCCATTTACCCTACTTGACCAAAAATATCACAAATCTTATCTTTGAGAGACCTCACCTTCAATATATAAGAAATGGTTGTTAGCAAGCCCACTCGCAACATTGTACTTTTAGTTTACCTTTTTCCTACACTTATTACCTAGAAAATACCCCACAAAAGTCTAGTTACCAACAAACCCGTTTTTCTCTAAAGAGATCCAAATGTTTCTCTTTTCAAAATAGCTTTTTGCTACTAATCTACTTGACTAAAAATGACACATTGTTTTCCTTGACTAGAAGATAGTTAGCCAAATTAATCCTGAACGAATCCAAAACTTGCTATTTCTTAATTGATTTATGTTGCAACCCATGGTCTAGAAGGTATACTTATTGTAGTCACTACCTCCAAAACCCCATAGTTATGATCAAAATCCCTTGGAAATATCTCATGTCAAGCCAACCTAAGGCTAAGTTCAAAAAGCCTAAACTTCTACAAATACTAGTTTACAAAGAGATAGAATTCGAACATCAAAAACATACCCCCAACCCAAGGATTTCCAAGTTAGAAAAAATTTAGAAAGATGGAGCAGACGTTGCATTACAAAACAAATGGGATTACAAGATTCAGAACCTAACTCTTCGACGAGGTGTCAACCATAGCCTTATCAATAACTCTCGTGTTAACTACTTTGATTAGGTCCATCTTTTTCCACACACACTTATGCACTTGTCTCCTTGTAGTTTTAGTCTCTCTATTAATTCTTCATCCCATCTAAACATTTGTTATAATCATCTCGTCCACTTTTTGTCATCGAACCTTAGGTTTTTAGAAATCCTCCAAATCAAGCATCACTAAACCCTAGAATCTTCCATTAGTTTCTCCACACTTAGAAACATTTTTTGCATTACCTCATTAAATCTTTGTCTCCCTAAATAAATCTCCATCCATCTCACCATCATAGTTGTCCTTAAACTAAGCATTTTTTAGGATAAACTATCATTTATGTCCCACATCACCTTAAGCAAAAAGTTGGTCTACACACTTGATCCCATTTGTCTTCCCAATGGTCACAAAGCTACCTAAGGGTTTGATACCACTACCACATATTCAAGTTCACACTTAAGGGAAACACAATCTCCTCCATGTAGCACCATATCATCTAGATTCCTAAAAGTATCATATACACTTAGCATCATCCCTCTTTGCATTTTCATCATTAGGAAAGTCATCCTTTCATGCCACCCACCACTCATTTTGGTAGGAACACAAGTAAAAAGGACATGGATCCTAGTCATAGTAATAACACATCTCGAGCTCAGCCATACTCTATCGTTTCCATGCTGGCACCAGATCCACCACCACAAATCCTTGAAGAGATAGGTTCCTCCATATACATTGATGCTTTCATGAATCAACCTAGTCATGCCACCATTGTTAATGCCATCATAGACCAAAACAAGGAAACCATCATGGAAAATTTCTTAAGGGATAGTGTTGGTTCCTTTGAATTTGGGCATCCACCACCTATCGACATTTTAGATCCTACACACCCTCTGTTTGGGTGGCAACCACCAGTTGCAGAGTCATCCATCCTCACTGATCCTTTCTCTAGATATCAACCACGTTAGATAGAACCTGCAAACCCAATATACCCTCAACCCAGGTGCCTACTCCCATTCCACAAAACACCCATCCCATCCTCACTCAACCCTTAGTACATACTACATCCAAACCAACCTCATGTGTATCATCTCCCTCTACTTCAACCACTCATTTGCCTACTCCACCAAATCCTTCGTTTACATCCATCAACACTACCTTTTCACTTCCACCTCATAGGACACCCAGTTTATTTACTACTCAAATGCCACAACTAGTGTCAAATACCTCATCTTCCATCCCACCCAACATCACTATCAACCCCTTTGTAGCTAGCCAAAGCTCTTTAGCCTCATTTCCTTTGGGACCTTGGAATGTTTCTATAACACAAGGACCTACCACTAGTCTTCCCCCTAGCACTGCAGCCATGTCTGCCCCTTAGACACTTTCATCTACCACTTCACATTGTTATTCACTACCACCCCTTACCAACTATTTCTCCATGCCACCTTTGGGAAATAGCCAGAGCACCCCACCATTGCAATTCCCTATAATGAATACTCTACCACAAATTAATTACCTTGTGCCTATTCATAATTAGTCATACTCTCAAGCAGGGGTGCAACCCACATATATTAGACATGGCATGTATTTCCAAAGCATGGCATAGGCATTACCCACCTTACCACTCTTTCAACCATAGTCTTTACACTAGCAGTATGCTCAAGCTCCCACACAAAGATATCTCATAGGGCAGCAGCTTCATACTTATCTTCCCCAACAAAAAAATTCTCAATAGATGTAGCAGTATACACAAAACACATTCCAACAACCCATAACATCCATCCCACCAGCTATATAACCTATTTTTCCACAAACACCATATGGCAACCAGGGTTTTCCATATCAACCGTCAGATCTTGGCATGTATCCTACACTGGGGGCACTTTCTCCCCCACCTATAAACTATGAATGGGAAGAGATGAAAAATGTTCTCAAAGCCCTCAAAGATGGGACAGACTCCAAAACTTTCAAGCTTGAGAATGACTGCCCATACCCATTTGACAAAACTATCATGATGACACCATTTCCTAAACATTTTGAGATCCCCAAGTTTGACAAATTTAGGGGGAAAAGTGATCCAATCACACATGTTAAGGAATTCTATATGCATTGTTAGGAGGTAGCCTATAATGATGTGTTGCTCATGTTGCTCTTTCCCAAAAGTTTAGGAGGCCCAACCTTAGAATGGTTTTGTCGTATCCCTCAAGGCACTATTAAAACTTTTGCTGATCTTTCTGAAGCCTTTGTGGCTCAATACACCCTTCTTATTGAAACTAAATTATCTATTGTGGACCTAGTTCATACTAAGCAAAAAGGGGGAGAAAGCCTTGTAGAATACTTGCAATGTTGGAAAACACTCACAACTAGGATTTCGTGTACAATCCCTGAGCATGATCTTGTCAAAATGTTTGTAAACAACACACACCCTAGTCTCGCCCATCATATGGTTATGAACTATTTACAGATGTACAAATACATTAAAGAAAAGGGGATGGGACTTGAACAAAGCCTCATTAAGGATGGTGTTATTAGACTTTACAAGAAAAACACCTAGGACTAAGGACCAAACAATGACAAAACTCGATACTGGAACAAAAACAAAAACACGGTGATATATGGTGCCACCAACACCTGAAAAGTTCATATCATTGGGCTAGCTACCAATGTTCCTGCCATGTTTTGTTAGCAACAACCCTATTAGAAGCAACCCCCTGTGTATCACTCATCACCCATATAGAACAATCAACAAATACCTACTCATCATAATCAAACTAATGCTATCACACTTTCAGCAAGTACTAAACCCCATGTTCAAAGACAATCTCATGTATACACCCCATTGGGGCAACCTCTTGATGCAATCTTTGAAAAACTAGTTAAGGATAATCTTATTTGACATCCACCAACACAAACCTTGGAACCAAATCAATCTAGGGCATCCTGGTATAAAGATAATGAGTTTTGCAAATTCCATCATGTCAAAGGACATACCACCCTCAAATGCATGTAACTCAAGGACTATGTCCAAGACCTAATTGATTAGAAGGAAATCATAGTGGGGGCATAGAATTCACCTAATGTAGGATTAATGATGTATCAAAATGCTTTGCCTCCTCATAACACAAACCTAGGAAAAGCACCCGCAAACCCACCTATCAACAAACTAAACAATACTCAAGGCAAACAAGGAGATAACTAAGACAAGTCTCAAAACTATACCTCGACGTATTTAGACTATGGAAGCCTTATCAATTTCATATCATAGGTTGAGCCATCCATCAATGTCATTAACATTAAAGGCCCAGATACCCAATGTGCAATTGCTACTCGCTGAACTTGACTCAATATAGCTAGCCCACCTATTTCTACACCATCATGACCACCTCCATCTAGAGCATCTCCATCAGAATCATCCTCATTAGGGACACAATATAACATCCTAGAACACCTTGGAAACACACTGGCCTAGATCTCCATTTTGGATCTCTTACGAACAAGCCCACTTTATCAAGATATTCTTAATAGTTCTCTACACGAGTCACACATCCCCTCTGACATAAATGCCACTGAGTTTTGCAACTTGGTTGGCCATCTTTCAGCCTCATGTGCCTTATCCTTTAAAACCACCAATATCCCAGTAGTTGAACCAGATCATATCCTTCCACTCCACATAGCCATCATATATGGTTTTTGACTTTGTTGTTAAAAGGGTCATGATAGATAATGGATCGGCTTTAAATCTATGTACTTTAAAGTTCATTAAAATGGTAGGATACACTGAGATAGATATCTTTAATGAAGTAATCACCATCAAGGCCTATGACAATTTGGAGCACACCACTGAAGGAACCATCTTTCTCCTTATAAGAGCTGGCCTAGCTGCTCAAGAGACACTTTGCCATGTAGTTGATCTGAACCTTCCATACAAAATCCTCCTCGGTCGCCCATGCATTCATGCCATGAAGGTGATTCCATCCAGATATCATAATGTATCAATTTTTTGCATAATGGCACTGACATAACCATCCATGCAGACCCTGAACCCTTTGCTTATTGCAATGTGGTTGAAGCTTCATACACCAATCATTGTCCTAGGATTGAAGTTGGCCACACCATAGCTAGTTCCTCTAGCACCTACCATGATCCAGACACCATTTTAGCCTCCACTCTCTCTACGATTAAGATCAACTACCAAGGTTGTGGTGAGTATAGTCTTACAAATGTGTTTGTTGTTGGTGCTCTACCACTTGATCCACATACTCAATGATGCGTAACACATCAAGGGCCTATACTAGAAACCACCTCTTGACTCCAACAAATGGGTCCTACCACATTTATTACCAAGGGTACTCTTGATGGAGAAGACAATGCACCAGACATTAACGCATGGCTATACAAAGAGCCCCCTCCTAAAAGTGAAGCATTTCTTGATCACTTTAAATAGAAATATCCCTAGTCACATCGCTTGGCCACAAAGACATGGAATTATCAAGGAGGTGGTTTAGGCCACTGGGAATTAGGTATGAGACAACCTATAGAAGCACACCAAGGGAAAAAAACCAATGGCTTGGGCTCTGGACTCCCCGCAACTGGGGGCACTACAGCAGAAGGCCACGACTTTACGAACATCCAAAACACTCTCATTGAGGTTGAAGACATCCTTGAGGAAGTTGAAAAGAAAGCTTACAATGATATTTTCCTTAACAAAATAATCCTTGGAGCCTCTATGCTCTGCCAATTATCCTTGAATCTAATAGACCTCCCCCTTGCTCATCCTAAACTCATAGATTGGGACCAACCAAGTGTCATTCATGTTGACAAGTTCTCTACTGAGCATGCACTCCTTAAATTCATGGGGGAAAAAATGCCACATAAATGATCACCACCACCATCGCCATATGTCTACAAGCTAGAACTCATAGGTTACTTCAGGGAAGAGGAAATCTCCAATCGCAAAACAAAAATAAAAAAAGAAACAAAAAAGCAAAAAATCAAATGAAAAATGTGCTCTGGTGAAAACTCCTCTGGAGCATCATTGGATAACTCAAAAAGTGAAATAAAAATAAAGGATGTATCTGATGGTGAAAACCTCTCTAAGGTGCTTGAAGATGGAGATTTCATCCTTCCCCCACAAGAGCATAGGCATCCTATCTCTTCAGTTTTGACGAAGGAAACTCGGCCAGTAAATATTAGTTTGACAGAGATCCCACATATCACATACATCGTAGCCTCTCTACCACCTAAACAAGAAGATCTTCTTATTGAGGTTCTCCACAAAAATGTGGGCCACTTTGCATGGTCATATCAGGACATGCTAGGGTTGGACCCCAAACTAGTCGTACACCATTTGGCAGTGGATCCAGGGGCTAGGCCTATTAAGCAAAAGCTTCGTAAGATGCACCCCAAAGTTGCTTTATTGGTTAAAGTAGAGTTATAAAAATTGTTGGAGGCCAAAATAATTTTTCCAATAGATTATTCTGAATGGATTTCTAACATGGTACCTATTACCAAGTCTTCTAGTGATATCAGAATCTGCACTAATTTTAGGGATCTTAATAAAGCTTGTTCGAAGGATGACTTTCCATTACCAAATATCGACATGATTGTGGATCTCACCACAAGTCATGAACTCTTGTCACTAATGGATGGTTTCTCTAGATATAATTAGATTCATATAGTAGAGGAAGATCAACATAAGACATCATTTACTACACCTTGGGGCACATTCTACTACAATATGATGCCATTTAGTCTAAAGAATGTTAGGGCAACCTATCAGTGTGCCATGATGGACATCTTCCATGACCTAATCCATAAGATTCTTGAAGATTATGTGGATGATATTTTAGTAAAGTCTCTCAAAGCTCTTGATCACTTATTTCACCTTGAAGAAGTGTTTAATTGATTAGCAAAATATCATCTCATGCTAAATCCAAAGAAATATGTCTTCGGTGTCACCTCAGGAAAGCTCCTAGGCTTCATTATGTCACAGCATGGTATTGAGATTGACCCTAAGAAGGTCAAAGCCATCATGGATATGGCTCCTCCTAAGACACTCACACACCTTCATTCTTTGCTAGGAAAACTCCAATCAATCCAATGGTTCATTTCTCAACTTATTGATAAGTGTCAAACTTTCACTCACCTTCTTAAGAAAGATCAGAATTTCTAATAGAACTCAACTTTCCAACATAATTTTGATCTCATCAAGCAATACTTAGCTATTCCGCCTATTTTGGTTCCTCTAGTTGCAAGGTGCCCACTCATATTATACATCACAGCTACTCCCACAACATTAGGTGCTTTTCTAGCACAACTTGACGATGTAGGAAAGAAACAAGCTATTTATTGCATTAGTTGAACATTAGTAGGCTATGAGATCAACTACACACTAATGGAGAAGGCATGCTTAGTAGTGGTGTTTTCCACCCAGAAGCTAGGTCATCATGTGTTGAGTCATACTGTGCAAATGATATCAAAGATTGATCCATTGAAATATATGCTCTCTCTCACACCGTACTCACCGAATGCCTAGAAAAATGGGTTATGCTTCTCAGTGAGTTTGACATTCAATATGTTGATAAAAAGGTCATCAAAGGCTAAGCTATTGCAGATCACTTGGCTTATGCACCCTTAGTTGTAGATCACCCACTCATCATGGAATTTCAAGATGAACACCTTTGTTTGATAGGAGAACAATCACTCTGAAAGCTATATTTTGATGGCTCATATACATCTCATGGCTTTGGCATAGACATACTCTTGGTTACACCTCAAGGCAATTATATTCCTAAATCTTTCAAGCTAAAATTTTGGTGTGCCAATAACATTACAGAGTATGAGGCCCTTGTTGCAGGACTCAAAATTACCATTGAATGGAATATCACAGAGCTTCAGGTCTATGGTGATTCTCAGCTTATCATCAAACAAGCATTGAATGAATATCAGACCAAGGATGACAAGCTACTACCTTACAAAGATCTGGTTGATCAATTAAAGGAGCATTTTAGTTAGATCCAGTTCATACAAGTACCTAGACTCCAGAATAAAGCAGCTGATGCTATGGCTACTATTGGTTCTCTCTTGGAAATGCTGCATGAAGCTGCGCAATATGAATTCTTTGTTGAGAAGCTACATGGAATTTCATATGAGAATGATGAATCAACATGAGTCTACATCTTGGTCGGTCCCCAATCCCCATGGTACCACAAAATTCATTCTTACCTACTAAATGGTATCATATCTCCTCACCGCACATGCACCCAATGCCAAAACCTTATTCACAGAGCTTCCAATTACACTACCATCACCCAAACCATATATCATCATGGTTATCATGATACTCTCTCTCAATTTTTAAATCAAAATTAGGCTGCAATGGCTCTCAAAGAGGTACATGCTAGAATTTTTGGTGCTCACATGAGTAGGATGGTGCTAGCAAAGCAGATCCTTCAGGTTGGATACTATTGGCCTACTCTAGAACATGATGCATGTGAATTTATGAAATGATGTTTACCTTGTCAACAACATGCTAATTTAATATGGGCTCCAACATAGGACTTGCAACGCATTGCAGCACCATGGCCTTTTGCTTGCTGGGGGTTTGATCTCATTGGTCTTATTGCACCACTTTCTTCAGAAGGGCACAAGTGGATAATCACCGCAACTGATTACTTCACTAAGTGGGTCAAATTAGTTCACCTTATCACTACTATGTGAGTTCAAGTGTCCAAGTTTATCCTATATCATATCATATGTCACTTTGGCATCCTAGCTACCATTTTCACTGACCATGGAGGAAATTTTGAAAACCTAAATATGGAGGAATTGTGCACTTCCCTTCATATACATCACCATTTTTCTAGCCCATACTTCCCACAAGGTAATGATTAGGCAGAGTCAACTGTTAGATTGTGGTGACTGATTAGGAAAGTACTATACATACTTCATAAATAGTGGTAGCCGACATATTATGGCCAACATATGGCCGACATGTTATAACCCTAAAGTGGTTTAATACTTGTATAAAAGGGCTTAGGGTTGGGTATTTTTCATAATGTTGTGATACGAAATTGGTTCTTGTGGCGGTATTGAGTTGTAAGGGATTACGGATTGTAATCAGGTTGTAATCACTGGATTGTAATAAGATTAGACTTACTGTTTGGTGGACGTAGCCCAAGGATTGGGTGAACCACGTTAAATCTTGGTGCCTTGTGTTCATTTCTGTGTGTTCTATTATTTTCTGTTATTGGTTATATTTGCATGTAGTTTTTATTTATGTCCGTGGTTTATCCTAATAGCAACTAATAAAACCCTGCTCAGAATCCTCAAGAAAGTTTTCAATGACTCCAGTCGTGATTGGCATTTGCAAATTAATCCCACCCTATGGGCATATCACACTTCATTCCACACAGCCACTGGCACAACTCTATACTCCTTGGTCTATGGTGCTAAAGCAGTCCTACCTATTGAGGTTGAACTCCCATTGCTCCACATTTCTCTACAAGGATAGATATCTAATAAAGAATATAGAGTGGCTCAACTTACTCAACTTGATCTACTTGATGAAAAAAGGCAACAGGCCTATGACCACCTCATGGTCTACCAGAATCACCTCAAGCACAATTTCAGTAGGAAAGTCCATCCATGTAGTTTTCAGGAAGGTGACATGGTCCTCAAAGAGAATACGAAGGTTCAAGCTGATAGAGAAAAGAAATGCAAGTTTGAGCCCACATGGCTTGGTCCTTATGTGCTCACAAAATCTTTTGGCTCAGGAGCCTATCAACTATCTACCCTTGAAGGTGAAGTCCTAAATGATCCTAGCAACATTATTCACCTCAAGAAATTCTATGCCTAAGGGTAAAATTTGTAAATCAAAAATAGGCAAAAAAAAATAAAGTGTCCAATAGTGAAAACTTGGCAATTCAAGCGCTTTGGGTAGGTCCCTGGCGAAAACCTAGAAAATAGGCGCTAGGTGTACTATAGCCTTTCCATTATCTATCAATGACCTATGTATCTAGTATCACCCCTTTACATCTCATCGCCCATCTCCCCATTTTCCAAAATATTCCATGAGTTCCATCCTTACACTCCAACAACTCATGACACCAGCTTGGAAAACCTACCTAGATCACATATTCTACCATGGTTAGTATATTTATTCCATCCTTGTAGCTTACCACGTATCATATTAGGTGTATTTTATCCTTAAAACCATGCCTTTATATCACATACCTATACCAAGCCACAATATTCTATGTACTACATCCTTGTCATGCAACTAATAATTATGTGTATCATACCCAT
Source organism: Cupressus sempervirens (assembly GCA_028749045.1). Lineage (NCBI taxonomy): Eukaryota > Viridiplantae > Streptophyta > Pinopsida > Cupressales > Cupressaceae > Cupressus > Cupressus sempervirens. Next base: position 971,211,435 of record CM053792.1, on the reverse strand, counting down.
GTAACAATAGCCATATTGCATCAATGATATTTCCTTGTCCTGAGCTTTTTCCTATCATATGCACATCTATTACTATATTCTATCCTACATTCCTAAGTCATCCACCCATTTTCTATTAATGCTTGCATATTTTTGAGCCTTACAGAAAAATCCCACATCACTATCTCACTCACATCCTAGTTCCAATTCAAAAATCACTCAAAAATATCAAAAACATTTCAAAAATCACTCAAAAAAAAGAAAAAAGAAAAAGCTTCCTCCTCTCACAATGCTTTCACAAACCCTACACAATGAGAAACCAATAGACTTAAAACCCTTTCACATAGACCTCTTGAGAAGAATCTTTCGGAGTTGTAACCCTTTGCAAGGCCCATGCCAGTTGCCTCACACCATAAAAGGAGAACTAACCGCATCACTCCTCTACTGACCATCAATACATCTAGAAAATGAAACTAAACTCGCTCTTCAATGTCCTCCATTGGATTTCCAGAGGATTATGCACAAACCACCCCAAAAATCAAACCCACAAGGATGGAGGGAAAGATAGTGCTGATAGCCGACACAGCTACCAAAACTACCCAAAAATACCTAAAAAATTCAAAAATCATCCACAGTTACCAAAAAAAAAATTCAAAAATCACCCAAAATAACCTAGAAAATTCAAAAATTACCCAAACAATATAAAAAATAAAATAAAATAAAATTCCAAAGCATTCAAAAGGCGGTCATAAATGTCAAATATGGTCGTAAAAGCTTGAAACATTAAAATACCATCCCAAAATTTCTCTCAAAATTCTAATATTAAGAAATTGATATTAAGAAGAAGCGTGGTAATGTCCTAAAACATAATTCCAAGCTTAGGAAAATCCTGCACAACTCGGATAGTGAAAGAGATGCTACAAAGTTGATTGTCGCCTTCCTTCCATGCAACCATTATTAATGTGAATCAAGAATGATTTTAAGTCTTATTTAAGTTGCAGTGGCCATGATTAGTCTACCCAGCTTCAACAAATATATCAATACTATCTCGTAAGCCCATGTGTCTTTTTTGGTCCCCTCTAGCACCTTTTTAGGCCTAAAAGCTTTTTTCAAGGCCCATGTGTCCTTTTTGGCCCATTCTAGCACCTTTCTAGGCCTTAAATGCTTTTTCAAAGCCCAAGTGTCCTTTTTGGACCACTCTAGCACCTTTTTAGGCCTTAAATAACTTTTTCAAGGTACAAATGTCCTTTTTGGCCCCCAAAATGCCTTTTTAGGCTCAAAGCGCCTTTTTCAAGGCCCTATTTTGACCTTTCCAAGCCCCAAAAATGCTTTTCGAGGCCCAAGCACCTTTTTCAGGCCCCTGAAGTACCCTTTTAGGCCCAAGTGCCTTTTTCAAGGCCCTATTTTGACCTTTTTAGGCCCCCAAGACACTTTTCTAGGCCCAAGCACCTTTTTCAAGCCCCCGAGACATCTTTTTTGGTCCACACACCTTTTTCAAGGCCGTCTTTTGGCCTTTTCAAGACCCTGTTTGAACTTTTTTTGGCCATCACAAGCCTTGTGTAGATCCCAATGCCTTTTCCACACCTCATAGACATCTGTCTCATCACACACCTAGAGAAACATCCCCACATTTTGTCTTAATATCGTCTGTCATACTTGCTAAATCTACACAGAAATTCTTGCCTACGAGTCATGGTTACCCTTACTCTATAGATTGTATTATTCCCACTTTTACAAGAGTCAAACTATTTCATTATTTATCACAAAAACACAAGAACATTCAAATATATATCAAACATCCCAAAAACATTTAAATATTCAATAAAAAACACAAAAACATCCATATATCTTCCATAAAAAATCCCAAAAACAATACATGACATTAGATTATGAATAACATCTGTTGTCCCTTTGATTTCCACAACAACAAGCACAAACTTTCTATTCTCCTATGGCAGCATCAACAATATTTAATTTAACTACTAATGTTTGGAAAATCTTTTATTCTAGCCTCCCTAGGGGAGGTGGCAAGATAGGGTGTCCAATCAATGGCATTCCTTTAGACCCAGTCCCAGATGATGATGCCCCTAGAGTCATCCTCACACCTGCCTAAAGTGTATCCATGGGGATGTGTTTATCTCCTCCATAAAATGTTTTTCAGAGTATACAACTCCTCTCCTTTGCTCCAAAGGGACCGCTTGGTGATATAATCCCATATAGTATGTTGCCTCTCATGCAACCCTCACTAATTGCTCCATTACATCTTTCATTTCTACCCGTAGTCTTTCTACTCCTGGAATAGTTGTTGTCCTCTACGCAATATCACCTTCTACCCAAATTGATATGAAATAATCAATTGAGAACACCAAACTCTTACAAAAAACACACCTAAAAAACCACAAATCTATATTGTTCAGCACAAAGGCAAACTCTACATGAGCATGCACATGGAATGGCTTCAAACTCCCATCATTAGCCTTCCTAAAAACCTAAAAACTCCCATTCTTAGGTCTCCTTCTCCACAGGTTTGGCAACCTCTAAAGAATAACAAAGAAATGAGCAAAAATCAAGTTCTGGAATTAGCCCAAAATGCCTCCAAATTCCTTAAAAGAGAGAATAACCCTAACTCACATCCAAGAGGGGTTAATAAAACATATTTTAATAATAATCTTCATTTATTAGTCCATTAGCTTCCAAATATTATCCCCTTTTTCCAAAACTTCACCTTTTTGGGCCTGCCTGCCTTAGCAAAGATTATTATTTTTAATTATTTAAAAAGGGGATACGACAAGTCCTCCCCTTCCAAATATTACTTGTCCTCAAGCAATGGCTAAACAATAAACCAATCAATCCACCTAGATCCCAAATGTAGTCATGAACTATACTATTGTCAATTAACACAAGCTCCTGCAATATAACCAAGAGGAATCTATAATCAAACTGATAATTACAGCTCAGTTAAACTCCAAAGTCACAACTTTCACAGTCAGAAACCCATGAGACACAAACTCTTAGAACATCAAAACCCAAGTAAAGTGGACAAATCAAACTACCAACATAGTAAATACCATCAACACATCCCACTGCCCTATATGGAATGTACAATCCAACTCTGCAATAGTGGTGAATGCTCCCGAATGAAATTGTACCAAGTATGGAGAATCCACACACTGTACAACTCCTACACTCAACACAACTCTACAAATCATCAGCCACTGTCTCATAACCATAACTCCCTTGCACCCCTGATGGAGAAAAGCCATCACAAGATAAACAACAAGAAATGGAACCCAAACCAAATTTTCCATGAACAAGTGATACAACCCACTATGACTGATCATGAGCTAAGTGAGGAGATGTCATAGCCAAAGGAGTAGAATCAATAACAACACCCGCTGAAGCATCACTCCAAACTCCTACTCTAAGTCATGTATTATCAAGCTATCAACTGCAGAACCTATCGCCATGTCGTGCCCATCAGAACTCTCATCCTGAGGTGTCAAACTATCCCATATCTGATGATAAGCACTAGGAACCAAAGTACATCTCTATATCATCATCTCACCAACATAGTCATTAAAGGTAAATTGATGAGCATACCTCACCATGTAATGTCAATAGAATGGACCAATCTCAGTCAATAGCTCAGACTGCAATCCAGATGTAACTAACTGCAATCAATCACTAATCAAGTTGGAACTAACTACTACCTCTGAAGACATCACCAAGGGAGTAGTATTACTAGTAGGAACCATGCCAACTATCAGCTCACCAACATCACACATGGTCTTTGATACAACATCTCTAGTCTTTGTGCCATTAGTACTAGAGGTCACCACCATGTCAAGCATACCACAACAATCTGTTGCAGCACCCAACTCAACTGATCTTGACTCTAGTGGGGACAAACCCGATATGTCAATGTTAGTATCAAGGATGGATGCATCCCCATCTCCACTATCTTTGACAATCTCAACCATGGACATCCTTAGATCACCAGATACTATAGCTTGTGACTATATAGAATCTAGTAAAGATTGTAGTTGCTCTAGCTCCATGGTCACCTTAGCCAAATGAAACTGTGACTCCTTGAAAGCCAACTATGTACTCTCAAGAATCTCAGAAGTCACCTCAAGCTGTTGAGTAAGCTCACTCACCTCATCTTCCTTGGCCAACAATGCATCGTATGCTATACTGCCCCACTCCATAAGATAATCTTTGTCAGCTACCAACTACATATAATCTTGTCTCAGAATTCAGATAGCCTCCCATAAAGAGTGGAGCTCTGTTAAGGAAAGATAACAACCTCCCTGCTCATCACTAGTAGGAGAACCCCATCCATAAACTACTAACAATTGACGAGCAACATCGAAATGTTGGCAAGCAAGCAATTTCTTGCTCACTAACTCTCAACTAACTAGACACATGATGGCACTGGCTAGACTATATCCTAAAAACCTCCTCTGATGCACTATCTAAAGGAGTATCCTCAAGGTTACTGGTCTCTAGAGTATTACCATCCATATCATGCAAATCAACTCCAAAGCTCATATCAACATATGGAGTATCAAAAATTGTAGCACTATTATCCAACTCCTCTGTACCAAAAGAAACCACCAAGGAAACTAAGTCTTCAAAACTGCCCACTGCATCCTCCTAGATGTCATCAATGCCAATATGATCCTGAGACTCATTTGTACACACTGCCAAATATGAAAGATCATCAACACATTCCAGCAAAAATAGTCAACTGGATATATGAACAAAGCCCAACACTAGTGTATAAAAACTAATACCAACATCGGATAAGCTCCTAGCACAAGAAAAGACAACATCGTGCAATCTACTAATCAAATCCATGATAGCACCCAAACAATCACTGCTACCAAAAAGTGTTAAAGATTTCCAGTCAACTAAATCCCAAATGCCAATATAAAAATCTCGATTCCATATCCATAAACTATAATCAGCTGGTAACTCAAGCAAACTCCTCACCTGAGTAATATGACCAATACCAACTAATTCCACATACCTATCTAACATTGTCCCTATATCCTAGATGTGAATGCAAGATGAACTCGCAACATTATCAATTTCCACATATGATCTACCATTCACAGAAAGATGAGTATTAGGAGTGCAAGATGAAACTAAAATCAGCTCCATGCCATGCTTATCCCCATGTCTCTCCCAGTCTTGTAATGCCAATGGAGTATTCACCAAAGAAGCTCGAGTGTCCTCAAGCTTGTGAGAAAGCCTATCAACTTCCTCCTCCTTCCTCTTCAAGGTATCTAAATAGTCTTTGACAAGGCTAAGAAGATGGTCATGATCTAATAGAAGATGTAAATAACACAACTTCATCATTCCCATTCCTTCCCTAATCGCTTGTAAGTCAATACAAGGAGACCTTTCTTGAACTCCCTTATGTCTATCTTATAACTGAATCATCTGAATGTGATCCTCTATCATATCCCACATCCTGTCATGATGAGATAATGAAGTCACAATACTATCTTTGTTCACCTTCAGCTGGCTGGACAAATCATGTGAAGTACTACCTACCTCAACCTCATGTGATGAAGCATCTAACTATGTCTGGTACTCTTTCTTAGCAAAGTCATGAATGCTCAATGTTTGCTCATCTCTACCAGGTATCTCACCATCATGCACAAAAAAATCCTCATAATCATCATCTAAACCAACTACCTCTTGTGGTAGAGTAGAATCTTAGACCTCTTCCTGGCTATAAGCTAGTTTCTCAAACTTCGCATGCAAGTTCTTGGTAATTGTGTCATCTTCCTTGTGAGAAAATCTACCAAATAGAAATCTAGTCAACTTATCCACCTTAGCTGGGTTGGACAACATGTCATTCATCATACAGTGGTGCTCAACCAACTGTTCAAACATGTCATGGCTTATTTTCCTAAGTTTATCTCAAATGTCTAAATAACCATCCTTCTTACTGTTCTGACTCTAGATATCAATTGTCCAAGATTGTGTCCTTTGAGAACTCTATACTATACCTATCCATTCTAGATAAAGTAGAGTGTAACCCCAATAGGTTATAACTTCTTCAAACACCAAGAACTAACATGCAAATGATTAGAAGTAGCATGCAACCATAGATTTTGACATGCAGTTGATTAGAAGCAACATGCAACCACCAAATTCACCAAGAACTAACATGTAAATGATTAGAAGTAGCATGCAACCATATATTTTTACATGCATCTGATTAGAAGCAACATGCAACCACCAAATTCGCCAAGAACTAACATGCAAATTATTAGAAGTAGCATGCAACCATAAATTTTGACATGCAAGATTTGGGTAGTTGTCAAAACTAACATGCAAACTTCTACAAACCCTCAGGCTGGCAAGATCATATCTCTAATACCACTAAAATTTCCCTTCCTCTAATTTTATATGGTATTTCAAGCCTCTAATCAGATCTTTAAGATCAAACAAACAATCTTTCAAAGATCCACCAATTTCTCAATAAACTCCAAATCGGGTATGCCGAAAATAGTGCCAAAAACTTCATAGCTTCACATATTATTAGTAAATCTGAAAGTGGAAATTTTTATAGATATTTCAGCAGAATAACAGCCTACAAAATGAAATTTTCAGATCTATATAATATTTACACAACAACTCCCACATGGAGGATAAAAATAATGCTCATCGGGCTCCCAAAAACAACATAGAATAGCCTGGAAACACCACAAAAAAATTAATAATCTATCACAAAAGCATAATCATGACCAAATACATATATTTAGAATTATTTTAACATATAAAATTATTAAATACAGCAGCAAACCAAACTGATATGAAATACTCAACCGAAAACACCAAACTCTTACAAAAAACACACTCGAAAAACCACAAATCTGCACTGTTCAGCACAAACGCAAACTCTGCATGAGCATGCACATGGAATGGCTTCAAAATCCCATCCTTAGTCTTCTTAGAAACCTGCAAAATCCCATTCTTGGGTCTCCTTCTCCACAAGTTTGGCAGCCTCTAAAGAATAACAAAGAAATAAGCAAAAATCAAGTTCTGGAATCAGCCCAAAATGTCTCCAAACCCCTTAAAAGAGGGCATAACCCTAACTAACGTCCAAGAGGGGTTAATAAAACATATTTCAATAATAATCTTCATTTATTAGTCCATTAGCTTCCAAAGATTATCCCCTTTTTCCAAAACTTCACCTTTTTGGGCCTACCTGCCTTAGCAAAGATTATTATTTTTAATTATTTAAAAAGGGGACATGACAGTTAACATCATCCCTAGGCACTCAGCTTCTATCCATGCACCATCCTCTCATGCTCTTTCAATCAGGCCTTGAAAGAAATTTGAATCTTTCTCTGCCTGGTTAGCCCATTCTTTTTCCACTGCCAATGCTTTCTCCATCACCACAATCGCATCATGAGCCACTTGTACTATAGCATCAAATTGTAATGCTTGAAATGGTCAAAATGCACACAACACTGGGTCACCCTTTTGTTCTCCAGAGCTCTGCATCATATCCCCTAGACTGCTTTTTCCCTTCTTCCATAAGACCATTGTTGATCGCATCATGGATCTTTGTTCCTCTTTTGGAAGAGTCTCTTCTACAGATGGCTGATCTTCTACACTTGCTCCCTCTAACAACATTCCCACACTTGGTATGTTTTTCTCCTTCTCTTTTTCCCTTGTCTTTGTTTGTTGCATCACACCTTCTACTAATAGTTGTAGCAAGGTCAGATCTTCTTCTTCCTCTTCTGGCTGATTTTGAGCTAGATTAATTTTTCTAGCCTTCACCACTTCCCAATCACAATGTCACACATTGACGTGGCAAGGTTTCTCTTCCTTCTTGTTGGCTCCACTTTATGCCTTGCTTCTACCCCTGTAACCATTTCCTTTCTCCTTGGCTTTCATTTTCCTCTTCACTCCATCCCCCCATTCCTCCTTCTATTGCCTCTAGCATTTTCTACCTTTGCTCTTGCAAATCGACCATTGGTATTTCACTCATAGCTTAATTCTTCACTCACATTTTTCTTATGCTTTAGCTAACACTTCTTGTTGTTGGGCTTTCATCAAATTCACTCACCTTTTATAGAATCAACAACATTCTCCATCGCTTCCATTACATGCTATCCATATCTTCGGCAATAAGCTTCAGTACCCGCCATCATAATAGTCAAGCTGGAAACTACTTCCATCCTTTCCACACCTTACCTCCCCTATAGTAATAGTATGCTATATCCTATCTCTTTCCACTAGCTTCTCATCCCATGCTTTTCATTGCACTCTCTCCTCATCCCTAGATTTTCTTCTGTTAACCTTCTCATTTTCATCTTTCCTGCCACTATCCTATCAAACTAAGCTTTTGTATGGTAATTCCTTATAAATAATTTGGTTTTTCCATTGTATATTCCTTGCATGTCCATCCTTTTCTTGGTATCATTATATATCTCTCATCTCTTCAAATCACTTCTTGCTTGATCAAAAAATTAAATACAAATAAAAATTTGTAGTTCTCTTGGTTAGGTGCTTTAGTGAATCCTTTTATGAGATCCCTTGTCATCAAAATGTTGTCCTAAATAGTTCTAATTTCCCATTTGATCCTAGTCCTTGATATTACTGATAGATCCTTGTAGGATGCATCCTTCCTCTCATCTGATCTTGGTCCCTTAGTATCTAGTCCTACCGATCTCTTTGGCAAAAGGTTACTTTTTCATGGATTTACATTTTCTTTCGATTTATTTTCTTTTTGGGATTTCAAAGTTTGGTTCTTAAAGTATCTCTTCCAAGTGATTTTGGTTGTTCCCTCCTCATGGTCGCCATGATCTTTTATATCATGGTGTGCTGTGAATGGGGCAATTTAAGAGCAAGGTTCTGATCAGGTCTTTTTCTTTTTCTTTTCTTCTTGTGAGTCAGTCAGATATGACCCTTGCATAGTCCAAACATGTGATCACTTGTGGTTACATGGTGCACTTGGGAAATATTGTTTTCTTGCAGGTTACTCGGTATCATTTCCACTTTGATTCTTTCAGGGTTCATGTCTGATGTTGGGGCAATCCTTGTGTGTTTGTTTTGCGTCAGTCCTATGTAATATTGGTAAAAAGGCCTTGATGTTCTTAGTAACCTTGGCATATTTCCAATATTCCTATATCAAAATAAGTGCTCAACTACATGGTGGTGCTCCCTTTTGGAACACCCACATGCTCAAGCTTCACTGGATTACTTCACACTCCCCTCTTATCAAAACATCCCATCCTATCCAAGCATCCCATCCTATCCAAGAATCCCATCCAATCAGTCTTACAATCATGATCTAATAGTTTTATCCATATCATAATGATAGCTCCTTCATCAATCATAATCTTAGCTCCTTCATCAATTATAATCATAGCTCCTTCATCAAACGTGATCTTAGCTCCTTCATCAATCATAATCTTAGCTCCTTCATCAATCATAATCATAGCTCCTTCATCAAACATAATCATAGCTCCTTTATCAATCATAATCATAGCTCCTTCATCAATCATAATCCTATCTCCTTCACCACTCATAATCATAGCTCCTACATCAATCATAATCATAGCTCCTGCATCAATTGACATCTTAGTCATCACCAATCATAAATCCTCGAATCATAAATCTCCCCAAATCTCCCATCTTCCAAATCACTTCCCTGGGTTCAATTTAGAAAACCACTCACCCTCTCTCCATGTAGCTAGTGTTCTTCCCCACTAGTTATCCTTGCTCCCAAGGTTTTCCTTTGTATTATGTGCTTCCTTGAAACACCTCTCTTCGCCACTCTCAGTCCTCCTACTCGTCCTAGATTTTTGTATCTTTCAAGAATCTACCAGGGCTCACCTTCTCTCCCCACCATCTTCTTAAGGGGGCATCACACAATCCACTCTCTCTTCTTCTATTCAAGACTGGGGCAATCATGTTGCTTTCAAACTTTCCTTTGTGTTGTCTATCTTCAAACTTATTTGAAATAGTATAGTTCCAACACTATCTCAAAGAGGGGCAAAATGTAGACACTTAAAAAAACTTTAGAAAATAAAGTATTTTAATTCCCTGATGACATCATCATTTTATAATTAATTAATTTATTTATTTTTATGCCATTAAATTCCTTTATCTTAATTAAAAATATTTAATTAAGAAATCCCTCCCAAAAATGTTTAAATCTTATTTAAACATTATTTCCTTATTTATTAATTATTTAATTAATAAATTGACCAAAAATCTCAAAATAAATAATTTATTTATTTTTTGCCCAAAACTTGGCCAATTTCCTTAAGACAACTAACCTCTTCCAGAATCTTCTAATCCTTCTTTAATTTTGATTAAAGGCTAATCCCATCATTTCCTAACCCTAATTCCAACTCAAAATATTTAATTAAGATTAAATATTAATCCTCATGTTTATTAAAAGTATTTTAATAAATATCTCCTCAACCCAAACCCTTGAAATAAATAAAAATTTATTTATTTCCTAAAAACCTTATTTATCCTCATCCAAAGCCTAGGCACTTCTAGAAGATGTCAATCCTTATCTTTGATTCTAATGCTAATCCCCCCCTCTAACCTTGTCACATTCCCTAAACAAGGTTAGCCAACTCCTAAGCTAATCCTAATCCCTCTTCTAATCATGTGCACAATTTAAGCAAGGGTTAAGACTTGCTAACCCAAGCCAAAGTCAACAATCTCATCCTCCTCCCAACCATCTCTATTTATGACCTAACCATCTCTATTTGACCCAACCATCCCTATTTATGGCTCAACCATCCCTCTTTATGGCTCAACCTCCCACATTACTCCTTTGACCAACCCATATCCTACCCTGTCACATCCAATCACCTCGTGACATGTGTCACCTCCTAATTGGCTTCAAACAAGCACAATCCATGTGCTCTCCTTTGAGTGCATCCTGGCCCTCCCTCACCATCTTGCCATCCTTGCATCTTGACCATCCATCCCTCTACCCCTTGGCCTATAAATAGAAGCATTTTTCCTCACTAAAATCATCCACTTTTCAAGAAAATTTATAATGCTATTTTGAGAGCCTAAAAACTACCAAAATACTATTATAATGTTGAAATACCTCCATGAATCCATTGTTGAAACCTTGCCTCATCCACTCCATCCATCCATCTAGAACTTGAGCGTACATGTGAGCATACATATCTTAATTAGGGAAAAATCGTTTGTATCATATGTTATGCCACTAGGAGCCTACCATTCTTGGTTTGCTTCCTTTTGTGGTGATAACCCTCGATCCTATCTTAAGTGTTAGCTTGCTTAGTATTGTTAATGCTTTCATTTAATAGTTAGTATTCATATTACAACACTAAAATACGTGATACACCTTAGACATCTTATCATCCTCTTCTTGTGTTTTAGGACACATCTCCTTAGTCAACTTCAAATGACCAGGTAAAGGTCTACTGATAGCTTTGGCATTCTCCATAGAGAAACATTGCAACACCTTCTCAACATAATCAACCTAAGATAGCATCAATTTTCTATTTTTTCCATATTTACAAATCTTCATACCAAGGATTTATTTTGCTGCCCCCAAATCCTTCATAGAAATGCATGTGCTAATTAGCGTTTCAACTCCTTAATGTGATCCATGTTAGACCTAGCTACAACCATATCATCAATATATAAACATAAAATAATGTAGCTTTCATCATCCAACCTCTTAAAAGAAACACAATGATCTGAATGACACCTATTGTATCCATGTTGATGCATAAAACTGTCAAATTTTAGGTACCATTGTTGAGGTGCTTGCTCCAAGCCATATAAACATTTCTTCAATTTGCACACTAAATTCTCATTACCTTTGACTGTAAATCCCTGTGGCTGAGCCATATATATCTCTTCATCCAAATCACCATGAAGGAAGGTTGTTTCAACATCAAGCTACTCTAAATGCAAATCTTTAGTAGCCACAAGACTTAAAACAGTATGGATAGAAGTCATCTTAACAACAAGAGAAAATATCTCATCAAAATCAATGCCCTTTTTCTGTGAAAATCCTTTCACAACTAACCAAGCTTTAAATATTTTCTTACCTCCTTCCTCTTCTTTCAACCTGTAAACCCACTTATTCTACAAAGCTCTTTTACCTACAGGCAACTTGCATAAATCCCATTTCTTATTCTTTAGCAAAGAGTCTATTTTGTCTTACATTGCAGACTCCCATTGAATCTTAGTATCCACCTACATAGCTTCATCATAACATTCAGGTTCACCAACATCTATTAATAAAATAGAATACAAAGAGGGAGAAAATTTTTTTAGAGGTCTAATTTTTTTTGTTGACTATCTAACATTCACTAGTGTGTGTGATATTTTTTTTTGTTATTGTTGCACATCATGAGGAATGGTTGAAACATCAGCTTTTGGAGTATCGTCCAACACTACATAATCATCTTCTTTCTTCTCATGTTGCTACAACAGATCTTTGTACAACATTTTCTCATTGAATATGACATTTGTGCTTCTTATAATTTTATGATTTTCAAAATCCCAAAGCCTATAACCAAATTCATTAATGCCATATCCAACAAATACACATTTCTTTGACTTAGCTTCCAGCTTGGTTCTATTTTCAGAATCTATATGAGCAAAAGCTTCACAACCAAAGGTCTTGAGAAAAGAATAACTTACCTTCTTACTAGTCCATGCTTCCTTTAGAATACCATAACCCAAAGGAGTAGAGAGACCTCTATTAATCAAATATACAGTAGTATTGATAGCCTCCACCCACATGTGTAAGGGCAACCCAACATGAAACTTCATGCTTCTTGTGCGCTCCATTATAGTCCTGTTCATGCATTTAGCCACTCCATTTTCCTATAGAGTCCTTGGAACAATTTTTTGTCTACAAATACCATTAGTTCAGCAATAATATTCAAATTCATGACTATAATACTCACCACCATTAACAAATCTGAGACATTTTAATTTCTTACTAGTCTCATTTTCAACCAAGCATTTCCATTTCTTAAAAGTTTGAAATACATTAGATTTCAATCTAAGGAAATAAATCCATACCTCTCTAGTTACATCATCAATAAATGTAACATAACAATGAAAGCCTCCAATAGAAGATACCTGATCCAATCCCCATACATCGGTATGCACAAGCTCTAATTTCTTCTTTTTATTTTCCTTCCTAGTCTTTGCAAAACTCACTCTCTTTTGTTTTCCATACACACAACTTTCATAGAAATCTATATTAACAATTTTAGACCTGGTAAAACTTTCTTTGAATGAAGTACTTTCATACCTTTCTCACTCATGTGCCTAAGTCTATTGTGCCATAGCACTGTATCAGAATTTATAGCAACTATTTTTTCTCCCTGCGCAACTACAACAATTGTTCCTAAACATTCATTTTTCTCTAAATCAATTAAAGTAGAAGGAACAATATGATCTATAAAAAGATATAAAGTGCCTACTTTCACACTTTTTCTACTACAAGGGAACCTTTTGAAACCTTCCATTTTTTATTGTAAAAGTAACTATACAACTGTCATCACTGAGTTGCCTTATTGAAATTAAATTCCTACTCAGCCTTGGAACATGTCTTACCTCATGTAGTAGCCAATGATTCCCATTCTACAAATTAATCTTAATTTTTCTCTTTCCAACAATCTGACAGGGTTCATTATGCCCCAAATAAACAAGCCTAAAATCCCCTTGGACATAATCAATGAAATAACCTCTATGAGGTGTAGCATGAAATGAAGCACCAGAATCTAAAACCCATGAATCATTAACACTTTCTAAAGACTGAAGCAAAGCATCCTCTTCAAATTTTTTACTTACCACATTTGCCTCCTTGTCTCCATTTGGTTTACCTCTTTCATTTTTTTTTATTCCAGCAATCTTTCTTTTTATGACCTAGTTTTCCATAGCACCAAAAATCATTTGGTCCTCTCAATTGAGACCTCCTCCGCTTTGACTTTCCTCTTGATTTCTCAAGATTTCTAGAATTACTTTCTCTCTTAGTCATTATGTCCTTACTTTATGCATTCAAAGCACTTCCTAATGTAGATCCAGCTGAGGAATTCCTATGATTTTCCTCGCTCAAAATAACACTAATCTAGGAATAGAATTACTCACAACCATTACCAAGCCATTCCAACTTTCAGGCAAAGAACACAAAATCAAGAGAGCCCTAATTTCCTCCTCAAAATTGATACCCATAAAAGATAACTGACTAGTAATATTATTAAATTGATTTAAATGATCTAAAATAGATACACCTTCTACCATTTTCATATTAAATAAACACTTAATGAGAAATACCTTGTTTGAAACAGAGGGCTTTTCATATAGTTTCGCTAGGGTTTTCATTAATTCTTCTATCGTCTTTGCTTTTGTAATATTAAATGCCACTGATGGTGCCAATCATAATTGAATTCTTCCAAGTGCCTTTCTATCTAAAATATTTAATTCATCATTTCACATAGATCCCTGATTCTTGGCTTTGCCTTCCAATAGATTCCATAAATCCTTCTGATAAAGATAGTCTTCCATAACTAAAAGTTTTGCCCATTAAACCTGTCAACCCTTAGCTTACCCTCATCTTCCATCACTCCCACTCAACTGTGAGATTCCCACTCAACTATAAGATTTTCCTATAGAGGATAACTGAAAAAAAACCTTGCTTTGATACCACTTGTTAGGATTAGACCACAGACAGAAATAAAAATTACATAATAATAATAGAAAATAATAGATCACACAGAAAAGAACACAAGACACCAAGATTTAATGTGGTTCACCCAATCCCTAGATTACATCCACCAAACAGTAAGTTCAATATTATTATGATCTAGTGATTATAACCTGATTACAATTTATAATCCCTTACATCACAATACTGCCACAACACAAATTTTGCATCACAACTATGAAACAATCCCTAACCCTAAGCTCTTTTTATACAAGTATTTTTACTAATTTATGGTTATAATTAATAATTACATGTCGGCCAAAATTTTTGATAAAATAGGGCCCAATTTTTTTTTACTTTCCTGATCAATCACCACAATCTAACAATCTCCCACTTGGGGACTAATTAGGCTCCACACTAAACAACATGAATGTTGGTTTTCTTTACTGATAGAAACCTATGGTTACAAGTTGTATTAAAAGTATAACATCATATGCACTAATGCCTACACATGAATCACATGTTGAAGATTTCTTTTTGTACACCACATTATCCACCACTACCCTTTGGCCTTGGATCTTGGAATCTTGAGCAATTTATAACATTAGATTTGCTTTGTATTCTATGCATAAAAAAGTGACCTTCCAAATTCTGAACTCAAACTTGAACTTTGTGGTTTAAGGTACAAGTTCAACTCTGGCATATGTGAATAGATAGATGAAATGACTAGAGGCCAACCATCCATTTTTAACATTTCTTTCTTATGATAGAGCTTGAACCTCGAAGATCTAAACTTTTTATTGCATGCCAAAACATAGAACTTTGACTTTGGACTTATTGGCCTAATTTTGAACTTTGAACTTTAAGTTGAACATGAACTGACCCAAAATTTCAACTTTAGCTTTAACTTTCATATATGTGAATAGGATGGTTGATGACTAGGAGAATGACTAGCCTACTTCTAGCATTTTGCACTAGTGATAGAACTTAAACTAACCTGAAGGTTCAACTTCAACTTCAACTTAAGCAATCCCATGACTTAAACAATTGACTTTAAGGATGAATAAAAATACAAGTGTAATAACTATCTCTAACTGGGGATGTAGACTATAAAGTGCATGAAGAATCTAGCAATCTCTGGTTGAGACTAGTGTCTAGCCATTGGGAACGAAGTTGTTAAATCATAAAGGATAGAGTAACTTCTTGTAGAGACAAGTGAAGGATAGGGAGAACACCAAAACACTAAGCTACCAGCAAGCCAACAACTAGAAAATTAAACTAAGTACAACCAAAACTTTACATAGATAAAGGATAGAATGAGCAACCCATACCTTGACAAATGCATTTGATTTCTCATGGGAAGCCATTAATTGGTTGAGAGAAGTATGTGTCAGTGTGAAAAAGAAGTTGGAAAATGAGATGCATCACTCCAAGAAACCATTGAGAATCAGATGCAAGAAATGGTATGATCACTATGTGCTGGGAAAACCTTTAGAATGACATGTTAGACCCAAACAACCATTTTGTCCCATAGAATTCTGGCTTTTCGTGTGCCCTCTATGTTTGATCTCCATATGGTTGTAACACTTTGATTTGATTGTCATGATGCTAAAAAATTATTTCACAACTTCCTCTTTTGATTAGATTTTTAGAATAAGAATAACTCTTTAAATCTGACTTTTCTTTGTTATCAACACCAAGTCTATTTTCAAAGTAAACATGTTCCAAAATAGGCTGATCACAATCTTCTAGAATTTCAAGAATATCTTTATTTACTCTTTCATGGAAATGAAAAACCTCATATTTCAAGAATTCATGACCCATATCAGCTTCAAAACCAAATGATACTTGCATTTTAGTCTTCTCAAGATCTTGAGATGCTTTGGGCTATAGAAATTCTTCATTTTTTGTACACTCAAATTGAAAATATTCATAATCAGCCTGCAAGGGATTTTCTATTTTACCATTATCACTGCTATACCTTTCTTGGTCTTACTAATTTGTCATACCTTCCTTAAAAATATTAGTGGCTAAAATTGCATTCAAGGATTCGAAAGAAAAAGACTCAAATTTAGAAACTAGAGAGGCCATTGGTAGACTCTCATTTAATTTATCACTACCCAATTTTTTCTCAACAATAGGCATACCAAGGCAAGCCATTAGATCTGA
This sequence comes from Cupressus sempervirens, assembly GCA_028749045.1. NCBI lineage: Eukaryota > Viridiplantae > Streptophyta > Pinopsida > Cupressales > Cupressaceae > Cupressus > Cupressus sempervirens. The sequence goes on along the minus strand of CM053792.1, from coordinate 971,194,586 downwards.
TGTCTAAGAGATGTGATCATCATTATTCTCAATGTGCACATAGCCTTCTAACATATTATAATAATTATTTTCAGCCAATGGGGTTTCTTGAAAATCTTCATCATCATTCTCAACATGTAAATGATATGCTCTAGCTATGTCACAAAGATTATCTTTAATAAAAGGAGGCATTAGAACATCCTCTTTATTAAAACCTATCATATTTTGACAAACAGAAATAAGGGGTGCTGATTTTTCCTTTTTGAGAAAAAAACTTTTTTTGGAGGGCTTCACCTTTAGATAATGTTGTTGTTCATAAGTACATATTTCTAGCTATGAGGGTTTAGTACCTCGGCCTACTAATGATCATATCATAATCCAAGCTAATAGCCTCCTTTTGTACATCTTGCAACCTCTGTAATTTTAATTGTAGGAGCAAGAATTTAACTTCAGTTTGCATGGTAGCAATGAATATACACAACTAGTTATTCTCACTTAGTTGGCTAACTAGAGGAATCTTACCAAAACTTCTATTGAATCTATCAACAAAATCTCTCATGGCTTCCCCTTCTTTGATCTTGATTTGAAATAAATTTAATAAAAACTTAGCAACATCAACCGCAAGCATAAACCTTTGTAGAAATTTTACCTCAAGGTCATTTGAGTAAGTGATGCAACTCACTAGTAAATTTTGGAACCAATCTATTGCACTTCCAATCAGGCTTCCAAAAAATAATCTAACAAATAAATTCTCCTCCTATACACCAAGAATCTTGCAGGCAACTGTAAACACTTTGATATGACCACTAGGGTCTTGGTTTGTGTCACTAAAAAACTTTTAGAAGTATTCCCTTGATCTTTTAGTGGGGGTTGAATATTGGCATAAAGAAAATAGCCCAATCCAAATAGAATCATAGTTGCCGACCTTCATCCTTAGGGAGGTACCTTTAGATATCCAAGAAAGAAAACACCAAGACTTTGCTTTCTTCCCCAGTAGAGCTGCCAAAAATCTATTAGTAAATAGATTTTTCCTTCCAAAATTAAATACAAAGAATTACTCAAGATGATTGAATAGAAGAACAACTACCACTAATAGTTGAAAATACTATCATGAGATTGATAGCTTTCCTCTGAATTGAGAGGTACAACTCCCTCTTCGAAAGATATTCAAAGAATTTAAATAGCTAGTTATGTCTTTACCAGAAGACACAAAGACTTTCTAGCATTTACCCATCACTATGGGAGAAATGCAATTATAAGATTTATAAACTAGAAAATGAGGAAATAAAAATGAACAAATAGCCACATAACCATCTATCTAGTGTTTCATATAATAGGGGAAGTGCAAAGAAACATTATTTTATTTTGTTGACTATGAATGATAATGCAGAACTATACCTAAAACATGAAAGAAATGACTATATAACCATTTTCAATCTAGGAAAATTGTATTCAAACTTTAAAATATGATATATGAAACTCTCTTTTATTTCAAAGCCATAATAATAAAAATGTCATTTTATTTTTGTCATTAAAGTCAAGTTGCAGAAAAATAAAAATAAAACTTCTATTCCTCCTCCATGTTACAATCATTGTCCATAAAAATGTATTTTCTCACTCCCTATAGCTTCAAAACTACTAGTGACAAAAAGAACCCCCATTGTGTTGAAATCTTCACAATAAATAACAACTTTCACTTGCATTTCAGTTCTATTAACCATTTTTTGAAAAATATTTTAATCATTCTCATTAATAATCTTCTTCTTATCATTTTAAAAATATTTAATAGTTGAGCCATTTTAAAGTTGCACATATTATAACAAATATATTTACCAAATTTAAAATGAATCTCATGTGCATTCTTGGACAGGTGGCATATGCTGGTAACAAATTATTGTCATGATCTTGTGACTATCATTGGTAGTTTATATACTATTGTACTTAAATAGTCATAACTTTTGATCACTAATTAATTTTACAAAATGGATTGGAGAGAATTTAGATAATTAGGTTTTCTCAGGTATATCCAGAATTCAGCTTAATCCAAAAGTTGTATTAAAAGTTGTGGCCCCTACAACATGTCTATTTTTCTGACTACAACACATTTGTATTTGCTAGTATGTTTGACATACCCACATATAGTACATTATAACTTCTGACCTTGACCAAATTTTGAAGATTTCTCTAATGAAGATTTAGAAAACTTTATTTTAGACAACATATCTAAAATTGAGAAAAATCCAATAGTGGAATAAAAATTTATGCTCCTTGCAACATGACTGTTAGTTTTTTTTGTTGATAGAAATCTGTGGTTACAAGCTATATTAAAACTATAATAGTATATACACCGATGCCTACACATAAATCACATGTTGAAGATTCCTTTTTGTACATCTCATTATCCACCACCACCTTCTAGGCTTGGATCTTGGACTCTCGAGAAACTTATAACATCATATTTGCTTTGTATTATATGCATAACAAAGTAACCTTCCAAACTCTAAACTCGAACTTGAACTTTTTGGTTCAAGGTTCAAGTTTAACTCTAGAATATGTGAATAGATAGATCAAATGACTAGAGGCCAACCATCCATTTTTAACATTTCTTTCTTGTGACAGAGCTTGAACATCAAAGATCTAAATTTCATCTTGCATGCCAAAACCTTGAACCTTGACTTTGAACTTGTTGGCTTGATTTTGAACTTTGAACTTGAACTTGAACTTGAACTAACCCGAAGGTTCAACTTCAACTTTTATTTTCCCATATGAAAATAGGAAGGTTGATGACTAGGAGAATGACTGACCTACTTTTAACATTTCACACTAGTGACAGAACTTGAACTTGAAGTTGAGCTAACCCAAAGGTTCAACTTCAACTTTGACTTAGGCTCTCCCAAGACTTAAAAAATTAACTTTAAGGATGAAGAAAAATTAAAAAGGTGACAAGTATCATAGATGTTATACTACTATGATTCTAAGTTTATAATTTTTGCATGTTGATTTAATTTGGAGATGGCAGTAGGTCTATGATAATATCTGGTTATCTGTATTTAGACATATCCCTAATTTTTTTTTTTGTGACAGATATTTACTTCATTCTTGTTTCATTATGCTTTATGTGAATGTGAGTGATGTAAATGGATTATTTTAGCATAATTAAATAAATGGTTAAATTAGTAATTTAATGAATTTATTTCTTTGGCTATGATATTATATGCAATTGCACTTGATTATGTGTTTTAGTGTGCAAGAATTATATCCCTAACAATGGCACATGGAGTTAGTGATTCAACTATTCATATTTCATTAATGTCATCCCTTTATGGTCAATGTATCCTTAATTAATTTTTTAATTTAAACCTTTTGGTGATTAGCAAATTCAAACTCATCTACATTATGTGACTAGACTAGTGAGTGCATCTATGCAATTAGAGGTTTGCATTGTCGTGAGAGTTGGAGGTTTGCATTGTCGTGAGAGCTGTTAAGAAATTTCTATGATTTTGGGTTTTTGGAATTTTAATTTTATTGAATTTAATTCATGGTATCTTTTCCATAGATGAATTCATATTTCTAGGAATAGTCTATTTTTGTTTGAGTTGATTTAGAGTCTAGCTAGTCTAATTGGCTATTTTCCCTAATCAATTATTCGCTCAAAAAGTGAATAAGTATGGGAAGAGGAATTTACTTCCGCACTTCTCACATTTGCAAAACACTAATTTGAGAGATTTTTTGAGAATCCTCTTCTAGAGGGTCATGTTTCTATTTTTTGTTAGATTGAAGGGCATGGGATCTTTGTGAGGTTAGTCTCATTGGATCCATCTCAGGTAGACCTTATTTTGTTAGACTTTCTAGCAGTTTCAGCAAATGATTTATTTTATTGTGTTTTTTTTTTATTTCAGCCCCTTTTGCTGTCAGGTAGGGCTCTCTCATTTTCTTATTTCAGCTCAAATTATATGTCTATTTTTTGCAGCTATTAGTTTGGAGGTTGAGAACTAGTGCTCCCCTACATTTTTGTTTATCGATTTTGCTTGGTTGGTCAGGTATGAATATTTTCCCTATTTTTGGGATGGGGTTTTCGGTCATTTTTTTGTATACATTGTCCAAACCCAAATTTTATTGGATTTTTGAGGCTTTTGTGCCCAAAGACCAAATGGGTTTTAATTTCAAAGTTTTCTAAATTTTGGGGTTTTTACCTCATTTTATGTGTTGCCCCACCTTCTTGGGTTTTCTTGGCATGATGTTGGTCATGGACCTAGATCATCTGTTTAGATGCCAATCTGACCATTGTTGCACTTCTATGTTGCATTAGGATACATGTTACATCCTTCCTCCCGAGTCTATTTTTAGTTGAGTGTATTTCTATATCATGTTCTCATCTAGTGCTTGTGTTATGATCTTCGTGATGGTGGTTCACCACACATGAGTATATGTGCATACATTTGTTGGGTGACTTGCAAAGCCCAATCTTCTGTAGTACTTCTAGAAGTTATGATAATTGGGGTTGGGTTGGTAATATGCATGCCTATGGGCACTAATCATTAGATGAGCATGGGTAGGGTAGGGCAGCATATGGAGGGGGTTTCTTTTCCACAACCCAATGTCTACTTCCCAAGGGTTGGCATGCATAAATTTTAATCAAGTGATAACTAAAGAAAATACTAGGTGGTAATAACACTTAAGATAATAAAATGTATGTGCATGGCCCTCCAGATGCATGATCTAAGCTTAGGCTATTGGATGCCAAGAAACTCTCCATGATGTTAGCCCCTACTTAGTAGCCCACTAAGTGTCTGACTAGGACCTATAGTACTTTCATTGTCTCATAATCTTGGTTTGAGTCATCATTACTATCTAGTGTAAGTTTTAGCCATGGATTTTGTGTTTTCTATAAGTTTCTAGTTGGATCATTATCTCCATTAGCATAGTGGGAGTGGATCTATGAGTTTCATGTGGTTAGGAGGCATAGCTACCTAGACCACTACTAGGGACTATGTATAAAGATGGTCTTTTATCGTAGTGCAACCATTGTTGGATGTTTTCACTTAGTACTTTGGGTTCCAAAGCATGCTTCCTTGTGATTTATGCTTTCATTGGAATTCTTGTATATCATTTTAGTTATTCGATGCATTCCCTTAGTGTGATTTTTAACATATAATTAGATGATGTTAGTTGATTAGTTGGAGTATCTATTGCTTATTGTTTAGCATGTTAGATTTTTTTTTTCTTATGATCTTATTATGCTTTAGTAGTGACATCCTTATAGAACAATTTTGACTATCTAGTTGGTAGTTTGAGATGTTATGCATAGAGGATGGCTAGGACCTTTGAGGACTTGTTGGCTCCTGATTTAACAATTTTGGAAATAACCAAAAAACCAAACCCATACACCTAAGGTTAGCAAATTCCTATGATGGGTGCACTTGAATGCTGTCTTGGGCTAACTATAAGGATAAATTCTTCTTCTTCTTTAGGCTCTGTTAGATCTAGGTGGGTGGACCTCAGATTCTTTATATGGTACTAGTGTAAAGGCATACAACTAAATCTGGAAAAATACATAAAATCCCTTAATCTTCTAGGTTTATACAAGCATTCATGGATGAAATAGCTAATAATAGAGCACATGAACCTGATAAAAAAAGTGGGGGAAAAATCTTTTAATTTTAAACACAAAAAGAAAGATATTCATTTAAAATTGATTTGGTTTCTCAGCATAACTAGGTATGCAACAACAGAAGACATGTATCCTTCAAGCTGACCAATCCCCTATCCACTGGGCATCAACTGAATCTTAACATATAGATGGATACCTGAAACAAACTCATATTTTCAGGCATATGATCTATCTACTTGACTTGCAAATAGACATCAATATTCATCAAACTCTCATGCTTATGAAAATATCCTCCTAATATAACCCACAGTCCTATCAGCATAAACAAGCATTTACTTGGATCCTTGATCCAATAGCAAATCTATTCTGATATACAACCTTATTGCAACTGCGTCTAAGCTCTTTGTTCTCAAATAGAGAAGATTGCAAGTAATAGAAGTAGGAGACAAGAATCAGAATGAAACTAAGAAGGTGAAATTCTTTGTATTAAATTCATTGAAAACAATACATCATCTGCATAAAAGAACTTAGGAAATACACAAAGAATGACTGTGAAATAACTATGCTTCAAAAGAGATACAACATGTTGTTCATAATAGGAAAAATACTAAGAAGATTGGTATCACAACTTAAGACTGGAGCCAACCTTGTGGTCTCACAACTCATAAAAATTGGAACCCTTACAATGAGTAGAGAAAGGAGATATATAGGAAAGAAGATATCTCAAGAAATGTAATCTGCAATTGACATCTATCCCACTAAGAATGTCTTCAATCTAGAGTTGCTGGAACTGATCATCCTTCATCTACCTGCACTTGAAAAACCATAAATGATGCAAAATATCTAATATATCTCCACATAAAATATGCAAATATCTCTTTGAAGAAGATATCAAAATCATTACAAATCTGTACTGAGGCACAAAATCTGATCTCCATCATGTCTTAACCTATTTTTTCATGAAACTCAAATATTACTATTACCAAAATTGATAACTGCCCCAACTGCATTTAGAAACCAACAAATCATCTTGAAACTTTCTGGAGAAGTTAATAATGATGAAAAATCTCTATATCTGGTTGCAATTTCATCTGCAATAGTTAATTTTTACATCTCACCATGAAGACCCTGAAATCAAAAAAGCTCTTGTAGCTGCCACTAGCTAATACCTGTACAAAAACTGACTATAGAAATGGAGAGTTCACTCTCTCCTGGTTCCAATGATATACTGCACTCCCCATTTTTGATAAAAATCACCCCTGTTATGGCAATTTGAAAAACAAGCCTCCATGACAAAATAGACCTATTAAAATTAAAAATTTAAAAATCTATATAGTCAAACTATATAAAACTTTTAAAAATTTGAAATTTTTCATTTGATGTGTTTGAAGATCATCTTTGAACTTTCATTTTGATTTTCACTTTATCATCTCCTTCAATCTACTGTTACCACTTGTCGAAGTCTGACTGGTTGTGACCCCTTTTGAAATATTTTTAATTAAATAATTAATTAATATCATTTCCTTCTCGTAGCATTGAAAACTCTTCACACCTTTATTTATGCCTTCATGCTCATGCATTTTTGTAAGAGCGAAGACTTTTGAGATTTGCCTCACGTTCTTATGTTTTGAGCCTTTATGCTCATACGAGGTGAAATTCCTTTACGCTTTCATGCCTAAGCATAATCCCGGAGCTTTGCAAAATTTGAGTTATGCTCTTCCACTCACATAAATGTTTTAAATTTTCCTTTTACACCCATACTGGCACTAGCGTATCACTGGAGACATCAAAATCTAGTTTTATGACCTTACATGGAGCATCAATTTTGTAGCGTCAGGAAGCTTGGCACTTACCACTTTTGATCTTACACTGGGCATAAGACAGTAGACCCTCCATATATCAACCTCCACTTTTACATGAATGAGCCCAAGATTCTTCAAAAATTGTTTCACGTGCATATGGGCATTTCCTAACACTTCACCCGTAGCCTCGGAAGGCTTCAAAAATCCTCTTACACCCATACAAGAATACATTCCTTTACGAGCTTATGACCTTAGGCATAGCATCATGAAGCCTTCACCTCAAGCCCTTCACTCTTATGCTTTTATGTTCTTACATTGACAACCATAGCATCATGACCCTCTGAAATCTACCTCCCAACCATATGCGAGCTTGTAACACCGTAGAGCTTTTCAAACCTCTCTCTGATCATATGCTAGGCCTTATTTATTAGCATTTTTCAAGTCTTTCAACATGTCTCTTGAGATAATTAATTCTATTACGTTGTTCTTTTTAAAACATTAAAAGGCCTTCCACCCACTAAATGTGGGACAAAACTTCAGAATGGCTTTGTGACCCTGCACTTGTAACCTATGGGTTCTTCTTTAATGGGGTGACTTTCCTTCTTGGGCATGGCTGCTTGCTCTTGTCATTTTTTAACACTTAGGATAAAATGCAGATTTGATGGATGCTCAAAATAGGACTTCACAAAATGGCTTGAAATATCAATTTATCATTATGAAACACTTAGGCATGTTGAATGAAAGGTGCTAGAAGCATTGAACACCTTAGGGACCTCACAAGTACAACTAGGTACATATGCAATTAAGGGCATTCATAGGACTTGGTTTGACTCATAATTTGAAATGGGACTAAACATGAAGCATCCAATTTTTTGTCCCAACAGTGGCTCCGTCTGGGGATGCATGGCCCTATGGGTATGGCAAGATTCCAGATCTCTAGGAGAAGCAGACCACACACCTAACTACCCAAAAACTCTCCTGAACAACTTTATTGAAAGTAGGGAAATCTACAACTACTATATACAAGGGATGGCCCCAGGCCATCAAAAAGTTTCAGAACCCCTTACCTTTGTCATAAACCTTATTTTCATTCACATTCTCCTGAGGCAAACTAAAGCTCTCATTCTTCCTTGTCTTGCCCAACACATCATTATTCACAATCAGCTCATTAGGAAAAACAAAACTACTATTATCATCTTCATAGTGTGTATAAAAATCATACATACTGTCTACACCTTGCTCACTATAAAAATTTGAATTAGTGTCATCATAAAAACTGAAATCAAACTGAAATTGATCACTACTAACTGAAATATGGATTCCTTCAACTAGAAACACAAAAGCTTGATATTCTACTTTGTTGAACGAGTTACATGAATCAGATGGTAACTCACCTTGTGCCTTCGAATATAAAGAGTATGGAAATTTTGATTTATCCTCACTTGCAAAATCAGTACACCATATATTAGATTGAATATATGCTACATTTTCTTCATATTCCAGCAAATGATTAGATCCCAAATCATAAGAATTATCATGAAATTTCATTCCTAGAATGTATTGATCTGTATCTAATTCTTTCTCAAATAGCTCACTAGTATAAACCGTTTCATTACTATTTCTCTTATCACATGAGCTATCTGAACTTATCTCAGCCTTACGAAAATAGGAAAACATTGAATCGGCAACAACTCTTATCTCTCTATTTTCATTCTCAACATAGAAGTCATCATGTGTATTGGTGCATGAATTACCATCACATACACCTCCCAAACTTGACAAAGCATATTCTGAAACTATATTTTGTTCAACGTCAAATTTAGGGGAAATGACTTCACCACATGAATTTGCATAACATGGCAAAACACAAGAATCCTTAGATTGGTTAGCATACCTTTCAAAATCATGAGCCAACAAATCAAAAATCTCATCAACACCTAGCAAGATTCTATCCCTATTTTTTTGTCCTTGGCTTAGATCATTATCTAGACAGCTTAACAAATTTGTAACAACAGACTTGCTAGTAATACATTCTGAAAAGTCAGAAATTTGATCACCACATAATTCTTCTTCCTGAGACAACACCTCAACAACTGGCATCTCAACACAAATACATTCATCATTAGAAGAAATATTATCATTACTACTACACTATTTTTCTTTTGTATACTCATCATCATAAGAAGATGAACTAACACTATGCATATTATTAGACTGATGATTACTATCCTCTGATTCATTAAACTGAGACTCTTCATTTTTTGTATCATCTTGAATAGACTCATTACATTCACTAACATTAGATCCAATTTTCTTTAACTCACATTCAAATTCTATGATAATATCATGAAATTTAATAATCTTTTGGAATATTGCCTCCTCTGGCTGATCCACCGAAGACAGTGTAAAAATTTCTAAGAGCAACATTGGCCATGAGGACTTCTTTGGTCTATAGGATTCATCAAGATTCATGACTGTGGATTTGAACTTAATGTAAATTTGTAATCCATCAAGACCCTTAACATCACCAATTCTACTTCTTAATATGACAACCAGATTATCATGATCTGCTCTTTCTAATCTAGCAATCTCCGTACGAAGATTTTCTAACTCATATTGATATCTAGACTTAGAATCCATTTCTTAAGATTTTAAAAAACTTTCTACCTCCTTTTCTTAGTGCTGAAATCACTAGATGGAGGCAACCATTTATACAATTCAACTTTCATGAAAACAGAGACATGAAAACTGAAAATACCTTGATGTGTTGTGGTATAAAAACTTTGATCTGTTGACTAGCCTGGTGCTAACATGAAATCTTTCACACCACTGATCAAATCCTTAATAAAGCCACCACCTCCTTTTAAAAGGAAAATGAAATCACAATAGTGATTCACCCTTTAAAATTAATTTCCTTAGTAGATACAAGCAACCACATAAACTTTGTCAAGAACTTAAAACTTCCTTTCCAAGAATTTATCAAAAACTTTAGATCTACCCATACAACTGAAAGTCCTTCAAAATTTTACAATGAAATCAACTAGGAAAAAATGGTATAGAGATGAGAGACTCCCCACTCACACTTTGTGAGAAATAAAACATAATTTGTCACTTGAAAAATCTAAACCAGACCTTCAATGTAGGAGAAACTTGCAGATCACTAACACCTTGAAAAGAAAATACACTTTATAAATCATTTCTTGACTCTGAAACTTTCTCAATAGCACTTGCAAAGACTAAATTGATTTAAGATAAAAAAATAACATTCATAGAACACAATTTTTATCCAATTTCACAATATACTATTGTTCATGAATAAAGCTCAACTAGGAGACATGAATCTTCACCAAAGAAATGGAAAACACTTCATGACCTTGCTATTTATACTAGAGATTCTAGTAATTCTAACCATGAATTTCTTCATAGACTCCCCAACAGAGTCACCATTTTGTTGGCTCCTGATTTAATAGTTTTGGAAATAACCAAGAAACCAGACCCATACACCAAAGGTTAGCAAATTCCTATGATGGGTGCACTTGACTACAGTCTTGGGCCAACTATAAGAATAAATCCTTCTTCTTCTTCAGGCTCTGTTAGACCTAGGTAGGTGGACCTTAGATTATTTATATGGTACCAGTGTAAAGGTATACAACTAAATCTAGAAAAATAGATAAAATCCCTTAATCTTCTAGGTTTATACAAGCATTCATGGATGAAATAGCTAATAACAGAGCACATGAACTTGATAAAAAAAGTGGTGGAAAACTCTTTTAATTTTAAACACAAAAAGAAAGATATTCATTTAAAATTGATTTGGTTTCTCAGCATAACCAGGTATGCAACAACAGACGACATGTATCCTTCAAGCTGACCAGTCCCTTATCCATTGGGCATCAATTGAATCTTAACATACAGATGGATACCTAAAACAAACTCATATTTTCAGGCATATGATCTATCTACTTGACTTGCAAAGTGACATTAGTATTCGTCAAACTCTCATGCTTATGAAAATATCCTCCTAATGCAACCCACAATCCTATCAGCATAAACAAGCATTTACTTGGATCTTTGATCAATAGCAAATCTATTCTGATATACAACCTTATTGCAACTGCGTCTAAGCTCTTTGTTCTCAAACACAGAAGACTGCAAGTAACAAAAGTAGGAGACAAGAATCAGAATGAAACTAAGAAGGTGAAATTCTTTGTATTAAATTCATTGAAAACAATACATCATCTACATACAAGAACTCAGGAAATACACAAAGAATGATTGTAAAATAACTGTGCTTCGAAAGAGATACAACATGTTGTTCATAATAGGAAAAATACTGAGAAGATTGGTATCACAACTTAAGACTGGAGCTAACCTTGTGGTCTCACAAGTCATAAAAATTGAAACCCTTACAATGAGCAGAAAAAAGAGATATATAGGAAAGAAGATATCTCAGGAAATGTAATTTGCAATTGACATCTATCCCACTGAGAATGTCTTCAATCTGGAGTTGCTAAAATTGATCATCCTTCATCTACCTGCACTTGAAAAACCATAAATGATGCAAATATCTCTTTGAAGAAGATATTAGAATCATTACAAATTTGTACTAAGGCCCAAAATTTGATCTCCATCATGTCTCAACCTGTTTTTTCATGAAACTCAAATATTGTTGTTTCCAAAATTCATAACTGCCCCAACTACATTTAGAAACCAACAAATTATCTTGAAACTTGCTGGAGAAGTTAAGAATGATGAAAAATCTCTATATCTAGTTGCAATTTCATCTGCAACATTTAATTTTCACATCTCACCATGAAGACCCCGAAATCAAAAAAGCTTTTGTAGCTGCCACTGGCTAATACTTGTACAAAAACTAACTGTAGAAATGGAGAGTTCACTCTCTCCCGGTTCCAATGGTATACTGCACTGCCCATTTTTTATAAAAATCACCCCTGTTATGGTAGTTTGAAAAATAGGCCTCCATGACAAAATAGAACTATTAAAATGAAATTTTTTAAAAATCTATATAGTCAAACTATATAAAACTTTTTAAAATTTTAAAATTTTCATTTAATGCATTTGAGGATCATCTTTTAACTTTCCTTTTGATTTTCACTTTATCCTCTCCTTCAATAAGCTGTTGCCACTTGTCAAAGTCTGACTGGTTGTGACCCCTTTTGAAATATTTTTAATTAAATAATTAATTAATCTCATTTCCTTCTCGTAGCATCGAAAACTCTTCGCACCTCTATTTATGCCTTCATGCTCATGCATTTTTGTAAGAGCAAAGACTTTTGAGATTTGCCTCACGTTCTTATGTTTCGAGCCTTTACGCTCATACGGGGCAAAATTCCTTTACGCTTTCATGCCTAAGCATAATCCCGAAGCTTCACAAAATTTGACTTATGCTCTTCCACTCACATAAATGTTTTAAATTTTCCTTTTATGCCCATACCGACACCAGCATATCACTAGAGACATCAAAATCTAGTTTTATGACCTTATGTGGAGCATCAAATTTGTAGCGTCGAGAAGCTTAAGATTCTTCAAAAATTGTTTCACGTGCATACGAGCATTTCCTAACACTTCACCCGTAGCCTCGGAAGGCTTCAAAAATCCTCTTACATCCATACGGGAAAACATTCCTTTACGGGCTTATGACCTTGGGCGTAGCACTATGAAGCCTTCACCTCAAGCCCTTTGTTCTTACACTTTTAGATTCTTACATTAACAATCGTAGCATCGTGACCCTCTAAAATTTGCCTCCCGACCATACGCGAGCTCGTAACATCGTAGAGCTTTTCGAACCTCTCTCCGATCATATGCTTGGCCTTATTTATTAGAATTTTGCAATTCAAAATAGTTTGACTTTGGCCCCACATGACCCCTTCACATGCATTAGGTGGTCTTTCAACATGTCTCTTGAGACAATTAATTCTATTGCGTTGTTCTTTTTAAAACATTAAAAGGCCTTCCACCCACCAAATGTGGGACAAAACTTCAAAATGGCTCTGCGACCCTACACTTGTAACTTGTGGGTTTTTATTTAATGGGGTGGCTTTCCTTCTTGGGCATGGCTTCTTGCTCCTGTCACTTTTTGATACTTAGGATAAAATGTAGATTTGATGGATGCTTAAAATGGGCCTTCACAAAATGGCTCGAAATATCAATTTATCATTATGGAATGCTTAGGCATGCTGAATGAAAGGTGCTAGAAGCATTGAACACCTTAGGGGCCTCACAGGTATAGCCATGTACATATGTAATTAAGGGCATTCATAGGACTTGGTTTGACTCAAAATTTGGAATGGGAGTAAAAGTGAAGCATGCAATTTTTCGTCCCAACAGGACTAATGATGCTGTTATGGTTGGGAGGAACTGTGCACTTAGTTCATTGTTTCAACTCATTATAATGTTGCCTCTATACACTATGATGTTGCTTTTAGTTATTTCCCCTTCACCTCTGTGTTTAAATATTTAGATTCTAATTTCAATTTTTCATCTTTGGGTTATTTGATTAAGTCTCCTTGCCTCTATGTGTGGATCTGGTACTTCTCGGTGTGGAGGAACTTTCCTTTCCTTAGTTTTTACGATTTTGTTTTGTGGTGCGTTGTTTTGGAATCTCGTGCAAAATTGTACATTCTCTACATCAGAACGCAAAATCTTGCATGGTGTGTTGGGTTTTCTCACTTGATTTTACCACTTTCTTGCATGAAATCCCACACTAGAGTTGGGGTAGTTTGGCTATTAGGCCAAGTACTTCCTTGTTCCCTTTATTATATTTTCCTGCGCAAAAGTCAGTTTCTCATGTGGCGTTCTGCACTTCCTCATGCAAGATTTCTATCTGTTGTTGGTCCTTGCAAGGAAAATAGGGGGTATCTCTATTGATTTTTGGGAAATGTAATTTGGTGTTTCTAGTAGCCTTTTGGTTTGCTAGTATTTCCTTGTGTCTATAGTTTGGAGATTTTAGATTCTAATGAAGTCTTGGGTTTTCTTCATTCTTTAGTTGGTCGTGTCAATTTGGTAGTGGTGTTTGCATATCTATTAGGTCTAGAAAGTTTATTAGTCTTCCATTACAATCTTACCATTCTCATCTCTGATAATAGCTCCCAATCCACTTTTACGTGGGTTTCTTCTACTAGCTCCATCAAAATTCAACTTCATACAACCTGATGGAGGTGCCTTCCATACTATGTTGCTCCTCTATCCCTTTTGATTCAAACTAATTTTTCTATAATTCATATTGAAATGCCAAATAATCCATCTCAAAATCCCAACTTGACTAGAAAGAATATCTTTTACCATAATATTTAGAGATATAGACTTCCTCGATTGCTACATGAATCCTTTATTTTAACTCATTCACTAAAAAAATTTCCTCTTTGGATATCATGTGGTTTCTCTCCTTCCATATGTGCCACACCAACATTGATGGGATAATAATCTAGAGAAGGTTCCATTTAGATTTAAGTTTATCTATAGGCCATGAAGCAAGAAAATTTAGAAAATAACTATTTCTGACTGTTAGTCACTACAAACTACCTAATAACAAATCCCAACATTCACATGCATAAGGGTACCAAAAAAGTAAATGCGTGTGTGACTCTTATGCCTTCTTAAAAAGGATACACTAGCAAGGACCCTCAATACCTATCATCTTCAATTTATTTCCTATTAGAATCTTGTCGTGTAATGCAACCCATAGAAAGACTCTAGCCTTTGGTAGAGGCCCTTTGCCCTAGCATAATTTATATGGCCAAAATTTGTTATAATTCCTTTTTCTAATGAGTTCATATCCCAAATTATGTAAGTCCCTTATTTAGAGGAAAACCAAATTAAAGTATCTAATGAAGGAGATCTAATCACCATTTTGTTCTAGACAATATTCTATAATAAATTGGATTGATGTGAAGAGTCAACACCTATTCTTCTCCAACTTGCCTTCATTGAGGTTGAAGATTCAAAGAACATATAATCTACTATCCAAATGCCTTCTAATGCTTCCATTGATTTTAATGGCTCCTAATTTAATAATTTTATAATTAACCAAGAAACCATACCAATACATCTAATGCTAGCAAATTGCTATGATGGATGCACTTGACTGCAATCTTAGGCCAACTATAAGGTATAACTCCTTCACTTCAAGCTCTGCAAAACCTAGGTGGGTTAACCTTGAGGTTCTAATAAATGGTACCAATACAATTAAACATATAATAATAACCTATTAATATGAGATGCAACCCTTTTATCTTCTAATACTAATGCAATAACGTAGGAATGAGATATCTACAAATCATCACCTATGAATCCATAAGCTAAGTGAGGTTTAATTCCTTTCAACCCACTACAAAACATGAAAAAATGAATTGATTTTGATTATAGAAACTTGTGTAAATGAACTTCATCTCATCTTGAGTCTAATTTTGTGATTAGTGCCTTATCTATTGCAACATAGAGTCACTACTAGTAGGATGACCTAACTTGATTGCCTTACAATTAAGATTGTCAACTAAAATCCCAAAATTTCATTCTTATGAAATATCCCCTCCATACACCCAAAAACCCTATGAAATCATTGAAGCATTTACTTAACTCCTTTAATTAAAATCAAGAATAGATCTAGTACAAAACTCATCCAAGCTGCCTTAGATTCAGTGAACCTTATTCATTCAATCACAAAATTAATATCATATGAAGAATTAGGAGACAAAATAAGAGAACATAGAAAATTCATTATAAATTCCCTTTTGTATTCATCCTTGGAGAGACTAAAGACATTAATCTGGTAATACTGAATACAACTCAAGATATGTCACATGATTTGTCATCAATTTCCATTATCTCAGAGAAACAAGACACAAAATGAAATGAAATTTCCACAAGAATGGATGTGTGGCCCTAATAGCTAGAGTTTTGATCAATTAAACAAGAAGTAAAATTGACAACAACCTGGCCTCATAGTAAAACTAGAACCCTACTGGTATCACAAAGAAAACTGCCAACCCCTACAAAGAATGAGAGAAAGAAAGATATATGAGATGATGAATTCCTAGATCTTCTTTGCAACCGCCATGTGTCCATTTAGAAAACATCTGAAAGAAATTAAAAGCATCTCTCTAATCTCTCCCTTCAACTGGTAAATCAAATCCTCACTCATTTTTCCTTCCTAAAGCATAAAGTAGCTCAAATATTTGATGGAAATCATAACTAATTGCAAAAGTCAAAAATCTCTGAGAAGTTCCATCAAAAAGCAAGAAAATTGTGAAAAGCTATAGGCAAAATACATCATTATACATCATTATCCATCATTATGCATCATTATGCATGGGAATGAAAGAAAAGGCTTGCTTCTACTACAATCAAGGCTCCCACCCAATGAAACTAGAACTCCTTGCAACTAATCTCCTCATGGTGTATCCTATCTTGTAGCTTCAAAGACATCTCCCTTTAATTTATGTCATTGTCCTCCTTATGTGGAGTTCTCCCTACTGCAATTTTTTGTTCTCCCCTATGGATTCCTCTTTTCTGCCACCTTCCATCTGTGGTGGTCTTTCTTTGACTATGGGGTTGTCTTCACATCTCATGTTGTGGCTTTGTTCCTCTCATGGTGTCACCTTTCTTCATTTTTGTTTGACGTGAACTCCTTATTTTGCATCAGATATGTGTGCCCCCTTTCAACACCATCTTCTTCTGATAGTGCCTAGGCTTTGTATGCTACCATGGATATTTGAAATGCTGGGCCATTCTCTTATTCAATGCATCATCCTCCTTTTTTCTATCCACATCACGTGCTTTCCTCAGATGCCCTTTGCATAGATTCTCTAAGCCTTGGGAGTTGTATGGTAAATCCTGCCACAAAATTCCTATGCTTTCTTCTCTTCAACCTCATGGGTCTACCTTTTCATTCCATTGCTTCTGGGGGTTTGAAAACCTCTTTATAGAGGTCCTGAGTTCAATTCTTGGAATGCCCTATTGTTGTGCCTTTTTTCACCCGATGACCATGTTAACACATTGAACATTTCATTGGGCATGAAGCAACAAATTTGTAGATTTAGCAGGTTTCTACAAAATAAACAACGTGGGCATTTGGTTTACCTTTTAGTAGTATTAAGTTTAGCTGAATGTGGCTTTATTAAAGTCCAAGCATGGGAAAGGGACTCTTTATCACTTGTGTGTTCCACCTATTATGAAAATTTTTAGCATTCTCAAGAAAGATTTGAAAACAAAAAGCTCCAGATGCAATTCCAGTCCACTTAGAAAACCCACTTACAATAAATCCAATTATCAACTCCACATTCTTTGCATACAAGGAAATATTAACAACCAATATATTATAACATTAAATCTACTGAGTCTACACCTTCATAATCTCATCACATTTAGAACATGGATGTTTTATATTGCCTCTTTGATTATATGCAACTTTCTCTTATTTAATTGTGCGTAACTTTTCACTTTTAAACATCTTCTATTCACCTTGAAACCTGTCAATCCTGGCAGAAGTAGTCAGGCCCCAAATTGTGTTTGGCTAAAAAAGAATCATTTTCGAAAAGTTGACTCTATCAAATTGATTTTTTGAACATCCTAAATTGATTGGATTCAAATTCGACTACTCATTTGGCATTAAAACCTCATTTTATCATTTTCTATAGACTATCAATTCTAGTGCCAAGGGGTCCTTTGACAAGCCTTAAAAATTGATCCAAACACCTAACCAAGCTTTGAAATTAAAATAACTAATTCTTTGTTCTGGATACTCTTACCCTATTGAATCTCATCTCATGATGAATTCTTAGTTAAAAGATATTGACAATTAAAGTTTCCCTTTCAGAACTACCTACAAGAAAAATTGTCAAAAAACCATAAAACATGTTCAGATTTGGCTTTGACAATAGGACAAACTAATACTTGGGGGGATGGGAATTGGTGCATTGGTTTACTATCATGAGGAAAGTATAAATCTATGATTAGGGCTCATGACAAAATATTGGGTGAAAATGGCGATCAGTCAAAGTGGGCTACTCAAATTTGCAGATTGGAAATAATGGCAAAAAAACATTTTTTGTAAACAAAATTCACCTGGGAAAGTGTGCAGACTAAATACATTAAACTGGTAATACTGAATACAACTCAAGATATGTCACATGATCTGTCATCAATTTCCATTATCTCAGAGAAACAAGACACAAAATGAAATGAAATTTGCACAAGAATGGATGTGCGACCTTCATAGATAGAGCTCTACTCAATTAGATAGGAAGTAAAACCAATAACAACCTAGTCTCATAGTAAAATTAGAACCTTTCTAGTATCACAAAGAAAATTGCCAACCCCTACAAAGAATGAGAGAAAGAAAGATATAGGAGAGAATGAATTCTTGGATCTGCTCTGCAACTACCATGTGTCCACTTGGAAAACTTCTCCAAGAAATTAAAAGCATCTCTCTAATCACTCCCCTCAACTGATAAATCAAATCCTCACTCATTTTGCCTTCCTAAAGAATAAAGTATCTCAAATATTTGATGGAAATCATAACTAATTGCAAAAGACAAAAATCTTTGAGAAGTTCCATCAAAAAGTAATCAAATTGTGAAAAACTAGAGGCAAAATACATCATTATGCATCAAATTTCGAACAATCTAGGCCAACCAAGAAAATCAAATGTATCCCAACTAAATTCTATTACTACATTGATTAAATCATTTCCTACAACATAACATCCCATTGAAAATACAAAACTCCCTCGAGCATGCACCAATGACCACCTATGCAAAAAGTAACTCTATAATTGGAAAGTTTGTCTCTTGTTTATTCCAATGGTATATTGGACTGCATATTTCGAGTCAAAATTTTGCCTCTGGTAGCCATTTGAAAATTTGGCCTAGGACTATGAACAGAGAAATTAAAATGATTGAATGTACTAATTGGAAATACACAAAGAATTTTAATACCCTTTTATCTCCCTTGACCACCCATGTGATGCTACATGTCAAATGGTGATAGGCCATCTGGTCTTTGGTGGGTCCCATGACACCCACAACCTCTTGCCAGAATTTAGCTTTTTTGGGAGGTCGCCATGTCATTTGCTAGTGAAACCTCCTATGTTTTGGTGGCAACATGGTGACCACCAGATTTCGGTGAGTTTTTTGGTGAGTGTACTTGGTCAAAATTTATTTACCTTGTTTTTCCACCTGGCCATGACGGGCCCCTCCTTAGCTTTTGTGGCTTACATAAGTTCAAGTCTTATTAGACACTAAGCTATGTTAGTGTTTTAGTATTTAAACATTTGAAAAAAAAACCTCCACAATGAATGTGGGACAAACTAATTTCATTTCCCTCTTTTACATGTTTTTTCTTTGTTAATGGTGCTCCTTTTGTGGTTGGCCATTTCTCTGACTACCCTTTCCTTGGCGTAGTGTATTGCTTCTCAATGTGCCTACTGACGGTCTTCTCGCTTGAGAAGAGGTGAAAATCTAGTGTTTTAGGCTACTTACAAGCCATCTCTCCTACTTGTAGAGCTCTCTGATTACTAAACTCAAAGTCATGATACTTGGCTAAAACCCACTTCCATGCATTTCGTCCAGAAACTTGGCAACATCTTCCATTCTTTCTAGTTGGCCCATAAGAGAGATAAGGAGTGTTGAATCCACATCTACCAAACTCCACTCCACACTCTACATGCTCTATAGCACTTGATTGACTAATGTTAAGGTGGGAATGGGAATGAAACCAAAGACTTGCTTCTATTGCAATCGAGGCTCCCACCCAATAGAACTAGAACTTTCGAAAACTAATCTCCTCATGTTGTATCCTATCTTGCAGCTTCAAAGATATCTCCCTTTGACTTCTATCATTTTCCTCCTAACATGGTGTTCTCCTTGCCACAATTTGATGTCCTCCCTTTTGGATTCCACTTTTTTGTTGTCTTCCATCTTTGGTGGTCTTTCTTTGACTACAAGGTTGTCTTTACATCTCATGTTGCAGCTTTGTTCCTCTCATGATGTCACCTTTCTTGATTTTTGTCTGATGTGGGCTCCTTGTATCACATTAAATATGGGTGCCCCCTTTTAGCACCATCTTCCTCTAATGGCACCTTGGTTTTGTATGCTACCATGGATATTTCAAATGCCGAGCCATTCTCTTGTTCAAGACATCATTCTCCTTTTGCTATCCACATCACGTGCTTTCCTCACATGCCCTTTGCATAGATTCTCCAAGCCATGGGAGTTGTATGGTAGATCCTGCTACAAAATTTATGTGCTTTCTTCACTTCAACCTCACGAGTCTGCCTTGGTGTTCCTTCACTTTTAGGGATTTGAAAACCTCTTTATTGAGGTCCCAAGTTAAATTCTTGGAATGCCCTATTGTTGTGCCTTTTTGTACCATATGACCATGTTAACACATTGACCATTTCATTGGGCATGAAGTAGAAAATTTGTAGATTTAGTAGGTTTCCACAAAATAAAGAATGTGGGCATTTGGTCTACCTTTGTGTAGTTTTGAGTTTTTCTAAATGTGGCTTTATTAAAGTCCAAGCATAGGAAAGGGATTCTTTATCACTTGGGTGTTACACCTATTATGACAACTTTCAGCATTCTCAAGAAAGGTTTGAAAGAAAAGCTCTAGATGCAAAACCAGTCCACTCAAAAAGCCCACTTACAATAAATCAAATTATCAACTCCACATTCTTTCCATACAAGGAAATATTAACAACCAATATATTATAACATTGCTCTTAAAACCCGATGCTCATTAATCTGCTAAGTCTACACCTTCATAATCTCATGACATTTAGAACATGGATGTTTTATATTGCCTCTTTGATTATATTCAACTTTCCCTTATTTAATTGTGCATAACTTTTCCCTTTTAAAACATCTTCTATTCGCCTTGAAACCTATCAATACTGGTAGAATTAGTCAAGCCCCAAAGTGGACACGACTAAAAAAAAACTTTTTCATTTTTGAACAGTTGACACTGTCAAATTGATCTCCTGAACATCCTCAATTGATTGGATTCAAATTCATGTACTGGTATGCCATTAAAAACTCATTATATCATTTTTGCTAGATTGTCAATTTTAGAACCAAAAGGTCCTTTGACTGGCCTTAAAAACTAACCCAAACACCCAACCAAGCTTTGAAATCAAAACCATTGATTCTTTGTTCCACATATTCTTACCATGTTGAATCTCATCTCATGAAAAAATCTTAGTCAAAAGATATTGTGATGCAAGAGCATCCAGAGGTATAAGGGCAATCCTATGTCACACAAAAAACTGTACTTAGACGTAGTTTCTATTTCATGTGTTTTCATTCCTGGATACCCATTTGGGTCAAATAAAGGTTCCAACTCTCACAGTTCCACTATCAGTGTTCTAGGTTAGAGTATTTGAACACCTTGGGATACGTGTAAATGCCAAAAAAATAGGAGTATGTATTTGATCCATAATTTTGGTAAATTAGAGGTTTTTGGAGTTTCTTTCTTTGCACTAAGTGTACTAGCATATTTTCATAGTTAATAAAATTCTCCCTTTCCTATTGTGTCCATTCTGTGCTTGGGTTGTGTCCCCATCATATTGACTACTGAAGTTGCCCTTGCAAGAAAAATTGTCTGAAAACCATAAAATGCTTTCAAATTTGGCTTTAAAAATAGGGCAAACTAACACTTGGGGGCATAGGAATTAGGGGGTTGGTTTACTTTCATGAGGAGAGTATAAATCTACAATTAGGGTTCATGAAAAATAATTGGGAAAAAATGGCAATTGGTCAAACTGGGCTACTCAAATTTGAAGACTGGAAATAATGGCAGAAACATTTTTTGCAAATGAAATTGACCTAGGATAGTGTGTAGAGGGATTGGGCAAGATTTGAAAATTGGCACACTTAAAGTATTTTTAGAGGAGAACATAGTGGTATAATCTATTTGATCTCACCTATCATAGATTTTGAGTTATGGCATCACAAACAAGGGTACTAACCAATCTGCCTTTCTTGACACTAGTAAAAAAGTAGAATTTGCATTTGGAATCACATTTGAAAACTAATCAAATGGATTCGTCATAAACTCAAAATTGAAACATAACATGTCTCTGACCTCTAATATTTATTGCAATAAGAATTTTAGCATTTTGGTCAATTGGGTCAAAGTTATAACAAGTCAAACAAGGCCTCCTAGAATTCTGAACAATTCACATCAACATGACAACAATAAATGACCAAATTTGAGAGATTCAAAACCTAGCAAACAAATTTGAAACAACTTGAAATATGAAACATAGTCTCTTTGGTATGGATACTAAGCACTCCCAAAATAGCAAGGCATGAAACATTACTAGGTAAGAGATATTCAATTGCAAACATAGCCTCTTATCACTATTTGACACAACAAAAATGCAAAATTGGGCATTGCTCAAAATAGGATTTCATAGAATGGCTCAGAATGGAAATTCATCTTCATGGGATGTATAGACATACTAAATTCATGGTGTTAGAAACATTAAACACCTCATAGGTCTCAAATGGACGGCTGGGTACACATGCATCAAAAAGCACTTATAGGGCTTAATTTTTCAATGATACTTAAAATCAGGGCTACAATTTTGAGTTTCGAAAGTGGCTCTATCTAGGGATGCATGTCCCTTGTGGGAATGGCAATGATTCAGATCTTTGGAAGAAGTAGACCACATGCCTGACAACAAAAAACTTCTCTCAAAAAAATTCATTGAAAGCAAGAAGCAACTACTCCTACTATGTACAAACAATGGTGCTAGGCCACTGAAATTCAACAAAAACTTTTACCTCTATCATAAATTTAATTTTTATCTAAACGTGCATGAGGTAAGCTGAAAATATCATTAAAATCAGTTTAACAAATTAGATACACATCTTCAATTTCTTCAATTGGCAAAACAAAATCATCACCACCACTTTCATAGTGCATATAAAAACTTTGATCAGGCTCTACAACTTTCTCATTATGAAAAAACTAATCAGCATGCTGAAAGATATCAGATTTGAACTAAAAATCCTCTTCATCAATTAAAACATGTATCCTATCACTCTTGAAAATGAAAGGTTCATATTCAGCATGGGGAAAATGGTCACACATACCTTGAAAATATATTTCCTTATGTATAACTAAATGGTACTCAAATGAGGAATCAGATTTGTACTCACAAATATCATCAATGTTAGAATTTGAAACTTATTCGAGATCTTCCAATGGTCCTTTGAAATCAACAAATGGATCAGTCATCACATTAGAGTTTTCACCATAAAAATCACTACAAGATGCATGCTAATTTTCAATAACTACTTTATCAAGCACCTTGTTATCAATCTCATGAGATGCAACATCATCATCATAATCATTGTTATATCTTGAAGAAGAACAATCTAACCTCTTACAACATTAATACAATGTATCATCATTAAACTCATCCTCAACTAAATCTGAACATCCCATGTCTTCTTGAAACAATGGATTGATAACTCCATGCAAGGATCCTCTTTGAACATTTTGACAAAAGATGGGCTAATTATCATCAAAATCTTCATCATATAAAGCATTACTATACATTTTAAACTCACTACCCATTTCATCTTCATGGAGACTCTCATCATATCAATAAAAAACAAAACTATATGAAGAATCACTTTCTATTTCTTCTACCAAGCATATAGTATCCATAATTACATTCTCTTGTTTAGGATAACCATTACAGATAGACCATGATTCACTCCTAAACCCTTCACTACATGCTGCAACTTTACTATCTAATGTAAGAAAACTTGACAACCCTTCCTTGAAATCTTCATATTCAAATTCATTAGCATCAATTGGATTCACCATTTCTTTATCTTCATACCTTGAGGACAAATCACTCTCAAATTCTTCATTGACTAACTAATTTGTATAATGAAAAAATTAAGATGCATTTTCTCTTTTAGATTCAAAAAAAGAATCATACCTTCATCTTCGTATGAATGTTTACTTCCATCATTTTTTTCTTCTTCCTAATTTTCATTAGATTTACATGAAGACAAATATGTACTACCATTGTCTTCTTCTTGACTCGAGCAACAACTCTCATCATTGTCTTCACATGATGCTTCTTCATAATATGTTGGATCAGCAAGTTTACTTTCATCACTTGAAACATAACTTTCAACTTCTTCATCCTCATACTAAGATGAATATCTTTCAACTTCAAATTTTATAACATTCTCAACATGATGCAATCTATCAATAAGAGAAATCATTTCTTGCATATCTAACTGATGAAGTGAATCCACCTTATCATTTTCCGTTGTGATATCACAAACATGTGCACTCTATTCATCAAGAACAAAATCACCTCTTCTTTAAAACCAAGAAACTTCATCTACACATTTCTTTAGTTTTAAATTTTCAAAAAAATCATCTACCATAGTAGGGGTACCTACTTTTTGATCTGAATTTGAATACTTTTCATGACATTGATTTCTTCTTTGAACCTCATCTTGCCAGCAAATGCTTCTACAGAAATGACTCCTACTCAATCCATATTTTATGTTATTTTGAATATCCATTATTGTCATGAATGCCTGATGCAAAGTCTTAGGTTCTTTATCTCTTAACAGATAACTCATTTTTTTACCAAATGTGTCAACATAAACTACTAAACACATTTAATCATCTGGCTTACCACTTTCAGGAATTTCATTTACAACTTTTGCAAATCTGATATTAAATTTAGGAACTAATTTGTCATTCCTGATTTGGATCTTCAAGAACTTACCAAAATAATCAAAGACACTTACTCTTTCCCCAAACTACTACATGAAGGCTAAATGTAATCATCCCAGGATGAAATAGAACATGCTGGCAGAAAGGAAAATCAGTCTCTAGCATCCCCTTCTAAAGTTTGAACAAACAACTTCATATGCACATCTTCATGAGAAATTTTATAGTTGCCCATTAAGTCACTAAAAACTTGAACATGATGACTAGTTGAAACAGTATGGTTCCCATTAAATTTAGGCAAAGTTTTTTTAATATCATTAGGAATAACATTTGGGAAACCATAGATACCATCAAGGCATAATGGCATGTATAATTCTTATCGATGAAAAAGATCTATAATTTTTATCTATGAACTGCATACTAGGTGAAGGGAAATTTTTCCTTTCTCACAAATTTAAAACTCATTCACCATAATTACTTCCAAAATTTATTACTAGTGGCAAATCTAAAAATTTTATACCAATTCAAACTCTGAACATACTTCAAAATATAAAAACACTTGCTGAATCTATCTTTCACAAAGTATGTTGAGACGTACCAAATCAATCTCCTACTTAGTGCTGAAATTACCACTTGACGAAGAACACACATGTATACTTCTTTCTTTCATGACAAGAACGACACCATGAAAATAAAATCCCTCAAGTGTTTATGACGAAACCATTGATCTACTAGTTTGGTACCGGTGTTGACTTCAATTCTTCACACCACATATGAAACCATTATAGAGTCACCACCTCCTTCAAGAGGAAAATCAAATCACTTCTATGATTAATTTTAACATTCAAATTTCTTATGACAATAGATCAGATACAACACATCAAAAATTTATCAATTAAGAACCTATATATTCTCTCTTCTTACCTAAATCTTATCATAACTTTTAGATCTGTATAACCAAGCTGAAAACTCTTGAAAAAAATTATATAAAACCAATTTGCATTGGTACATAGATCTTTTTAGAGAGATTCGCCACTCACAATTGTGAGAAAGATTTTAAAAACATGATTCATAGCATGACAAATCTAAACTTAACTTTCAACTTATGGGATTTGCAAATCATCAAACACTTTGAAGAGAGGAAATATCTTTGAACAAATCTAACTCTAAATTTATAGCAGTACTTTAAAAACCAAAATTGGCTAAACTAATTGAAAATAAAACTTAGTAGCAATACAATTTGCATTCAACCTTAAAAGATACTATTATCTTGAATAAAGCATGGCTGGGGTGCATTATATTTGAGTAAGAAAACTAGAAAACTATAGTGGTATCAGAGTGGGAGTTCTTAAGCATGTAGATAGATCATCGAACGTGAGGTAGTTTGCACCAGGGCCTTGAGTTGGGTGAAGTTTTTCAAGAAGTTCTTGATTGTGTAGATAGATCACCGACTGTGAGGCAGTTTACACAAGGTTCTTGTGTTGCACTAGATTTGTCTTCTAAAGACTTGATTATGGAGAAGAGAAAGAAGAAGATTAATTTTGTGATTGGATGGATTCTAAGGATTCCTCAACTTGAGAAATTTAGTGCAAGAAATCAACAGTCATTGCTAGTTGATTTGCAGAAGCAAGTGAATGAATTAAAAGCTGAGTTGTGGAAACAAAGAGCACCTCACCAAAAAAGAGATGTTGGTAATTCCTCAGATTCAAAATAAAATAAAATAAAAATTGTTAGCAATGGCTACTTAATTTTTTGAATCCATATTCACAAAATTTTTGCTACCATGGGAGTCGGATGCAGGAGCATCATGCATCAAGAATTTTTTTAAAAAAAAACAGTTTGTCATTCCATTTATCAAGGTGTGTAGGTGGCATCTTAGAAGTTTGTAGAAAGTTCCTTAAATAATTCATTTAATATTTATTGTGATCCACAAAAGAACTGTAATTTTCTAATTGGGCCACATGGTGGTGCTTAGTTGTATTTAGGTAGAATTCTAGAAAGTTTTAGATATTGTAGAAGGTTGTGGATATTGTGTAGGTGGAATTCTAGAATGTTGTGGTTAAGTCATGCATTGGGTGGTAAGTGCCTATTTAAGGAATGCTTATGTTGATTTTTAATCAAGCTCTTCGAATGTAATCTCTTGTAAGAAAGTTCAAGAAGTAGAAGTTTGGGAAGTAGAAGCTCTTCAAATATACCCTCTTGAAGGATAGGCTCTTCTTGTAGAAGGTTTAGTGTGGAAGCTCTCTTATATTATAAGAGTTTGGACTTCTCTCATTTGGAGAATATTGTAAGGATATTCAAGTATTAATAGAACATGCTTTGAAGAATTTTGTCATCTCTTTGTCCCCATCTTGTTGTGATTTTGGTTGTGCATTTGTAAGGGTGGTGTGGCCCTTCATCAAAAATAGATTACGTAACTTACTACAGAAAATTTTTCATGCACTTCTCCTATTGTATTGAATCTCTTTTTTTAAATTCTCAAGGTTTGTCTACCATTCATATTCAATACAATCCCCTATATAGAGTCACCATTTTGTTGGATCCTAATTTAATAGTTTTAGAATTAACCAAGAAACTAGACCAATACACCTAAGGCTAGAAAATTTCTATGATGGATGCACTCAACTACAATCTTGGGCCAAATATAAGGCATAACTCCTTCTTCACTTTAGGCTTTACAAAACCTAGGTGGGTTAACCTTAAGGTTCTAATATATGGTACCAGTGCAATTAAACATATAATTTGAACCTATTAACAATAGATACAACCCTTTTATCTTCTAATACTTATGCAATAACGTAGAAATGAGATAGATACAAATCATAACCTATGAATACATAAGCTAAGTGAGGGTTAATTCCTTTCAGCCCACTGCAAAACATGAAAAAATAAATTGATTTTGATTATAGAAATTTGTGCAAATGACCTTTATCTCAGCTTGACTCTGATTTAGTAATTAGTTCCTTATCCATTGCAACATAGAGTCGTTACTAGTAGGATGACCTAACTTGATTGCCTTATGATCAAGTTTGTCAACTAAAATCCCCAAATTCTATTCTTATGAAATATCTCCTCCATACACTCAGAAACCCTATCAAATCATTGAAGCATTTACCTAACTCCTTGAATTAAAAGTAACATTAGATTTGATACACAACTCATCCAAGCTACCTTAGAGACAATGAACCTTATTTGTTCAATCACAAAATTAATAGCATATGATGAATTAGGAGACAGAATAAGAGAACACAAATAATTCATTGTAAATTCCCCTTTTTATTCATCCTTGGAGATACTAAATACATTTAACTAGTAATACTGAATACAACTCAAGA
The DNA here is from genome assembly GCA_028749045.1 of Cupressus sempervirens. Taxonomy (NCBI): domain Eukaryota; kingdom Viridiplantae; phylum Streptophyta; class Pinopsida; order Cupressales; family Cupressaceae; genus Cupressus; species Cupressus sempervirens. The sequence goes on along the minus strand of CM053792.1, from coordinate 971,166,129 downwards.
TATGTCACATGATCTATCATCAATTTCCATTATCTCAAAGAAACAAGACACAAAATGAAATGAAATCTACACAAGAATGGATGTGTGGCCTTCATAGTTAGAGATCTTCTCAATTAGATAGGAAGTAAAACCAACAACAACTTGGTCTCACATTAAAACTGGAACCCTATTCGTATCATAGAGAAAACTGCCAACCCCTACAAAGAATGAGAGAAAGAAAGATATAGGAGAGGATGAATTCTTGGATCTACTCTACAACAACCATGTGTCTGTTGGATACAATTGTCTAATTGTGTTTTGTCTTTGATGTTACACAAATGTCATATTAGTTGGTAGATAGTGCTTATCGAGCTCACTTTATCAACAAGGTGATTTTCCTTGTCTACCAAGCATTCCTAGAGATTACTTTATAAAAATAGTGTCTACTGAGCTTACTTGGGCATCAAAGGAAAATATGGCAGAAAGCAGTGTTAACCAAGCTCTCATGGTTAGGAAAGGAAAAGATGGTCAGAGTTAGTGTCTATCGAGTTCACTCATTTACCAAAGGATTTTGCAAGTTTGCAGTGTTAACCAAGCATCTATTGGTTAACACAGGAAATCATTTTAGGATTAGTTCTTACCAAGTAGGGTTGACCAGTGAAGGATTTTGTTGATTTGAGAAATGAAGTTCAATTATTTCAAGTATTGATTCTAGCAAACTATGGTAATTTTTATTGGTCAATTTTACTTGTAATTGAGCCGACTTGATAATCTAAAAGGTATAAATATAAGGTCAAGTTTGGATTCTAAAGTATGAGTGAATATGCCAGTGTATTGATTTTTTGGAGAGAAAAGTATGAGCAAACTTGAAGGATGGTCAGATATCCTTGAGAAATAGCAAAATCATATTCGATCAAGAAAGATCTAGTGTGAAGTAGAATTGAGATCTATAATCAGCAATTTAGTTGCATCTCATTCAAATCATTTTATTGTTACTTTCTTACCATTGTAGAAATGATTACACAATCTCTTAGTAGCGTTGGTTTAACAACTAGTTGTAAATCCTCTAACAAGGTGATAGTTCCATTGAATTTTTTTAAGACCTCTTACAAAGCCACTCCTAACAGGATGATTAAATAATCTAACAAGGTCACAGCTAACATTGTGTTTTCTAACCTTTAACTAGGTTGGCTCCTAACAGGGCTCACTTCAAAAGAGTAAAAATTAGTAGCTAGTTACTTGGTGGTTTTTCCCATATTGGGTTTCCATGTTAAATCCTGGCATCTCTTATGTTCATGCTTTTTTTTATGCTTGCATGTTAATCATTGTGAATGTTTAAGATCAGTAATAAGTAACATGCACTGCATTTACTGAGTTACAACATTTTAAGTATGTTTATCAAGTGATAGTAGTAACTATTTTTATTAGACATCTAAGAGATTTGTAGATTTATTTTTTGTGGCAACTGATTCACCCCCCCCTCTTAGTTACTCCATCTATATTTCCAACAATTGGTATCAAAGCTTTTGGTGCTTGCTAGAAGGGTTTCAAGGACCTAAGCTAAAGATCAAGGTTTCTTACAAGAAAGAAATTCAAAGGCTTAGTAGAGATAACTTTTGAGCATGGAAGAGTCTCATGAGACTTCATCTAGCTTCCATTGGTGATTTAGGATTGAAATACCTTGATTAAGAATACACAACTCCTTCTGGTACATTATCTATTGGTGACATTGCTGAGAAAAAGACTCATAACACCATGATGATAGAAATTGCATCTACTCTAAGCTATAAAGAATTTGATGATATCAAGGACTGCAAAACTACTTTTGAAATGTGGAACAAGCTTAAGGACATCTATGGTGGTGACGAAAATGTGAGGAGACCCAAAGCAGAAAGCCTTAGAGGAAAATTTAATCAGATGAGGATGAGAGAGGATGAAAACATTGCCAAGTATGTCTAAAGGATTAAAGCAAGTGTCAGTGCAATCAAAGATTCTAGAGGAGATATCAAGGAAGAAACAGTTGTACATAAAGTTCTTAGAACATTGCTTCCCATTTATGCAATTACAGTATCTACAATACAAGAAAGAAGGTGTGAGACAAATCGTAAGATAACTTTGGACACCTTGGTAGGAATATGATAGCCTTTGAGCTAGATAACTATGACAATTATGTTCCAACTTCCAAGAATATTGAATTTGCATTTGAGGCCAAGCTTTCACTTAAGGAAAAAGATAAGAAAATAAAGGACACTCAGTCAGAAAGTGAAGAAGAATTAGAGGAAAGTTTTGACAATGATCTTTAAGTTGTTGAAGCTCTACTTGCAAGGAAATATTCTAGAGGTGGAGGAAAATACAAAGGTAAAGTTCCCTTAATCTATTTTTCATGAGAATAAATTGGTCATATTGCTACCAGGTGCCCAAACAAAGGAAGCAAGTATGAGAAGAAAGTTCACAAGTGCAATGACAAGAAGGATTTTAAATCATTCAAGGATAGAGGTAAGAAAACATGTTTTATGGCTAACAATTTTGATAATAGTGAAGATCAAATAGTTTACATTGCTATAAAAGATGAATTTGATTATGAAGAAGATAAGATGGCACTTATCTCTCATGCGAGCAAGAATGATACATGGATCATATACAATGGATGTTCAAATCATATGACTGGTGATAAAACAAAGTTTGAACACTTTGAAGACTATGATGGTGGTACTGTAAAGTTAGGAAACAATGAACTTGTTAGAAATTCTTTACAATATTTGTGGGGGGGAGGGGGGGGGTGTGGTGAGTTAGTTATTCAAGGTCCCAATGTCCTATTCAAACTTTTCACCAAGTAAAGTGTGCCCATCAAACTATTCATTCATCCAAGTTTAAACATTCCTATTCAACAAGTTACTATGAATCAACATGTAAGCATAACACATCAAATATCAACACATAACACAATGATTTATGTGAAAACCCAATTTGGAGAAAACCACCAGTAACATGCTACTCAATTCTCACTCTTTTGAAGTGATTCCCTCTGAAAGGCTTGCCCTATTAAAGGCTACAACACACTATTAAATGTGACCTAGTTAAAGGATTTAACTACCCTGTTAGAAGTGGGTTTGGTTAGAGGACTTTAGAACATTCACTTGGAATGCCACCTTGTTAAAGGATTTAGAAATGGTTGTTAAACCAACCTAAGTCCATAGGATTTTCTTTTACCATTAATGACAATCGCTACCAAGTAACAATAAGGGGTTTTGACCTGACTACAATGTATAACATATCTTGTAGATTTTATATCACTCTTCAAATCATAACATTGCCTGGCTTTCAGCCTCTTTAGCTCTAACAGCTTATCCTCCTCTCAAGCTTTGTCTCCTTGAGTCTCCATACTCAATGTAACAGTGCAATCCTCTCTTTTTGACCACTTATAGAAGTAGAGTCTTTGTACTCTATTCTTCCTTCTCCTAGATGCCTTCTCCTTGACACCCTTCAACCACTTCACAATTTGGCACACCAAAAATTATTGCTTCTTGGTTTATAAATTCTTAAATAGAAGTCTAGAATTGCTTTTCCATCTTGATTATTCCCTCCTTTTTATTTTAGTTCAAATGGATTAGGTAGGATTTATTGAATCTAACCCACATTTTGTTCCTTCTAGAAACATCATGAAGAATCCTCTTGAATATGCTCAAAAATAGTTTACATAAAGTTTTCTGTCACTAGCTCATCATCATTATCCTCCAACTGGTTTACAAAATTCAAGGTAACAACTTTGTCAGCTTAGATATGAAAAATCTTTGACTTTTCCAATAATGTAGCAGCTTGGCACTTATTGAAATTCTAGTGCTCGAAACATACTATGTTACTCGGCACCAACTATGTTTTACAGATGCTTGGCTCCTAAAGTTCACTCAACACCTACTAATATTTTCTAACACTCAGCTCCTTCTATATCACTTGACACTTGAAGTTCTCTCAGCACACACATAAGGTTTTTCATTTTCTCAACTCCAATTGAAAATTTTCTCGGCTTAAACTAGCTTACTCAGTACCCACTAATGAACTTAGTTTAAGCCTTGTAGTCAACCTTGTTGCAAATTATTCCTCCAAAGTATCTAAGTGTGGCTAACCTTTGTATCTTTTAGTATGTTATCAATACATCATTTAACCATTGCTTAATTGATCCTTGCACTTCATTACAAAACAATAACTCAACCTTTCCCTTAGGTGCTTTTGTTACATCTTGTTGATTAAATCCTTTTCATCAATCAACTAAGTGATAGTACTTGAATCTTATAAGAAATTGTCATTCCTACAAATAGCAGGTTTGACATCAATGACAAAAAAATGATTAAAAACATTCTATTAACAAAATTCTCTGTCTTTTAATCAATCTTCTTCTCACTATGATCTTTTCAATCAAATTTCCAACAATCTCCCTCTTTGGCATTGATGGCAAACCAAACTGATCAACCATTAGACCAAACTATTCAACCATGTTATCAAAATGCTAACTAGATTAGAATAGTAAGTCAAATGCCAAAAAAGAAAATTGGATTACACAATTTCTTCCTCTCTTGATCTACTATCCTAATTTCTTTACTTCTACTTCTCCCTCTTAGCTACTGTATCTTTTTTTCTTTCCTTTCATCCTTCTTACATTTTCTCCCTCTATATGCATTGCTCATCTTCTACTATTCTAATATCTAACTAATTCTTTCTCTGTCCATAAATTTGATCAATTTTTCCATTCTTCTTCATCTTCTCCCTCAACTGTTGATTAGTTTCTGGATCTTCTCCCTCTTTGACAACAATGGAAAAGATATATTATCTCAGCATCTTAACATACAAGTGTAGAATTTATAGGTTCTTTCAGTTTCTACCTCTATTGCCTTGCTTCTTACTAATTTGAAACTTCAGCACTTTAGTTACTTTAGGAAAAATCCTAAAGTAAGTATCCTCTACATTAATGCGTAATACTTCAACAATCAATTTATTTGATTCAGGGCAGTCTTTGCTATTGCTTAATTAGCCTTGGCTAGGGGTATCACCCCTAACTTACCTCTGAGATATTCAAAATCATCTTTGGGTAATAATTTTGTAAAGATGTTATCAATCTATTCCTTTGAACTGACATATTCCATCCTTACTTATCTTCCACCAATTCTCTTACATAGTTATACCTAATTGCAATATGCTTGGCTTTGGCATGCATTACAAGGTTCTTTGATATGTTGATGGCACTTGTATTATCATAGTAAAGTATCATAGGCTCAATTACCTCTTCCTTCATACCTTGCAACAAATGTTTGATCCATATAGTATTAGTGCAATTGATAGCAACAGCAACACACTTTGATTCTATTGTTGACTATGAGGTACAACTTTTCTTTTTGTTGGTCCAAGTAATTAGTCTTTTTCCAAAAAAAGTGCTCCTCCAGTGGTGCTTTTTCTATTATTAATATTGCCTCCCCAATCTACACCAGTTTAGGCTCTTAGCTCAAACTTTTCACTCTTCTTGTAGTACAAACCAACATCATCAGATCTTTTTAGATACCTCAATATTCTCTTTACTACCATCAAATGATTTTCCCTTGGATTTGTAGAAAATCTTGCCACTATTCCAATAGCTAATGCAATGTCTGGTCTACTATGTACAACATACTACAACTTTCCAATCATTGATCTATACAATGTATAATTCACTTCAGCTTACTCATCATTCTTTGATAATTTATGTCTTGTTACCATTGGTTTACTGAATGATTTTGAGTCTTCTAATTCAAATGTCTTAAGTATCTCCTTGATGTATTTTGATTAGGTCACAAATGTGTCATGATTCAATTGATGTATCCAAACATTGACATTTCAAAATCATGTTTCATTTGATGAGCAAAATCTTTGCATAGAGTATCTTTTCCTCCAAATATTATATCATCAACAAAGATTTCAGATATCAAAATTTCTTTACCTTTTTTTTCCTTGATATATAGGTTTTGGTTGTCATCTATTCTCTCAAATCCTATCTTCACAAGATATTTGTGTAGTCTCTCATACCATGCTCTAGGTGCTTGCTTCAAACCATAGAGTGCCTTCTGCAATTTGCAGACCATATTCATGTTTTCATCAACAAATCCCTCTAGTTGTTCTATGTAGACTTCCTCTTCTAGTATACCATTTAGAAAACCAAGCTTCACATCCATTTGGTAGACTTTGAAAGCTTTGTAAGAAACCTATGCAAGTAGTGTTCTTACTCCTTTCATTCTTGCAACAGGGGCAAATGTTTCCCCATAATCTAGTCCTTCTTCTTGTGCATAGCCTTTTCAAACTAGTCTAGACTTGTTTCTTATTATCTCAACATTCTCATCAAGTTTTTTTCTAAAAACCCATTTGGTACCAATTACATTCTTATTAGCTGGTCTAGAAACTAGGTCCATGTTTTGTTCTTCTCAATCTAGTCTATTTCTTCTTCCATAGCTTTATACTAGTCATCATCTTGTAGAGTGTCTTTCATTGTTTTAATCTCAACCTTGCTCAACAGGAATGATTCATTCCTTAGTTTTTTTCTTGTCATTGGTCTAGCATCTTTGTCACCAATAATTTTTTCTATAGGGTTATGTCTCCTCACATACTTGGCTAATCTTGGTTCTGTCCTTCTTTCCATGTTTAGTTCTTCAGTTTTAGAGTCATTTTGCTCTTCTTATCTTGTATTTCATGTCTTCCATCTATACTATTTTCAAAATTAGAATGTGCATTTTCTTCATTCTACAACTTGACTTCTGAATGTAGCTCAGCATTTACTGGTTGTCGCTTGGCTGATACTGAAACTTGTTGTTGATTCCCAACTTGATTGGTAGCATTATCTTCAACAGTCATTCCTTCATAGAAGCATACAAAGGATCTATAATCTTCTAGTTTCTTAGTTTCATCAACCTGAATTTTTGCATGCTCATCAAAATTTACATTTGCACTCTCCACAATCTTGTTAGTGTTAGTATTCAAACACTTATATGCTTTGCTTCTAGTGGAGTATCCAAGGAATATGCCTTCATCACTTTTTGCATCAAACTTGCCATTTCTAGTATCTTTAAGAATATAGCATTTACAACCAAATACTTTGAAATATTTTACATTAGGTGAGTGACCATACCAAAGTGTTGCATTTGTTCCTTTCTTGACTTGAACTCTATTCAGGGTGTAAATAGCAGTACTTATAGCTTCTCTCTAGTACTTTAGAGAAACAATTTTCATCATCATCAAAGTTCTGGCATAGTCTATCACTAATCTATTTTTTCTTTCAGTAATATCATTTTGAAATGGAGTTCTTGGTGCTGATGTTCTTCTTTTGATACCTTTGCAATTGCATAATATTTCAAATTCTTTTGATATGAACTCTCCTCCTCTGTTTGATCTTAAGCACTTAACACTCTTTCCTATTTACTTCTCAACTCTGGCCAAGTACCACTTAAACATTTGAAATGCATCAGATTTTTGCTTCAAAAAAAACTCTTAGTTTTTTCACCTTTTCCTATTAGATTACCATTAGTGTCATAGATTTTGGCAGTTTTGTTTCCAAATTCTACTTTGCAACCTATATTGCATATCTGTGATACACTCAATAAATTGTAATTCAATCCTTCAACATAGTATGCATTATCACATGAAATTTTCTCTGTAAGTTTAATTGAACCTTTTCCTTTAATTTTACATGGAGCATCATTTCCAAATCTAACACTATTTCCATTATACTGGGTAAAGGTAACAAACTTATGTTTATCTCCTATCATATGATCTGAGCATCCACTGTCTATGATCCACTTATCATTTTTGTTCACACAGATTACTAATTTTGTTGCTTCATCTTCATCTAATTCATCCTTCATGGCCACATAGACTACTTCATCATCATTCTCATCAAAATCATCTTCAACAAGGTAGCATCTTTTGCCTTCGTCTTTGTAATCTTTTCTATCATCTTCTCTCTTGTTCTTGTACTTGTTTGCTTCCTTGTAGTTTTTCTTCTATGTACACCTTGTAGCAATATGAACTACTTCATTACAATTGAAACAAATGATAGGGAGCTTACCTTTGAATTTACCTTTGCCTCTATGGAATCTTCTAGCTAGTAATGCTTCCAATTGTTCTACATCTTCCTCATCTATGCTGCTATCACTAGATGCATGTTTTCCTTTTCTACTCTTCTTCTTAGATTTCACCTCCTTAGTGTATTTCAATGTCATCTTGGCCTTAAAGGCAGATTCAAGGTTCTTAGGTATGTACTTGTCAAAGTTGGATAACTCAAATGTAGTAAGTCTTCCCACTATACCTTCAAAGGTTAGTGTGTTTTCTTGTACACACCTTAGCTCTTGGATGGTTGAAACTCTAATAGCATAGATAGGGAGCAGGGTCCTTAAGTATTTTCTATTGATAGTCTCTTCTTCTAATTGACTACCCAGACTTCTTATTACACTTACCACTTCTTTCATTCTGGAGCCATATTGAGCAACATTCTCACCTTCCTCTATTTTTATGTCATCAAACTTTCCTCTGAGGCTTTCTCTCTTTGCTCTCTAAAAATTCTAATCTCCTCCATAGATATTTGATAGGGTTTTCCACATCTTGAATGTAGTATCACATCCATTGATGTCATCAAATTCAGCATAGCTGAGTGCAGGTGCAATCTCCAACATTACCTGATTGTGCTCCTTTCTTTTGTTCAAATCATCTATAGAGAGGGTTCCAACTAGTTATACATGCTCCACTCCAATTGAGTTTTTTACATAATCACCTATTGATCCAAGGTGTAGTTTCATCAAACTTTCTTGTGCAGTGAAGTTGTCTTTGTTAAGCTTGGGAACTTCACTCTTGGACATCTTGATCTTCCTGCTTCTAGTACCTTGAAACTAAATCAACAGATAGCTCTTATATGAATTATTAGAAATTCTGCAAAATAATTGAGAGGGGAGGGGGGTGAATCAATTATTCAAGGTCCTAATGTCCTATTCAAACTTTTCATCAAGTAAAGTGTGACCATAAAACTATTAATTCATCCAAGTTTAAACACTCCTATTCAACAAGTTACTATGAATAAACATGCAAGCATAACACATAACATAGTGATTTACATGGAAACCCAATTTCAGAAAAACCACCAATAACATGCTACTCAATTCTCACTCTTCTAAAGTGATGCCCTATGAAAGGTCTACTCTATTAAAGGCTACAACACATTGTTAAATGTGACCTGGTTAAAGGATTTAACCACTTTATTAGAAGTGAGATTGGTTAGAGGACTTTAGAACATTCACTTGGAAATCCACCTTGTTAAAGGATTAACAAATGGTTGTTAAACCAACCTAAGTCCATAGGATTTTCATTTACCTTAACTGATATGATTTCTAGAGAGTAACAATAAGGGATTTTGACCTAATTGCAGTGTACAACTTATCTTGCAAATTATAGATCACTCTTCAGCTCATAACATTACTTGGCTTTCAGCCTCTTTAGCTTTGACAGCTTGTCCTCCTGTCAAACTTTGTCTCCTTGAGTCCCCTTACTCAATGTACTAGTGCAATTCTCTCTTTCTAATCACTTATAGAAGCAGAGTCTCTGTGCTTTGTTCTTCCTTCTCCTAGATGTCTTCTCTTTGACATCCTTCAACCACTATACAATTTGGCACACCAGAAACTCTTGCTTCTTGGTCTGTGACTTCTTAAATAGAAGTCTAAAATTGGTTTTTCCACTTGATTCTTCCCTCCTTTTAATTTCAATTTGAGTGTTTTAGGTAGGATTCATTGAATCTAGCCCACATTTTGTTCCTTCTAGAACCATCATGACGAATCGTCTTGAATTCACTCAAAAATTATTTACATAAAGTTCGGTGCCACCAGCTCAACATCCTTATCCTCCAACTAGTTTACAAAATTCAAGGTAACAACTTTGTCAGCTCAGATCTGGTGAATCTTTGACTTTTCCAATAATGTAGCACCTTGGCACTTATTGAAATTTTGGTGCTTGACACATATTGTGTTACTCAGCACCAACTACATTTTACTGATGCTTGACACTTGAAGTTTACTCAGCACCTACTAAGATTTTCTGACACTTGGGTCCTTCTATATCACTCAACACTTGAAGTTCACTTAGCACACACACTAGGTTTTGCATTTTCTCGACTCTAACTAAAATTTTCTTAGCTTAAACTAGCTTACTTGGCACTCACTAATGAACTTAGTTTAAGCTTTGCAATTAACATTGTTGCAACTTATTCCTCCAAAGTTTCTAAGTGTGGCCAACCTTTGTATCTTTTAGTATGTTATCAATACATCATTTAACCAATGCCTTAATTGATCCTTGCACTTCATTATGAAACCATAACTCAACCTTTCCCTTAGGTGATTTTGCTACATCTTGTTGATTAAATCCTTTTCATCAATCAACTAAGTGATAGTACTTAAATCTTATAATAAATTGACATTCCTAAAAATAGCATGTTTGACATCAATGATAAAACAATGATTGAAAACATTTTGTTAATAACATTCTCCCTCTTTTAATCAATCTTCTTCTCACTATGATATTTTCAATCAAATTTCCAACAGAACTTTGTTGCATAAAAGGAAGAGGTCAAATCTCATTACACCAAAGAACTTGTATGTGATAATGTCTATTGGGTTGAAGGACTAAAACATAATCTATTGAGTGTGGTGCAACTAATCAATATTGGATTCAAGGTGGAATTCATGCATGGCAAGGCAAGACTGCTAGATGACAAAGGAAAACTGATTAGATTAGGCAAACAAACAAAAGGTAACCTATTTTATCTTGATCTTGGTGAGTGCTCATGTTTTATTGCTCAAGTTGAAGAAAGTTGGTTATGGCACAGAAGGTTATGTCATGTAAATTTTTATGACATGGTGAAGATAAGAAAACTCAAGAAAGTAAGAGGCATTCCTAGTATGAAGAAACCTGATGTTGGTCTATGCAAGAATTGTTAGATTGGCAAAATGAGAAAGACTAACTTTAAAAGAAAAAACTATCAATCTGAAGATATTTTGGAAATTGTGCATACTGATTTGTGTGGACCTATTGAAATAGAAAGCTATACTAGAGAAAAATTATTTATTCTTTTTGTTGATGACTATTATGTACTTAAGAGAGAAGTCAGAAGCATTTGAGAAATTCAAATGGTATTTGGCAAGAGTAGAGAAGGAAATAAGAAAAAGATTGAAATGCTTAAGGTCAGATAGAGGTGGTGAATTCATCTCCAATGAATTCAATATCTTTTGCATTGAAAGAGGAATAAATAGACAAGTATTAGCCCCTAGAACTCCCAAGCAGAATAGAATAGCTAAAAGGAGGAATAGATCTATCATGGATTTTGCAAGGACTCTAATGATTGAAAATAACAATGTTATTAAATACTTGAAGAAAGCTATCAGCACTATAGTTCATACCTTAAACTAAGTACAGTTGAGGAAGGACTCATTTAAAACCCCCTATGAGTTATGGTATGGTTATAAACTCAATGTAAGTTACATAAAAGTATTTGGAAGTAAATGTTACATCTTGAAAGAATCTAGAAAAGGAAAATTTGATGTGAAAGGTGATGAAGGTATATTTTTTAGATATTCTTGCAAGAGTAAGGCATATAGATGTTTGAATTTATCTACTCATAAAATCATACAAAGTGCACATATGAAAGTTGATGAATTTATAGAAAGGACTAAAGAAGAAAGCAAAAAGGAACTAGAGGATTACAAGAAATTTGTTTACATTGAACTTGATACATTGCCAAAAACATCTGTCAATCAGGAGACTACTACTCTCAAGTCTTCCACAGTCATCGAATCACAAGAAGTTCAGATTGAGTCACAATCTAAAGCTATTGAGCCAATGCCTACTGAGTCTGAAGGACCCGAGCTGCAGAGAGAACAACCAAAGCCAGAAGTTGAAATTCAAAATGAAGATAGTAGAATTCAATCAAAAAGCAAAGAACCTATATCGGCCAAGTATGTCAGGAGGCATCATGCACCAGATCAAATTATTGGAGATAAATCAGAAGGTACTATGACAAGAATTAAGCTAAAAGGTACTTGTTTACTTGCTGATTTTGAACCTAAAAATGTCAAATATGCATTAGAAAATGAAAGTTGGATTGAGGCTATGAATGAAGAGATAAAGCAAATAGAAAAGAACAAAACTTGAACTCTTGTACATAGGCCTAAAGATAAAAATGTGATTGGAACAAAATGGGTATTTAGGAATAATTTGAATGAAGATGGTATGGTATCAAGAAACAAAGCTAGATTGGTATGTAAATGATACTATTAAGAAGAATGCATTGATTATGGTGAGACTTTTACTCCTGTTGCAAGATTGAAAGGTGTCAGGACCTTACTTGCATATGAAGCACATAAAGGATTTAAGGTATATTAGATGGATGTTAAATTTGCATTTCTCAATGGTATTCTTAATGAAGAAGTCTACATTGAACAACCTGAAGGTTTTGTTGATCCAAACAAAAAGGACATGATCTACAAATTGCAAAAAGCATTTTATAGTCTGAAACAAGCTCCTAGAGCATGGTATGAGAGGTTTCATAACTACCTTATTCAAATTGACTTCCAGAGAACTAATTATAACAATAGCTTGTACATTAAGGAAGGACTAGATAACAAGATTTTTTTGGTAGAGATATTTGTGGATGATACTTTGTTTATAGGGAATGATGATCTATGCAAAGAATTTTCAGAGCAAATGAAAAAAGAATTTGAAATGCCTATGTTTGGTGAAATTAAGTTCTTTGTTTGTCTTTAGATACAGCAGAGCAAGAATGGTATCTACATTACTTAGTCTAAGTATATCAAGGAGATACGCAATAAGTTTGGTATGGAAGATTGTAAACCAGTTGGAACCCCCATGTGTACTAGATTAAAACTTACCAAAGATGATGATTCAAAAGAGGTAGATCAAACCTTATATACATCAATGATTGGAAAATTACAGTATGTAGTTCATACAAGGCCTAATATTGCTCTTGCAGTTGGTATAGTGGAAAGATTTTTGGCAAAACCTAGCGAAAATCATATGATGACAATCAAAAGAATCTTGAGATACTTGAAAGGAACTAAAGATTATGGCTTATGGTATAAACTTGGAGGAAATCTATACTTAAAAGTGTTTATTGATGTTGATTGGGCATGAAACATTGATGACCGAAAGAGTACAAGTGGTGGAGCATTCTTTCTTGGAAAGAGGTTGGTATCTTGGATAGGCAAAAGGAAAAATTGCACATCCCAATCTATAGCAGAGGTAGAATATGTTGCAGCAGCAATAAATTGTTCTAATATTGTTTGATTTAAATAGTTGTTAGAAGGAATGAAAGTTGAGATCAAAGAACCATTTTTCATGTTTTGTGATAATACAAGTGCAATTAACATATCCAAGAATCCAGTGATGCATTCCCAAACCAAGCATATTGCTATAAAATATCATTTTGTTAGGGAATTGGTGTAGAACAAAGAAATTAGATTGAAATATGTCCATACAAAAGAATAGATTGCAGACATATTCACCAAGCCATTACCTAAGGATGCATTTTTGTATATAAGATCTGAAGCTCACTAAAATAAAGTTTTGCTGATCCATCAATAGCAACCAAGTTGAAGATCTATCAGTTGATGCGACATAGTCAAGAGGACATTGCATATAAATTAGTACTCAAGGTACATTGATACTCATTTGGTATGTGTTGTCTTTGGCATGTGTTGTCAAAGAGGGAGAGTTTACTATCATATCTTTCTAAAATTTGTTTGAGAGAGAGTTTACTATTTGGAGAAGAACCTATGTAATTCCTTCACAGAGGGAGATTATTGCATTAGACAAGTTTGTGGCATAAAATCTAAGAGGGAGAAAACTTTCTATCAAAGAAAATCTTGTTTTCAAATTTCATTATGCTATGACATGTTGTGTTTCCATCAATGCCAAAGAGGGAGATTGTTGGATACAATTGTCTAATTGTGTGTTGTCCTCAATGTTACACAAATGTCATATTAGTTGGTAAACAGTGCTTACCAAGCTCATTTGATCAGCAAGGCAATTTTTCTTGTCTACCAAGCATTCCTAGAGATTACTCTATGAAAATAGTGTCTACCAAGCTCATTCGAGCATCGAAGGAAAATATGGTAGAAAGCAGTGTTAATCGAGCTCTCATGGTTAATGAAGGAAAAGATGATCAGAGTTAGTGTCTACCAATTTCACTTAGCTGCCAAAGGATTTTGCAAGTTTGTAGTGTTAACCAAGTGTTTGTTGGTTAACACAGGAAATTATTTCAAGATCAGTGCTTACCAAGTAGGGTCGGCCAATGAAGGATTTTGTTGATTTGAGAAATGAAGTTTAATTTATTTCAAGTATTGATTCTAGCTGACTGTGGTAATTTTTATTGGTCATTGTAACTTGTAATTGAGCCAACTTGATAATCTAAAAGGTATAAATATAAGGTCAAGTTGAGATTCTAAAGTATGAGTGAATATGCAAGTGTATTGATTGTTTGGAGAGGAAAGTGTGAATGAACTTGAAGGATGGTCAAATATCTTTGAGGAGTAGCAAAGTCATATTCAATTAGGAAGGATCTAGTGTGAAGCAGAACAGATATTTGTAATCAGCAATTCAGTTGCATCTCATTCAGGTCATTTCATTGTTACTTTCTTACCACTGTAGCAATAATTCTAAAATCTCTTAGCAGAGTTGGTTTAACAGCTAGTTTTAAATCCTCTAACAAGGTGATAGTTCCATTGAATTATTTTAGGACCTCTTGCAAGGCCACTCCTAACGAGGTGATTAAATCCTCTAACAATGTCACACTTAACAGTGTGTTTTGTAACCTTTAACCAGGTTGGCTCCTAATAGGGCTCACTTCAGAAGAGTGAAAATCAGTAGCTAGTTACTTGGTGGTTTTTCCTATATTGGGTTTCCATGTTAAATCTTGGTGTCTCATGTGTTCATGTTATTTCTTTTATGCTTGCATGTTAATAACTATGAATGTTTAAGATCAATAATAAGTAACATACACTGCATTTACCAATTTACAACATTTTAAGTATGTTTACCAAGTGACAGCAGTAACTAGTTTTATTAGATATCTAAGGAATCTGTGGATTTTTTTTTGTGGTAACTGATTCACCCCCTCTCAGTTACTCCATCTATATTTCCAATAGTGTCCACTTGGAAAACTTCCCCAAGAAATTAAAAGCATCTCTCTAATCTACCCCCTCAACTGATAAATCAAATCCTTACTCATTTTGCCTTCCTAAAGCACAAAGTATCATAGATATTTGATGGAAATCATAACTGATTGCAAAAGAAAAAAATCTCTAAGAAGCTC
Source organism: Cupressus sempervirens (assembly GCA_028749045.1). Classification (NCBI taxonomy): domain Eukaryota; kingdom Viridiplantae; phylum Streptophyta; class Pinopsida; order Cupressales; family Cupressaceae; genus Cupressus; species Cupressus sempervirens. Next base: position 971,150,771 of record CM053792.1, on the reverse strand, counting down.
CATCAAAAAGAAAAGAAATAATGAGAAACTAGAGGCAAAATACATCATTATGCATCAAATTTTGAACAAACTAAGCCAACTACACAAATCAAATGTATCCCAATTGAATTCTGTAACTGCATTGATTAAATCATTTCCTGCAACTAAACATCCCATTAAAAATACAAAAACACCTATAGCATGCACAAATGACCACTTGTGCAAAAAGCAACTCTAGAATCAAAAAGTTCATCTCTTGCCGATTCCAACGATATATTAGAGTGCATATTTTAGGTAAAAATTTTGCCTCTAGCAAACATTTGAAAAATTGGCCCACAACTATGAATAGAGCAATTAAAAGAATTGAATTTGAATTTTTTAAAACATTTCTATAGTCTGCACTATAGAAAATCACCATTTAAAACAAAAAATTTCAAATCTAGAATGCACGTTCAGAACTAGAAATAAACAAAAAAATATATACCCTTATACCTCACTTGACCACCCATGTGACACCATGTGTCAAATAGTGATAGGTCATCTAGTCGCTGGCTAGTCCCATGACACCCACAACCTCTAGCCAAATTTTAGCTTTTCTAGGAGCTCACCATGTCATTTGCCCAAGAAACCTCCTATTTTCCAGTGGCAACATGGCGACCACTAGATTCTGGCAAGTTTTTCGACGAGTGTACTTGGTCAAATTTTGTTATTCTGGCAAGTTTTTCGACGAGTGTACTTGGTCAAATTTTGTTTACCTCATTTTTCCATTTGGCCATGGTAGGCCTCTCCTTAGATTCTATGGCTTACAAAAGCTGATGTCGTATTACACACTAAGCTATGTTAGTGTTTTAGTATTTAAACATTTAAGAAAACACCTCCATAGTGAATGTGGGAAAAATCGATTTTATTTCCCTCTTTTACAATTTTTTTCTTTGTTAGTGGTGCTCCTTCTGTGGTTGGTCATTTCTCTAACAACCCTTTCCTTTGTGTAGGGTGCTCCTTCTTGACGTGCCTACTGATGGTCTTCTCACTTGAGCAGAGGTGGACATCTAGTGTTTTAGGCTACTATCAAGCCATCTCTCCTGCTTGCAGAGCTCTCTAATTTTTAAACTGAAAGTCATAGTACTTGGATAAAGCCCACTTCCACGTATTTCCTCTAGAAATTTGGTAGTATCTTCCATTTCTGGTGGGCCCAGATAAAGACCACTAAATCTACACCTATCGAACTTCGTTGCATGCTTTGCATTCTCTATGGCACTCGATTGACTAACATTAAGGCGAGCATGGGAATGAAAGCAAAGACTTGCTTCTACTGCAATCAAGGCTCCTACCCAATAGAATTAGAACTCCCGACAACTAATCTCCTTATGTCGTATCCTATCTTACAGCTTCAAAGGTGTCTCCCTTTGACTTCTGTTGTTGTTCTCCTTACGTAGAGTTCTCCCTACCATGATTTGATGTGCTCCCCTATAGATTCCTCTTTACTATCGCCTTCCATCTATGGTGGTCTTCTTTGACTATGGGGTTGTCTTCACATCTCACGTTGCAGCTTTTCTCCTCTCATGTTTTGCCTTTCTTGATTTTTGTTTGATGTGGGCTCCTTGTTTCGCTTCAGATATGGTAACCCACTTTCAGCACCATCTTTCTCTGATGGCGCCTTCATTTTGTATGCTGCCATGGATATTTCAAATGCTGAGCCATTCTCTTGTTCAACACATCATCCTCCTTTTTGCTATCCACATCACATTCTTTCCTCACGTGCACTTTGCATAGATTCCCCAAGCTATGGGAGTTGTATGGCAGATCTTGCCACAAAATTCCTGCGCTTTCTTCTCTTCAACCTCATGGGTCTGCCCTGTCGTTCCTTCACTTCTAGGGATTTGAAAACCTGTTTATAGAGGTCCCGAGTTCAATTATTGGAATGCCCCATTGTTGCACCTTCTTGCACCCTACGACCATGTTAACACATTGACCATTTCATTGGGCATGAAGCGGAAAATTTGTAGATTTAGTAGGTTTCCACAAAATAGACATGGGCATTTGGTCTAGTTTTGTGTACTTTTAAGTTTAGCTGAATGTGGCTTTATTAAAGTCCAAGCATGGGTAAGGGACTCTTTATCACTTGGGTGTTCCACCTATTATGACAACTTTCAGCATTCTCAAGAAAGCTTTGAAAAAGAAAAGCTTCAGATGCAATCCCAATGCACTCAAAAAACCCACTTACAATAAATCCAATTATTAACTCCACATTCTTTGTGTACAAGGAAATATTAACAACTAATATATTATAACATTTCTTTTAAAACTTGATGCTCATTAATCTGCTGAATCTACACCTTCATAACCTCATGACATTCGGAACATGGATGTTTTATATTGCCTCTTTGATTATATTCAACTTTCTCTTATTTAATTGTGCATAACTTTCCCCTTTTACAACATCTTTTATTCGCCTTGAAACTTGTCAATCCTAGCCGAATTAGTCAAGCCCTAAAGTAGGTCTGGCTAAAAAAAACTTCTTGTTTTTGAATAGCTGACACTGTCAAATTGATCTCCTAAACATGCTCGATTGACTGGATTCAAATTTGAGTACCAGTCTGCCATTAAAAATTTATTTTATCATTTTCTGTAGACTGTTAATTTTAACACCAATGGGTCCTTTGACTGGCCTTAAAAACTAACCCAAACACCTAACCAGGCTTTGAAATCAAAACCACTAATTCTTTATTCCACATAGTTTCACCCTATTGAATCTCATCTCATGAAGAATTCTTAGTCAAAAGATATTGACTACTGAAGTTTCCCTTTCAGAACTACTTGCAAGAAAAATTGTCAGAAAACCATAAAACGCGTTTGAATTTGGCTTTGAAAATAGGGCAAACTGACACTTGGCAAAATGGGAATTGGGGCATTGATTCATTGTCATGAGGAGTGTATAAATCTGTCATTAGGGCTCATGATAAATAGATGAGTGAAAATGCCGATCAGTCAAAGTGGGCTACTTAAATTTGCAGACTGGAAATAATGGCAGAAAAACATTTTTTGCAAACATAATTGACCTAGGAAGGTGTGTACACAGATTCATCAGGATTTGAAAATTGTCACACTTAAATTATTTTTAGAGGATAACACAATGGTACAATCCATTTTATCTCACCTATCATGGATTTTGTGTTATGACATCACGAAAAGGGGTACTGACCAATTTGCCTTTCTTGACACCAGTAAAAAGATAGAAATTACATTTGGAATCACATTTGAAAACTGATCAAACGGATTTTTCATAAGCTCAAAATTGAAACATAATGTGTCTTTAACCTGTAAAATGTAGTGCAATAGGAATTTTTGCATTTCAATCAAGTGGGTCAAAGTTATAACAAGTCAAACAGGGCCTCCTAGAATTTTGAACAAGTCACATTAGCATGACAACAATAAATGACCAACTTTGAGGGATTCGAAACTCAGTCAAATGGATTCAAAAAAACTCAAAATATGAAACATGGGCTCTTTGGTATGGACACTAAACACTCCCAAAGTGGTGAGTCATGAAAAATTACTAGGTGCGAGATATTTAGTTGCAAACACAGCCTCCTGTCACTATTTAACACTTCAGCAAAAATGCAAAATTGGGCATTGCTCAAAATAGGACTTCAGAGAATGGCTAAGAGTGGAAATTTATCTTCATGGGATGCATAGACATAGTGAATGCATGGTGTTAGAAACATTAAACAACTCATAGGCCTCAAATGGATGGTCGGGTACACATGCATCAAAAAGCACTTATAGGGCTTAATTTTTCAATGGTACTCAAAATTGGGGCTACAATTTTGAATCCCAAAAGATTTGAGCCAATATTATTTATCCATAAAAAAAGAATGAATAGAGGGTTCACCATTCCAAGAGTCCCTCTAAAAATGTGCTATCCTAATATTGCCAATTTGCCACATTAAGTGCCCTATGATTACCTCTCAACTTTGCCATATGTTCCCATAAATGAGATCTTGTCGATGTATTGGGTACCATCAAAATCCTATTTGGATCCCAACTATCAAGATACTTAGCAACCATAATCCTATACCATGGTTTCTCAAGAGATATGTACAACTTCCAAATCAATTTCTCTCCCAAAGCTTGATTCTGTAGGGACATTTTTCAAAGAACTACTCCCTCATCCTCTTTTGGCAAGCAAGTAATATCCCAACTAATGAGGGGAATCTTCTTCTCATCCTTTACACCTTCCCAAAGAAACTTCTTGAATATACTTTCCAAGCCATTAATCACTCTACTAGGGAATTTATAAACTAATAAATAATAAATTGGGATAGTAGATAAAACTAATTTGATCATTAAAATTCTCCCCGCCTGAGACAACCATCTATTTTTCCAAGATGAACCTTTTCCACAAAATTTTTTAATAATGTCCTCCCAAAATATTTTATCTATTCATCTCACAAATAAAGGTATCCCTAGTTATGTAATCACGAAAATATCTTTCTCAAAACCAAAAATCTTTGAAATGGCATTCCTCCTATGATTGGTAGTGTTGAGGAAATAAATCTTTGATTTATGAATCTTCATGCACTGACTCGATTGCCTTGCATAAGTATCTAATACTTCTTTAATAATCTCTACCTCCTTAGTAGTTTCCTCCCCAAAAAAAATTGCATCATCTACAAATTGAGAATGTGAGAATGGCTCCAAACTATTGTGTACAAAAATACCTCTCCATATGTCAATCAATGTCTATATTTTAATGAGTTTGCCCAAAAATTCTACCATCAATACAAAAAGAAAAGGGGACAAAGGATCTCCTTGACATAACCCATTAGTAGCTTCCACAAACTAACTAATTAAAAAATATGGAAAAATTAACTGACAACATACAAAAAGATATTTATCTCATCCATTCTTGTGAGAAACTAATTCTAGAAAGAACTTGCCATAGGAATTGCAATATAACTTTATCATATGCTTTGCTAATATCAAGTTGGACAATCATACCTAGTTTCTTTAAGGATTACAAACTATGAACTAACTCATCTGCCATAAGAATGCTATCCACAATTTCTCTGCCTAGAATGAATCCATGATGTTCTTTAGAGATGATCTTGTTAAGAATCTCCTTGAGTCTATTAGCCATTTCTTTAGACAATATTTTTTAAAGAGCATTACAAAGTGAGATAGAACGAAAATCATCCATAGAAAGGCACTTCTATTCCTTGGGAATCAAAGCGATAATTGTGTTATTCAACTCCTTTAAAAAATGCCCCTGTTTCATAAAAGGTTCCACCATTTTGAGAAGATTGGAACCCATGAAATCCCAAAATTTCTAAAAAAATTCTAAAGGAAAGCCATTTGGCCCTACCACTTTTTAGGAAGGATTATCAAAGGTGTCTTTTTCTATTTCCTATAAAGTAAAAGGCTGCATGAGCCATGAGTTACCCTCATCATTTATGATTTTTTCTAGCAAGTTATTAGCGAGTTTGAAGAATTACTAATCTCTGTATCATGTGAGGCTCCTAATAAAGCTTGAAAATGACCTATCACAAAATGTTCTATTTCTTCTGGGCTATCAAAACACCTCCCCTACCCATTTTGTATGCTACTAATACTATTTGAAACTCTCTTCAATTTGATAGAGGCATTGATTTTTTTTTAATTCAAATCCCCCTCTTGAATTCATATCTTCCGTGACTTATCTCTCCAGTATATTTCTTCTCTATGTAGTAATTCCATAAATTCATTTTTAAGAGATTGCTCTTTTTAAAATTCCTCTTTAGATATGTCACCAATAAATACAATCTAGTTGAGATCTTCAAATTTAGCCTCCACCCTAAGATTTTCTTGAAAAATATTTTTAAATGTGTGCTTATTCTATAATTTTATTTTATTTTTGATCCACTTAACTCTTTGAACAAAAGTGTAACTCGAAGTACCCTTATAAAAGTTAATGTCTTTCCATCAACCTTCGATATTGGTAAGAAAGCCCTTGTCCCACTACTACATATTCTAGAAATGAAAGCTACTTTTAGGACTCCTAACATCATTCAAAAAACTCAATTGAATAGGGAAATGATCAAACAAGGAAAAACAAAGAATGCTTGCATCTAGATGGATGGAGGAGTTGATTCATTATGGCCCTATCAAAAATCTATCCAATCTCTCACAAATCCTAGAAAAAAATTCCCTTCTATTAGTCCAAGTAAATCTACCATTAGTTGGTACCACATCAAATAATTTTTTCTGAACCATGAAATCCTTGAAATTAGCCATGACTTGATTTGACATTCTCAATCTACCCACCTTGTCCTCCAAATCCAAAATTGCATTAAAGTCTCCAGTAACTATATATTTATCATCCTTAATATCAGAAATCTTAGAAGATATAGTTGTCCACAACTGTGATTTGGCCTCTATTTTGATCAGACCATAAACATTAAATATATGGAAATTGAGATTATCCTTTTTGCATAGTACTCTACCATATAGCCATTTTTCATGTTTTTCTGATTTGTGCATCTGAGCAGACTTTGGCTTCCACAACAATCCCAAACCCACCCTCATCCATTGGTAGCCTAAAAGTATCCTTCACAATTATTGCATGAACAAAGAAAGCTAAGAGCTTTTTCCAAAAAAAAAATATTTTCTTGCAAAAGAACAATATCACTATCAAATTTAAACAACTTTTATTTTATCAAGCATATTTTTTCAAGAGCCAAAAGGCCCCTGATGTTCCAAGTAACAATCCTCATTTCTCTCTAAGGGAGATCCCTGCTCCCTTGGTCTTCTTCATGAAATCTACCAAGATAACAATCCTTTTTTCCCTGGCCCTATCCTCTCTTATCTACCTGTGCAATCTCCTTCCCCTTCAATCTTTGGCTTTTCCTAAAAGAACATTAGCTAACTGACTTATCACTCTTGGTTTAGCTAACTGACTTATGACTCTTGGTTCTATATTTTCTAAATCATCACCCAACTAAAAAATTTCCAATGAATCCATATCACATTCTATCCCCAAATCTGAATGAGCCTTTTGATTTTGAATCTTTGTCAGTTTCTTCAATTTATCCTCCTTCTCCTAAACATGTTTGGAACATTCTCCTTCCTCCAATGGAGTGATATCTAGAGTAGATAGAGGTGGATTATGTGGTTCCTTTGTAATTATTTTCTAAACCATTTTTGGTGGATTTTTTTAGGTAGCCATGCTTTGGTAGACTTCACAAATGCTCGAAAATTCACCCTGGTATGGGATTTTAGGCCACATATATCGCACACCGTGGAAGATGTTTCAATTTCAACTTTTTGTTTCCAAGAACAATTTCCTCAATACATAAAAATGAAGGAAGGAATGGACTAAACCACTACAATATTTATATGTGCATATAGATAGGAATCATTATCAATAATTATTTCATCAACCTCCAAAACCATCTCCAAAAATTTCCCTATGCATTCAAAATCTAGAATCTCCCTAATAGTCTAATGGTAAATTTTGTACAACCAAATCCATATGGGCTTTTGGTACACTGCTAATGGAGATGGATCAAATTTTTTTGCCATGGTTGCAAATATAAAGGAAGCAACTAACAAATTCCAATTTTGTTTCAGGATTTGTTCTCGCTCCTCAACATTTTTTTAAATGGCTATTGAAAAGCCCTTAGGAATAAATTTGATAACAACTTCCTTACTCCATTCGTCCCAGACCCATTCTCTGATCAATTGTCTCTTCAAACTATCTCCCACAAATTTACCAATAATTGTTGATTTCTCCCATATCATTCCATCCTCCTTGGTTTCCATAGGAAGTTCAATAGCTATGTTTTTCGCATTGTTCCTCGAGTCCCTCCTGGATTGATTAGGTTTAAATGCCTCTCTCTACCATTCCTCTATTCAAAAATGTCATTGTTGAAATTTCTTTTCCATTCACCATTTTGCATTCTTAATGATCGGGAATAATATAATCATTGTATTTTCTCTAGCTATGTGATTCCATTCTTAACTCTTCGACCACCCTTCCAAGGATTATGTTGATGATAATTCCCATTCTATTTGCATTCAAGTGATGGAAGAATAAATAAAATAAAATAATTATTATGTTCAATTTGAAATTTTTTAAGAATATATCAAAAAAAAATTCCAAATAATTTTTTATTTAAATTTTATATTTGCACAAATTAAACTTTATACTATATTAACAAATTGAAACAAAAAGTTTATATAATGAATCAAAACTTCCTAGAGAATCTTAATATCTCTTTTTCAATTTATCTTAAATTTTGCATAGCATAATTGAAAAGTGCTAATAAATAAATACTATATCATAGTAATGACATTCTAGTATCTTTTGAAAACTATATGCGATATACTTTAGAGCTTTCCAATTGGATACTTATCAGTCCTTGCCTTTCATACCAATCATTATATTGTATGGTCTACCCTATTTTTCCCCTTACGATTATTTTTCATTTCATTTATAATTTTTGGGGATTGGTTCTCTAAATATTGAATGTAGGGAGATAGAAGATGGACAAGAATCCAAAACACTTATTGAACTCCCATTGGTACTTCTTCCTTCATTTAATCAACTCTATCTACCATGTCACCTTTCTTTAGTAGACACAAAGAGTTTGAATGCCTTTGCTTAGTCTTAGTGTTTGTGTCCTATGAGATATTAGGGGATCAAGGTACTTCTAGATTCAAAGAAGAGTTGGTCCCTCCCTTTATATAGGAGTTTCTTATCATTAAACTTGAGTGATTTTATTAACTAGTAACCACAAGGAGATAAATGGCCCAAATTGATTCATAGCAATTTCTACAACTCTTGCTACTTCTCACCCTATCCCCTCCCACCCTAGCCCCATAGAACCAAGATTTGATTCAGGGGATAGTTTTGGATTTCATGAGTTAGCGTTGTTTTATATGATTGAGAAATAGTTTGCATAACTATTCTTCTAGGTCAACCCTTCATGATGAATTACAAAGAAACAAGACCACTTGACTAATACAATATATATATATATATATATATATATATATATATATATATATATATATATATATATATATATATATATATATATATATATATATATATATATACACACATTATTTTAGTCTCTCCTATTATCTTCCCCTATCTATCTATATGTCATGTCCCCATTGCCCTATCTTCCCTCCCCCATGATGAATGTATTTCATATATGTGTTGTAAGATGACTATTCATATTGCTAAAGGTATATATGTTGTTCTAGTAAAAAAATGAAAAGGTTTAAAACTATGGCTTCAAGAGCCCATTCTCAATTGCTTACACATGAAAACAATCAATGCTAGATATCAAAATACCAAAGTTTGAGTGGAAGTGCTAAAAAAAAAGGGAAAAGATATTTTCTCCATCTTTTCTTTGAAATTACTAAGATCAAATGCAATATTATTTCTTGTGGTACACATATGAGAAAACATACCAACATAAGAGATTTCACTCAAATCTTTCAAAACCCTACTTGGGGTGGTGACGAAGAGAGAACACAAGAAGAGAGTAAAATTATAGTGCTAAAATCAAAGAGATTCTTTTATTTAGTTTATGTTTATTTTATCCTCAATGAGAGAGTGGAACTATAAGGCATTTTTTAGCATTTTTCTCAATTTTTTTTATCTTAGAACCATGGATTTTTTGAGCTCTTATACTTTTGTTAAGTGTAAATATTTATATAGTTCTATGTTTTTCATAAATTTTAATTGTAAAATAATATTATTAAATGATAAAATTATAAAATATTTTATTGGTAATGTTCATAATAGTAAAATATAGAAAAGAAGTATCTTTGGTTGACTCAAAAGGAGGATTCAAAACTTTATGAGTGTACTAAGTGTTCATAACATCTTTGACTTGGTTTTTGACCATTTAGGAACATGAAAATGGTATCTAGAGAAATGATATTTGCTAATAATAGGAAGATAACATATTTTAATTATAAATATTTATAAATTAAGAGTATAAATAATAATATGTTTAATATATAAAAAATGCTAATTATAATCTTTTCTTTTTTTTCATTTGTTTTCAAATGTTAATTATATACTATAATCTGTGTTTTTCTTTTCTTTTCAAATGTTACTATATAAGGTTATGTCCTTCGTAAAGTTTCTTGAACATTCTCATTAAGCAAATCCTTTGTGAAATTGTGATATTACTATAGGATTCAACTTGTAGTTTATGAGTAAACCCCATTAACCCTATGTTGTATGTGTAATACAAACATTAATTGTAAATTAATTTATGTTAAAATTATATTTATTTAAAAAATTATTATTATTAGTAAAATTAATTTGAATCATAAATATTTAATATTTTTTATGACATTATTTTAAATTTCAAGGTTCACTATTATTAAATAGTAGTTCCTGCTACTTACTAAATACTAAAATATATTAAACATAATTATAATAAAATAATATTATAGAGAGCCCACCCAAAGTCTAGCAGTGAACTAGGGTGACTTCCATATAGGAAGTCTTAAGTCCCACTCTCGCCTATTAATATACGTGGCCTAGCCCACTTTGCCAAAAATAAATATATTTAGGATACATGACATTAATGTGTTTAGTAGCAATTATATGTGGAGATTATAAAATACTTAAATGATAATTTTTTTTTTTTTGATATGCAACAACAGACTTAGAGTTTTCTTTTATGGATTTTGAGTATAGATTGGGGTGATTATGAGTTCATTTCTAGTTCAATATCAGTTGAGAGGACAAGACTCCATCAGTGAGTAATAAAAGTTATAGAAAAATTAAAATAATGCATTAATATGATTTAAAAATTATTTATCATTCATTTAGTCATTTTTTTGGGCAACTAATAATTATTGACCAATAATTTAGTCATTTATTTGATCATTTATATAGTCACTTATCTTTGTCTAACATTGTGATTTTACCTAATGACTAAATTAGTCATTTATTTAATCACTTATAAAATACAAAATATTATTAGAATTTGATCATTTTTAGTCACACCACTAAAATGTTTAGTCACAAAGTACATTTGTTTCCCAAAATTTTACTAGTGGTTACTAGTTTTGTACATATTATGGTTTTGGTCTTGGTAGTTTTGCATTTAGACATTGGGATACTTGGTTTGGAGGATTTTGAAATTAAGAAAGGGGCTAAACACATACTATATACTTTTAGCTATTTTACATCATTTTGTTTATGGATCAGCACCCATTTTTGGCTGCTTTTAATTTCTAAAACAAATAAAATAATTTTATAGTTAAACACTTCTATAGACAATAAGACTATAATACAAAAGGGTTTTTATTTAGTAATAACTTAAAGTATTGCAATCCCTTGCTCTAGACTTAGATAATTCATAATCAGTAAGAAAGCTAACAAATATCAACAATAAGAATGAAAATTATGCATTTTTTTTTGGTGTGCATGAGCTTTAAAAAAAAATGTATATTGTCTAAACCATCAATCTAGAAATATTGCTCACACATATAAACATAAAAAATGTTTAAAAAACTAAAATTGTATTAAAAAAGATAGCAATATTAATTTTACATCTATTTAGATTTTCAATAAACTATCATAGAATATATTTTCAATAAACTATCACATTGCAAAAAAATATCTTTGTAATGATAAACTATCATTATTAATCCTAATTATAAAATATAACATCGTATCTTTTACATTAATTACTTTCCAAAATGTCATTTATTTACCCAACTGTATATTACTAATGAATTCTCAACAAATTGCAGTTGCATTATTTAATTAATGATAAATTTAGATAGAAGGACAAGTTCATCTCTGTAACTAGATATACTTATTAATGGTATTGCCTAATGCTCGAATTTAATTGGTAAAAAAATGGCGGTTTTCTATCTCCCCGCTCGATTTTCAAAACTGCCATTCAAGCTGCCATTAATTATTTTCAGGTTTTTATTTAGCTAGCCTAAATTTAGATAAAAGTAATTTTTAGTTCTACATCTATAAATCATTATTACCAGAGATGAAGCATTGACGAGTGCTTGTGTTTAATTGCTGGCTTTGCAATATGTTAACAATGACACAGTTTTATTATTCAATCAGGTTTCTGGTGTGTCTTGCATGCGTATTCTTATCAGATTCGATAACAACCGCAGAGCTTCACAAATACACCTTCAATGTAAGTTAGCTAATCCGCTCCTATTTCCCCGTAACAAACGAAATACAACATTCCACTGCCCTTCAAGTTTATTTTGCAGGAAGGATGTTTTGCTTCAACTCGTTTGAAATTTTGTATTGTTTTTTTTTTAACTGTGTTTATTTTTAGGTCAATATTTGAGATCCTACTCAGTGATTCATAATCAAAAGATTTAATGATCAGATTCAATGATCTATGGTCTATCAACATTTTTTCATACCAGAGTCCTTTTTGAAGAGTTTGGTGTAATGATAAAGAATAAAATCTGTTTTTGTTTTGGATTTGAACAGATTGAGGAGACTTCTGTTACGAGGTTATGTCAGACGCATAAAATAATAACAGTCAATGGACAACTTCCAGGGCCGACTCTGTACGTCAACAATGGCGACACATTAATTATTGATGTTTACAACAAAGCCAACTACAATGCAACCATGCACTGGTAGAGCCAGTTTCTTAAACTTACACACATTTCAGTATAGTTTTTTGGACTATAAATGGAATTTTCTGATACAATACTCTTTCTTATTGCAAATGTTTAGGCATGGAGTAAGACAGATTCGTTCGGCGTGGGCTGATGGACCAGCCTATATTACACAGTGCCCAATACAGCCTGGTGGAAATTTCTCATACAAATTTAGTATTGTTGGACAGGAAGGAACGTTGTGGTGGCATGCCCATATTTCATGGCTCCGTGCAACAGTTCATGGTGCACTTGTCATATATCCTCAGCAAGGCCACTTTTATCCTTTCCCACAGCCTCATGCTGAGGTTCCCATCGTGCTAGGTAATATACTCCAACTACTTTCACAACAGTGTGAGTAAAAGTTTGAAATTCATTAAAAGCTTTCCTTGAATGAACTATGTAGGTGACTGAATTATAACTTCAAAATCATTGAATGAATTCCTGGAAAGTTTGGTTGATCTCTGTCTGTGACCGGTTAAGATGATATGCATGGTTGTATTAGTCACATAAAAGAGTAAGTATATTTAATATCTGATTCAAATTCGTAATGAGTTGCATTGTAGTCATCAAGATCAGTGATAGTTTAATTTACAATTAGGCAATTGTATTCATATTGTCTTAAGTATGTTTTTACAAATTGAGAGTTTATTTTTAATACATTTGTATTCATACTTCTACTATAATCTTTTACAATGTTGTTTATTCATTTTTTAAATATATTTTTTAAATCAAATGTTTTTCTTTCTTAAATATTATATTAAAAATAGTTGATAAAAGATGCTTTAATCTACTTTATATATATTTTTATTTCAATATTTCTATATATGTCATAGAATCTCATACATATTTTTCATACATCACATTCTTAGACATTTTTTAGAATATCATAATTGCTATACCAAAAATTGAGTGTGGCACATAGAATGTCTAATTGTTTTCTAAAGATAGTAGTGTATTCTATGACAGTTAATAAATTGAAACAGAAAATATTAAATTAATTTTACTACTTTCTCATTCATGTAATGCTTACATCACTTGTTCTTTAACATAGGTAAAATTTAAACACTAATTTCTTAATAGAGTTTTAAAAATTAGCCCCCTATTATATAACAAGTTGTAAATAATAACTGAGGTGATTCAACATTTTGACATCAAGTTCTAGTCTACATGTTATTTAAAAGACATTTATTGTTTGTTTTAATAATTCTATAATTTATAGTTGAATATTTATACATATATGTTACTTTTCTGTTGAGTAAATATGTTTGATGGTACTAATTAAAATATATACATGTGTATTCATTTTCTGTCATTATAGAATCTAAGCTGAGCTATTCTTTCAAGTTCGGTAATTTTTTTGAAATTTGTCTATACACTCTCATCTTGTTCTATGGATCGATCACCCTTACACATCACACACTAAGGAAAGAATTAAGAAAAAAAGAAAAAGTTAACTTTGACTATTTAACACTTTATCTAAGAATTAAACTTAGTGTATTATGTTAAACGATCAGCTATGGACAGTACCCAAACCCAACTTTAACTTTAAAAAATTCATCTAATACATAGGTGGATTTGAATTTTATTTGGCAGGAGAATGGTGGAACATGGATCCCATCAAGGTTGAATATGAAGCAAATATCACAGGAGCTGCACCAAATATATCTGATGCTTTCACCATCAATGGACAACCGGGAGACCTTTATCCCTGCTCAAGATCAGGTCCTAATCTCTTCCCTCACAAGAGAAATAAACGCCTTTAGATTTTCCATTAGAAAAGAACATCAGTTAAAGGAAATCCTCATGTATGCAGGAACATTCCAATTATACGTACAACATGGAAAAACCTACCTTCTGCGCATGGTAAATGCTGCAGTAAACAGTCACTTGTTTTTCAAGATAGCGGGACACAGTCTAACAGTGGTAGCTGTTGATGCCACCTACACAAAGCCATACACAACAGAAGTGATGTTCATTGCTCCAGGGCAATCTACAGACGTTCTACTCACAGCAAATCAGTGGGCGGGCAAGTACTACATGGCCGCAAAGAAATACACAACACAACCAGAGGGCTACTTTGATAACACCACAACAACCGCCATATTAAGCTACGATGGCTTCCAATTCTACACCAATCCAATTGTTCCTAATCTTCCACAACACAACGACACTGCAACGGTCACAACATTTACCCGGGCATTGCGTAGCTTGGTTTCACCGGCCTATCCGGTGGACGTTCCAAAGCACGTAAATGAGAGGCTCTTCATAACTGTGGGTCTCGGTTTGCTTCCGTGTCCAACCGGCGCAACCTGCGGTGGCCCTAATAACACAAGAATCACTGCCAGTATGAACAACGTATCTTTTGTCCTGCCAGACATTTCCATACTTGAATCCTATTACTTCAACATTAATGATGTCTTTACTACCGACTTCCCTTCAAACCCACCTCTTGTGTTTGATTATACTGGCGACGTGCCCAAAAGCCTTTGGGCGCCTGTTTCTGCCACAAAGGTGAAGGTATTAAATTATAATGATGCTGTCGAGGTGGTGTTCCAGGGAACGAATATTTTCCAGGCAGATAACCATCCAATGCATGTTCATGGTTATCATTTTTATGTGGTGGGAGAGGGTTTCGGTAATTATAATGCTCAAACAGATCCACTCACATTCAATCTCATTGATCCACCACAGCGTAATACTGTGGGAGTTCCTGTCAATGGCTGGGTTGCCATCAGGTTCAAGGCGGATAATCCAGGTAATGCATAAATAAATATAATCTAACATGGTTGTTTCTAGAATGTATACATATGAAATATGGCGTATTAAGATGATCTATCTAGTTTCTACAATGTATAGATATGTAAGTTATAATGTATTGTGATAATTCATGTATTGGTATAAATGTTAGGAACTCAGCCCAAAATGCTGCAACTTTCTCATACTTAGCTTTTATGTTACTTGAAACTCTTGCTTAAGGAATAACGTTATTATTATCTGTGCAGGTGTTTGGTATGTGCATTGTCACTTTGATGACCATGTAACGTGGGGATTGAATATGGTCTTTGTGGTGAAGAATGGAGCTACCCGTTTGGAAACTTTGGATCCTCCTCCTCCTGACCTACTCAAATGCTGATCTAGCAATGCCATGGCACCACCTTAGTTTATAAATTAATTATTTACCTCCTTATGTGTAAGAAGTCATGCATTAAGAGTGCCAAATTTACCTCCTTGTATGTAAGAATTGATGCTTTATAGTACTTAATATATTCAACGATGAATAATCAGTGATGAATCCTTCGATTTCCTTTCCATGTTGGACACTTCATGCATTGTTTTAGTAATGACACATTATATTTGAAATTAGACCATGAACCAATCTATGAAATCTAATGTTTAACCTGTACATGGCTATGTCTAGAAGCAAGTAGTTGTGTGTGAATCCATTCGTATAAGGTAATAGAGTTAATCAGAAAGATCTCTTTTGCAGCTACATTCATTTCATTATTATTATCAAAAATAGATGAAAAACAGCTTTATAGCTATGCTTAAACAGTGTTGTTACAATATGTGATAATGTCATGTCCAAAATACGGGGCAAAAATACGTAAATTTTTTTTTTTTTAAAGATTATTACACCACTAAGTTTGATATGTTTGTTTTCACAAGTTAAAGTATAAGTTCACCATTCTCCTAACAATACCGTGACATTTCATTTAGGCTTATATATTCAATGTGTAGGAATAGATTGTTAAATTAAACTTTCATTATCAAATTGATTTCGACGTTTTTTTCTTTATTACATTAATTTTAAACCAATATATATAAATAAATCAAATTATCCTAAACACATAATACTAAACAACTATCTAAACTAGTTACATTATCTAACATCCATCATTTTTTTTAAACACAACATTGTCTACCATAAAACATACTAATCAAATCTAGTTATATATTCAACACTTAGAGTTTAATCTAATAATCTAACTCAATTTTATAACCTTTACTAATTTAAAACATTTCAAAAAAATAACACTAACTTTCAATTTAAGAACAATATAATCACTAACATTAAATTAAACTAATTAACTAATCTCTTCTACTAACTTTAATTAATACTAAAATTCAAATTAACAATACTAATTAAAATATAACATATAATATACAACTAACTTTTATAATATCAAAACCATTATTAACTTTAATGCAATAACATTATCAAATTTTTAAAAAATTACTAAAATCTAATTTTAAAAACATTACAAAAGACACACTTATATTAAAACTAAATTACACTAATTAAACTTTTAACTAACACTATTTAAAAAAAAAAAAAAAAAAAAAAAAAAACTAATATTCAATAATACCAATTAACTTTTAACTAATACTAAAATAAATATAATTATTACTAACTACAACTAAAATTCTATTAAATTCAAAATTACTCATATTTAAAACTTATTAATTAAATTTTTGAAAATAAAACTAACTAAAACAAATCCTAAACTAACCTACCCACCAACCCCAATAACTCCCTACATCCATTAACCCACCCTCCCCCCCCAACACTATCCAACTAAGCCACATCACACCCCTGCCAACCCTAAGTGCTTTAAAAGCATCTGCGCAAGCTTTTAAGCTACCAATCCCACCCTACCAATCCTAACTGCCCCAAGTGGAATTCCACTCTCCCAAGTACAAGACTAAGTGGGTGGAAACTACACATGGCCCAAAGGATATTAGACTTGCATGCCAGCCAATGGATACAATAAAGGTAAGGGTTTTAGTCAAATCAAGAGATGGCCAATGTTTATAATGAAATATTTTTTTCTTTTTTAAACACATTTACTCCCAACTAACATCCTGTCTAACTACCACTAGCCCGCAACGCTCAACTATATATGGAGATATAAAAGAGTAGTAGCTTCAGAATCAAATAAAATAGCAACCATACTACCATGTATTATACTTATAGCCTTGATAATTGTGGCCTGATGCTCAACCTAGTGGTTGTCAACTACTGCAAAAAATTTGTGGGGTCTACCCATATCACCAACTATCAGCTCTAAAATAGCCCCTCTTGCAACCATACTACCTTGTATTATACCTATAGCCTTGATAACTGTGGCCTAATGCTCAACCTGACAGTTGTCAAACTCTGCAAAAACTCTGTGGGATCTACCCATATCACCAACTATCTGCTCTAAAATAGCCCCTCTTTAACCATCAGATGACTGTCCTTGCGGACACTCTAGCTATACAACTCATGCCACCACAAGTCTAGCATGGACCTTGGGTATAAGACCATACACCTTATGATCTAGACTGTTTTGGGCCTCCTGACCTACTAGATCCACTATAACCACCCTTGAAAGATTGCTGAGTCTTTGTTGACTATGACTGTGGGGCCTATACCTTCTAATCCTATTTGGGACCTTGTGAGGGTTTCTATTGTTGTTGTTGTGGTTTCTGCTATTGAGACTATTGGCCCTTAGAGGACCCTACTATATAGTTTTGATTCCCTTTCCAAGGGGTTTTTTGCTAGGTAGAGTTTCGGTTCTAAGACCAATCTCATGACTCCTATCTACCCCAAGTATCCTCAGCAACTAGTGCTATCTCAACCACCTATCTAAAGGTGGTAGGAAAGACCAAACAGATTGGACCCTGGAATGAGAAATTTAGCCCCATGATGAAGTGATGTAATTGCAATTTCTCATCTTTCATGTATTCAACATATGGAAGGAGCTCGAGAAACCTGCTCTCATACTAAGCTACTGTGAGACCCCTCTAATATAGAGAATGAAATTCCTCTATCTGCTTTAGTTTGAAGTGCTTAGACTAGTACCTCTCTCAAAATCTCTTCAAGAATGAATCCCATGTGAGGGTATCCATCCTCATTCCTCATATAATCTCCTCTTGATGCCACCAATTAGAGGCATCTCCCCTCAGTTGATGGACTACTAGACGTGCCTTCAAGTTACTCACATAAGGATGTAATCCAAAGAATTGTTGTAGACTCTATAACTAGGCCTCTAAAACTGTTCTATCAGTGAAACTAGTATAGTATGGTGGTTGGAGTCATATCAACTCACTAATATCATCTCCTATATGTCTAGGATGTCTATTGAGTGATGGTCCTCTCTAATGTGTTGACTCACCCTTATGCTCATCCTATCCTTTGACCTACCTTGGTGGGGGACTCCTACTCCTTCGATCCTGAATTACTCTCTAAAACTAGAGGTTGGGTGAACACTCACTCCCTCTCAAATTTGTCTCTAAATAAGATGCTAACTCAACCAACTTCAAAATATAATAACTCCCCAACTTGCCTAAAAGTTCTAGAGGCTTCTAACTCAACTAGACATAAAGCTAACCTCAAGGTGGAGGTAAAGTTATCCAACTCATGATGAAAACATTCAATTTTTGCAATAAAGAAAAAATGGGGTTTTTAGGTGATCATAAAAGTCAACAAAAGGGGCTAGGGGGTGGAAAATGCCCCCAACCCATACCCATACCCCTTAGGTACTTAGTTTTCATGTTTTGTGGCTTCTGGGACTAATAAGGGACCTAACAAAAAGCTTAGAAATTTTAGGACTTTCTAACAACCTTCAAAAAAGCATATTACTCACTAATCCTAATTAGGGTAATTAATCTTGATTACTAATTAATTAGCAAAAAGCTCACTAACCTAGTCCAACTTAAATCTTTAGGTTACTTGGTTAACCCTAACTATCATGTTGGAATGCATATACAATTCACAAGTGTTAAGCGACACTAAAAAATCACCGTTACAAAATATTAACACTTAAAGATTACAAAGTGATACATTTATTCAGTCCATGATACAAATAAAATATGAACAATAGGGTTTGTGTCTTTTGTTAGAATCAACCCTAATTTCCAAAATTGGTACATAGGGTTTAGTTTCATTTCTTTGTTAGATTTTTCTAGCTAAAATATCTAGCACACTCATTGCACACATTAGTAGCTCAAGAAAATCTCATGCATATATATATATAACTTATCAGGAAAATCACATAAATTAAAAAATCCATCTTTCAAATAACTAGTTGTTTATCTAGTTTCTACTCATATTCTTAATCATTAAAATTGCATAACCAAAGTATTAATTCTACACTACTTCATCAGTATACATGTTCATAAAAAATTAAATAACATAATTAAACATCTGAAAGTAAAACATCACACAACATAAGATAACATAATAATGTTTATTGTATCTGATAATGTCTTGACATATCAAGTATGAGTATCAAAATAATAATGTATCAACTATGCTATGATGGGTCGGGGCAAGACCTCACATCCTCCCCCACTAGGCATGAACTTCCTCCTGGAGTTCATAAAAAAGATATGGTTATTGAGATCTCATCTATGCTACATCCTCCCATGAAGCCATGACCTCATCATAACAATCCCACTGGACCCTAACCTGGTCTAGCTCTCAACCTCAAAGAGTTAGGGTCTATTGGACAATAATATGGATAGGCTCCAACATTAGCTGCCCATCTAACTCCACCTGCAAGGCATTCCAATCTATAATATGAGACTCATCATAAATGTATCCTCTAAGTACTAAAATGTGAAACACATCGTGGATGCGTGACAGGCTAGGTGGCAAAGCTAGATAGTATGCAACTGGTCCTATCCTCTCTAGGATCTAGAATGGTCCAACTAGCTGGGGTTCCAACTTAGAGCCCTTTTTGAATCAAATTAGACTCTTGTGTGGTTGCACTCTCAAGAAGACTCTATCTCCAATTTGATACTCTCAATCTATCCTCTTTGCATTAGCATACTTCTTCTACCTATCTTATGCATCTCTCAAGCACTATCTAATTAGGGTCACTTGTTGTTCCATCTCCTTTACTAACTAAGGACCAATAGATTCTTGATCCTTGATCCTATCTCAACTCAAGGGTATTCTGCAAGGTCTTCCATAAAAGGCTTCATAAGGCAGCATACCTATGGAGGAATGGTGCCCATTGTTATAGGAAAACTCGACGAGATGCAAGCATTCCTCCCATTTGACCTGATGGTCCATCATGTACATATGTAACATGTCCTCCAAAACTTGATTCACTTGCTTAGTTTGACCATTGGTCTAAGGATGGTACATTGTACTAAAATTGAGCCTAGTGCCTAATGTTGCCTACAACTCTCTCCAAAGGATGAAGTGAACAATGAGTCTCTATCAGAGATGATCTTATGGGGAACACCATGAAGTTTGAAAATGTCCCGCAAAAACACCTGAGCTATATCTCGTGCTATGTATGTAATATGCACAGGTGAGAAATGGGCAACCTTGGTCAACATGTCAACTGTCACCAAAATGGCATCATGGCAGTAAGATGACATGGAGAGACCAACAATAAAATCCATATATATAGCATCCCACTTCTACTCTACAATCTCATGAGGTTGAAGTAGCCCACTAGGATTATGGTGCTCTGCCTTCACCCTCTGACACTCAAGACATCTCAAAACAATGCTAGCAATCTACACTCTCGTGCCTGGCTAGTGAAATAACCATCTTGGATCTGCATGTAACTTCTTAACACCAGGGTGCACTACATAAGGTGCTCTATGAGCCTCAAGTACAATGAGCTCACATAAACCCCCAATGGAAGGTACATACATACATCCTCTATGATGCAAGAGTCCACAGACTCTAAAGAATACTCTAAATGCTTCCCTTCTAAGGGCTTATGATAATGCACCATCTGACTAACTTCTGTATAAAGCTCATCTACTATCAAATGCTATAGTATCCACTCTCTCAAGTCAGTGCAAGTAGTCACAGATGAAAGCTCATAGTGCCTTCTACTTAAGGAATTCATAACCACATTCTCCTCTCCCTTGATGTAATGAACATCAAAATCATACTCACAAAGGAACTCCATCCACCTTCTTTTTCTAACATTAAGTTTTAGCTGAGTAAATATGTAGTACAAGCTCTGGTGGTCAGAATGAAGCTCAAATCTAGAAGGAAGTGTCGCCATCTCACTAAAGCATGAACCATTGCTGCAAGATCTAGGTCGTGAGTAGGGTAATTGAGTTAATTTTAGTTTAATTTTATTCTAAGTTAATAGAATAAGACTTCTTAGATATATTTAATGTTGGGAGGATTTCAGTGATTTTTTTGTGATGATAACAAAATTATTTTAAATTTTTTCATTGTTTCAATGTGTTTAAGAATAATATTTTAGATTTAAGATTTGAAATGTATTTTTCTATTATAATATTAGAATATAAAAAATTTGATAAGAAATGATATTAATGTTGAGATAATTATTTTTTAATAAAGATAATTTATTTTAATTTTTGTGATGAAGGTTTCAATCTACAAGTACGGTTGCCTAGTAAAAATTAGTCTAGTGGGAACCATAACAATTTTTTTCAACCTGAGAGAGGAGCACGAGCCTATAGGCTAATTCCTCTTTGGTTAAGGTCCAAGAACTAAGGGGTGTTCTTTCCAACAAATGTTTTTTGGTAGTGGACTAGTGTCCCTCATGGGGTTCATAATATAGCTTGAATTCCTCCTATGAGTCTATTAGATTATTGATTGTATCAAGCATTGATAGGTTGATCTTTTTGTGCAACAAAACCCCTTTCCTTTCTAACAATTTGTATCAAAGCATTTTCATAGGTTTGAATCTTGTAGGCCTCATCCTATATCATGTCAGGCTCTTGCACTCATTAGGACTTGATCCCTAGTTGGCTAATTTGATTTATAATATGTCATATTTTAGATATAATGATACTACCATTCTAAAAAATATAAATCAGATCTAAACATTATTCTTGTCACCTCACAGTTGTGCCTTTGTCTAGTGAGAGGATGTAGAATATGGACCTAAAAAATACCAATTATATGATTAAATAAGTTGTAGTTATGTAATCAAAACTTTGTAAGTGCGTTGTTCTAATAATGTTGATCTTATGATCTAACCATGTAAGATAAGAAGGGTACCTTTAATTCTTGCACTCTTATATTAGTTTCTAATATAAGAAAAGGTTGACAATTTGAATTCATGCCTATGTAATTTTTGTTCTTAGTTAGGCCCCTTCTTAGGGTTTGATGCTTTCATGCCCATTATACTTGATCCATGATAGCCCTTATTTTCACCATACCAAAACCTTGGCAATTTATTATGTAAATACTTTGAAATGTGATGTTCTTTTAGGATTCATTCTTAATTTGTTATTAGTTTTCTAGAAAACAACCCTAACCTGATTATTTTGGACTAGCCTAATTTAAAAATATTTCCCTAGTAGGATAGTCTGGTATCCTAAGAATTATGTCTTTACCTTATCATGGAAAGAATTTTCTTAAAATTCGTAATCAATTTTCACCTTTACCCTAGGTTTTGTTTCAAGTGAGAGATTGTATGTCATTTTCAATTTTTTTTATCATATGATACAATCTTACAATCAAGGTTTTAGGTGTCTAGTCATGAGCTTAAGATTTCCCTCTCTCAATGTTACAAATTATAGGCAAGTGGAGGATCATAAGGGTAAAGTGTTGAGTCTCCCGATCTTAAGATATACTATATGGTCATAGCATTGTGGGTGTTCAAAATGAAGTTTCTGATCTTACAATCACACTTTTGTTGTGTCATCTAAAGTTTCTCATGGGAAGAGTCTAAAGTTAAGTTATAAGATGTTATGACAAGAAGGTAATTGTGGGATTGTAAAGACAAAAGGAAGACTCATGACCATATGAGAACAAAAGGAACATAAGATCATAAGGATATAAAGTGCAAAGGTTGTGGAGAGTTTCAACCTTACAATAAATGGAGATTGCATAATCACAAAGGCTTTTGAGCAAATTTTTTAAGATACAAAGAATTATGATTGTAAGATTGCAGAAGATAATTATGAGGTTTTTGATGAGATGCTAAGGAAGCGATCGTAAGATTGTAACGAAAGAAATGTTAAGTGATCCCATGATGCAAAATGGGGCTAGGCATATGAGCATAATATTTTGAGACATGTGGCAATTGGTATCTTTCGATGCTAAGAATAGTAGTAGATAGTAAGATCCCAAGGGCAAATCATGAGCTTTATGAAGCTATGAAACAATGCTAGATCATATGATTGTAAAGATCAATGTTGAAGCTTTGGAGGCTACAATAAAGAAAGAATAACAACCAATGTATGGTTGGGAGTCAGAGGTAGTAGTTGAAGGTGACTTGTGAAATTACGAAGTCAGTTAAGTAACTATGATCAAGAGATCATAAGGTAAGAAAAGTTGAAAAATGATGTTATACCAAGCTATGTTAAATAGATTATAAAGGTTTATGTGGTAACTTCCAAAGTTACAAAAAGGCACAGTTAACCATGATCGTAAGATCATAAGGAAAATGAAGGTGAGATAAGATTCTATGAAAAGGTTTGTTAACTATTTAACATAAGTTTGTGGCTCAAGAAAGTGATTTTATTTTTAGTGTTCTGATCTTACAATGTGGTGTGTCTCATAAGGTCTTGAGAAACTTGAGGACCTTCTTCTAAGACACAATATATGGTATATTGTAAGATTGTAAAAGCCATTTTCAAGGCTTATGAGAATGTGATAAGGGTGTGATTTCCATACAATCGTAAGATCATAAAGCCAAATTTCCCCACCTAAGATGATACAAAGGGATTACATTTCAAAGTTGATCATAAGGTCAAAATCCCTAAGTTTGACATTAAAAAATGATTTTTGCCTCTCCGAGCTAGAAAATGACATAAAGCCCCTCACAAATGAAGTTTGAGTAAAGTACACAAAGTTTTGAGATGGATAGTTATGTGGACATCCATTTGAGGTCATAGAGAACATTGGGTTTAAGGCTTGTACATGCAGGGATTTGATGTACAAAGAAGGTCAATGAAGTACTCACAACATAAAAACATTCTCTAAGATAGAAATAGGTTACCATTTGTAGAGGGAAGAGATTTCTAGTAGTTGCAGAGTTTTAAGTGTGAGTAGATTATTGTTTCCAGTAATTTCAATTTTTTCTCATGTTTTAGTTTATAGTCAAGATTTCTAACAAGGAAGTAGAGGAGATCCAAGCCATAGACATGGAATTTGTAGAGATCTATTAAAAAAAGGGAGGAAAGAGGGGGAAGAAACCAAACTAGTTCGTAGAGGAACGGATCAAGTTATTTCCTGAGTCCTCAAATGTAATCTCTACAAATGACCATGACTTTCATGATCCTTATGATTTTTGTAGGGATGACATTTTTCCTAATGTTAATGAATATGAACTATTCAGGTACTTTTATCACAATAGAATGGATAAAATTCCTATTTGCAACCTATGGAAGAAGAATCTAGCAAAGGTTATCTTTCCAAAAGTATTCATAGATTTTGATTTAGCGAAGGCCCTTATTAAATCATATAATTTGGTTACCAAATCATTCCACAAGTGACATAGGACCATTATATGTACATTAGACTCTACTTCTTTCATTGAAGCTTTTGAATTGGAGGGTGAAATGAATGAGTCAATGGATTTAATTGATCTTCAAGAAAAAATTGAAAGGAGTACCAAGGCTTACATAGGAAATTCTATTCTACAACACATCCTCATGGACCTTAAGTAGGTGGGTGATTATCCTAAGAAAGTGGATAAGAAGATGCCTCTCAATAAATTCAAGAACTATTTTGTGAAAATAGTATATGGCCTCCACAAGGTGGTAGGCAAAGACAGTTCAAATGTGGTATATGGGGTAGAGTTCATTATTTCCAAAGACATACAAGACTCCTACCATGGTGAAGAGTATGATTATGTGGAGTATATTATGCAGAAGATGAAGGACACCATTGGGTTGAAAAAAGTTGAGAGATGGGAAATTTAAAATTCAAGCATTACTCATTACTGATGCACTTGATCCTATAGAAAAATGTGGGGTATATTAGCCCAAATTTTATTGGTCATACTTTTGATGCAAATGCAGAGCTACCAGTCTAGCTATGGATATAGGTATGGGATAGTTCTTATCACAACTCTAATTTTGTTTCCTTTTTCAATAATTTTAGTACTATTATCATGAAAATTTTAAATCCTAGTTACTTTAGGGCACCTAATATTTTGAAGATTTTCTTAAGACCAACCCTTTTACCTTAAAATAAAAGGTTAGACCACAAATGGGAGGACATATTCTTATTCCCAACTTTTTCCCTCACAAGAGTTTATGGTAGTACTCAACCACCTCATATGTCACCCAAATTTATCCCACCTAGACTAGCCTTGATTGAATTCATGTGGTAGTTGATGATGGTAAATAGAGAATACTTAGGGCATAAAGTTCATAGAGGTACAATTTTTTGTAGGTTCTTTAGAATTGGATACTTTTCAATTGGAAAAGAATCCTTAGATCAAATACATTCTTTCCTCCACCATTTCAATTTATCAACTACCCCTTATAGGAAGTATGATCCAGATAATTGGATGAGGAATACCCTCAAAGAGATTAGAAATTATGTGTTTCCAAATGCAAAAGGGTTACCACATGAGGACCTCATTCCTAACATAGTAGCTAAAGGGGAGGCTGCTGATAAACTAGAAAAATTTGATGATGTTCAGAGGGTGGAGAGGTAATTGGAGAGAGCATACCCAAATTTCAACGGTTTTTAATGGATGTCTTTTATCCACAAAGGATAAGAAATATGGTTGTTAACCATGCTAAGATCGTGGCACAAATTTTAGAGGGGCCAATTGGATAAGAAGAAAGGGTAAACCCTAATAGCCCAGAACTAGATGTGACCCTAGAAATTAAAGAAGATGAACTTACAAAGGCATCATAGCTTACCAAGGGTAACAAAAGGAAGAAGGTAGTTCACATACTAGAAAAGCTGATACAAAAAACTCTACAAATCCTACCTGGTAGGAAGTGGTAATTTGTTGATATGAGGAAAAGTTATGTACAAGACAGAGTAGATGCAATAACAAATACTTTGATTGATTTAGTGTTGGCAGTAGCAAGACTAAATGATAGGATCATCCATGATCAAAAATTTATTAAAGATGATGAATTCATCAAATTTACTAAATTCAAGAGCTTCCTCTACAATATTAGAGTAAAATGGTACTCAAAATGAAGCCAAGAGAGTTAGATGAGGAAAAGCAAGAATTAATTGACA
Organism: Cupressus sempervirens; assembly: GCA_028749045.1. Taxonomy (NCBI): domain Eukaryota; kingdom Viridiplantae; phylum Streptophyta; class Pinopsida; order Cupressales; family Cupressaceae; genus Cupressus; species Cupressus sempervirens. The sequence continues at coordinate 971,123,980 of CM053792.1, read as the reverse complement.
AAATTCCTACCTATGATCTAGAGAGTGAGGTAATGACTCTTGAGGAGGCTAGGGACTTAGTCAAAGGAGTGGCATCCTCCTAGTACCTAGTTGGGATCTTGAACAAGCTTTCATGCTTGATCAAATCAAAAGACAAGAAAATACAATATCATATGAAGCATTTAGCACTGGTGGGCTACAAAAGGGATTAGGTTTCAACATTAATTCAAAATCTTTAGTAGTATGAAGCATGGCTCCTGCATCAAATAGGCCTAAGCTAATGGATGCGTAGAGCATAGATTAGGGCAATATGATAGTACAAACTTTGCAGCATACCTCACGTACATGAATCTACAAGGCCATGAAATGCTTTTTGTTCATGAATGAGGCTAAGGTGGATGAGATAGAAACAAGACTATCCAAGGCCTTCCATGACCATATAAATGTCAGGAAGCTTTATGAGGAAGATATCAAAAAGAACCATGTATACAAACAAAGAATAGAAGAGTTGGAAGTCAAAGCTTAAGGGCTAGAAGCTAAAGTTGCATCTCTGAGAGAGAAACTAGCTAATGTAGAGTAGAATAAAGAGAAGAGTGTCTAGGAATAATTAATTGAGGTCATAGTGGAAAATACAATATAAATAGAGGAACTAGAGGTAGAGGATACAAAACTTACAAGGATGAGCATTGATGTTCCATCTCCCTAGAAGGGTGGTGAGGCAAGGACAATTGTCCTTAAAAGCATAATAGGCCATAGAGTGAAAACTCTAAAAAATATATCCCAATAGGCCCATGCTTTGTATATTTCTTTACAAGATGCTGAGCATGTTTTCAATGAATCACTTGCATGCATATCACCCACTTTTAATCTTTGGGGTCCATACACTTAGATTTAGGAGAGGGTAATTATGTTGATGGCAAAGAAGCTAGATCTTCCTAATAAAATTATCACAGAAAAGGAGGGTCTAGAAGTAGTAAAAGAATTAATAGGCTTCTTTACTAGCAACTTACAAAGTATACAAGGAAAAATGAAAGTCTTACCATAGGGTATTTAGCCCTACATTCGACCAATTTTGGTTGTTGATAGTAAATCAAATGATTGGTAGGAGTGGTTAGATTCTTTCGATTCAATATTCACTCACATAGGCACAACATCAATTTTTTAAGATAGTAGTGATATTCCTTTTAATAACCTAATTGATTCTTTATTTAAGGTTGAAATAGACTTAATAAGTTTTCAGCAGAATCAAGAGCAGAAACAAAGGAATTAGATGAAGTCAAAGGCACCAAGTGGCCCATGAAGAGGGAGATTTATGTCTAGGAAGCAATGGGAGAGATTAATGATTTTCCTATAGGAGGTAGGTAAATATTTTCATGCTTAAGATAGTAAAAGCCAAGAGGGAGTAAAGTTAAGGCTCCTATAGTAAATTGTCACCTGTAGAGAATGTTTTAAGTGTAACTTTTAGACATATCTTTCCACTTCTTTTTTCCATTGGGGTTTTGACATATGTCCTCCCACCTGAAGCTTGTTGCAATCCTTCTATATAAGGATTTCCAAGATGTGGAGTAGTGGGTTTGAAATCTATAGAATTTTTAGTATTTTATGTTATTCACAATCGGTCCAATTTTTGTCAATCATATGAATATATTTAGTCTTACAAATCTAAGAACATATTGAACATTGAATGATTTAATTTGTCAAGTTCTAACTTATGCTTTGAGTTTATATCAGTATTGTATTTGTTTTCAAATGAAATTAATAAAAAAAGGGAGTTATGTATATATATGTCTCCATTCTTATATATGTGTAATCTTGGGATTGAAATGAACAAAGTTATTTTCATTTTAATATAGCTTAGATGAGTTGTATATATTTTATTGATTTCCTTTAATTCAAAGAGTTAAGTAAGTGCTTTCAATAATTGATAGGGTTTCTAGATATATGGGAGAGATATCACAAGAATCAAATTCAAAGTTAACTTTTGAGAAATTTAATTGCAATTCAATTAAATACATCTAAAATTACTAATTTGAACTCTGTATAACAATAGATAAGGCACCGATCAATTAATTTGGTTGCAAAATAGTATGTTCATATGGTTGTAGAATGCATATATCAATCAAAAATCAATTTTCCAGTTATGTAATAAAGAATTAAAATTGTTGGTCAAAACTTATTTGTAATAGCTTTCCTTTTGAGTTATAACTAGCTATATTATAATTAAAAATGTTATTGCAAATCTAAGAAGAATATTGACCATTATCTACTATAGTGGATAAATCTGAAAGAAGAAGTATCAGTGAACAAGTATTTAAAGAATATATCAAAATAACCAATCATATTAGAATCCCTAAGGTACACCCACCTTGGCCCTATAGAGCCTAAAGTGTAGAGAGTCATTTGTACTTTGTTGATGTTAGTCCAAAGTTGAGATTAATCCTGCCAAATATGGGATTTAGCTAGTCCTAAGGCTTGTTTGCATCTACAACATCTTGGTATTGGGTTTGGAGCAACCTAGTAGTTCCTAACAAAAACACCAACAAAATGGTGGCTCTACTGGGGAACTGTGTAAATAATTTTGTCATATGAGCTACAGTCTCTAGTATTATTTATACATTTGTAGTACCTTGTTTGCAAGGTAGAGTTGTATTACTTGTTGTACAAAGTTGGAAATTTTTTGATTGAACTCTATGTCAAATCTATTTTTGGAAGTTTCCCATGGTATTTTCTAGTTTTTAAAGACATTTAAATATACTTTCCCTTTATAGGGTGGTGGCTCAGTCAAAAAAATTTGTAGCTAGTGTTATATATTTCAAACATTTCTAACCAATGGTAGATAAGAAGAAAAATAAATAGGCTTTTACAAAGGCTAACCCAAAAATATGATTGTACATAGAAATACCTCATAGGGGTAGGAAGAACCAAAATAAAAAGAAAATAGATTCTAATCCTAAATGGAAGCCTATAGCTAGTGTCTCAACCCATTCACAATACCAACCTATGGTAGAAAGAAAACCATCTTCCTTAAGTTCTAAATATGAAACTAATATACTATTGCGAGAGACTTTCACCACCCCATTGCAAGAAGAAAGAGTCTACCATGATAAGAATGTGTCTTCTGTAGGGGACATTCCTTGTAGGCTAGACATGGTGAATGAAATGAACCATAGGTGGGGATATAGGGGTAATATAGATGTTGGATTCAATCCTAGATTGGTTCCATATGAGGAAATAAATCACATAGATTTGGATGACCCAGTGGATTTAGAAGCCACTTCTGCATGCCCAATAGAATTATTTTCAAAACTAGATCTTCTTAGGAAAAGGGTTGCATAAGAAGAGGCCAAACACATATTCTTAGAGAAAGAGAGAAAAAATTACCATTAATACTCTCACTGAGAGATATAACTTTCTTAGGAGAATGGCTTCCTTGCAAGAGAAAAAAAAAAGGCTAGAAGAGAAATATTTTGAATTGTACTTAGATGTATTTGGAGATGTTGATGTTTTAAGATCCAAAGTCCAAGAGTAGGAGTACCTTCTTAAAGAGAAGGAGGGGCATGTTATCTCACAATTCCAACCTTATAGGCCTATTGAACCAAAGCTTATAAATTTAATTGTGAAAGATCTTGATAAAGGAAAATAGAAGGTTGTTGGGGTATAAATAAGTGAACCCCAATTTCTTCCTAGTAAATCTATAAGCCTTGACATGACTAAGCTTGACCTAGATTTAGAAAAGGCTAGAAAGGAAAGGAAGGATTTAGCTAAACAACTTGAGAAGGTCAAGGGTAAACCCCAAGCTGCTGAAACTATGGAGCTCTATTAACTAGCCAAAGCATATCACATTTAGCCCATGTCTCATCCTCTACTACAAGTAGTCAGATACCTCAACAAGTCCAATGGCCTCAAATCCCTATCCAAAACCAAGCATCTAATGAAAGCACTTCAAATGTGATAGGATTCTAGAGAAAACTCATTTATATGGAGATATATAAGAAAATTTCCTTTGTAGGCATTCCTAGGTTTCCACATCATATTTGTAATGATCTGAGAGATAGGGTTACTAAGTTTTCAGGTAATAATGTTGTGACTAGTGAAGAATGCCTAAAAATATTTATAGATATGTTCAATGACTATGAGGTAGAGCATTAGGATGTAGTAATGAAGTTATTTATACACTCATTATCTGAGGATGTTAGGGATTAGTTTGGAAGGTTTCCTGATGACAATGTAGCCTTGTGGAATGACTTGGAATTATTTTTTAAAGAGCAACATGGTGACAACAGCAATGCTAGCTTTCTATTGAACGAGTTTAAAAACATAAAAAAGAACCAAAATGAGTCTACATTTGATTTTATTGTGAGATTTAGAAAGGGATATATAAGTTTTTCCAAGGAATGAGACTTGGTGAAAATGTATGGCTCACAACTTACTTTAATGCCTTTTATGATAAGATCGCATATACTCTAAGGGACAAGGAACCTATAACACTAAGAGAGGCTTATAAGATGGTTGTAAATATTGAAAATAATAGAAGAGCCTCTGGTAAATTGGAGAGAAGGGACAACCCAAAAAAATTTAATCCAAGAAATAAGAAACAAGGTGAAAAGCCTACTGTAGGTAAGAAGCTTGAAGAGGATACAATGGGTCAAGTGTTAACCCTGCTAAAGAATTTAAATCCATCAACAAACCAAGCCAATAAGTAGTGTACTAGTGATAAACCTCAGTTTAATACCCATTACAATAGACAACCTAGGATGTAAAACTACCCTTATACAAGATAGTGGAAGGATAGTAAACCCATCCCTAATCCTACCTAAGGAAACAAAGATAAGGGTAGACCAAATCCTATAAAAAGGAATTTTTTTAACATGGTGGAAGAGATCCCTTGGTGTACTGTGTGCCAGTTACCTCATTCTCCTGACTATTGTGCAGTTGTTCAATCCTTTTTAGAAAATTAGCAAGCATAAAATGATGAGGGAGAGAAAGAAGAAAACCATGAGGATGTCACATGCAATACAATAAATCTATGTGACAAGGAGAGGAATCTAACATAGAAGATTCTAAAAATGATGTTGTAAATCAAAGAAATGTATACCAATTGCACCATCGGCAAGTGATTTTAGATGATGAAGATCTAGAAGGGGACAAAATGTGCAACATGATGTCAGGCGTGGATCATATGAATTTGAGAAAACCATAAAATGAGGAGATTGATAGAATCACTACTAAAATGATTACTCAAGTGCATAGCACTTACAATCTAAGAAATAGAACTATGAACAATACTATTGGTAAGCCATCTAGTATATTCATTAAGGATACTACTCATAAAGTAGATGATCAGAATAAGAAGGAAGATCCAATTGTTGTAAAAATCAAAGAGAGTAAACAAAAGAAGTGGGAACCAAAAAAGAAAGTGTAGTTTCATGGAGTTAAAATACTAAAAGTCAATGTACAAGAAAGGAGGTCAAGCCCTAATGTCACCAAGAAAGTGAAGGAACCTGTTATTCAAGAGAAAACAATAAAATGTAATCTTCCCAAAACTTCTACATATGATCCCGTTGATATGATTTCTATGATATCTCAAATTATAGTCAAGGTTCCATTATCTAAAATGTTTAGAATAGAAGAACACAAGAATAAGGCTCTATCTTGGTTAAATGGCATAGGAAGTAGTAATGTTGTTGAACAAGAATCATTAGTAGTACAACAAATACCACTTGTAATAAAAGATAAAGAGGAAAAAGGAGTCATGTCCCAAATACACTAGGTGTACTTAGACAATTCCTCTATAGCTCACATAGAGGAAATTGATCTTTTCTTCCTCAGTCTAGTCATAAATGGTAGAATTTTAAAAAATTGAATGATTGGCTCAAGGGCATCAAACATTGTTGTTCCTTTTAAGGTTATGGAAGCCATTGGATTGGAAGTAGATATCAAACAGGGTATATGTAGAGGAATGGATGTAAGGGAAGTACATGTCATAGGTACAATCAATGTCTTACCTTATAGACTAGTCGCCTACCCTGATGTTGAGTTAACTATGACTATCCTACTAGTTAATATCCCTCCACATTATGGGATGCTACTCTCTAGGACATGGAGTGTTGCAATAAGAGGTAGTCTAAAATGTGATTTATCATATGCTGCATTTTACATAATAGATAAGGCTATCAAAATTGATAGGGAACTAGAAGACAACATGGATAAAGATGCTACATGATTTCTAGATATAGAGGTTAATGCTTTCAAAGTTTAACTTTTTATTCAAGAAATTGAAAAATCACCCCCATTGATTGCAAAAGAGGCAAAAAAAAATTTGGACTCCCAAAATCTTTGGACCATGTACTTTGATGGAGAAAAATCTAAAGAAGGATCAGCAACAAGAGTTGTTTTAATATCTCCCGATAAGAATACATTTAGGTATTCATTTACTTTGAATTTTACATGCACTAATAATAGTTTAGAATATGAGGCACTTTTATTCGGATTAAAAGTCACAGCTAGTCATGGCATTAAAAAATTGCATGATATTGGTGACTCAGAGTTAGTTATGTCTCAAATCAAGGAGACATATGCCTCCAAGAAAAAATGCTAAAATAGCATAAGAATGTTATTTGCGACCAAAAAGAAACATTTGATTCCTTTGGCATTTCTTGGATGGACATAAGTAACGACAAGATGATTGACTTGCTAGCTAATGTGGCAATCAAGCTTGATGATGTATCATTTGTTGGCGTATCTACAGTTGAGATGAAGAATAGGCTTCCTATCCATGACAATGTAGAAAATTAGATAGTATTTGAAGATGGTCAAAATATCTTGAACTTTCTTCTTAATGAAGATAAGTATCAATGTCAAGAGTTGGACTATAGTGCTTTGGTAGAAACAATAGATGGAAAGAATACCATCATTGGTCAAGAAATCCTACAGCTAAAAACAAACAAGGTGCCCAAAGGTTTGGTGGTGCTTGAGAGTGTCTTTGATAACCAAGATAGAGTGCATTCAAACACCAAAAACAAGAAGCCATAGGAGCTTGAAGAGATCAATATTGGCACTATTGAATCTCCCAAAAAGATATACATTCTAGTAGGACCTTATCCCCTACAATTACGACATCTTTGATAGATGTGTTGAGGAAATTTAGACATGTTTTTGCATGGTCATATGATGAAATCAAAGCTTATAGAGAAGATCTTTTTCAAAATTTAATACCTCTAAAAGAAAAATTTAAACCATTTAGATAAAAACAAAAACCTGTAAATCTCACTCTAGCCCATAAAATGCAAGAAGAACTCATGAAGCTAAGGGATGGGGGGATAATCAAACCAATTAGACACTCTTCATGGGTGTCAAACCTAGTACCAATTACAAAGAAGAATGGGGATATTAGGTTGTGTGTTAATTTTAAAAATCTGAATATTGCATCAATGAAAGGTAATTATGGACAACCCAAAATGAGAGCTTTGTTGCATCAAGTTATTGGTTCAAAACTAATGTCTATAATAGATGGTTTCTTGGGATATAACCGTGTCCTTGTTGATGAAAAAGAACAATTTAAAATAACTTTCACTACTCCTTGGGGGACTTATGTATGTGTCAGGATGCCTTTTATCCTAATCAATGTAGGAACAAATTTTCAAAGAGCTATGGATGTAGCATTTAAGGAATATATTGACAAATTCATGGCTATTTATCAAGATGATCTGACTACATACTCAAAAAGGGCTGAGGACCATTTCAAAAATTTAGAAAACATTTTTATCAAAGCCTTAGAGTATGGTGTTTCCTTAAACCCAAAGAAATGTATTTTTGGAGTGACATAAGGGAAATTGCTTTATCACATAATATCTAAAGAAGGGGTTAAGATTGACCCTAAGAGAGTAGTAACAATTGATAAAGTCCCTAAGAACAAGAATGTTAAAGGTATAAAATCTTTCTTTGGACAAGTAGATTTATTAAGGAGATTTATAACTAATTTTTCTAAGATCAGCAAACTAAACTCCAAGATGCTCAAAAAGGGAGAAACTATCAATTGGGAAGGTGAACCTTTTCTTGCCTTCCAAGAATTTAAAGATGCTATTAAGAATGCACCATTCCTTAGGACACCTTATGATGGAAATCCCATGTATATTTTTTCTTTTGCATCTTTTCATACCATAGCAGGAGTTCTACAACAAAATGAAGAGGGCCATGAGCAACCAATTGCCTTCTTTAGCAAGTCCCTTCAGCCTATAGAACTTAAATACGAAATCAATGAAAAAGGACATGTGCACTTGTCAAACATGTCAAAGCTTTTAGATGTTACCTAGTAGGTTCTATTGTTATTGCATTTGTGCCACGTGCAATAGTTAAAGATATTTTCTCTCAATAGGAGATATCTAGCAGAAGATGCATATGGATAAACAAGATCCAAGAGTTTAGGATTGATATCCAGATCACCAAATTAGCAAGAGGTCAAGTGTTATCAAAGCTAATGATTTAGTCAAATTTGGATGCTGGTCATATAAACTTGGTAAGTGAAGACCTTAAGTCAAACACCTACGGTATGGATCACTATGATTGGTATGTAAATGTGATATACTATTGCAACATATGCAAGCTACACCCCATCTGATAGACAATGTCAAAGAAGACTATAAAATTGCATTCAGTTAGATACATTATTTTCAATGAAAGTCTCTAGTGGAGGAAATTTAAAGAAATACTTTTGAAATGTATTAATCAAAATGAATCAGAGAAAGTACTAAATGATATGCATTCCAGAGTATGTGGAGGGCATTATATGGCAAAAAACTATTGCCCACAATATTACAAGAGAAGGATTTTGGTGGCCTAGCTTATTTAAAGATGCACAAATCTTGATTAGAAAGTGTGAATTTTACCAAAGATTTGTAGGAAAGTTAAAATTTTCTTGAAAATTTCCTCTAAACTTAGTGGAATTACAAGCACCCTTTCAGAAATGGGGGATGAATTTCATAGGTGAAATATCAACCAAGTCTAGTACTGGCTATTCATGGATTTTGGTGGAAACTAATTATATTACAAAATGGGTGGAGGCCATTCCTACAGGAAATGCTACCAGTAAAGTGGTAAATATTTTTATACTAAATAACATCATAACAAGGTTTGGGTGTCTTGAGAGAATACTGACTGATAATATGATGGGCTTCATGTCTGATGAATTTGTCAAGTTTTGTGACAAGTATGGTATTACCAGATCAACATCATCACCCTATCATACACAAGGGAATGGACAAGTTGAATCTATAAAAAAAAGCTTTTTGAAAGTCATAAAGAGGACTTTGGATGATAACAAGAAGGAATGGGATTCTAAGTTGAATTTAGCATTCTAGGCTATCAGAGTGGTTGTCAAGAAGGCAATATGTGTTTCACCTTTTGATCTAGTATATGGAATCCAGGCTAGAATGCCTTAAAATAACCTGATAGGCCTATATAATTACATCCAGATGTATGATGATGATATGCAGGAAAGATTGGATGAATTAGTAGGGTTGACTAAGATAAGGAAAGAGGCGTCTACTAGAAATATAAAACTATAGTTGCAGATAAAACATTTGTATGATAAGAAGGCACTGGCAAGAAAGTTTGAACCAAATGATTTAGTCCTAATGTGGAATGCAAGGATTGAGGATAAAAGCAAGGATGGAAAATTTGGTCCTATATAGCTTGGCCCATATCAAGTTGATTCTACATTGGGTGATGATTCTTATTTCATAAAAGAATTATTAGGAAGCTTTCTTGAATTTCTAGTTCATGGACAATTCTTGAAGAAATACTTCTGTTGAAGGTATTTTTTTCCATGACTAGTAGTTAGGTTGTATATCTTTGTATATTTTTGTATATTCATGTCAATATGTGTGTGTGTGTGTGTGTGTGTGTGTGTGTGTGTGTGTGTGTGTGTGTGTGTGTGTGTGTGTGTGTGTGTGTGTGTGTGTGTGTGTGTGTATCCCTATATGGTTTCAAAACTTGACAAAAGTTGTCATGTGTGTGGTTTGCTTAACCCAGAAATTATAAATTCTTGCATGGATACTAGTTATTCATCATCACCAAATAGGACCACTGATAGCTCTTATTTTCACTATGCCAAAACCTTGGAAATTTATTGTGAAAATACTTTTAAATTTATTTTTTTGTTACAGATCATTCTTAATTTGTTATCAATTTTATAGAAAAAAAACCCTAACCTAATTATTTTCCTCTAGCCCAGTTTGAAAATCTTAACCTAGTAGGATAGTGTGATATTCTAAAGATTATGTCTTTACCCTATTATGGGAAGAATTTAATTAAAATTCATTATCAATTTTCACCTTTACCATAGGTTTTTTTCAAGTGGCAGATTGTATGTCATTTTTAAAAATTTCATCATATGATATGATATTATGATCAAGGTTTTAGGCATCTATATGTGAGCTTAAGATTTCCCTCTCCCAACATTATGAAGTATAGGCTAGCAGAGGTTCGTAACAGTAAAGTGTTGAGTCTCTCGATCTTAAGATATAATTCATAGTCATAGCATCGTGGGTGTTAAAAATAAAGTTTTCAATATTACAATCACCCTTTTCTTGTATCATCTTCAGTGTCTCATAGGAAGAGTTTGAAGTTAAGTTATAAGATGTTATGACAAGAAGGTAATTATAGGATCGTAAAGACAAAAGGGAGATGTGTGACCATACAAGAACAAAAGGATTGTAAGATTTCAAGGATATAAAGTGTAAAGGTTGTGGAGAGTTCTAATCTTATGATAAATGGAGATTGCATAATCATAAAGCCTTTTAAGGAGATTTATGAAGATATGAAGAGTTATGATCATAAGATTGTAGGAGAAAATTATGAGGTTTTTGATGACACGATAAGGAAGAGATCATGAGATCATAAGGAAATAAATTTTAAGTGATCCATTGATAGAAAGTGGGGCTAGGTGCATGAGCATAAGATTTTGAGACACATGGCAACTGGTATCTTTTGATGCTACAAAAAGTAGTAGATCATAAGATCTCAAGGGAAAATCATGAGCTTTATGAAGCTATGAAATAATGCTATATTGTATGATCATAAAGATAGATGTTAGAACTTCTAAGGCTACGATAAAGAAAGGATAACAACCAACATATAGTCGGGTGTCAAATGCAATAGTTGAAGGTGACTTCCAAAGTTATGAAGTGAGTTAATTAACTACAATCGAGAGATTGTAAGGTAAGAAAAGTTGAGACACGATGTTACACCAACCTATGTTCATGAGATTGTAAGGGTTTATAAGGTAACTTCTAAAGTTATGAAAAGGCACATTTAACTATGATCATAAGATCGTAGGGCAAATGAAGGAAAGATAAGATGTTACAAAAAGGTTTATTAATTGTTCATTGTAAGTTAGTGGCTCAAGAAAGTGGTTTTCTTTCTAGTTTTTCTATCTTACAATGTGTTGTGCCTCATAAGATCATGAGAAACATGAGGGACTTCTTTGAAGACATGATATATGGTATATTGTAAGATTGTAAAAGTTATTTTCCAAGCTTACTAGAATGCAATAAGGGTTTAATTTCTATTGGATTGTAAGATCGTAAAGTCAAATTTCCATGCCTAAGATGATACAAAGGGATTACATTTCAATTTGATTGTAAGATCACAAACCCTAAGTTTGACATGAAAAAGTGATTTTTACCTTTCTGAACTAGATAATGATAGAAAGCCCCTAGCTAATCAAGTTTGATTATAGGAAGTTCTAAGCTAGATAGTTATATAGATGCTCCATTTGAGGTGATAGAAATCACTAAGTTTACGGCTTGTGCATGCAAGTATTTAATGCAAAAATAAGGTTGATGAAGTACGTACAACATAACAACATTCTCTAAGCTAGTAGTAGATTATTGTTTGTAGAGAGAAGAGATTTCCATTAGTTGTAGAGTTTTCAATGTGAGAAAATTATTATTTCTAGGAGTTGCAGAGTTTTCTAGTGTTTTAGTTTATAGTCAAGATGTCTCACAAGGAAGTAGAGGAGATCCAAGTCACAAACATTGAAGTTGCAAAGACCTCTACTGCAAAGGGAGGAAACAGGTAGAAGAAATCAAACAAATTTGTAGAGGAATGGATCAAGTTATTCCCTAAGTCCTCAAATGCCATCTTTGCAAATGACCATGACTTTCATGATCCTTATCCTTTCTGTAGGGATTCCATTTGCACTAGTTTCAATGGATTTGAATTATTCAAGTATTTATATCACAATAGAATGGATAAAATTCATGTTTACAAGCCATGGAAGAACAATCTAGCAAAGCTTATCTATCTAGAAGTATTCATAGATATAGATTTGGTGAAGGCCCTTATTAAATTGTATAATATGGATACTAAATCATTCCATAGGTGAGATGATACCATTATGTGTACATTAGATAGTGCTTCTCTCATTGAAGGTTTTGGATTAGATAGTGCAATGAGCAAGACAGTGGATTTAATTGATCTTCAAGAAATAATTGAAAGGAATACCAAGGCTTATATAGGGAAGTCTATGCTACAACACATTCCCATGGACTTCAAGTAGGTAAGTGATTATCCTAAGAAAGTGGATAATAATATGCCTCTTGACAAATTCAAGAACTTATTTTTGAAAATAGTATATGCTGTCTACAATGTGGTAGGAAAAGACGGTTCTAATGTGGTATATGGGGCAAAGTTCATTGATGCCAAAGATGTATAGGACTCCTACCATGGTGGAAAGTATGATTATGTGGAGTATATTCTAGAGAAGATGAATGATGACATTGGGTTGGTACAAAGTAGAGAGATGTGAAATTTCAAATTCTATCATTACTCATTGCTAATGCACTTGATCCTATAGAAGAACATGGGGTATATTAGCCTATATTTTATTGATCATACCTCTAATGCAAATGCAGAGTTGTCAGTTTAGCTATGACACAAGTATAGGATAGTTCTTATCACTACTCTGATTTTGTTTCCTTTTTCAATAATTTTTGTTCTTTTATCATGAAAATATTAGACCCTAGTTACTTTAGGGCACCCAGGATTTTGAAGAGTCTATTAAGACCAACCCTTTTACTTGAAAATAAAAGGTTGGACCACAATTGGGGGTAATATTCTTATTCCTAAATTTTTCCCTAATGAGAGTTTATGGTTTTCCTCAACCACCTCATATATTGCTTAAATTTATTCCTCCTAAACTGGCCATCACTGAATCCATGTGGCAATTGATGATTGTAAATAGAGAATACTTAGGGCCTAAAGTGCATGGAGGCACATTTTTGTTTAGGTGCTTTAGAATTGGAGACTTTTCAATTGGAAAAGAATCCTTTGATAAAATACATTCTTTCCTCCACTATTTCAATTTATCAACTACCCCAGGATGTATGAGATAGATAATTGGATGAGGAATACCGTCAAAGAGATTAGAAATTATGTGTTACCAAATAAAAAAGAGTTATGACATGAGGACCTCATTCCTAACATAGTAGCAGCTAAGGGGGAGGCTACTGATAAACTAGAAAAATTTGATGATGTTCTAAGAGTGGAGAGGGAATTGAAGAGAGAAAACCCAAATTTCAAGGGTTTTTACATGGATGTCCCTTACCCACAAAAGATAAGAAAGATGGTTGTTAACCATGCTGTGATCATGACACAAATGGCAGAGGGGTCAATTGGAGAAGAAGAAAGGGTAAATCCTGATAGCCCAGAACTAGATGCAACCCTAGAAATTGAATAAGATGAACTTGTAGAGGCACTAATAAAGTTGGACCTATTTTTTGACACGATTTTTTTCAAACTTTTGACAACTACCCATCAAAAGCCTTTGTCACTAAACTATCCTCAAAATTTTGACACATTCAATAGGCTATATCAATGGATATATCCATCAAAAATCAGCCTCATCTATGTTGTGTGTTGGCGCTAGATGGCTAGCTCAACACATCAAACTATTGATGCCAATGACAAGCTTGTTATACTATCAACAAAAAATGATGTTGAAATTGCAACGATAGGTAGAGTTTTCAAAAAATAAAATCCAAGCATTTTTCAAAGTAAGAACAAGCTTTTTTGAGTGAAAGGGAATTGATTTGACACTCAAAGTTTCATTGGAGGGTGTTCAATATGTTGATTTGCTCCTAGAGTTTTGAGAGGATGTTATAAATAATAAAATTGAAATGAAAAAAAATGAAGAACCATAAATTAATCCAAGAGAGTTTATAATGAAAATAGTTACCATACTTTACATGAGCTTTCCAAGATCAACACAATAGAGGAGACAAAGATTTTGAAATGGAAAAGCAAAGAAAACCCCTTGTGAATTATATGAATGAGGAAAAGGCCTAAAGAATGATATGTGTGTGTGTGTGTGAGAGAGAGAGAGAGAGAGAGAGAGAGAGAGAGAGATTGGAGCCAAAGGCTCATTATAGTAACTACATAGTGATTCTGTGTTGTTTAGAATGAGAGAGAAGCATCTCTTATAAAGAGATGAGAAGAGGAGTTATTTAGTAACTCCCATGTGAATGATTATGACATTCATAAGCTTGTGCATAACAAGTGTCACAATCCTCTTAAAGAGGAATAAATAGTTTCCTTATAAAAGGAATTACAAAAAGAGTTGTCCTCACACATGGACAATAGGAAAAGCAAGTGACATGTCCTCACATGTGGACTAGAGAACAAATAACATAAGGGATACCTTGGTTTATCCCATTCAATAAATAGATAACACCAAGGAAAGATTACTAATTCTAACATCCCCCTTTAATCTTTACTTGGGGAAATTACATCAAAGGGTATTAAACACAAATTTTTACAATGAAATTCTAAATTCACTCTAGAAAGAGGCTTTGACAATATATCAACAATTTGATCTTTGAGAGTGTCTTCAATTGATTTATAATATGTCATATTTTAGATAGAATGCTACTACCATTCTAAAAGATATAAATCATATCTAAACATTATTCTTGTCACCTCACCATCATGCTTTTGTGTAGTGAGAGGATGCAGAATATGCGCCTAAATAATATCAATTATAGGATTAAATATGTTGTAGTTATGTAATCAAAACTTTGTAAGTGTGTTTTCTAATAATGTTTATGTTATGATCTGAGCATGTAAGATAAGAAGGGTACCTTTAATTTTTGCACTCTTATATTAGTTTTTAATATAAGAAAAGGTTAACAATTTGAATTCATGCCTATTTAATATTTTTTCTTAGTTAGGCCCCATTTTAGGGTTTGATGCTTCCATGCCCATTATGCTTGATCCAAAAAAAATTTGCACATACTTTCATCATCCCCATATTAAAATTAACACTTGACCAAATTCTAAACTTGAATTAGCGACTATGGGATATTAGGTGGGGTACTGGGCCACTTATAGACACATTTTCAGCTATAGACCTAGGTTGGACATTCTTGAATCTATACACTTCTCTTTCAACCTCTTTGTCAACATGAGAAGTATCCCCTAATTCTAGTAAGAAACTCATTAAGGCTCCAGGGTTCTTTTCCTTTGCCAACTTGGAATGTAGGGTAGCCATAGAAATGCACACTTCTTAATTTGTGAAACTAAATAGGATATGAAAAAGAAATTAGATGAATTTAAAAATTATTGAAAGAAAAATAAAAGCAGAGGATGTGGATAAAAAATGTAGACTTGTCATGTTCAAACTCATAAAAAAATTCCCCTGACGTAGACAATACTCATTATTCACTTTTGACTCCAAGTAGACATAACAAGCTTACCTCATTCATAAAATTATGGCATTTACCTCAAAAGGGATTTTAGGATAGTTCAAGTTTGAGTGACATGCATGCTAAAACATAGAGGAAGGTACAAATTTGACTGGGTGTCATAATATCTTAATGACGAAATTACCTTCGCACATACCATATCTCCTTATGTCACCATATTTTCCAATGATCATTTAATACATGTATTTTCACCTTTATTTGGATGAATGAAGTACTTGTGTACACTAGGTGTCTATGGGCAGCCAGTCATAAGCTTGTGAACTTTGAGCTATTGAACCATGAAGTAGTTGGTTCAGGGTTCAAGTCTATCCACCAATGATATTGGGACATGACACACAATGCATGTGACTCACAATCCTAACATAAGTGTGCTTTATTTGAAACTTGAACTTGAACTAACAAAAATGTGTGGTTCAAGTTCAATCACATTTAGGAGTGCCGTAGTCTAGTAATAATCACAAGGCTTGATGTCAAACATACAAAACATGCGATCACGAACAAATGAACATTGAACCTTGAGCCAAGCAGTTCAATGGTTCAAGTTCAAGGCTTAGGTTTGTAATAAATGAAACAAGGCAAAAAAATCCCAACATCAAGTCAAGATAGCTTTGAACCTTTAAACTTATGAACATGACTGGTTCAAGTTCAAGGTTCAAGACTTGCTTAAGGATTTCTTATGTTATGTAAGATAATTATTTAAGACCAAAGTAAAAAAGTAGGTAAGGTGATTTTTCTATGCCACTTATTATTCCCCACAATTTGGTATTCATCAATTGCATTTCAAATTTTCCTTTCTTTTCAAAATTTATTTTATATGTATTAAAATTCAAGCCAAAAGTATTTATCCAATAGAATGTCCATTCTATAAAATACAAACTTAGAAAGAATCAAATGGTTCTGGCTCACGTGAAGAAACAAGTTTTGATAGTTCATGACATATTATACTTTTTGATATTTTCTCTAAATCAATCCATTGCATCCACTGTTCCTATCGCAGTGATTGCATCCACTGTTTCTATCGCAGTCCACTCCTCTCATCAATGATGCACATAGATGACTCTAACATAAATAAATAATGCTATACACTTCAAAAACTCGTGATATATTGACCGTGGAAAATGTAGTCTCCTTTTCATCATAAATTTAACGGATGGGATAGGCTACTTATTCCGGTGCGATCTGAATTGTACTAGACCTGCCACTCATTAAATTTTTAATTTAATGTGCATAATGCAACTGAAGCTTACAATGATGTTAATTTGATATTCCTCATTTGCCAGGCACATATCATTGGAGAGTGCAAGAAAGAGATGATTTATTGATTTATATCTTTTCAAATCTGATCTGTCAATTTGTAGAGTCGACGATGTCCATTGACGACATCCTATAATGAATCCATCACGACTCCGCCAAGTAGCAAATAGGACACCGATATGCATTATATTTTGTGAAATTATGCAATGGTGGTGTAAATGTATGGGGTGTTGTAACTCATATTCAGGCCGCACTCTTCGAAATCTTATTCTCGAATCATTTCATCCATTGGGATGTCATTTTCTTGCAATATAGAATATGATAGTTATGTTCTCCGCATCCAACAATCTCCTTAAAAATAAACCATTGTTGCTGCATTAAGTAGTGTTGGATCTGATACCACAATGAAAGCATATATATTTTTGTATGTATTATTCAACATATCGGGGTTACATTACATAAAACATATTTTGGTATCTGTATGTTTAGTTCAATAACAGCATAACAAAAGTACAGTTACATGTCAACGTATGAAGATTACACCAAAACATGTAAGGGGTAGTAGCATATAAGTTATGGTAATTGTTTCCATCTATAGGAGAAATGATTAGTAATCAGCTAAGGGAGCGTTATTTTCATGACTCATGTTTTAGTCATGTTTTATTTTTGGACTGTCTGACATTTTTTTTCTAAGTGTTGCCATCAATGTCAAGGACAGCAAATGTTTGCATAATGATGACGTGTGACCGCAGGGCTTCAACATCAGACACTAAGCTTTGACCACTTAGTCAGCATTATTATGTGGTCCATTCAATGCCCTTGCCCCTGTCTATTCTGTAATATCTATACTTACTCCATTACTGTGAAAGGGAACCTGTAGAAAACTAGGACAACTATAATACACCTTGTGAAAGGTGGATGAACAAAATAAACTAAAATGAAAAAATACTCAATGTGCTACGGCACCAATATATTCCATTAACCATTTTGTCCATATCAATAACATTACAAGATGCCTCTATGGACAAAATGGTTGATGGAATACATACCATTTTGTCCATATCAATAACATTACAAGATGCCTCTATGGACAAAATGGTTGATGGAATAGATTAGTGATGTAGCACGTTGAGTATTTTTTCATTTTAGTTTATTTTATCCATCCACCTTTCACAAGGTGTATTATAGTTGTCCTAGCTTTATACAAGTGGTACCCAAGCTAGTGTAAGAAAATCATGTCACCATCTATAATAGAAGAATCAAAGCTAGGTTAATTGGGAGTATCCTATCATTATATTTTGATAGAAGTAGCTAATCAATGGATACTTGAAGAAGGTAGGAATTTGTTTGTCACCATCTATGACAAGAAAGAGATTTTTTATTTTGTAGACCAAGGTTATCTAGAGAACCCTATCACCATTTGTGACAAATGAAGCTATCAAGGGGTAGCTAAAACAAGACATGAATTTGACAAGGTTATTAGTGAATCTTGTCACTGAAATTTGTAACAAATGAGGCAAGATTATCAGTGGATCCTTTGAAAAGAGGAAATCATTGGTAGCCAATTGCTGACAAAATGTTTGTAGAAATTAAAGGTTGCAACCTTGCACACTACTCATGCATTAACAGATATGAAAATTATTGGAAAATAGAATTTTGGCATTAGGAAAAATAAAGGATTTGGATTTGTGTGCAACAACATTTGAGGTTGAAATTATGGGGGAGTGTTGGAATGTGTAATTTCCCCCTAAAATGAAATGTAAAAGCATAATAGAGGATTCTAGAAATTCCTATATTGATGAATAGGGTTAGGTAAAGTTCTAGAAGTCATTTGTGTTTAGATATTTTTAGAAAAGTCTATTTGTTCTATGTTAGTTAATTTACATGTTTTTGAAAACAATCAAAGATTTCTATAAAAGAGGCACAATGTAATGGTTTTAATGAATTAGACAATGAAATGATTCTATAATTTCTATAATTGCCTGTAGTGTGTATTCTATGTTTAATTATTATTATGGATCCAATCCATCCATCCCTATTAATTTGAAATTATTTCTTCTACCACAATCCTCCTTATGCATGATCCTTCAAGCTCCTCTTCTTAACCTTGCTCCGATAGCAATCTGATAAGGGCGGATGGATTGGATCCACAATGATAATTAAACATAGAATACACACTATAGGCACTTATAGAAATTAGAGAATAATTTCATTGTCTGATCCATTAAAACCATTACATTGTGTCTCTTTTAAAGAGGTCTTTGATTGTTTTTGAAAACATCTAAATTAACCGGCATAGAAAAAATAGACTTTTCTAGAAACATGTAAACACAAATGACTTCTAGAACTTTGCCTAATGCTATTCATCAATCCATGAATTTCTAGAATCCTCTATTATGCTTTTACATTTCATTTGAAAGGGAAATTACACGTTCCAATAGAACCATCACTCTTTAAGTTATAAATTCAACTACTCCTACCAACTCTTCATTAAACTCTTTAATAGCCTATGTATCTCGTGATGAACCAGATGCCTATATTTTTAATTTCTTTTACAATGTTTTCAATTTCTTTAACAAGGGCATTGTTTAGTTTTTCTACTCGACAATCCAAGGTATGCAATTTTAAAAAAGTTTCCAATAATTCAAGCTCTTATGCTCCCCATTTTTCATTCTTGTACACTAAATGAATTATATGAGCTTGTAATTCTTTATAAATCTCTTAATTTAATTTTTTAAATTTATGTTTTCAAACAAATTTTAAGGACACTGTGAAAAGGACATACTTTTTTTTATTCATGGTTCATAAACTTTGATTCATAGAAAACCTAATCTTTAAGTTTTTACTAAACTACCACCAAACAAATAATATTTATAAAAAATTCTTGATAACCAAAACCAAAAGTCAAAAAATGAAGTTTGACAATAAATATTTGGCTCTTGGGTCTAATTATTGTCATCAAAAAAATTAACGAAGGCATGAGAATACACAATATTTTCTATCTATGTACATCACACCAAGAAATCCCTTCCTTCACATAGACTTTGCAATTTTATGAGAAGCATAAAAATATTTGAAATTTTGGCCCGCATAACATCGAAACTAGAGAGTTATTGAGAGAGTTGATAATTCTAAGCTCAAGGAGAGGTTGCAAACTAAATGGTAGCCACCTCCCCCGAACTAGTTGAAATTGAATTTTGATGGGTCTAAGCATGGGGAGGGTACTACAGTGGGAGGTATAATCAGGAATGGTCAAGGTTTTTGTATTAGGGGATACTCAAGAAAATGTGGAAGTGTTTTGAGCAATGAGGTGGAAGTGCTTGGGATCTTATGGGGAGTGCAATTAGCTAGTAGCATGGGAATTCAAAATATGATTATGGAGGGAGATTCTATGTTAGTCATTAGAGCTATCAAGGGGGGTATCAAGATGAGTTGGAATGCCATATTGATTATCAAGGATAGCTAATGTATCTTGAATTGTCTTAATAACTTTATGATACAACACATTTATAAGGAAGGAAACCAAGTGGCAATCTGCCTAGCGAGATATAGCCACAAAGTCATCAATGCTCAAGTTTGACAAAATGAGCAAGATCTTCTGGTAGTAATCAAATCTCTCATTCATAAAGAGGTCCTTTAATGATGGAGTACAGCTTGATGTACAACAAGGACTATCTTGACACAATGGGCTTATTGATGGCTATGAACATGAACACTAACTATCTTGCTAGTTTAGTGGGTCATGTCATGATGGTGATAACTTCAGAAGAGGCCTTTATATTATTAAACAAATATAGTGCTACATTTAGTGAAAATTTGGGAATCATTACTTATGATGGGAATTGGAAAGTCGATATTCAATGCAATATTTGGGATTGTATTTTACATCATCAAAGATGGATTTCCAAATATTGGGACTAGGCTCCAAAATGAAATCATGGATATGTTATGATATAGAAACTTAAGAACAATTATTATACTAACTTAAAAGCTATAGTTCCTAAATGGCCTTTATTCACTTCGTGTTTTCATAATATCAAACATCATTGTCGAGTGCACAAGGATCTACATCATTTTTTTTGAATAGTTCATTCAAGCAAGTAAAGGTTGTAGTGGTCAAAATTAAGGGGAAGAAGATCTCATTTTGGACCTCAATGATGACAAAGTTATGGAGGAGAAAATTTAAGAACTAAACCATCAAGAATTGAGAGAGTTTTTAGGGAAGATAGAGTTGCATGGTCTCATTTAAAGAAAAGTGATTTCATCCCCTTCATGGAAAGCATCAAGGTCCATGATGAAATGGTCACCTGGGAGTTCATCGACTCATGGAAGAAGCATTGGGTTACTATCAACAAGATCTTCTTTGAGGTCACTAAAGAAATGATAGCGAACGTGACCAACCTATCAATGGAAGGAAAATCATGGAGGAAGCAACCTAGAGTGGTAGATGAGACGAGCCTCAAGAACTTCTTTCTCTTTGACAAAGCCATGTTTGCTTCTATGATGGTTTTATGTGGGATAAAATCCTTGAATCATGTGATGAGATCTGCTATGTTATAATGTGATTTGTTACCATGGAGGACAGGGTCAAGGTCTGTTATTACTATCACTTCCCTATTCTAAATCACTTTCAAAAAAAAGATTGTATTTCCTTCCCTTTTCTCCTATTACACTCTATAGAGGATTGTGTGTGGAATATTAAGAAAAAAATGTGATAAGGGAAAAAAGGTTACTTTTTTTATTATCAAGTCTTGATTTTTTCATCTTTTTAAATTTCACAAAGTCCTTCACCCTCAAGTTTTGAGCCTTAACCCTTTGCCCCTAAAAATCACTAGTCAATGTTCATCCTCCCCTTCCAAACCCAAGTTTGATGAGGACCCCATTGCCTTGGCTAGGAAAATTAAGAAGGGAAAAAATGAAATCCTAGATGTAGATTTATATATATATATATGCTATGTAGATCATGGCTATTTAACTTACATGGTAATAGTTAAATGTGGTTGGAAAGTGGAACTAAACAACTGATAGAAAGTACACAAACTAAATGGGAGTGAAAGGGTTAGTAGAACCAGGCCCATATCCACCTAAGACTCAAAGCTTAGTGTGTGATGTTTAAGGGTAGCCATGTGTGGCATGGATACAAGAGTTAGTCTAATTAAATCATCACCCTTATATTGTCATTACTAGGAAACCATAGAATCTATAGGTTATAGATCAATCATATTAGTCAATAGATTGATTAGATAGACCAAATGATGAAGTAAAAAGTGTACCGAGTAAGAAATGGGCATTTAAGTAAATTGGATGTGTGGTAATTTAAGTTTGATAAATTATGCTAAGTATTTTAAATGATGTCCAAGGGGTGTAGCTATTGACCTTATGGTCAAATCATTTGTCTATTAGTGACTTAACACTTAGTCAGTTGGTTTTATTGCTACTGAGCACTATAGTTCCTACCAAGCTTACCATACTTATAGAAGTGTTAACCAAGTGTTTCAATTGCTACCAAGCTAATTAGTCAGACTAAAGTTTATGTCAAGATTCATAGTATCTATCGAGAATCTAAGATAGTTTACACTATTAGCTGAGCTCTATAGTGTTATCCAAGTATATCAGTGTCTAGTGAGCTCGTAGTGTTAACAAAATAAATTCAATGCTAGCCAAACCATGCAGTGTCAACTGAGTAATTCAAAATCTACTGAGTTGCTCAATGTTTACTATGTCATACAATGTTAAATAAGTTCCTACTACTCAAAGTGATTGATACAGATTGAGCTTCAATGTCAACTGAGTGTCAGAGTTTGTCGAGTGTCAGAACATCACCAAGTTGTCTTCAAAGCCTGAGATATAGCAGCAGGCTGACTTAGTGAATTATAATAAATTTGGTATTGTATCCAACTCTAGAAGGTAATTAAGTGGATTGGCACATATGTAATGTATTGGGCATGTGCAGGATCATGGTGTGCCAAAAAGTGGTGATCTAAAAAATGCATAGTTCTAAAATACCTCAAAGCATTTCAAAATCTATTCCAACTTTTTTCGCACACATCCTGATACCAAACCAAAACATTAATACATTTATAAGACCTAGTATATCTTTGGATACCAACCCTATGTGGTCAACTTTAAAAATGTCCCAAAAAAATGTGTTTTTGGCCTATTCTTGTGTGATTTTTGCTTGAAACATGTATTTGGCGACTTTTTTTCCACCCAATTTTTATAAAATGAAAACGGTTTCTTTACAATGTTTTTAGCTTTCCATAAATGTAATTCCTATCAAATTATCAATTTAGTAAGTAATTATTACTTATTTTCTAATGTAGTTACGTATAAAGTGTTGATTGACAAATTGATCAAAAAACAACTATAACTTTCAAACGATACAACATTTTTGACATCCAAAAGATGCATCATATTCTATGCTTCTTCTACTATAAGGGAAAAAAAAGAAAAAGTAAATTTTAAAGAGTTTTGAATTAGTTAAGGTGGTCAAACACGAGAGTTTTTTAATTCTTAAAATACTATAGTAGAAAATTCATAATTAATTATTTATTTAGAATAAAAATACCCAAAAATATGTGTCACATCAGGAAATGAGTCTACTTCTCATATCTAGAATCTTATTAAAAATATTATCATTTGGTTTTGATTAAGATGGTCAAACATACATCTACTTCTTATTTTTGTCTTGAACATTTTGTACTATTGCATTAAAATTAAAAAAATTGACTGGAATCAATTTTTTTTTTTTTTTCAGATAGCACCTAGTAGTTTAGAAACTAAATTCAATTTCCTAGAGATTTTTTTCTCTCAATGTTTTGATAGAAAGTTAATAACAAGTTGAAAATTGCACGTCAAGTTGACATAACCTTGATTTTTTGATTTTTCATTGCCACCTAAGGATATAATTTGGTTGACCATGATCCTACACATACCCTATTATATCATATCCAAAACATGTATGTGAACAAGTAAGAAGAAGATGAGTGTGAAGGGAAGAAGGCTACAAGAAGTATAAGGATTTAAGTAGACACTTATCTATCACAGTTAGCTAATCATTGTTATTCAAAGGAATCTCATTTAGCAAATCAAGTTGTAGATCAAAGATTAGCCACTAATTCATCCTAATAGGTGCATCAGTAAAATCCTTTTACAAGGTGGACTGAACAATCTCATAACAAATCTCCTAAAAGAATGCATACTTCATTATATGTTGTAAATCCTTTCATAAGGTGGATCTAATAGTCCTTATTACTCCTAACAAGGTAGATCATCAGAAGTGATCAATTGTGATCTTTAATAGGCAATCTTTATACTACAATAATAAAGCTTGTGGGTATCATCCACACCATAGTTTTACTTTCTATTTGGAAGGTTTTGGAGTTACCAAATATTGTGTCAAAGTGTTATGAATAATTTTTTTTAATCTTTCATGTATGAAATTAGATTAGATTAAATGTTGCATGTTTAATTGTTGAATTAAAGTATAAGTTTTATTAGTTCCTAATTTACCTCCCCCCCACCCCCCTCAGTCACCTAGTCTATACAAAATTTCCAACAATTGGCATCGGAGCATTGGTTCTCACATCAGAAGTTTAGCAGGTTGAGAAAAGATGAGAGACAATGGAAGTTTATAGACTAGATAAAGCTATTAAAAATGAAAAATCAGATTTTCAATTTGCCATGGATCAACTAAAGAAAGTGAAATAGTAGCTCTCTCAATCCCTAAAAAGAGGAAAAGATCTTGTAGCACAAATGAATGACAATCTCTACACTAAAGAGAGAATTGAAGACATTTGCCAAGAAAGAAGTTCAGATGAAGCTGATGCAACAATCACATATATACTTGAAAAGAATATTACTCTTCATGAAGAAGTCATTAAGTTGAAAAGAGAACAATAAATTCAATCAGTTAGATTATATGAAGTCATGGAACAAAATGGCAAAGCCAAAGAAGAAATAGAAGAAAAGGACTAAGAAATTAATCAACTATCTCTTCAGCAAACAATTTGATTGATCAACTTAATGATGCTAATCAAGAGCTTATCAACTTGAGGATAGAGAATAAAAGATTGCAGAATGACCTCAGCATAGAGAATCAAACCAATGAGAGGATGGTGAAATCTCATGAAAGCATGAATCAATTGAATGAGAAGACTTAATTCAAAAAAAAAGGTAAAGAAGGATTAGGATATATAGAAGAAGGTGAATCCTCTCAACAAGGAGCTCAAAAGAAAAAAAGGCCTACATGCAGTTATTATGGAAAGATAGGCCATGCATCAAATAAGTGTTGGAGCAATGGTAAATCAAAGTTTAGTGGAAAGTGTCACAATTGCAACAAACTAGGACATATAGAAAGTGAATGCATGGAGGAACCCAAGTTTGAAGGAAAGTGTCACAATTGAAACAAACAAGGACACAAATCTTCAAAGTGCAAGACAAAGAAATGGAACCTAATGGAACAAATTGTCAAAGTTATATTTGGTTGGGATTACAATACATGGTGTAGATGTCACTATGAGTTTGGGCGCATTGGAGCAAACTACAAAAAATGTCACACAAGGAAGAGAGACACTATAAAGAGATATTTTGTATGTATAGAAATTGAACATCTTGCCAAGAACTATATGAATAGAGGAAGAGTTGAAATTGAGAAGAAAGCTAGGTCTAATAATATCAAAAAATAAATGACACAACAATGGGTAAGGAAATCTTTTGAGGATGCAAATTAGAGTAATGAAAGTGTTTACACCTAAGTCAATGAGTTGGTTGACTCAACCATTCTAACCTAGTTTTGTATGTAGATTACTAGAATTGTGATTTAGAAGTGGACATCTAAGATCAGTTCCAGTTAGTGAGTAGAAGATCCATATCAGCATTCAAGATGCACAAGGATCACCAAGTTAAGATGACAACTAAAGCCCTTACCAAGAAAGGTTAGGTTGCAAAAGACCTTACCAAACAAGGTTGAGTTGCATAACCTTACCAAGCTTTGGATGTAGATGTCAAGTTGGTAACCATATCAAGTTTGAAGTTCTCTTTGAGTTTGTAGCTCCTACCAAGTCAAGAGACCTTGCTGAGTCAAAGTTGTCATCCAAGCATTAAAGACAAAACCAAGTGGAGGATAGCCTATCACTAAGCGAGCATTTATATAAAGCATTAATGGTGATCTTAAAGACCAAATCTTGTTAAAAGGAGAAATTGAAGATCATTATTTCACCACAAATTTTCTAGAGTTAAGAGCTAAGAGCAATTATAGAGCCCTTGAGTGATTTGAAGCAGTAATTGTTGAAGTTTTCTTTTGTATTCAAAGTTTAACTAAGTGAATGGTGTTTTCTAGAAGCAAGGTGAAAATGATTCAGAGATGTTGATTCAAGGATTTGATTGCAAGGCTCCCATGTTTAAGTTGAGTCCATCCATTGTAGAGGAACTTGATCCCATTCGAGCGTAGTCACAGATTCCTCCAAGGTACTCCTTTTTCATGATATTCAATTATTTTACCACTATTCAATTAAGGAATTGGGAACCCTAGAAATGAACCAAGCATTCATTGAGCTATGTGTGGATGGTGTTTTGAAACCTAAGCACAAGCATCTAGAAACAAAGGGTCTAATGCACATTTTATGTATGCCAAGGGATTTCTAAGGGAAATGGATTAGGTTCATCTTGAGCCAAGTCCATCACATGCATTTGTGGTTAGATCACCTATTGTGATGACAACGATGATGAAGAAGAGGATGTAGAAATAAATGATGAGGAAATAGAATATGTAGAAGGAGATGTTGTTGAAGGTGAAGAGAATCAAGAAGTTACAAGAGGAGATCTTCCTAAGATTTAGAGTATTCAAGAATCTAATGCAGAGAAGATAGTAGCAGAGGTTATGGCCTCTCTTTCGAATTCTCTAAGAAAAGCCTTAGTGCAATCCAACTCAAAAAAGGATTCTACCAAGTTGGTTGAGGTAAAAACTGTATCACCAAACACCCAAACAATCCTTGGAGCAACATTATTGAGTGCTACAATGAGTGAATTTTCTATCACTTTATCTACCAAGTAGTAGGCTCCAATCATTCCACCATTAGGAATTATTGAGCTACAACAAGGTATTTAAAGTATTCCTATTGTTAGTTTTATTAGTCATACATTTGTTATTATTTATTCTATTTCAACTATTATTTCTATATTGAGTGTATCCGCAACAAGTGCACTGATAGTTGAGGTTAAGCCTCAACCAAGCATAGAAGTGAAGAGTAAATGAAAAGAAATTATTCCTTCTACTCTTCTAATAGAAAAGGGTAAAGAAGAAGAAGTTGATTTGGATGAGAAAATTGTCATTCCAAATTGGGATGCCTTTGACCTCACTCCTAAAGAAATGGATACCCTGGGTGAGCTATAAAAAAAGAAGGCTAAACAAAAAAAGCGCAGAGAAGAAAGGAAAAAGAAAAATCAAGTGCTTGAGGATATAAAAGAAATATTCATTGATTCCCTAATTATTGACATTGATGAGAAGCAAAAAAAATTGGATCAACTTGTTGAATTTTTTCACAAGTATAATGAGGAGCTTAATGGGCAAGATAAACTTCTACAGGGGGTAGAAAGAAAGTTTGAAAAAATGTTTTGGAGAAGGTAGTACATAAGATAGCTATTGACCAAGTAGAATTATCTACTATTCTTGCTACACTTGAAGTATATATAAATAATGTTGTTTCTTTATTTTCAAGTTAAATGATACATCTATCCTCATTAAATAAATAAAGGACAAACTATCCAAGGTAGATGAGGATATGAAGGCAAGTGCACAACAATTGCCACTTGATCTTACTTGTAACACTACACATTTTGTGAAGATCGGGTACTTGATAGATCTTTAGAAAAAATTATTAAGGGATGAAGCCAAAATAAGGGCCATAATTAGAGAAATTCAAGGCATGATCCTTCCCAGAGGAAGAAATATGGCTGATCTTAGATCATCCATGAGGTTTGGGTGATCTCTGATCAAGAACATCTGTCAAAAGGAAATAGAAAAGGATATAGCACATGGGGAAAAAAACCTTGAAGGAAACCTAGAACCATAATAGATGAAGATCATATCTTCAAATGTGAGAGGCTTGAATAGCCCCAAGAAGTAGTATGAAATCAAAAAAAAGATCAATGAACTTAATGCTGATATGATTCTTTTGCAGGAAATGAAAATGTATGAGTAGGTTTTCTCTGTAGTGGTTAATTACATTTGGCCAAGCACTAAATTTTCTTATAGTGATACTAACAGAGGTTTTGGTAGCATTTCTATGATGTGAAATCTAGAAAAGGTGGTGAGTGTGATTATCTTTTTCAATGCCCATTTTGTTTTCAAGAGTTTCACCTCCCAAATTGGTAGTTGGAACTTGTTTCACTTCTATGCCCCCAACACTTGTAATGGTAGACTTTTTGTCTAGGATTAGCCTATTAGTGTGGCTAACTCCATGATTTAGGAAAATATTTTATGCATGAGAGATTTCAACACCTTGCTCTACCCTTTAGAGAAAATGGGGGATTTGGAGGACTTTTCTGATAGCATGCAAGACTTGGAGGGTTTCCTAAGAAGAAATTATTTGATTGATATTGATCTTCAGGGCTCTGCCTTCACTTGGTCTAACAATACATTGGGGAAAAATTTGATTCAAGTTAGACTTGACAAGGCCCTCATTTCTTTTTGATGGGACATTCTCCAAGACACTTCCTTAAAGTTAGATCCAAGGACCATATCAAATCACTCTATGCTATTTCTCTCTTGGACACAAAGTCAAACTAGATGAAGGCTCTTCAAGTATGAGATCATGTGGCACTCACACAAAGAGTTCAGAGATTGTATTGCATATTAATGGAAGGATCTAGTGGAACGTACAACCATGTTCCATATTGCTAAAAAACTTGATAGAATGCAAAAAGAGGTGAGAGAATGGAGAAAATCCTCCTTTGGGAACATTTCAAAAGAAAAGAAGTCTACTGAAAAGAAGTTGGAATCTCTTCAAAATCAACTTGCAAAAGGAAATGAAAATTCTGAGCAACAACATGAGGAGAGGGAGTGTTAGGACAAATGGAAGACCCTCTTGAATCTGAGGAAGTCTTCTAGAAACAAAG
Organism: Cupressus sempervirens; assembly: GCA_028749045.1. NCBI lineage: Eukaryota > Viridiplantae > Streptophyta > Pinopsida > Cupressales > Cupressaceae > Cupressus > Cupressus sempervirens. The sequence continues at coordinate 971,094,869 of CM053792.1, read as the reverse complement.
ATCTAGGGTTCAATGGTTAGAGGAGGGTGACTGCAACACTGATTTCTTCCATAGATCAACCTCAAGAAGAAAAAAAGATAAAAACCATTAACTTGTTGTTGGGAAATAGTGGTCAGGAGGTAAAAAAAAGTGGAAGAGATAGAAAGTAAAGCCAATTCCTATTTCTAGCAAATGTATAATCCCCCAATTTCCTGGGTCAATAGTATCTCACAAAGTGATATCCTGAGATCATTTCAGTTGGTGGTCAATGATCGAATGAATGAGGACATGAATAGTAAGGTCAATGAGGAGGAAGTTAAAAAGGTCATTTTTAGTATGAATAAGTACAAAGCCCCTAGTCCTGATGGGTTTGCTACAACTTTCTTTCAGGAATTCTAGGACATTGTCAAGTATAATGTGATCCATGTTTCTAGAGACTTTGTCAAAATGGGAAAAATATTGAAGGAACCCAATTAAACTTTCATTATTCTTATCCCTAGGATGGAGGACCCTAAATGGCTAGAAGATTTTAGACCCATTAGTCTTTGCAACATGATTTATAAAGTTCTTACAAGGGTCATGGTTAATCATATTAAGTCCATTCTTGACAAGTTCATAGGCCCCTACTAGAATGGTTTTGCACTTGGGAGGTAGACTTTTGACATGTTAATAACCATTCATGAGGTAATCCATTCTATGGAAAGGAACAAGAACCTAGCTATGGCCCTTAAACTTGATATTTCTAAAACTTATGATAAGGTTAGGAGGTAATTTTATTTTTCTATTCTTTCTAAGCTTGGCTTTAATGAGAATGTTACTAGAATTATCAAAAATGTAGTGACCTTTGCTACATTTTTTATGCTTATTAATGGGGCTCCTAGTAGATTCTTCTCTTCATCCTGAGGTCTATGTCAAGGTGACCCCCTATCTCCTTACCTTTTCATCATTATGGTGGAGGTTCTAAGTAGAAATTTAGTATTTTTTACTAACTTTGGCAGAATTAAAGGTATTAAACTTGCTTCCTAGTGCTCCCCCCAAATTATCCAATAGTTTGTGGATAATATCTTCTTATTTGGTATCTTCTTTATCCATGAAGCCAAAAAGTGGAAAGACACCCTGAATTAGTATGCATTGGTCTCTGGACAATGCATAAATTACTAGAAAAGAAAAGTGTATTACTTAAACACTGATGCTAGTTTGAGAGAAAAGATGACCAGAATTCCTAGTTGCTAGGAGGCGTCTCTCTAGGACACTTATCTTGGTCTCCTGCTTACAATTAAAGAAGTCACCATTTATTATTGGAATGGCCTAGTTGAAAACTTCTAGAGAAATTTGGTAAGCTAGAAAGGTAGAATTCTGAGTAACATGGGGAAACTCAAGCTTCTCTCAGCCTCCTTGTAGGGCATCCTAGTGTATTTCTTCTCCATCTTTAAAATCAATGGCAGATTTAGAGACATTCTTGAGAAAATCCAACATAATTTTTTGTGGTCTAGCACTGAAGAGAAGTTTAGGATGAGCTTGGTGAGCTAGGAGAAGGTCTGCCACCCTAAAGTCCTTGGAGGCTTCAATATAAGAAGACTAAGACATACAAATACAACCCTCCCAACCAAAATTGACTAGAAATTGGTGAATTCTTAGGGTAATTGGTGTAACATTGTGATGGCAAAGTACCTTGGAGGGTTTTCTTTACATCATTTCCTTTGGGTACACACTCTCCCCCAGGGTTCCAAAATTTGGAACAATATTGTGGTAAACACAAAAAATCTTGAAGATGGGTTGTCACTAGATCATGGGGAATAGAAATGCAATTGATTTCTTGGAAGATCAATAGCTCCAAGACAACCCCCTCATGCACACTACATTCCTATCTTTGCATGAGATTTCAACTAGATTGTATGGCTCTCTAACTCGAAGCTTTATAACCCCAAATTGACAATGGATTAAATTCCAGCATCAGGAGTCTATGAAGATGAGCCTTACCCTAGAACTACAAGACCTTCTTCGGAATTATAGGATCCCCCTCACCCTAGTGGAGGACTCTTTGGTTTGGAAACTTACAGCCTTGGGTGATTTCATGGTGAAATCAACCTATCTCTATTGTCTTAGGGGTGAGGTGGCCCAAGGAGATTGGAGAAAGGTCTAGCACCCTTGGATCCTATCAAAGATAAATTTCTTTGGGTGGAAAAACTTACATGGGTCTATCCTTATAGTAGATAACCTCCAAAGGAGACGGTGCCAGCTAGCTAACTACTACATATTATGCATCCAAGATGTTGAATCTATTCCACACCTTCTTATCCAATACCCATTTTCCTCAGAGGTGTGGAGGGAGGTCATTTCTTTGTGGGAGGTCTAGTGGTGTGCTAATGGTGAGCTGTAGCAATTGGATCATTGGAACGGTCTATGCCCACCCTTGCCTTAAAAACTTATGGTCTATACTTACCCCATATGTCTCATGGAAAATTTAGAAGGAGCAGAACAATAGAATTTTCAAGTAACAAGCCACTACTAGCTCAAGGGTGGCCCAATAGGTTATCAGACTTCTAAACAAATGTACTGGGATTTGGTGGTGGACCGCCCCACCCCAACCCCTAGGGAAAAAATGACATGAAATGGGCTTCTTCTTGGGATGTAGGCCCAATAGTGGCACAATTTGACAATTCCAAAGGTATGGCTAGAAAGAAGATAGTGTAGCACCTCCCCCTGAGTCCTAGATTAAAGTCATTTTTTATGGTTCAGCCATGATGGGCAGTACTATGGTGGGAGGTGTCTTCCACAATAGTATGGGAAATTTGGTGGTTTCCTATAATAGAAACTATGGAGGGGGCTCAAATAATGAAGCAAAATCCTTGGCACTTTTGTGGGATTTGAAAATTGTGAAAACAAATGGAATTAACAAGATTTCCATTGAGGGGGACTCAATCTTAATTATTAAATTTGTTAAGGGAGAGGGTTGGAGTAGCTAGTCGATCAAAGTGATAATTGATGAAATCTACAAGTTAATGGAAGAGTGCCATGAGATCCATGTAGATCACATATATCACAAAGGGAATGGCATGGTGGATAGGCTAGCAAATTTAGCAATAGTGTCATGAGGTTAATTGAACAAGAAGACATTAGATAGTTTCCATCATCAACCCAAGTTATGATGGAAAGGGCGTGTACTTACCATAAAGCCACATAAATCTCCACAATAGGTGGTAGGACTTCAATTATCCACATGGGAGGGAAGGTGAAGCTCTTCATAAAGGGATTGTTTGGAAATATTGCATGTGGATTCACTTTATGATTTCATTGTAGTGAGCTTTAATTGTTGCCATAAAAGGATGAAGGGAGTGGATTTTATGATATGCAAAAAAATGAAAAAATGATAATAAAGTCATTTTGTTAAAATCCCACTCTAACTACAATTGACATCGGTCATTTATGGATGGAGAGGAATTGTTAACACATGTGGCTAAGGGAGGTGTTTTGGTTTTTAGGAAACCTTGTGGACTTATCATATTTTTTCACCAACTTTTCTTTTTAATCTTGGGTGTGATTTATTTAACCTACAATAACTGCCAAACCTACAACAAGGCTATATCAAAAAATTCTAAGGAATTGGCAATTGAACTAGGTGATGGAATGGGCACTAGTGATCATATTGAACCTATGGGATTGGAGGATTGCATCCATAAGAGTGAAGCTACAATGGTTTATCTATAGGACGGTGGCTTATTACTATTTATGGAAGGGATGGAAAAACATGATGAGAACATCTCAATCTAGTTCTTCAATTCATGGAATGGTAGCAAAGTGACAATCAATGGGATGGGTTTTGAAATCATGGAATATGTCATTGCGAAGGTTGGAGGGTTTTCCCTAAAAGGTAAGAATTGGCACAAGCAAGCCAAAGTGAATGAAGAAACTAGACTGCAATTTTTTTCCAAGTTTAAGGAGGAACCAGTGTGAATGTGTGGTGGGTTTTCAAGGGAAGATCCTCCTAAACCCTAGAGTGGCATCTTCTATATACTATTATGAGATACATTACCCTTGATGATTGGTTTTAGGTACTCTATTATTACCATTTTCCCATCCTTAACCACTTTAGAAACATGGATCTTTTCTTTTGTTGCATAAAGGAGGGTAAAACCTTTTATCTCATCCACCAGGGGTTCATGAATAAATTGTATATCTACCATCTTGCCCAAAACCCACCACTTATGGTCAACTCGCTAGCTTTTGTCACTCCTCAAGTTTCCTTGGACCTTGACCCTAGCCCCAGCCATAAAGAAAACCAAGAAAACCCCTACCCCTATGATTAAAATTAGCCTCATTGATTTGGATATAGAAAATGGGAAGAGTAAGAAGAATTCTCAGAGAACTCACAAATGACTCCAACTAGAAAAATTCAAGTCCCCCTCAAGCATGATTCTAGCTCTAAAACTACTGAGAGTAATATTAAACCCACCAGAAGGAAGAAACTACCCCAAGACATGAAGCCTACCCCCAAACCTCCTAGCCCCTCTCACATTTCTAGGCCCTTGAAGCTACTTTAGCTAGAAGTAGGGGGGAAGACATCACCTCCCCCAAGAAAGATACTCCTAAAGGTGGGGGAAACAATAAGCATAGCCAAAACTAGAGCCACAACAAGGCTCGATTGGATAGGCTAGAGTAGTCAATGAGGGATCTGGCAGACAATCACATTGTTATCTATCAAAAATTTGACACATTGGTGAAATTCTCCACCAAATTCATGCATTTTGTAGCCACCACCTTTTACTTTTGGAGGTGAATAAGGATGTGAAGGACTTAGGCAAGGAGAGTGAGACTACCCATTCCATTTATGGCTTTCTGGAAAGAAGGATGGTAGCTTGCCTTGGGTTTGGTTTTTTTTCTTTTCTAATGTTATACTATTGATTACTATGAACTAGATACCCTATGGGGTTTTACATTATATGTTTATGTCGTTATGTGGGACTGATACAAACAAGTTGTTTTTGTGCTACTGGAATGGTTTTCAATTTTTTTTTTCTACTAGTAATAGGACTGATGGTATTATTAATTAGGCTCTGGATATTATTTGTTATTTTATGTTTAAAGTTGGTACTAGTTAGATGACTAGGAAGTAATCTCCAGCTGATTTTTTTAGCCTTTTTGTACTCTAAGATCAGCCCCCTGCCCTTTTGGCTATTATCTAATACTTCAAAAACATGGATGCAATGAAAAAACATATTGACATGCAAAGACATTAGTCCATGATAATAATTTCTCCATAGCTGATCATATGATGGAACTTTTAGCAGAAGTGCAAATAGCCTTGCATGCATCAAAGGTATGACAAGAAAATTGGGAGAAGACAATGACAATCATTTTGAAGATATATAGTGATTTTTTGTCACATTTTAGTATTAATTTGTAAATTGTTTGCACCTTTGGAATTTATGTCAAAAAGGGGAATATAAATATTATTGATAAAGTGGGAGAATATTATCATACTCAAAATATAGGTATGCGGGAGAGATATATGTCTAGGGGAGTTGTAATACGAAAGGAAACACATATACAGATAGTAGAAAATATGTTTATAAAAGTAATTTTGAAATATCAATAAAAAAGAGTAAGAGGTTACTGAGCTATAGCAACAAACATCAGGCAAAACCAAGTTGAAGACCAAGATTGTGGACAAAGGGAGTTTTGACTTGTATTTTGAGCATTTAGATTTTTGGTATGACAATTTTTTTTGTCACTAATGTCAAAGGGAGAGATTGTTGACCTTATGGTTAAATCATTTGTCTATTGCTGACTTAACACTTAGTTAGTTTGTTTCATTGCTACCGAGCTCTACAATCACTACCAAGCTTACCATACTTCTAGCAATTTTAGCCAAGTGCTTCAATTACTACCAAGCTAATCAATCAAACTATAGTTCATGATGAGCTTCATAGTATCTAACAAGCATCTAAGATAGTTTATAGTGTTAATTGAGCTCTCTAGTGCTAACCAAGTATATCAGTGTCTATCAAGCTCACAATATAAAGAAAGTGAGTTCAATGTTGACCGAACCATGTAGTGTCAACCAAGTAATTTAGCATCTACCAAGTTTCTTAGGGTTTTTCAATTCATACAATGTTGACCAAGTTCCTACTACTCAAAGTGATCCATATGGACCGATCTTCAATGCCAACTAAGTGTCAGAGTATACCAAGTGTTCACAGTGTTTCTTGAGTGTCAAAACATCACCGAGTTGTCTTCAAAACCCAAGTTACATTAGCAGGCTAACTCAGTGAATTATGATAAATTTGGTATTATAGCCAACTCCAGAAGATAATTAAGTGGATTTAGTATATATGTAATGTATTATATCATATCCAAAACATGTTTGTGAACAAGTAAGAAGCATATGAGTGTGAATTGAAGAAAGCTACAAGAAGTATAAGGAAAATAGAAACTTAGCTATCACAGTCAAGTGATCATTTTTATTCAAAGGAATCTCATTTAGAAAACTAATTTGTAGATCAAAAATCAGTCATTGATTCATCCTAATAGGTGCATTAATCAAATCCCTTAACAAGGTGGACTTCATAGCCTCATTCCACATCTCCTAACAGAAAGCATACTTCATTGTTTGTAGTAAATCCTTTCACGAGGTGAACCTAACAGTCCTTATTGGTCCTAATAGGATAGGTAATAAGAAGTGATCAATTGTAAGCTTTAATAGGCTATATTTATACTACATGAATAAAGATTGTGAATATCATTCCCACTGCAGTTTTACTTTCTATTTGGAAGGTTTCTAGGTTACCAAGGATTGTGTCAAAGTGTTATGAATGTTTTATTGATTTTAGTCTTTCATGCATGCAATTAGATCATAGTACATGGTGAATGCTTAATTGATGAGATAAAGTATAAGTTTTACTAGTTCCTAATTCAATCCCCCCCTTCTCAGTCACCTAGTGTATACTACATTTCCAACATTATCTTAGTTGAAGCAATGAGTTCTAATTGTGGAGACCCTAGTTCAAATCTTAAGAGAGACATCATTATGGAGTTCTAACTTGTGACTCTTGGTCTTCTATTAGTTGTATTTGTCTCATTGTAAAATGTGGATTCTAAGTTGTGAATCTTGGTCTTCCTATTGTTGTTTCTAGTATAGTTGCATGTAAGGATCTTGAATAAGATTGTAAGATGTTGCTTGAACAAGAACAAGATTTGTAAACGATTTCAAAATAAGTATTTCACATGATATGTCTATTAGAGACCTAAAAGTGTTTTTTGAAATAATTTTTACAATAGATATCAATGAAGTGAAGATTTGATGCAGTCTACAAATCATAGTGTGAAGAAAAATTGACTAGTAGAGTATGCTTGTCTAGATTTTATAAGTCGGTAAAGATTTTATTGTTTGTTGAAAAGTCAAAGTTTTTAGTTATGGTTTGGCTAGCATCAAAGAACAAAACTAAAGGATTTAGTTCTTGCTCGAAGAATTTGAATTAATTTTGAAGCCAACTAAGGATAACACATTTAGGGTTTCTTGACCACCTTAAGAATAATATAAAAGTAATTGAATGATCAATATGTAGTAGTTATTGGTGTATTGTTTTATAATATAAGTAGATAATTTTTTAGAAAAAAAATCTAGAGAAGAGTATTGGTGAAGAGTTTATTGGATCTATCATGCATTGATTGAAACTTTTAGATCATCCATTGCTTGTTTGTTTTAGGAGTTTGAAAATTAAAATACTTCACATGTCACTCTTAACATGATGGGTAGGATCAAAAGGTCTGAAGATCAAAGTTATCTAATTAGGTGACTCTGAAATAGAGTCCCAAATAATTTAATTGGGTAGATTGTATTAGACCTTTGTATGCTCATGATAGGTCTAAATATCCTTTACCAAGTTGAGCAATAATTGAGTGGATGTAATTCTCTTAATAGGGCAATTTATTGTCATAGTAGGTATAATGTGTTAGTCCTAATTCACACCTTGGTTTTTCCATATGACCAAGGGTTTCCATGAAAACAAAACTTTTGCTAAATTGTATCATGTGTAGAAGTTTGAATTAATTTACTACTATATTGTTATTTTCTTTGAATGTTACATCTTGTGAAAAGTATTAGTGAAATCATCTAAGTTTTATTACATTGATTCACACCCTCCTTCCCAGTACCCATTCCCCTCACCCCACCTCGTCTCAAAGGATCCTAGTACTAGAAAACACACACAATGAGGTTGAGATAATCCTACAAGATATGAGTGAAAAATTATCCTCCATGCTACGAGAGAGCTCATGTTCACTTGTTGGAGTTGTCATCTTCTTCTTTCATTTCTTGTGATTTTTCTTTCTTTGTGAAAAATCCCTAACATAATAGACAAAAACTTTACACCAATAACCCATGATCTTAGAAAAGCCCTTCTTCTTCTTCTCATTTGTATATTTTATCCTTTTTAGAACTTTTTCTACTTTAGTTATTTCCTTTTAAGGAAAAACTTTTGTATTCCACCTTACTTTTCTCACTATTACTATTGGCTATATTTAAAAGGCATATTTTAAGATCCTCTTGAGTGAATTCACTCTATAGGCAATCATAATTGATAAGGTGTCTCATCCATTAATAACTTAGATAAAGACATCTCACTTTGTAGTAAACAAGTTTAGGAATATTTTTACTAGCTCATCATGATTTTTCTTATCTTCATAATTTTTTAAATTAATAAGAAACCAAAATTGGGGATGACCCATGAAAAAGAAAAAATTATTATCTGAAGATCAGTTAGCTTTTCTTCATAGTTGCTGGCTAACTCATCCTTGACATGTTAAGCCCGGTGAGATAAATTGTAACAACTTCTCCTGGTTCATTTTAGTATTCCTTAACCTTTTTTTGATACTCAACTCTTGGTTAGTTTTATAATTTTGGTACAAGTTTAGAATAGCATCCCACATCTTGTTTATTGTATCTAACAATTTAATATGGCGAGCTCTATGATCTTTAATATGATTAAGGATTAATTTCTTCTCTTTGGAATATTCCTTCTTATATACCAAGAACTCTATTGGTTTTGTAGGTATAGGTACAACATTAACCACATATTCCTTGGTATCTAATCTCTTTTAGCAATTTTTTTTTGGTCCTTTAGACACTAAAATTGGAGGTTGTGTCAAATTTGTCTTGATCTCTTATACCCATTGAGGTTATCTCAAAGGAAAAAAGGAAAGGATAATGATAAAATATTTAAAGTCGACTCTATAAACCCTCATTCCTCTTTCTTTTTCCTATAAGAGTTTCTAAACCTTTTCTACCTTAGTTTAGCTACTATTCCATGTGAAAATTCTATTTTAGCTACTGATTATTAATCTTCTATCTTATATAGATAATTCTACTATCAAAATTGATTCATAAAAAAATAATTAAAAATACCAACACTAGAACTTCATGAATATAATCATAGAAATAAAATATGCAACACAATAAAGAAATTTTTTTTGGTCAAATTTTCCATGGAAATACCTAGTGGGAAAACTAGTATTGTAGATGAGGAATTTATATAAAAAATTAGAAAATTAAGAGATAGATTAAAAAATTTCCCCTTTGATGGGTTCCTAAATTAGCCATCTTTCTCACCACTTTTTATCCTCTTTCTAAGACATTTGATTGCACATAGACATAAATTTATGGTTTTAAGCATATGAACTTATGGTTTCTATATATATGATTTTGTGTGTGTGTGTGTGTGTGTGTGTGTGTGAACATAAGATGGAATGTGGATATCTCTAAAGACATAATATTTGCTTAATTTCATGGACAAGAATGGTGAATATAATAGTTATACATGTTAATGGATATTTTCTCTCCTAATATATGTTTTGGGTAGTTGCCTCCTGTAGCTATAGGTTTGCAAGAGTGATAACTAAAACTAACACCTTTTCCTAATATTGATTATGTGGTTATATATGTGTGGTGTAAATAATCATTTAATTATTACACTTTACTTAAGTTTACTTAGGTCAATGCATTATTTTATTACTATGCATTATTTTATTATTTCTTAGGTGAGACACTTAGGAGTTTGCATACTCTTATGAGTTGTCATGTTGACAACACTGGAGTAAGCAACTCTAATTTAGCATGTGGTGTCTACAACATTGGGGTTTGCATAATTAACTAAGTTATCATGTAGACAACATATTTATTCACACTCCTATTTTAGCATATGGTGTCTATAACATAATTTTGCATGCTACACCTTTGTAGGCTTATGCTCTCATCATGACACTTACTCCTATGCTTAATGGAGGATAATCCACACCTAGTGGACATGTGCCTAGTTGTATGATTTATCATGTTGTTGATTCCTAGGCATTCTAGAAGCATTCCAAAGGCCTTTATATTTAGGCACTCCTAGTGTACTTTCACAATGAATTGAATACATATCGATATTCTGATCATACTCTTTTGGTCTACTATTGTGCTTGTGTTTGAGTTCCTTGATCTTGGGTGATTTTTCCCTAAGGAAAATTCTTACATGGTATCAGAGCTTTAGGAATTTCTCATTGTATAGTCATTTAAGACCATTCTTGCTTTAGCACCTTGACCCAAATCCGAAGAATCTGGGAGCATCTAAAGCCAAAACAAAACTCACCATTGCATCCAAAATGTCGATTTAGTGAAAATTGACTATAAATTGGCCTATATTGGGCCCAAGTCAATTTTGTGGGGAAAGAAATTTGCAAACTGACACTCGAAGGCCCAATTTGCAAATCTATTATGATCATCTATTAGATCTGCAATTTATTTTATTTCAGATCAGATTTATTTACTCTACAATTTTTTGTCTGCAATTTTTCAAAAAAAATTTAGGCAAGTTCGACCTGCAAAGAAATGTTTTTTTGTAGGTACCAGGCAGTGAAACTCTGGCCCTATGAGGAATAATCCATTATTGGATCATAGCATATTCCTTCAAAGCCTACATTTAAGCCCAAATTCTAGTAGATGGTATCCAAATTCTAGCTAGCACCAATTGATACAAATCCAGCGAAGCCACCTAACCCCTAGCAACTCCACATAACTAGTAGCTTCTTTGTTTTTGGCTCACTGCAAACTCTCTTCTGGCCCCATAAAGAGCATCGGCACCCAGCATTGGTAAGTCTCACTAGCAGCCCAAAAAACCTCAATCATTAGTGATAGATCAAACATCTCGATAGCCAATAAAATTTAACCACCATGTTTCAATCGATCAGTATTCTCACTTTGCATCATCGTGCTATTTACACCTACTGGCACCCTATCATTTTTTGGCATACAAGTGGCCACATTCACAATGACTATATATCCATGTAATAGAACATGACTCTGCCCAATACATTCCTACATGGCTCTAGCTCACCGTGACTCTACTTTGACATCAACTTTCCATGTAGACAAGTGCCATGTCTACAGCTGCAGACTACCACGTAGGAAGAACACATCAACTAGTGACTCAGCCCATGGACTAGCCACATCAGCTTTCCAATGAGGATTCATACAAGTTGTACATGTTTGTACCATACTGATGTCATCTTGACATCACTTGTCACATCACCAGGGGACCCAAATTCTACTAACATCATCACTTCATGCATTTAAAATTGATAGCCATATGATCATCATCTATTGGCCAAATAGAACTTTTGCAATGATTGTTTGACTATAAAATTTAACCTCATCTTTTGTTAATTAGAGCCCTCCCTGGATTCATTTTTAATTTGACAATCCAACTTTGGGAGGCCATATCTTAGTCATTCAGGCTCCAAATCAGGTGCATTTTTTTTATTTTGGCTAGAATTTCCTAAACTTTTCAGTGGTGTAGTTCTTTTCTAATTTTGGTGCAAGGATTTGTTAAAAATTGCATCTTTTGGTGACTATACCTATCCAATCCTACATTTTGAAAATTTAGTTGCTTTGTATGCGCTCATCTAAACTCAGAATCAGGTTCTATTTTTTTTAAAGTGCATTATTTTTTGTCTACTTTCTAGATCTGCAATTAGATTATATGCTTGTGTGGACAAAAATATCACTTTCAGAATTAGGTCATTTTTCTACATTGTAGTGCTTTGATATAACTTCAAAATTGTTGTATATCTAAAATATATTGTAATGTTCTAGTTTTTAACTCCAAAAGGAGGTTGTAAGAGGCAAAATTAGAAGTCCACTAAGGCCAAAATTGGCAAGTGGCTATTGTAAACACACTAAGTATAAAGTGCCAAAATCTTTCATTGTGGAGTGGAGGTTTTGGATTGAGTGAAAAGGGGGGTGTTTCTTGGTGTTGTGTTCCTCTTTACCTATTGTTTTCTTTCATTTCTTGCATCGTGGGAAATTTTAAGTTTCCAATATTAACACCATGTAACTATGCTACATGGTCTATTAAAATGTGGTGTCAATTAATGCATAATGAAGTTTCTCAATATGTAGATGGTACCCTTCCTAAACCAACAAGTGATCAAGTATCTAAAAGTGACATTAATGCTTGGGAATCAGTAGATAGGAAAGCCCTAGCTGATATTCTATTGGGGGTTGAAGACAAAATCCTCTATCAGATTGAGAACTACAAGACATCCAAGGATGCTTGGGATGCCCTCAAAAGCCTGTATGGTAAAGTGTTTGAGGAGGATGTTTACAAAATTGAAGATGAGCTTGTCTCCCTAGATCCTAAGACATTTGATTCTATATAGGATTTCATCATTAAGGTGAATGAATTAAGAATGAAGCTTAATGATAGTGGTAGTCCTATTAAATATGATAGGTTCATCTATATTCATAATAAGTTTCCATCTAAGTACTCCACATTTGTTTCTTCTTAACAACCACAAAGACTATATTAGGGGTTGCCTATCAGAAATTCACTTTTGATCATTATGCTCAACCATTGGATGATGAAGAAAAGAAGTTGAAAAAATCTCTATTCATCTAAATCTAAGGCATTGGTGGCCAATAATGAGGATTCTCAAAATTTAGCTGCTCAAACTTCAAATAAAGGAAAGGGCAAGAATATGAATTGGAAAAAAAACACAAAATAGGATATAGAAAAGGCAATACCACCATCAAATCAACAAGGCAAGTCTTCCTCAAGTTCAACCAAGAAGAGGGACACTAATAAGGAGATGAAAAAGTGTGCTTATTGCAAGAAGTTGGGTCATGATGAACATGAGTGTTATCACAAAAAGATTGATGAGTTAATGAACATCATAAAGAAACACAGTGTTCCACTACCTAACGCTTATAAGGGATCTTCATCTTTAGATTCAAAGGGCAAAGGGCAAGAACTTATGGAAAACTCAAGTTCTTTAGCGGAATGGATTCTTGACTCAGGTGCCTCATATCTTGTGGGCTCTTCAAAAGGAGACTTTTCTTCATTGAAGTAGTCTAAGGTACTACACATCTTTATAGGAGATAATACAAAAATGGAAGTTGAAGGGAAAGGACATGCGGAGATGGAAAATGGGGAATTCAAAGATGTTCTCTACGTTCCTAACCTAAGATCTAATCTCCTCTCAATTTACCAAATCACTCACTATAGAGATGGTAAAAAAGTTGAGTTCCTTCTAGATTTAGGAATGGTGTGCACTCTCAAAGATGATTCATTTATTGCAATGGGGAAAGTTAATCATGATAGAAGGTTGTATTCTTTCTCCCACTTTGAGCTTATGTCTTGTTCACATGCCTTGCTAACTCAATCTCATTCACAAACCAAATTATGGCATGAGTGGTATGGACATCTTGCCTTCTGCTATCTTCATCAACCTTGATCAAACAATATGGTTAAAGGTATACCTACAATCAAATTTTCCCAAGGTGAATGTTCAACATGTTCAGTGGATATACATCTAGACAAGAAGTTTGATAAGGGAAGTCTCCAAAAGCACTAGTTGTTCTCCGATTGGTTCACATAGTACTATTAGGTCCTTTTGTAGTGACATCAGTTAGCCAAGGTCACTACATACTCACTTTAATTGATGAAATTTCACATTACACATGGGTCTACTTTCTTCATCACAAGAATGAAGTGTTGGACAAGTTTCTAGCCTTCAAGAGTCATGTTGAACAACAATCATAGAAATCCATCAAAGTTCTTAGGATGGACAATGAAAGTACATATGTGAACACAAGACTTAAAGACTTTTACAAACTTAAGGGTATTGATCTTCAGAATCCACCAGCATTCAGTCTGCACAAGACAAATGTTGCAACACTAAGGTTATGATCTCTTAAGTTTATGGCAAGTTGCGTGATACAAGCCAAGTCTCTAGATCCTATACTTGAAGTCAAATCTATAAGCAATGTAAATCACATACTTAATAGGTCTCCTCATAGTGTCTTAGATGGAAAGACTCCTTTTGAAGCATGGTGTAGTGAAAAACTAGTTGTGAAACACTTCAAAGTCTTTGGTTGTCCAGCATGAGCAAACATATCTTCCAGGGGATGCAAGGCACCACTATCTAAGCCTTGTACTTTCATTGGATATGAAGACAATGATAAGGCATAGAAACTTATGGATCCTGAGACACATGATATTTTCATGGAGAGGAATGTTCACTTTGAGGAAAGTTCATCTAGCTTATCCTATACTCCTCTCCACACTTCAGACATTGTGGAAACTAATAATGACACCAGCGATAGTGATTCAACAGACTTAGATATATGGAATCCTATTGATAGCTACAGGGAGAGGTCACATCATCAACATATTCCACATGCATATATAGCCATAGTGATAGGTCTAGCATAGTAGGGTACACCTTGCCTTCTAGCTCTAGCATCGGTGGATGACTTCTTGATAGATATTTCAAGATTGTTTATGGAGTCATACATAGTAGATTTGGGAGACATCATTGTTGATATACATCTTCTCTTTGATGAAGAAGATCCTTCTTCAATTGTTGCAAGCACTCACTCTAACCCTCATGTCCATTCTCTACATGATTGATCTTCACAGGTTGATATGATTATGGATTCTTATGTATAGCAGTTGTAGGAGGTCTCTTTATCATTTGAGGACATAGTTGGTTCTTTGGGATAGGTTCTACATCCATCCTTGCTAGATCTAACTATGTTCTTTTTAGCAGAATTGGAAGGGGAACTAGTCAATATTGACATAGGGATAGTTGAGCAAGTTTCAGAGGCATCATTGATCTTCAAGATTCTTTCTACACATAGGGGGAGCTATTGGAATTTATAATAGGAAAGAATATGAATCAGAAGTACCACACTTTAAGTTATAAAACTTTAGACTAAAATCAATACATGCATGTAACATTTCTAATTAACATGAAGGTAAAGACATGCATGAAAATAGACAACACAATATTTGATCACCCAGAAAGCCTCCAAAATGAGAAGGTAAAACTAGGGTGGGGATGACACCCACAACTTATCACTACAGCAATATGTAACTTGTGAAGGTTACAAAGTTCAATCATCAGCAATGGTCTACCCTATGAGAGGCCTACCCTATTAAAGGCTCCAACACTTTGTTAAAAGTGCACCTGTCTAAAGGATTTACAAAGCATTCACTTGGAATGTCACAATGTTAAAGGATTTACAAAATGGCTATTAAACCAACCTATCTTCATAGGATTTTCATTCTCCTAATATAATGGCTAGAAAGTATAGTAGAATGTGTTGACCTAATAACTTACAATCTTTAAGTTTTGATTTCAGATCCTTTTTCTATCCAAATTGATCTGATCCTCTTTGATCTTATATGATTCTATACAAAGTGTTGATACTCTATTCCGATGTTCATTGATCCAGCAATTCCTCTATTTTTCTAAATCACCTTGAATGTACTCTTCACCCTTCTATTCTTCACTCTATCATTCCTCTCTTCAATTCTCTTCTTGCATACTCTCTCATACATTACTAAATCATGGGATTTGACCTCCTTAAAAAGGTTTCATGACTAAGGGTTAGGTATGAATCTATGATTGTGATTCTTCCATCTTTCCTACTCAAATCTTTCCATTTTTCTAATTGGTTGCATGTTGATTGCATAGGGAATCAAATAGATTTGATCTTATCTGTTAATCCTTCAAGATTTATCATATGTTAGCTCAAAAATGGTTTGCATTGTAGTTTGTGAGGACACAAACTCTTATGTTGATTCTATGCTACTCAACACTTGCTGATTACTAATGCTTGGCACATATAGAAATTTTGTCTTACTCGGCACCTATAGTTTACTTGGCACATATACTAGCTTGGCATCTATTAGTCACTCAACATCTAAATGACTCAGTGCTATCTATTTGCCTAGCATCTAAATGAATTAGCACTTGTTGAAATTCTAGCTCGATACATATTGTAACTCAGCATCTATATTATACTTGGCATCAACTTAGAAAATTTCTTAAGTGTGTTGACACTCAATTTTCAAAACCAATCTAAGATCAATAGGAGCATCTCACATATACCTCTGCCATTGTTTCTTCCAAAGGGGAGGAACATTATTCAACATTCATGGATTAGCTTCTATATTGGAGTAGCCATCATTGATCGACACTCTACATGTGGTGGGGGGGTAGGTGGGTGGGGGGATGTGGGACTTCCTTGTCTCTCTTCTTCTTCTCTTTTATGGGGGGGACTTTTTCCTCTTATGGGGTTTTGTCCTTCTCATACTTCTCTTTTGTATATACTTGATGTATGTCATAATGGGGGGGGTCTTGATTACTCCATCCATCCATGCAACTAGATTTTTCATCTCTCTTTTTGGGTGAGGGTTTTTCCCATGATGTTTTCCCTCTTTCTCCACTTTATGAGAGATTACATTTCATTTTTGTTAACCTAATAATGGTTTTTGACACTTGAGTGCCAATACACTTAACCACTTTCTATATTGGAGCCAAGTACACCATGTGTGTCGAGCCACAACATGAGCCGAGTCAGGAAAGACTTTAGGTGCCAAGTGATCTTTAGGTGCCGAGAAGCCTTCAGGTGCCGAGTGAAGATTAGGTGTCGAGTGAAGGTCAAGTGATGAATGACTTTAGGTGCCAAGCATGATACAAGTGCCAAGTGATATTTAAGTGTCGAGTCACAGATGATGTCGAGCAATACAAAAATACAATAGGAGCTGAGTAAGCCAATTTTTTATTAGTGTCGAGCATCTGGAATCAGCAAGTGCCGAGTAACATAGAATGTACATATGAGTTTGTAACTTCATTGATTCATATATAAACTGTTTTCATGGCCGACATATGACGAATCTCGAAGGATTAAATGATAAGATCGAATAATTTGTATTTGCTATGCAATCTACATGCAGCCAATAAGAAAAATGGAGAAGGCATGCAACCAATAAGAAAAGTGCAAGGAATGAACGGGAAGTAAAGATTCAATATGGATCATAGATCCATAACTAACCCTAAGTCTTCAAATGTCTTTATAAGGAAGATGAAATCTCATTAGAAAAAGAAGTGGATGTACAAGGGTGTGAAAGGAAAACTATTTTAGAGTAAAGAGTATCAGATCTCAGAGGATCAAGATCAGAGAAAGAAAATCAAGTGTCTGTATTTAGTAATCGAAGGATTGTAAGCTATCAAGTTTATTGTACCTAATACTCTCTAGCAATTGTATTAGAATGAAAACCCTATGGTGATAGGTTAGCTTAATAGCTATTTTTTAGATCCTTTAAATAGGTGATTAAATCCTTTAACAGGGTGACACTTCATGTAAAGTGTTTGTAAATCCTTTAACTAGGTCACTATTGATACAGTGTAAAGCCTTTAACAAGGCGGGCCTTTAACAGGGCAGATCATCAAAATGGTCAAACATTATTACTACAGTGATTTTTTGGGTATCATCCCCACCCTAGTTTTACCTTCTTATTTCTGGAGGGTTTCTGGGTTACCAAAATCTTAAGTGTTATGTGGTGATGCTTATGTGTTTCTCATAATTGTTTGATATATTTATATGCATGCAATCTACTTTCAGTTAAAAAGTTTTAATGGTCAAAATATAGTACTTCTGATTCAACACCCCACCCCCCCTCTCAGAAGCATTCTTCCTATTTGAATATTCCAACAATTTTTGTTCATGGGTACCTAAAATGGCCTATTAGTTGGGACCCATCTTGAATTTCATCTTAGCTTTCATAAGCTTAAGTGCATTCTCCTAAGTTGCACGTAAGGGGGGTGTTGGTGTAAATAAGTATTTACTCATTAAACTTTACGTAATTTTACTTAGGTCAATGCATTATTTTATTATTTCTTAAGTGAGACACTTAAGAGTTTGCATACTCTTATGATTTGTCATGTTGACAACACTAGAGTAAGCAACTCTAATTCAACACATGGTGTCTAAAATGCTAGAGTTTGCATAATTAACTTTGTCATGTAGACAAAACATTTTTTTGCACTCCTATTTTAGCACATGGTGCCCACAATATAATTTTGTGTGCTACATTTGTAGGCTTATCCTCTCATCATCACACTTACTCCTATGCTTAATGGAGAATAATTCACACCTAGTGCACATGTGCCTAGTTGTGTGACTTATAATGTTGTTGATTCCTATTAATTCTAGAAGCATTCCAAAGGCCTTTATATATAAGATCTCCTAGTGTACTCTCACAATGAATTGAATACATATCAATATTCTAATCATACTCTTTTGGTCTACTCTTGTGCTTGTGCTTGAGTTCCTTGATCTTGGGTGATTTTTCCCTAAGGAAAATTCTTACAATATGTATATGGTTGGATGTATGCACATTAATTATCTTGCAAGAGTTGAATGTGGATATGCAAGGACTAACATACTAGCATGAGAGTCATCAAAGCCAACTATGATTGCATAATCTTCACAAGCAAGTCAATGCTTTTTGTTGCATGCAATGCATAGATTTAGTGTGTGCTATATTTTGGGATTGTTCATGGTCAATAATGTTTCTATTATGAAACTTTATGAGTTGTAACTAATCCTCATTATGAAGTGATTATAGGTTTAGGAAGTTAGTAAGTAGTTTCCTTTTAAATAATCAACTATTGTGACTCTTTTAGAGTCAGTCCAGAAAAAATGGTTTTTAATATAGAACTCTTGCATACTATTTCAATCAAGTGTAATCATTTTTTATGGATGAATAGAATGTTAAGTTCAAGTTTGCAACTTTCATCTTGATTGTACTCTCCATTCACTCATTCAAGGAGGGCCCACTTAATGAGAGAATTTCTTTGTAGTGTAGATTTCTTTTCTTGTTCATTTATATGTTTTAGAACTCTGCCATTCCTGTAGCCACTGATACCAGAATTAGTAGCCTATTCCTATAGTATAGTCAATTGGAGTAGTTCCTAATAGTAATTTCATACTTTTATTAAAATACATTTTCTTACTAGTTTTAGTTGAGTTTTCTTGAAGCAAAATCACTTGAATTCCTTAAATAGGCTGAGAAGAGGAGGTTTGAAGCATATACTTTGCAGATGCCATTCCAAGTTTATGTCCCTTGTCAATAATTAAATGAGACTAAATAGTGCATTAGGAATCATTTGGGGTGTCCAATCTTGAATTAAGCAGTCCATTGCTTTGAGTTTCTGATACCATTGTTTGGCCAAGCATTTTTGACATCATTGTTGGGGATGGTGTTAATTCAAACAAATCCTTGTAGTTGCACTCTTAGTTTTAATTTTATACTTCAATAAGAACTTTTATGCATAGAAGAAGAGATCACCTCAAGAGATTTCTTCCCTATAACTATCAAGGAGAACCATTTGTTTTATTTAATTCTCAAATTGAAGAACCACAAAGTGAGAATGAAGAAGGAGAACCCCTTGAAAATCAATTTTTTGATGCTCAAGAACACATATCCTCTTCATCATCTCAAGAATCACTACATTTGAATGACCTATTAGCTAAACCTAAATATCAAGATAATTCTCTTGCTATTGTTGTATATCAGCCACCACCACAAGGTCCTCCTCCTAGTATGGTTGGTCAAGCTCCCTTTCCTTTTCCTATACCTCAATAGCAAGGCAACCAAAATATGAAAAATATACCTACTACTGCACTTCCCAAATTTTATGGCCTCCTAACAAAAGACCTTAAGAACTTTCTCTTTGAATTTGATATTCTTTGCCGGAGTTATGACTATACCACTGATTCCCACAATCTAAAGTTGTTCCCATCAACTCTAAAAGAAGTTGCTTTGAGATGGTTCATGGGGTTGGGTGCTAATGTTGTAGCAGTTTGGGATGCCATGGATACAATGTTTCTTACAAAGTAAAAAGAGTATTGCAGAGGTCAAGATTTGAAAGGTGATGACATTTTTAAAATGTCTTAGAAGGAGGATGGAACACTAGAGGATTATGTATCAAGATTTATGTTTAACTTGTAGCATAATACTCAACACCAGCCAAATGAGGAATCTTAGAAGCACCTTTTCTTAAGAGGTGTGAATGATGGAAGTGTTGAGGCTCTAAACCTAGTGGTAGGAGGTGATATCACATAGAAAGCATGGGTTGACATAAAGAATGTATGTGAAAATTACTCAAGGGCCACTTTGAAGAAGGGTAGGGGATTTAGAAACCTACCACATAAGTCCAATTGTGGTTCTAAAGTATCTAAAATGGAGTTGTCTAATCTACTATCTAATTTCAAGCAGGACATCATTAATGATGTCAACACTCAGCTTGATAGTATGCAAGTAGGAGGAAGAAGAAAGAGTTAGATGTTGTGCTTGCTAAGTTTTGTTCTCATTGTAGAGAGAGGAAAATAAATTGTAAATGTAATTCAGTTGCATCTATGGCTATTAACTCAATGCCCACCAAGTTTAAAACTATAGACGAGGGGAATGGAGAAGTTTTCTACATTGCTCAAAGGTGTCCATGGGCTCAAAGACAAGGTATGCCTTTGGACCCATTGAATAATTTTGGTTATAAAAATAATAGTAGCTATTGGCCAAACCAAAAACCCCAAAATTCTGCTCCTCGGGGTTAGAATTAGAATTACAATTGGTCTAATCAAAAGTCATACAATAACCAAGCCTCTTTACAACAACCACTATTTAACCCATACCAATGAAAATATAACTCCTATCAGAAGGCACAACAAAATAACCAATGGCCACCTCATGGTAACTAGAAACCACAACCTTAGTGGGGACCTAATCAACCTAATCAGCAACCAACACTAATCCCTCCACCTCAATAGTAAGCTATTATGCCACCGCCTCCTGTAGCAAATAGCACTCTGCAAAAGCCAACTCAATTTCTAGCTCATCCAACTCCAAATCCTAATAATAAGTATTAGGCCTATTCCTTGCATATAAATGGCATCCATCTTATATCAAGAACTACACTACCTACACCCAAGGAGCCAATAATAATTATTGTTCAAACTACACTATGCCTAAGAATCCTCTTTATCAGGTTGTTCCCCCAAAAGAAAATCCCATAGCCATTGATTTGATTGATCAGCTCAAACAAATGACAGTGTAGATTCCCTTGTTGGATGCACATAAAGAAATTCTAGTCTATACCAAAGCAATTAAAGAAGCCTATATCAAATAGCCTTGAAGGAAAAAGAAAGACCCTGATACTATCCATGTCTTAGGCCAGCTCTCTAATCTCATGCTAAGTAAAGTTTTTATGCCTAAGCATATAGACCCAAGAAGTCCATTTGTAACCATCTTCATCAATGGTACCTAAATTCAAAATTTTTTAATTGACTTGGGAGCATCAATTAATGTTATGACTAGAGAAGTTCTATTGGATCTTAGTATCATTGGTTTGTGGGACACACTGACAATATTGCAGTTAGCTGATAATTCCATAATCGAGCCTAATGGTATGATTCAGGATATTGTTGTTACTTTGGATTCTTTAGAGTACCCTTCAAATTCAATAGTCTTTTCACCGAAATCACTCTTGGAGGTTACCCATTAATCCTAGGAAGGCCTTGGTTAGCCACAATTGATGCTTGCATTGCATGTCATTTATAAGGAAAGATGACCATATCAAATGGAATAAATACCAAGAAGTCAACTCTGTATTATTCAGCAAAACCCCAAAGTGAACTTGATGAAGTTTTCTAGCACAACTTAGGAGATGGTACTCTAGAAGTAAGCTCTATGCAAAAACTCATGGTCATTGAGAGAAATCCATTCATGCTATCCCAAGAAGAAGATGACATTCTTGGAGCAATTAATACCAACTAGTATGGTCTTGAAGAGTCATCTTGTGATGATCCAAATTGTTCCCTTCAAACAATACTACCCAAGCAAACCACATCTTAGTTTCTTATAACACCTAATTAGCTTTACACTTTGCTACCCCGTGAGACAAAGTCTCCATCCATAATAGAAGTGTCCATGTTAGAAAAAATAGAGAGATTTGAAATTGCTTTAGTAAAGGAATTGAATGTTAATAAAAACCTCACCGAGTCTCAGATGTCCAATCTTCTCATGCTTTTACAAGATAGCCAGCAAACCTTTGCATGGGATTACACTAACATGACAGGCCTAGATCCTAAACTATGTACTCACAGAATATATATAAGCCCAAAATACAAGCCATTAAGACAAGCTCAAAGAAGAATAAATACTTCTTTGAGAGACATAGTCAAGACCAAGTTGCAAAAGCTTCTTAGTTCAGGTTTTATTTATCCTATCTTTAATAGTCAGTGGGTTTCTGCTCTTATGATTATTCCAAAGAAAGGAGGAAAGTGGAGAGTATGTGTTGACTATAGAGAACTTTAAAAAGACACTAAGAAGGATCACTTTACACTACCTTTCATTGACCAAGTACTTAATAATCTGGTGTATAAAAAGTACTTCTCATTTTTAGATGGCTTCAGTGGGTATAATCAAATACAAATATCACTAGAAGATTAAGACAAAACAATGTTTACCTATCCTTGGGGAATCTTTTCCTATTTAGTATTGCCATTTGGATTATGTAATGCCCTTGCTACTTTTTAGAGAGAAATGTTGGGTATTTTCTCTGACATTGCTATTGATTGTGTTGAAATCTATATGGATGACTTTACAACTCATGGAGCAAAATTTCAAGAAGCACAAGCTAACTTGGAAAAGGTTCTTAAGAGATGTCAAGATTTTAATCTCTCTCTTAACAGTGAAAGTGCTACATGATGATGGAAGGAGTAGTCCTAGGACATTATCTTTAATATTTTGGAATTTAGGTTGATCCTACAAAAATTGTAGTTATAAACACACTTCCCACACTAGCTAAGCAGAAGGATGTCAAAAGTTTCCTCAGACATGCTAGTTATTATAGAAGGTTTATAAAAGATTTTAGCCAGCTTGCAGCACCATTGTATAATTTTTTGAAGAAAGAAGTTGAATTTGCATGGATAGAAGAATGTGAAGCATCATTCCAAAACTTGAAGGATGTTTTGATAACAATACTTATTCTTAGAGGACCTGATTGGAAGCTTCCATTCCACATCCACACATATGCATCTAATTATGCTATTAAAGTAGTTTTAGGATAAAAGGAAGGTATTATTATACATGCAATTTACTATATTAGTAAAAATTTGCAAGGAGTAGAATTGAATTATACTGTTACTAGAAAAGAGTTGTTAGCAGTTATTTATGCACTAAACAAATTTATTCACTACATTACAAGCTATGAAGTATTTGTTTATTCTAATCATTCAACTATCAAATACTTAATGAATAAACTTGCCATTAGTGGTAGAATAGCATGCTGGTTACTCCTCATGTAGGAGTTTGATGTAAAGATCATAGACAAACCAGGCAAGGCTAATGTAGTGGTTGATTTCTTATCACGACTACAAGTGCCAAATGATCCTATAGCAATTGATGATAGTTTTCTTGATGAGAACTTGTTTTCTATTGATTCTTTTAACCCATGGTATGTAGACTTGGCAAACTACCTTGCTATAGGGAGAAAGCCACCTAACTTTTCTACTAAAAAACATTGTCTATTAGTTGAGAAGAGTTTTAACTTCTCTTGGATCTCAGGTTTTATGCTTTATATAGGACTAGACTAGGTCACATAGAGATGTATTCAAGAAGATGAAACTTATGACATCCTTTAGGCATGCCATTATGAGCCATGTGGAAGACACTTGGCTGCAAAGAGAAAAACCTATAAAATCTTGACAACTAGGTACTACTAGCCTACTTTACATGAGGAAACAACAAAGCATACTCAACACTATGATAGGTGTCAACATATAGGATGTCCCACAAAGACTAATGAAATTCCTCTATAGCTGCAAATAGTTGTCACACCCTTTGACAAGTGGGGTATTGACTTCATTGGACCTGTTAAGCCCTCTTCTCATAGAAAGTCTTACATATTAGTTTGTAGAGATTATGCAACAAAAAGGGTTGAAGCTAAAGCTATGAGACATGCCAAAGATCGCAAAGTTGTTGAGCTTCTTTATGAATGCACATTCACCAGATTTGGAGTACCAAGGGAGATTGTCAAAGATCAAGAGGCACAGTTCACATCTAACCTCATCACTGACTTGATGAAGGAGTACATGTTACATCATGGAAAGCCTTTAGCCTATCACCCTTAGTCCAATGGCTAGGCTTAAATCACAAACCAGGAGATAGAATATGTTCTAACTAAAGTAGTAGTTGTGCATAAAAAGGATTGGGTTACTTGCCTTCCTGAAGCCATATGGGCTTATCATACCACATGGAAAACCACCACAAGGTTTACTCCTTTTGATTTGGTATATGGAAAATCTTCCTCTATGCCAATTGAGTTCCACCATAAAACACTTTGCACTACTTTATATCTGGATATAGATATCACCAAAGCATAGCAATACTAGTTATTGCAATTAAATGGATTGGATGAATATAGGAAGTTTTCTCTACACAATATAGATTTGATACAACAACAATAGAAAATGTGGCATGATAAGTTCATCTATGATAAGAAATTTTTTGTCAAAGATTGGGCACTATTATATGATTTATGATACCAACATACACTAGGGAAATTTCGTACTAGATGGCTTGGGCCTTATGAGATTATATCAGTATTTGACAATGGAGCTATACAACTTTCAATAATAGATCTTGTTCAATTCAAGTTACTCATCAATGGGCATTGTCTAAAACTTTACCACAAACCTATAAGCCATGATGAGTTCCTCAAAGTTCTAGAGCATCATTGAAGCAACAATTCTAGTAGCCAAAGAATCTAGGTCTTCCACCCACAATTCTATTGATTCCTGATTCCATTCAAGACCGCCATAATAAATTTTTCACATTTCATCGAATACTTTCTCTGTAATAATTTTTCATCTCACCTTCTCTCTTTTCCACCCATCCATGCCATTTCATCACTTCACATATGCTGTAGTGCCTCTAGGTTAGTGCCACATATACTCATACATATATTATTTCTATTCATTAATTTTGAGGATTTTGTGACATTTTAATTTTTCACTATTGCTTAACTTGGCTTGGTGGGACCCATGTCATTACTTAGTGGGGGAAAACTATTCTATTTACAAAATTTAAAATTGGCATGTAAAATTTAAGTTCATGTCTTGAAATATGTCTGTGACATGAGATGATGATCTTTCCTTTTGTGACTGCATCATCGTAGTCAAAATGAATTAAAGATATTAAAAGATGATCTTGATTTTTAATGATGTGCTATGACATGTTCAGGGTGGTAGCCTTGGTATGCGTGAGCTTTTCTGAGATGTTTGCAAAAATCATATCATTAGATTTCATGCAAACATATCTTTAATTTTATGAATCAAGTTGTAGTTTATATGTCATCTTCTTCTGCAACATTTTGTTTTGTAATGCATCTAGGTCTACGAATTACCATCACTGAATTTTGCAAGAATTATGTTCTGCAAGTTAGAAATTTGTCTGAGAGAAGCAATGGGAGGTGACTTCCAAAGGCATGAACCAGTGGGCCACACAGTTGTGTTAAATGATGTGCCCACCTATGAAATGTTTAGAAAGAGAGGGTGGCTGGATTATTGTTTAAGCCTTAAGGGGTTTAACAAGTAAGTTTCTTTGTAATTTATGTCCACCTTGAAAGATGGGGTTGTAGAAGTTAAAGGTTTGAAATTTGAGTTCACAAAAGATGAAGTTGTTGAGATGATAGATTTGCCTCGGGAAGGTGAACTATGGGTGAAATATTTCAATTTGCGATCAGCAAGAGCATAGTTCACTTTGCGTGTTGATCCTCAATTGGATATCAACAAGAGTCCAGGAACTGGGTGATTATCTTTGCCCTTAGAGTTCATGTAGCTAGTCGCATTTTTTATTTAGTACTTCACCTATGAGGGATGCTACAAATACTTACATGATTTGCACTTCAAAATTCTTAGTCATCTTCACCATGATAATCGGCCAGTAAATCTTCCCAGCTTCTTATTAACATTGTGAAAAGCATTCTTTTTTACTCTAGTTAGGATGCAACCAGTCTATTTCACACCATTTCTTAGTAAAATTAAAGGTGGAAAGGGAATTGAATGGAAAATAGGTTGGGATATGCAAAGAATTTTTGCAGATGAATGAGGTTAAAGCTAGAATAGTTAGCCCTAGAGGTCATGGTGTTGGTAGGAGAGAACAAACATCTTCTGGGTTCATAAAATTGTTCAAAAAGTTGAGAATGATCAAGAAGCCTCTCCTTCCATTTCTAGGTAACCTAGAAAAAGAATGTTCAATTCTAGAGCTTCTACTTCTTGGAGAAAAAAAAAGAAAAGTACAGAAGCTCCTAATATTCTAGAATCTTCATTGTCCACAAGGACAAGGTCTACATCTAGGAGGGGTAAGGGAAAAATAACGGAACCAAAAGAGAAAATGTTAGAACCTTACCCTAGTGACAATATTGATAATGTGGAAGAAACCCTACATCCCCTATAGAAGAGAATCCTAAATTTCCTCCCGAAGACAATTCTGAGAACCCAAGGAAAGAACATTCTAAAAACCCTCTTGAAGAAAATTCCAAGAATACTCCTAAAGAGAATTCTAAGAACCCTAGGAAAGAGCATGTTGAAAAACCTCCTAAAGTAGTAGCAGAGGAGGTGGTCATTAAGAAGAAAAAGAAATGAAAGAGTCCTTCAAGCTCATCCACACCCGCTATGAGGAGACGTAAAATAATTTTTGAGAAAGATGATGAACCATCTATTCCTATTATTAATATTTATTCTTCTAAATCTATAGAAAATGAACCTTTGACCAATTCCTCCTTTGAGGATTTGAATAATCAACCTACAACTAGTGACATAATAATGAGAGAGCAGAGTCTAGAAATAGAGGTTAGTCCTGGGGTTAACTACATAATAGTATATAGTGATCAAGACTTTGAGGACTTTGAAGACATAGAGGAATATATAGATAATTCCACCTAGCTAGATATTAGTATGAACTCAGAGGAAATGCCTAACTTTGGGGATAGAATCACTGAAGAAGTGCCCCATCAAGGTAGTTAGGAAAAGTTAGAAACATTGGCTAAGGTGGAAGTTGATGTTATTGAAGAAACCAATTTGATTAGGAAAATTGTTGTGTGCACCTAAAGAAATAGTTAAAATTCCTCACTTTCTGTCTAGATGGGTGGACATACTCAATCAGAAAACTTTACCCCCACTAGATTTGTCTACACCTCTTGTAGCAGGAATAAGTTTGTACGAATAGTTGTTACAAGAAAAGACACAATGGAATTTAGAAAAAGAAAAATTGAAATGAGTCATTAATGAGTATAATTCTCAATTGGAGCAGAAATCAGATGAGATTGTGGTATTGAAACAAAGAATTAATTAGATTACTAGGTTAATTCCACAGCTGATGGAATGCAGATCACCCTCACTAGTGTATGCAATATTCCTTCAAGAGCAACTTGTTAATTTCAAATTAACAAGGATTGTAGAAGGCCTCAATCCATCCATATCAACTCCTCATTAATTTTACTATGCCTTTCAATCTACCCCAATGACTTTGAAGAATATATTGTGTGAATTGTACTTGCATAACCTGGTAGTTCCTAATGACACAGAGTGGAATTTACTCCTCTATGTAGGAGATGTATAGCTCAGAGCAGTTATGTCATGGATGCAGAATGAGATAAGTCATGAACACTAGGTTGCACCATTCTAGGACAAAGAAATGTCAATTCCTTTAATGATGAGGCCTAAGGTACAACTCTCTAGAAGAACATATTTTGACTAGATCTCTTTCATAGCAAACACTAGTGGAGCTAATAAGATCTATCCAGTGAAAGAACAAGCCTTTGCAGATTGGGACTAGCATTCCTCTTGGGATGTTGCTGTAGCAATTAATGCCTCCACACAGAGGTGGATAAGGATGTCACAAGATCTGAAGAGAATGGAATCTCACTCACCTTAGAATCTAACCTTTGCCACAAGGAGAGTTCCATGGTATACTATGTTAGGCAGGACACTCCTTAACCATTAGGTTCCATTAAGGTTTTAGTCTCCACTCTTTCTTCAACCATTGTTGGCAATGAATGATAGTGCAATAGATTATGGCATGGCCTCTAAAGTCCAACATTGGAAAAGACTCAAAGAGACTCGTAGATACTTTGATTATATTCATGATGAGCCAAGGCAGAGAAAAACAAGTGATTTGAGGGTCTGTGCCAAGGTTCAGAACTTTATGATTGTTGGGGACCAAAAATTGTTTAGTTGGGGGGAATGATTGGCTCCTTAACCATTGGGTTCCATTAAGGTTTTAGTCTCCACTCTTTCTTCAACCATTGTTGGCAATGAATGATAGTGCAATAGATTATGGCATGGCCTCTAAAGTCCAACATTGGAAAAGACTCAAAGAGACTCATAGATACTTTGATTATATTCACGATGAGCCAAGGCAGAGAAAAACTAGTGATTTGAGGGTCTGTGCCAAGGTTCAGAACTTTATGATTTTTGGGGACCAACAATTGTTTAGTTGGGGGGAATGATTGGCTCCTAAATTAGGAATCTTTATAACCACTTTATCCTCTTTATAAGACATTTCATTGCACACAGACATAAATTTATGGTTTTAAGCATATGAACTTATGTTTTCTATCTATATCATTGTGTGTGTGTGTGTGTGTGTGTGTGTGTGTGTGTGTGTGTGTGTGAACATAAGATGGAATGTGGATATCTGTAAAGACACAATATCTTCTTAATTTCATGGAAAAGAATGGTGAATATAATAGTTATACATGCTAATGGATTTTTTTCTCTCCTAAGCTATGTTTTGGATAGTTACCTTCTATAGTCATAGGTTTGCAAGAGTGATAATTAAAACTAACACCTTTTTCCTAATATTGATGATGTGGATATATATGTATATGGTTGGATGTGTGTGCATTAATTATCTTGCAAGAGATGAACATGGATATTCAAGGACCAGCTTACTAGTGCAAAAATTATCCAAGCCAACCATGATTGCAGAATCTTCGCAAGAGAGTCAATGTTTTTTGTTGCATGCAACATGCAGATTTAGTGAATGCTATATTCTAGGATTGTTCATTGTCAATAATGTTTCTATTATACTTTATGAGTCGCAACCAGTCCTCATTATGAAGTGATCATAGGTTTAAGAAGTTAATAAGTAGTTTCCTTTTAAATAATTAACTATTGTGACTCTTTTAGATTTAGTCAAAAAAAATTATTTTTTCATATAGAACTCTTGCACACTATTTCAATCAAGTGTAATAATTTTTATGGATGAATAGAATATTCAATTCAAGTTTGCAACTTCCATCTTGATTGTACTTTCCATTCACTCATTCAAGGAGGGCCCGCTTTATGAGTGAATTGCTTTGTAGTGTAGAATTTGTTTCCTATTCATTTATATGTTTTAGACCTCTATTGTTCCTACAACCACTAATACCAGAATTAGAAGCCTATTCCTATAGCATAGTCAGTTGGAGTAGTTCCTAACTATAATTTCTTGCTTTGATTATAATACATTTTCTTACCAATTTTAGTTTAGTTTTCCTGAAGCATAAGCATTTGAATTCCTCAAATGGGCTTAGAAGAGGAGGTTTGAAGCGTATACTTTATAGATGACATTCCAAGTTTATGTCCCTGGCTAATAATTAAATGAGACTAAATAGTGCATTAGGAATCATTTGGGGTGTCCAATCCTGAATTAAGCAGTCCATTTCATTGGGTTTCTAATACCATTGTTTAGCCAAGAACCCTTACTAGAACAACTATGACAATACTCTCCTCCAAAAATTCTTCTTCCAATTTCTCCTATTGAAATATCATTAGAGTTGTCTATAATGTCATCACCACACCCTTTGTCTCCTTGCTACAAGAGTAAATTTTAACACTACAAATTGTTCTCAAAAGTGTGTCCTCCAAATGCCCACTTACCTTTTTTTATACAATTCTCACTTAAAACTAACAAAAATGATTTAATCTCAATCAAACACTAAGATTAATTAGACTCCAACAAACCATAATAAATTGGTTTCTATTTGTCCCTAAGGAAAACAATTAATTAATAAATGTTTTTCTTCACTTGAACCAAAGTCTCAAGATAAGAAAATATTTGCTAATTATTGCAAGTGGAGAAATAGCTATTGAAGCTACAAAACTAACAATACTTGACTTCTATATTGGGACATGCATTGAAAAGTTGGTTCCTCTTCTATATCTTGTCCTGAGATTCATAAAATACTCTCCTCATATTTAGCAAGGGTTGGAAATTTTGAATGTTAAGTTACCAAGTTCAATTGATTTCATAGGATAGTTTAAAGTATCATGAGAATAGGGATATTGTTGTAGCATCATCTATTTTATACATTTGTAGCAATTTAAGACTATAGAATGTCCTATAGAAAAACATAAAAATATAGCTATCTTATAGGATAGAATTTTATTGTAAAAATTTTTAATAATATTTTTATATAATTTATATTATTATATTTTTTTTTATGAATGGAACTTTTCTATTAATTAAATACTAAAGATACATATCCACAAAAAAAGGTGCTGGGAGATACAAGATCACCCCACAAGTTCACTTAGCACATAGTTGAATAAGACAACTATTCATAAAAAAAAGAACACTATAAAAATAAAGCCCTCTGGCTACAAGAGCTGTGCCAACCAAAGGAAGGTCTTTATCATCAGAACCCCAAAAGTTTGTGAGGTTAGTAGATGGCTTAGGGAAAGCCCAACCATCAGTAGGGGTGATAGCATCATCATCTATTTCTTTCTCTCCCTCGGGCCTGGGTGGAGAGATAGCTAAATCTAGCCAAGGGAAAGCCCATTTAGGGTCTCTATTATCAAAAGGCTAACCAGCATCAAGGGTAGTAGGAGAAGCCACTGGGGACCAGCCCAAACCCATCCTTTACGGAGGTGAGGCTGAGTAGCGATGACCACCAAAACTACCTCTGGGAGAGCAGTGAAAAGGCTATGACCTAGGAGTATGCAAACAATATGTGGAACTACTCTAGCCTCTTTTGTGACTATGATGAGGATTATGATCATCGATGAAAGTATTTGGTGGTACCTAGGCGACTGTACAAGGGGAATTACCCCAACAAGCCAATAGCTCCTACAAATGAGCAACCTCCAATGCCACCTTATCTATTTGTACTTGAATATGCATTATGACATTATTACAAATACAAGTGTAAGTAGCAACATGTATATCAAGAAAGTTGTGAGAGAATAAAATAGCATTGTGGTCTTTCCAAATAGTAAATAAAATCTCCATTCTTAAAGCATGCCATATCTGGGAATACTTAAAAGGAAGTCTAGTTGAATCTCCTAGCACAAACATATTTTAGGTACAGACCTCTAGGTGGAAAGACTTAAAAAATCATGAATCTAGAGAAAAAAATTCTAGGCTCACCTATAAAACCAAAAATATGCAAGAAGCTTTCCACCTAGCAAAAAAAAAGACATCTAGGGTCTGGGACACCAACTATCAAAGCTGACGGCCCAATGGTAGCCCCTAGAAAAGGAGACACTAGGAAAAGTGAACGATTTTGGGCTCCATGATAGTTTTCCAAACCATGGAAAATCTAAGACTCCAAGCCCTATGAGAGGACTACAAATGCCAATGTTGGTTGAGAGTTTCAACCATTAGGAGACATTCAATAAAGTGATGGACCTCCAATTGCATATGTCTTCAAGATCACAGGCTTTAGGTATGAATTTGATATTACCCTTATTAATAATGTTTCCTAGGGAATGATTATTGTATGCTTCTTGGTAAACCTGATGCAGATTAGGGCCAATGTCCTCCCATAGAGCTTTGTAAAATTCAAAAGGGAAACCATCACATCCAAGGGCTTTATCATCATCCATGGAGATGACAGCTTCCTTGAGATCAGCAAGTGCTAGCTTCTACTCACAAAAGGCATATTTCTTTGGAGAAAACCTATTTGGATTAGCGACAAGGAAGGCTTGTAATGTTTGGTCACGTGCAATAGAGGGACCCTGTGTAGTGAAGACCTTCTCATAATGAAACACAAAAGACTAAAGGATGCTAGGTTGGTCAAAAAGAACTTGCTAGTCTTCCCTAATGCACTTGATGGCTACCACAGAATGGCGAGCCTGCACATTAGTGGAATATTCCATAGAGCCTGATCTCCAACCTCCACTCAATGGACACTGGCTCTAATCTGAGCTCCCCTAGTGGCATAGATGTTTGCAACTTCCTTCTAGTATCAAATATTGACAAGCCGAACCTATAAATCCATATCAAACAGATTCATGGCAAGAGCTTCCTAGGTTGTATGAAGATCTTCTGTAGTAGTTTCATAAGATCTTTTGTGGTACATGGCCAACTATCTCTCATAAATGTGAATAAATTGCGTAGTATGAAGGATGGCATCATTCCACCATTCAATCCACCCAACATGGGTGTGAGGCTTATAATCAAGGTTCCAAACTTGAAGAATATGGAAAAGAGTGGGCAGATGGGACAACAAGAAAGTATTGAGAAAAAACTATGTTTTGCAAGGATGAGGCTAAGATGTGTGCCAGGTGATAGAAAAGAGGATGGGGTAATGATCTGATGAAGCCACATCTAGCAATGGGGTGACAGGTAATGCATGCTCATGTGAAAAAGACGAAAAGGACTAAGCCAAAAGCATAGCCCTATCCAGTCTCTTTAACACCTTATCAAACACAGCTTGAAAGTTGGACCAAGTATGCCAAACCCCAGCAAACTTATAGTAGTTAACATTGGGATCAAAAAGGCCCAGCTTATTTCACATGTAGAACTAGGCTTCTCTTTTTCCATCTTCCTGTCAAAATGGAAAAAGCTCTTCCTAATCAGTAGACAACTCAACCATATTAGAATCGCCACAAAAATCCCAAGTAGTAGGTGGCAAGTGATCTGCTAACCAATGCCATAGGTATGAATGCTCAACAACATCATTGGGGGCATAAATGTTAACAATGCCAAGGGAATGATTATGAAAACACATCAAAATCCAAAGAATCCTCTACATGGGGTCAAAGCCATGCGAAATAATTGAAGAAAGTAAATGAGGAGACAGAAGAGTAACAACACCACTTCATCCAACCTTATGCTAGGAAGAAAACAAGGCAATGTCTAGCCAAATAACACTACATGCTAAGCTAAGAAGAAATCCAACAACTTTAACTTCTTTAAGACACAAAACATCAAGATGACTAAGTCAATGTCTGGTATCACTAACATAATATTTTCTAGGGAGGTTTGTTAGCCCCCACACATTCCATGAGAGAAAACTAATTTTAATATAGGTTGCATGTCTTCCTCTTCCCCAAGAGAGGAGAAGTTGTAGTGCAAAAAAATTGAGGCATCAAATGAGGGGTCTCCAAGAGAGACGAGCCGATGTATCTTCTCCCCATTATTAGATATGTCGTCACATATTTTTGAGTTGTGAGAATGACGAAGGGAATGTGACGAAATCATCGAACCCGCTTGTGGTGCTTGAACCCATAAAGGGCAAGATTTGGGGTTATGAACGCCCAATGTCCAGGCTAAGTATCAGGGTTTGAAACAGGTGGAGGCAGGACAAAAGGGACCAAAGATTTTAATGGCACTAAAATTGAGCTAGGATGACCATTATCCTAAGGCAAAGAGTCATCTTAGTTGATGTGGAGTATTTATCTTTTGTCACAATAGTAGTCCATTTATCTTACTTAGCGGTGATAGTCGGTTTGGCTTCTTGGACTGGTGGGCAATTACATTCCAGCAATGGACAATCCTTAATTTGTGTTCCACTAATTGACACCTATAGAAGGTATTTGGGAGGTTTAGGTAAAGAACCTTCTAAGTGAAGGTGGTAGCACCTATATGAATTTCCACTGATTCTTTGATGTCCCTAGAGAGGTCAACCTCAACAAAAACCCTACACTTGGACCAAGCATTGAAAAACTTGTCTGGCTCAAAGCGAATGACCTTGCCAAAAGCTTGTGCAATGGCTTACAAGAAAGGCTAACATGGGATAGGAAGCCCAGGGAACTCTAGCCATACAAGAACCTTAAGTTTGTGGTCATCAAAGATAGCAAAATTGTGGGACTAGCACTAAAAAACTAGAAGAGATGACCTGACAAACCAGGGGTCTCTAACAAACACATGCTCAACTTGGCTAGGATTTCCAAAGAGAAAAAGAAAAAATATCCTTTGGTAAGGCTTTGAACACCTTGAGGTATCTAGACCTTGGAAACCCATTCCCTCAGCATGCTTTCAGAAGGAGTGTGACCCACAAAATACCCAATCAAGGTATGTTTTTCTAGCCAAGTGCATGCACTATCAAATTCCTTAACATTCAAAGCAATATTAGGAGAGGAGTTACCTCATGAAATGCCTTGGGAATGAACTTGTGCAAGCATTTTTTTGGTGGTGCCATTCTCTCAAACAATAGCAGCTCTAGCACTAGTATCAATTGTTTGGCTAGAGAAGGTTGAGGCAATTTTAACTAAAAATAATTCCCACAATAAATGTTGTATGATAGGTGGTGAAAAAAAAAGGATTTAGACAGAAGTCGTACAAAACCTAGCAAAGCACATTTTTTCCCTTTAATTCTATTCATTATTATACTTTTAACTTCTTTTGACAATTTAAAAAAAAAAAAAAAAAAATCAATTAGTCATATATCAAAATCATAACTTTGTTACAATCAAAGTTTTATCAAATATAAAATAGATTCAATTAAAGCATAACAAAGATAGAAACATTGGAAATTAAATTGACCATAACCACATACATGTCCATTTAGACAAAAGGTTTTAGATACACTCAAATTCCATTTTTAGATCTAAAATGAAGTTGAGTTTCTATTGAAAGATTGACTATAGGCTTTCACAAATGTGATAAGAATGGTGGAAGCAACTTAGTCATTCTACCATGAGGGTATAATTTGACCTAGATAAATATAACCTAGATACCCTATAGTTTATCTTAGTCATTTCACTATGAGGGTAAAATTAAAAATTTGATCAAAACTTTTTCTCAACAACATCATCAAGGGCTTAAGTGTTAACAATGCCAAATCAATGATTCTAAAAAGAAATCAAAATCCAAACAATCCTCTGCTTGGGGTCAGAGCCATGCAAAGTAACTAAAGAAAGTAAATGAGGAGAGAGAAGAGTGACAACACCACCTTGGCTAGCCTCATGCTGGGAATGAAACAAGGCACTATCTAGCCAAATAAAATGACAGGCTGAGTTGAGAAGAAACCCAACGACTTAACTTCTTGAAGACACAAAACATCAAGATGACCAAGCCGATCCCTGGTATCATGAACATAATATTTTCTAGGGAGTTCTATTAGCGCCTGCACATTCCATGAGAGATAGTTCATTGTAACATAGCTTGGATGTCTTCCTTGTCCCTAAGAGAGGAGAAGTTGTTGTGCAAAAACATGGAGGCATCAAATGAGGGGTCTCCGAGAGAGATGACCTGTTGTATCTTTTCCCCCATTATCAGATACCTCATTGTGACATTCTAGGCTACAAGAATGATAGAGGGAATGTGACGAGATCATCAAAGCAGCTTGTAGTGCTTGAACCGATGAAGGGTGAGAGTGGGGGTTATGAATGCCCATTGTCCCCTGAGTACTAGGGTTTGAAATAGGTAGAGGTTGGAACAAAGGGACTAAAGATTCTAATGGCACCAAACTTGAGCTAGAATGACCATTATCCTAAGGCAAAGAGGATGCCTTAGCTACAATGGAGCCTTTGCCTTTTTTCACAATAGTAGTCCATTCATCTTTTTAAGCAATTAGAGCCAGTTCGGTTTCTTGGACTAGCAGATGATTGCATTCCGGCAATGGACAATTCTTAATCTTGTGTTCTATGGATTGACACCTATAGCAGGTATTCAGGAGGTTTAGGTAAAGCACCTTCTGAGTGAAGGTGGTACCATCTATTTGAATTTCCACCAATTCTTTGAGGTGCTTGGAGAGGTCGACCTCAACACAAACAATACGTTGCGGCCAAGCATTGAAAAAATTGTTTGGCTCAAGGCAAATGACCTTACCAACAGTTTGCGTAATGGCTTGCTTGAAAGACCAACATGAGATAGACAACCCAGGGAACTCCACCCATACGAGAACCTTAAGTTTGCGGTCATCAAAGACAACAAAATCATGGGACCAACACTGAAAAACTAGAAGATAGGACCTAGTAGACTAGGGGCCTCTAACAAACACATCCTCAGCTTGGCAAGGATTGCCAAAGCGAGAAGGAAAAAAGCCTTTGGTAAGGCTTTGAACACCTTCAAGGTGGACACCTTGAGGTGTCCAGACCTTGGAACCCATTCCCTTAGCAATGCTTTCAGAAGGAGTGCGACCCACAAAATACTCAATCAGGGTTTGTTGTTCTAGCCAAGTGCATGCACTATTAAATTCCTTGACATTTAAAACAATATCAGGAGAGGAGTTACCTCGTGAAACACCTTGGGAATGAACTTGTGTTGGCATTTGTTTGACGACACCATTTTCTCCAATAGTAGCAGCTCCAACACCAACATCAACTGCTAGGTTGGAGAAGGCCAAGCCCATTTTAACTGAAAATAAAGCCCGTAGTAAATGTGGTATGACAGTCGGCAAACAAACAAAGATTTAGATGGAAGTCATTCATACCCTAGCAGAACACATTTTTTCCCTTTCCTTCCCTTCATTATTATACTTTTTACTTCTTTCCACAATTTGAAAAAAAAACAATTACTCATATATCATAAATCATAAATTTGTTAAAATCAAAGTTTTATCAAATATATAATACATCCAATTAAAGCATAACAAAAGATAGAAACATTGGAAATTAAATTGCCCATACCCACATACATGTCCATTCAGACAAAAGGTTTTAGATACACTCAAATTCCCTTTTTAGATCTAAACTGAAGTTGAGATTCTATTGAAAGATTGACTTAGGCTTCCTCAAATGTGATAAGAATGGTCGAATCGACTCAGCCATTCTACTATGAGGGTGCAGTTTGACCTAGATAAATGTAACCTAGATACCCTGCAGTTTGACTCAGCCATTCTACTATGAGTGTAAAATTAAAAATTGGACCAAAACTCGGCGGTCCTTGAAGTCTATTGGCACGTACAAGAAGAATTCCCAAGCTTTTGTAAACATGAAATGATAAAAGCTCGTCTAGGACGAGGCCAACGCCTTTAAATTATGTTTGGAGCATTGTTTTTGGGCTGCTTTTCAATTAGAATACCACTTGAAGCGTCATCCTTAAAAGAACCATTATTCAAGATACTCTGTCATGGTCTGCATAATATACAATATAAACTGAATCTTATGGTTACCTAATCCAACTGTTCTCTAACAATTTTGTCTCGAACAGAGTTGAATCTTTACTAAATCAAACATATTTTATTGGGTTGTGCAAGGTGTAACATGGGTTGGCTCAGTCGTGCTCTACTCGAGTGAGCTCTGAGTGTTATTCAAGACATGTTTGACTTAAAGGATGTACTAAATGAATCACGAGAAAAGTAGATCAAACATATTATAAGTCTATTTGTTTTTTGTTTGGTTCATTTCCATACCTGCCACTGCAGAATGTTAGACACTGTGATTTGTACAGAAATGGAAGCACTTCACCTACTTCCAAGTAACCATTTTCTATTGGTGGATTTAAACCTTCTTCTTAACGACGTGACACCATTAATTATTACTACCACTGATACCATAGACTAAAATATGTGTGTTGCTAGGCGAGACGGTGACCGTCCAACAAATCACAAGGGTACAACTTAAACTAATTCATGTGCAAGAAATTACATGGGACAAAGAAATGTTAAGATATTCATGGCAGTTGAAATTTCATCGGCGTATGACTTGGAGTGTTTGAAATGTATATATTTAAACACTTATTTACGCGTCTGGAAACTCCATAAAAATATTGAAAAGAAATATAGATTTAAAAGACATTTGTTTCAACCTCTCTGTCTTTACCTTCAAGTATGCATCACACTCAGATTTTCTATTGATTCATTGTAGACTACTTTTTATCATAGTTTTGTATATATACATATATTGAGTCGCTCAAGGAAGCAGGGACAGTGTTCATCTTCATAAGGCACTTTGTGTAGAATGCTCAAAATTTTTGATACACTGGAGTATTGAAAAATTGCTGCATACTCAGTCTCTACAAAAGGGCATTGGGCTCTGTGAATATGTTAAGAATGTCAAAGTGGAATTCATTTGGGTTTCTACTGCTGGTCGCTACATTACTTGTCCTCACTAATCTAGCAAGGGCAAACGTTCATCACTATACATTCATTGTAAGTTCTGTTGTATCTTTTCAATATCAAGTGAAATTAGATATACTTTTACAATTAGTTTATAACGAGGATCTTGTAGTATATCTGTCTCGTTCACTTCACACAGTCTTATTTTTTTCAGTCACATAGAGATTATAGTTGATATATCTTTCACTGTGATAAATATAAGTTCATATATAGAAAAAGTAATACATTAGTTTTTTCGGACCAAGCAGAACTTTGTGCAGGGCATCGATCTGGCCACACTTGTAGTAAAGAGTTTTGCCTTTAACAGCGAGTATAATTATGCTTTTTGTTTCAATTTACAGATAGAAGAGACACCTATTACCAGGCTATGCCAGACACACAGCAAAGTGACAGTGAATGGGCAGTTTCCTGGTCCTACTCTGCACGTACGCAATGGAGACACACTCATCGTTAAAACCTATAACAGAGCCAACTATAATGCCACGATCCACTGGTAAAGTACAATGTCCTCAAAGCTAATAGTACACAAGGTGAAGGTGAACTGCATTATTGATAACTTTACTGATAATCAAATTGTTTTCAGGCATGGAGTGAGGCAGATTCGCACGGCGTGGGCAGATGGAACGGGGTATATCACTCAGTGTCCCATTCAGCCACACGGGCGTTTCACATACAAATTCAGGATTATTGGACAGGAAGGAACCTTGTGGTGGCATGCCCATGTAAGGTGGCTCCGTGCAACAGTTAACGGAGCAATAGTCATTTATCCCAAACTAGGAAGTCCCTATCCCTTTCCAAAACCATATGCCGAGGTTCCTATTGTGCTCGGTAAACATCTTCACCCTTAAAACCTATCAGATTTTAACAATCTATAGGCTTAAGGTGGTTGTTTTTTAATTAGATTGTATCAGAATTTTTAATATCAAAGTCTTTAGATTACATTTCGTAATTCATTATCAAGATGCAAGAGAGTGGTAGTTAAAGAGAGATTATATAGTGTCATGAGAAAAGTTGATATTAACAAATTCTCACAAAATAGAATTCAGAAACATCAACGTTATTTTTACCCATAACCCATTTTCAAAACCTAATGTGAAATTCATATGAAATTTCATAGCCATACATTTGAAACCCTAATTTAGTCTATTTCTTGTACGATAGGGGAGTGGTGGAACGCTGATGCCGAGGCAGTCGAACGTCTAGCATTGCTCACAGGTGGTAGGCCCAATTTATCTGATGCATTTACCATCAATGGTCAGCCAGGCGATCTGTACCCTTGTTCGACGCCAGGTATAAAACAGTTTTCATCACAAAACACAAGTTAAGAATCATTGTGACCTAATTTAGGTAAAAGAATGGACAATAACTAGTATTCTATTGTATGCAGGAACATTCAATCTGCTTGTGCAACAGGGCCGAACTTATCTGTTACGCATCGTCAATGCTGCACTCAATGACCACCTGTTTTTCAAGATAGCATCACACACATTCACAGTGGTCTCTACGGACGCATCCTACTCAAAACCCTACACGACGGATGTAATGATGATAAGCCCGGGCCAGACTACAGACGTTCTCCTGACAGCCAATCGAGCACCGGGAAAATACTACATGGCCGCCAGAGCATACACATCACAAACACCGGGAAACTTCGATAACACCACCACAACCGCCATTGTAAACTACATAGCCTCTTCACAATCCAGCACCCCAATCCTCCCACAACTTCCAGCCTACAATGACACAGCAACTGTCACCAGATTCAGTCGAGCACTACGAAGCCTGGCTTCACCGGCTCACCCGGTGGACGTTCCACAGACTGTGAACAGGAGAATCTACACGACCGTAGGGTTAGGTTTAGTTCCCTGCCCAGCCAGTATGACTTGCGCCGGCCCTAATAACACCAGATTATCTGCCACCATGAACAATGTCTCTTTTGTGCTGCCCAGCGTCGCCATCTTGCAAGCTTATTACTTTGGCATTAATGGCGTCTTCACTACAGATTTCCCTTCCAATCCCCCTGTTGCGTTCAACTATACTGGGAACAATATCCCAAGAAGTCTCTGGGCGCCCACTTTTGGTACAAAAGTGAGTGTATTCAATTATAATGATACAGTTGAGGTGGTGTTCCAGGGAACGAATATATTCGTGGCAGATAACCATCCGATGCATCTTCATGGGTATGACTTTTATGTGGTGGGAGAGGGCTTTGGCAACTACAATGCTCAAACAGATCCGCTCAATTTCAATCTGGTCGACCCCCCATTTCGAAATACTTTCGGGGTTCCTGTCAATGGGTGGGCTGCCATTAGATTTAGAGCTGACAATCCAGGTACAAAATACTAAATTTGAACCCTAATTCTCATTATTTGTATACAAATTTGTGTGGCTTGGCGGTGGAATTTGGAGAACATATGTACACAAGAGCTCAAAATTTTGTGTTTGTGCAGGTGTTTGGTTTCTCCACTGTCACTTTGATGATCATTTATCGTGGGGATTGACTACGGTGTTTGTGGTGAACAACGGTCCTGGTTACCTTGCAAGTTTGGAGCCACCTCCTCGTGATCTTCCTCGGTGCTAGAGGAGTGTTTTTCCTACAAATATGTTTGATGGTTTTTGTTTTGAATTATACCAAGCATTGAATGAGTGATAAAAAGGGCTTGAATTATTCAAGTCGAAATAAAGTGAGGATGAAGCCCTTGAGCTCCACTACGTTATGGGTATTCTGTGTAATCTTCATTTTGGATTTGGGTTTTTTTTTTGTGTCTTCGAGATAAATAAAATGCCATGTTTTCCTTATTTCTTGCTCATTTCTTCGTCTCTGGTGCTGGTAAACGAGGAAGAGGAGACATTGTTAGCGTCCCAAAGATTTTTGACATCAAATATAATGTGTCTTAAATAGTAAAGATGCATAAACAACCTCTTCCAAATCCTTCACAATCAAATGAAAACGACGTGCACAACTCAACAAAAAACAAGATATATATATATATATATATATATATATATATATATATATATATATATATATATATATATATATATATATATATATATATATATATATTTCTTTTGAATGGATCAATTTGATTTGTTTATATAATTATTATGTTGTTTATATACAGGGTGGATAGATTCAAATCATTCAATTTTATCAATAAAATACAAGTTTGTTTTATTATAGAAATAAAGAAACTTAAATGAAATATTTGAAATAATTTTATTTATTTATAAAATTATTATATTGTTTTATAATAACATAATTTCTTCAAAAAGAAATATATGGATAATTTTGTAATATAAAGAAAAATTTACAATATTTTTGAATAGAAAATTTTATAATATGTTTAGAATTATTTTTCTATCCATGAAGTAGACTTTCTAGGTTGAAATATTTTTAGTTCGAAAATTCCATATAAAGTGATATCATATATAGAAACTTGTTTTCTTGTGAACATAGTTAAGACAATTCAACTTAACCAATAAAATAAGGGTTTATAACTTACACAATCTTGTTGGATGATTTAATGAATAATTGTATTGTGATGTAAAGTTTTTTTTTTTTTTTCAAATTCTTGATCTCTTCAAAAGGTATATTATTTATGGAGATCAATTTTTTAAAAATGAGTTACTTTAATTGATATGAACATTTTCTATGTTGAAAGGATTTGGTCCAATACAATTCATATCTATTTTTTTTCCTATTTACATACAAATTTTTCCATTATTTAATGTTAGACACTTTGTGTAGTTAGAAGTATCTTCAAGAGGATACTCTACAGTAAATTTGAAATGAAGAAGATAATGGTAAAAAATAGATTAGATATGATATTACACAATACTTGTGTAAATGAGGATATGGTAAGAAATAGATTAGATATGAAATATTACACAATAATAAAAATAATTAAATGAAAGAAATAACAAAAATAAAGTCATCTATTATGACAAAATGATTTATTCAAGGAAAATTCCTTCACTAGAAAAGCTAGCTTATAAACTCCAAATTGATATAATTAGTAATAATGTTTTTTTATGGAACACAATCTAGGCAAAATAACCTCTATAGGAAAACCTAGAAACCCTACATGAAGTAATACTTGTAACAATAATCATTCTACTAAATACACTAACTCCACTCCGTTGCAATATTCTCATAAATAGTGAAACAAATGCATGTACACTATCAAAGAAGTATAACATAGCCTTAAACTAATAATATGGAATAATGTCATTCAAATCTTTAAAAAGGAACCATCATCCTAACTAAAGAATATTGTTTATATCTATCATAAGAATTTTATGACAACATGTCATGATTATCTTTTAAATTTATATAATACTCTTTTTTATATCCAACTCATTACAAAAAAAAAATTTAAAAATTCATAACTGTCTCTTATTAAAATGTAACTCCTACAACTCTATCATATATCACAAATACTTCTATGTTTTTGAATAATTTCTATAAAAAATGACTGAAATTATTTGCAGTTTAATGACGATGGTAGTTTATTTATTATGTATGTACATATCCTTGTGGAATGGTTTCTAATTTTCAGTATGGTAATTTATTTATTGTGCCTGTCCATAACTTTAGGGAATGCAAAATAGTCTTGACATCCCATGTTACTGTATTTATGTTTAGTCTTCTTATTTATACATTTTTGTATTCTTTAAGATTTTTTTCAATTTGTTACTTCAATGAAACAACACAATGCTGTGAAAATGATCCCTTGATAGTCGAACTTAAGCGAGTCTAAAAGTTGGTACGCCTAATATGAGAAATGCTTTTATCGTGAACAGTGATGGAGAAGATCGGTATCCTTTATCCACATCAAGTACAGTGTTTTTCTCAGATAACAAGTTATGAGATATTTGGATTTTAGCCAGAAATTGACATTGCTAACAATTTTGCGTGCAGTAGTATTGAATTTATATATACCTACGGTCGGTAAGTTATCTTCACTGTTTCCCAACACTGTACTCAAATGTCACATATCTATTCAGGGTAGCATTTCACACCTTGTTAGAGTCATTGCTATGGACAATCCCTACATAAAGCCTATCAAAAGATGTAATGATAATAACCGTAGGCCAGACGAAAGACGTTCTTTTAGAAAGTAAACCACTACCAACCAAATATTAAATAACAGACAGGGTATACATCAGACAATCAGTAGGAAATTTTGATAGCAACACAACAACTACCATTTTAAAGTACATCAGTTCCTCTGTACAACGACACCGCGCCTTGCTTTGAATTATTCAGTCAAGCACTACGAAGCACTCAAACAGTGTTGACAAGGGCGTCTTTAGGGCTATCTTTATATGTAGTTTTCATGGCTTGTGGGGGCTAATTGTTGAGTTAAAAGAAAATGTAGAAAAAACAAAGATTTATGTATCAGATAAAACAGAGAATTTTATAGTGGTCATTTAGAAAACTTGTTGAAAAGTGTAATTTCTTCTTCAAATGAAATGTAAAATCATTATTTTAATTGAATTAGAGGATTCTAGAAGTTTGTACTGGATTAACTAATGAATTTGTAAAAGTTAATATCTTATGAGTGT
The DNA here is from genome assembly GCA_028749045.1 of Cupressus sempervirens. Classification (NCBI taxonomy): domain Eukaryota; kingdom Viridiplantae; phylum Streptophyta; class Pinopsida; order Cupressales; family Cupressaceae; genus Cupressus; species Cupressus sempervirens. The sequence goes on along the minus strand of CM053792.1, from coordinate 971,050,661 downwards.
AAAGTTCTAGAAGTCATTTATGTTGTCCTATTAGACAATTCTAAAGAAAGGAATTTGTCTTATGTCTCTTAATTTAGATGTTAAATTCTCAAAGACCTTTGTAAAAGAGAGACAATGTAATGATTTATATTATCAAGCAATGAAATGAATATTCTTTGTGTACTTGTATTTTGTACTTTGTGTTTGACTATTGTCATGGATCCAATCAATCCACCCTATCAGATTGGTATTAGAGCTTGAGGTTTTGTAGCTATCAGAAGTGGAGAAGTTGTTGTCTCCCCAGTAAGAGTAGTTAAAGATCCTAGGCTATCCCTTTTCTTGAGAAATTGATATCTCATGGAAGTCTTTGAAGGAGAATGTTTGTGCTAAAGCATAAGAGGAATGTCTCTGCATAAAAGGCTTACTCATGTGAAGAAATTGTTGCACAGTGAAGTTTCTACTCAAGATCTTTGGGACTGAAAGATGGTGTACATCATAGCTGATATAGAGAAGTGTTTGATCAATGTCATCGAGACCATGGTGTAGATTTTAAAGAGATGAAAATGTTTCTGCCTAAAAGTTGTATCAGATCATGCAAAGATTGTGAACAAGAAGGTTGCTAGTTCAGATTTCATTGAGCCAAAGGGGTGGATTGTGTACATCTAAGGAGAAACTTAGAATATTTTGGTTAGTGGTAAGTTTGAATCTACAAAAAATTGCTTAAATTTTTAAGGTTATGATTGACATAAGGAGATTGAATTAAGACTATAGCTATCTATGAACGAAGGAAAATTTCAAAAGTTTCTTTTTAATGCAATGATATTGTGTGATTTTGAATGTGTGTGTCAATATTTTCTGTTTCTGAAAATTATTTTTAGTTCTTAATTGTTAGCACAAAAAAGAAGTGGTCACTAAAATTTGTATTGGGAATAATGTGTCTTGAGTTATTTATTTCAATGGGAAAATCTAAAAGAGTTAGGAAAGAGAAGATGTATAATTTACAAGAAGAATTAATTAAGGTGAAGAAAGAAAATATAGATTTATTATGTAAAAACATCTTTTATAGAAAGAATTGGCAAATCTAAGAAATGGAATGGTAATAAAAAAACTATATCTATATATAAAGAAAATTGAAGAGAAAGAAAGGACATTAAAATTTATGGAAGAACTACATAATTGACAAGTGAAGGAGTCTAGCAAACTTAGAAAGAAAATAAAAGAGCTAAAAGAAAATCCTAAATTGTTTGATGATATTAATATAAGGAATGATGAATTGGAACAAAAAATAAAATTGGTTGATGGTTTAGAAGAAAAAGTCAAGAAATTAGAAGGAGAAAATAGTCTAAAGATGAAAGAAATCATAAACCTAAAAGAAGAAAATGAATGTTTGAAATCAAAAAATCATGATGGTTCTTGTAGTAAAGAGGATTTGATTTTATCATTTGATCAGTGTGGTTATGCTAAAGTGGTTTGTAAGAAAGAATGTGAAAATAAAGCTATAAGGTGTAGTGATAATAATAATAATAATAAAATCAATTTAATGGTAATGTTGGATCTAAATTAGGAGAATAGTGTGTTTCAATGGAAAAGGATTAGGTACAAATGAATAGGGAATAATGAATCGAATAAAAAAAATAAAGAGACCAAAGGTTGAAGGACTTGGGTATATGACATTGTTGGTAACCAATATAGACCCAATGAATAAAAAATTTAGTGTGGAATCTTGAACCTCTTTGAAGTAAGGTTCAAAGCAATTTGAAGTGGTTCAAAGTTCTCTCATAGGTTCAATAGTTCATTCTAAGAAATTCAGATGTATAATCCATTGGCTTAGGTTTAGTGATTCATTTCCAGTTGAGAAATGCATATTGTCAGTTTACAAATTTGAAGGTTCAATAATACAAAATTCATGTTTAAGGACAAGGTAATAGATTCTCCTTCATACCATTAATGCAATTAGGTGTAGAAGAAAGGTTAAATTTTTTCCACAATTTTTGTGGCTCAATTCAAATTGGTTTGTGTAAATGTTTTCAAAACCATCTCAGAGAACTATGAAACATGCATGGGTAATGGAAGATTGTATTCTTGCCAAAATTAAGCAACCATAAGTTACACAACAATCAAGCAAAGGATCTCTCAATTCAAGTATTTAAACTCTTCCATTGTAAATGTGAGAAAGTGATGTAAACAACAAATAGTTTCTATGCACATGGCAGCATAGCCAATATATGCAAATTGTATGATGTGATACCCATACCTCAACAATGGAAATCATGAAGGACTAGCTTTTGAATGGTTTAGATAATGAGATACTAGAATTATATGGAGGAAATTATAGAATGACTATGCAAATGAACAAAATCAGAATATTTAACAATCATGAAATTTTTGGAGTGATAAAATTGGTCTCAGTGCGAGGGCCATAAATCCCAACTCCCACATTGGATCTTTCTAAAATTGAAATATGTTGGATGCAACCTAGTTATATAAATTTTCACTAAAGAGATCTTCAAAATTCAGTATGGTTTGTAAGATATAAATAAATGTGTGTGGGTCTATCAAAATTACCCAGAACAATCACAAAATGCAGAACAAAATAAAAATAGAGATGTTGATGTTGCGGGGATTGTATCTCACAATCCAACTATTGGATTGATTTGAATTTTGGATATGTGTTGTAAAACCTAATTCTATTGATCCTCTTCAAACAGATTGTCTAGATTCATTATGTCTCAAAAGTTATGTGTGATTGAGTGAGACACTATCAAAACTGTCAATGATAGTCACAAAATGATGATAGAAAAACAATCATATTGCAAGATGCATAACTGATAATCCAGTCATTGGATCAATCCTCTTTTCATATATGTTTGAATAAAACTAATTATCTAAACCTTCTCCAGATGGTTTGAAAATATTCCTGATGGATAGAAAGCTATACATGTTTTAATGCAGTACTATCAAAATCATCCATGACACCCAGAAAATGATGCCATAAAAATAGATCCTATTTCAGGGGCCATAACTTTTAATCCAACCCTTGGATTGACTTTAATTTTAGATATATTTTAGAAATCCTAGTTTTCTAAATCCTCTCCAAGCAATTTTCCTACATTCATTACAGATCAAACATTATGGGTTTCTAAGTCCAACACTATCAAAAATTTCAATGATAGTAACAAATGTTGTCAACACTTCATCTCCAGCAAAGTGCCACCTATCCCAATTTAATTAGATTGTTTGGGACTTTGGAGAGTTATATTTCCAAGTTGTTCATTTAAAAAATTATGAAGTATGTGGAGATTGAGTAAGAGACAAAGTCATCGGAGGAAAGGAAGAGATATAAGATCATTTAAATGGGTAATATTTTCAAGAATTGATTACATAATAGAAAAATCAGCAATAATGTTATTTGTTGTAATTAGAGAGACATAGAAGGGGTTCCAGTTTTTCCAATTTTTTCCAAGAAAGACTATCTTTTCTTTTTGCAGATTTTGGATTTCCAGGAGAAGGAGTTTTTCTATTATTTTTTGTTCTGTTGTAATGCAGGGGAGGGGAATTTTTATTTCTAGATAATGATTATTGTACAAAAACAACAAAATCTTTGTCATTTCATTGTGTTTAGAGAGCGGATAATAGCTGTATATTAAAACTTTTAATTTAAATGTATGTTTTCTAATCATTATTCAACTTAGAGTGGTATTGATTTTCTCTAAATGTGTATCTACTACATTCAATCATGATTATGATTATCGTTTAGACTTGATGTTATGCTTTTCGTGTATTTGGGATGAATAGTTTTTCTTTTCTCTATGTTATTTATGTTATGTAAATTTTGAGTAAATGAACTTTGTGTCATATGTTGTTCATTTTCTTTCAATCACTTAACTTTTTTGCATTTGTTCTATGTTTATGGATAGATGTTTGTAAGCTGTTTGTTCTTTCTAGTTAAAAGCATCCATATTTGTATTGCTATGAATTCATTGTAAATCATGCATGGGGAGTTGTACCTAGATAAATTCAGAGGAAATTTATGCTTTTCAATAGCGAATATAACAGTGATTATAATTATTATTTTTATTCAATTTATAGATAGAAGATACACCTATTACCAAGCTATGCTAGACACACAGCAAAGTGATAGTGAATGAGTAGTTTCCTGGTCCTACTTTGCACGTACATAATGGAGACACACTCATCATTAAAACCTATAACAAAGCCAACTATAATGCCATGATCCATTGGTAAAGTACAATGTCCTCAAAGCTAATATTACACAAGGTGAAGGTGAAGGTGAAGGTGAAGGTGAACTGCATTATTGATAACTTTACTGACAATCAAATTGTTTCCAGGCAGGGACTGAGGCAGATTCGCACAGTGTGGGTATACTGAATAGGGTATATCACTCAGTGTCCCATTCAACCACACAGGCGTTTCACATACAAATTCAGGATTATTGGATAGGAAAGAACCTTATGGTGGCATGCCAATGTAAGGTGGCTCCATGCAATAGTTAATAGAGCAATAATCGTTTATCCCAAACTGGGAAGTCCTTATCCCTTTCCAAAACCCTATGCCAAGGTTCCTATTGTGCTCAGTAAACATCTTCACCCTTAAAAGCTATTAGATTTTTACAATCTATAAGCATAAGTTAGTTGTTTTCTAATTAGATTGTATCAAAATTTTTAATATCAAAGTCTTTATATCACATTTCATAATTCTTGATGCAAGAGAGTGGTAGGAAAAGAGAGATTATAGAATGTCATTAGAAAAGTTCATAGTAACAAATTCTCACATAATAAAATTTAGAAACATCAATGTTATTTTTATCCATAACCTATTTTCAAAACCTAATATGAAATTCATATGAAATTTCATATCCATACATTTGAAACCCTAATTTAGTCTATTTCTTGTACAATATGTTAGTTTAGTTAGCTTTGGACAATTGTTCATCCATTTGCTCTTATTTAGAAAGTAATTATTTTGTTAACTAATTGGTTAGGTTAAAGAAAAATATTTCTTAAATAATTGACCACTTTTGGAAACAACTAGAAACTGACTTGGTTAGGGTTGTTAAGTTGTTTTAATCTCGACTATCGATTGTAAATCGATCTTAGCTATTGGTTTACCAACACGAGTAGTATAAAAGGAGGTAGGGGGCCATTTAGAGAACATGAGGTTTGGAGAAACATTTGCAGTGCTAGCAAATAAGTTTGTAAGTTTGTAGTGTTAGCAAATAGTCTTGCAGTGTAATCAAGGGCGTAGTGTTAGCGTGGGAATATTAGTGGGGGAATATGAGCAGGGGAAATTAGGAGGTTGTTGGAGTTCTGCTAGTGAGAGGCAAGAAATTTTGTATCTCTTGATTTGCTGAAGTTTCATATAATTCCTCATTTGTAGAACTGGTTTTCCGTTAGGGGTTTTTGTAGGGACAATTTGTCTAAAAATATTGTGTTCATTGTGTTGCGCTTTTCTTTCCGTATTTTATAAGTGAAGTTGCAGTTGTGTTATTTTTCAATATTAGTTGGAAATTTATTTTCAGTAGTTTAATAATCATTTATGATAGGAGATTAATAATTAGTGACTGCAATAGTTAATTTTCACATGGTATCAAAGCATTGTTAAGGCTAGAAGAGTTTTGCCCTAGGAAAAAAATTTTGATCTCTTTAGATTTATTATTGCTTTAATCCCTTAAGATGACTTCAGCTAGTTTGAGAGATCAAGATAGATTAGATGGTGCCTTTAATTTTGGTGTCTAGAAGGCCAAAATTTCTTTATTGTTGGAAGAGAATGGTATCAAGGATCATGCTACCAATGTTGTACCTGTACCAATAGATGCAACAAAACTTTCAGCACATAAGAAGGATGATGCCAAGGTGAGGAGGATTATCCTTGATGGTGTTAAGGATCATATTGTTCCACATATCCAAAGCGAGATACAATGAAGAAGATGTGGGACACCATTCTGAATCTATACCAAAATGCTACCACCAACAGGAAGTTGATTCTCAGAGAGAAGCTAAAGAATACCCAAATGAACAAGGGAAAAGTGTCACAAGTTACCTCACCAGGCTCAAACTTGTCAAGGATGAGTTATAAACTATTGGAGATAGCCCTAGTAATGACAAGCTAGTGATAATAGCCCTAAATGGATTTACTAAACAACGGAGTGTCTTTGTTCAAGTTGTCAATGGACGAGATACTTTATCGAGTTGGGATTGACTATGGACTTATTTCACTCAGGAGGAGTTTAGACTAAGTCTTGTCAATGGGGCTAGCAAGAGTCAAAAAATGAGCTGGAACAAGAGAACGTTGCCCTAGCGGGTAAAGGGAAAGTAAAGAAGGGATCTAGCAAAGGATCAAATTCACAAAGTGAAAAGAAGAAGAAGGACCTTTCTAAGGTCAAGTGCTTTGGATGTCATGAGTTTGGCCACTATGTCAGTGATTGCCCAAAGAGGAAGAAGGGTAAGAAGCAAGTGGCAACTTCAGCAAGTGTGGAAGAACTCTCCAGTAGAATGGAAGATGAGTTTTTACTCATAGCTTGTATGGTTAGCTCAACCTCATAGTGTGTTTGGTATATAGATAGTGGGGCATCATTTCACATGACAGGAGTAAGAGATTACTTCTCTAGTTACAAGAAGGACGACACCAACATCTAGATATCTATGGGAAACTTGTCCAAACTCAACCCAGTTGGGAAAGGAACTATTTAGTTTTAGAGGGAGAATGAAAAGATAATTCCACTTCATGATGTGTTGCATGTGCCAAGTTTAGGTATGAATTTGATTTATGTATTTATTCTTTAGGATAGGGGGTATAATGTACTCTTTAGAAGGACAAATGTGTTGATTAATCACAAAGGTTGGAAATCACCCATAACTATTGGAGTTAGGAGTGGTTGCCTTTATAGATTGCAATTTGATACTCCTAAAGCACTCATGAGTAGCAGTAATCCTAAAGATCTTAGAGAGCTATGATATAGGAGGATGGACCATATTCATCGTGGAGCACTTAGATTGCTTTGTGAGATGGTGACAGGTGTTCTAGAGGTGAGCACAAAGCATGATGATGTATGTAAGGGATGTGTGTTGGGGAAGTTTGCAAAAGTGTCTTTTCCAAGGAGTGACACTAGATCTAAGGGTGTTCTTAATCTAGTACATTCAGATGTTTGTGGACTGATGTCAAAAAAATCTCTCAGAGGATATGAGTACTATTTTACTTTTATTGATGATTTCTCTAGAAAGACTTGGATATACTTCTTAAAGACTAAGGATGAGGTTTTCAGTCGATTCCAAGAGTTCAAGGCTCTTGTGGAGAATTCGACAAAAAAAGAAGATAATGGTTCTTTAGTCAGACAAAGGAAGCAAGTACAAAGGAAATGTCTTCCAAGAGTACTATACTAGAGAAGGAATCAAGAGAGAATGGACTATTCCTTACGATCCAAAATAGAATGGAGTTGCTAAGAGGAAGAACCATTCTATATCGGAGGCAGCAAGAGCTATGCTACATGACCAAGACATGGCCTATTAATTATGGGCAAAGGCATGTAATACAGGAGTCTACATCCAAAATAGAGTTCCACACAAGGTGCTAGGGAAGATGACACCAGAGGAGGCTTTCATAGGGAAGAAGCCAAATGCTGGTCACTTCAGGATATTTGAGAGTTTGGCATATTGTCATATTCCTGGAGATACACATACAAAGTTAGATTAGACTACAGAGAGGGGGTACTTTGTTGGGTATAGTGAGACATCAAAGGCATATAGGATGTTCATTCTAGGGACTAAAAGAATTATTGTCAAACATGATGTCAAGTTTATGGAGGACAAGGCATTCAGGAGATCCAAAGATTTGTCAGCAGATGATTAGAGTGAGAAGCCGACAGAAGCTCCAAGATCAAGTCAAGGGAAACAAAGCTCAAGTACAGTTACTAATACAAGTGTAGACTCAGGTAATGAAAATTCACAAAGTATGGAGCAATAGGTGCAATAGGAAATGTATCTGGAGGACTCAGAGGTTGACATTTCATCCTCTACAGTTGGCAACAGGAACCATGAGGTTCCAGATACACAAAGGGATACTAAGGAGTTTGTGGGAGCTCTTAGGAAGAGTACTAGATAGCGAAGACAAACAGCCAAGTTCAATGACTATGTGGCATTAGTTAGTTAGTTGGTAGATAGTGAGCCTTCTAGCTATCAAGAGGCTACAAAGCATCAAGTATGGTGAGATGCTATGGTTGAGGAGTATTCGTTAATAATGTAGAATGATGTGTGGGAGGTAGTTCCTAGACCAACAGATGGAGCAGTTGTTGGATCATGCTAGATCCATAAGATAAAGCACGGTGCAGATGGTAGCATCAAGAAATACAAGGCAAAGTTTGTAGCAAAGGGATTCTCTCAGAAGGAGGGAATAAACTATGAGGAGACATTTGCTCCAGTTGCTAGATATACTTCTATATGAGCTATAATCTCACTTGCAGCACAGACAAGATGGCAGATCCATCAAACGGATGTCAAGACAGCATTCCTTAATGGTGAGTTGAAGGAGGAGGTATACATAGAACAACCAAAAGGCTTTGTTGCACACAACAAAGATACCCACACGTGTAGATTGAAGAAAGCATTGTACAAACTCAAGCAGGCTCCCAAAGTGTGGTATGAGCACATTGACACATACTTGCAAAAAATGGGCTTTGTGAAGAGTGAAGTACATGCTAACCTCTACTACTTAATGGTTGGGGGTGAGATTCTCATTCTTGTTCTTTATGTGGATGACATGTTTCTTATAGGTTCACTAGGGTTCATAGTGGATTGCAAGAGGAACCTTGCAGAAGAGTTTGTGATGAAAGATTTGGGACTTATGCACTACTTTCGAAGCATGGAAGTGTGGCAGATAGATGGGGAGATTTTCCTTGGTCAAGGAAAATATTGCATTAAAATCTTGAAGAATTTGGGATGGAGGATTGGAAAGCCATGTCTATACCGATGATCACAAATTGAAGGAAGGTAGATACATCCAGGAAGAAGGATGTAAATCCTACTTTATACAAATAGTTGATTGGTTCACTTATGTATTTGTTCAACACTAGGCTAGATATAGCATTTGCAGTTAACTCTCTTAGTCAGTTTATGGTTGAACCAAAGAGAATGCATTGGATAGCGGCCAAACATGTATTGCGTTACTTGCATGGTACAATTTAGTATGGGATCAGATATGTTCAAGGTGAAGGTATCAAGTTGATAGGCTATACTGATGCATATTGGGCAAGAAGTACAATGGACAAAAGAAGCACTTTAGGGTTTTGTTTCAGCTTGGGATCAGGAGTTGTTTCTTGGTTCAGTAGGAAGTAGAAGTCTATGGCTCTAAGTTTAGCAGAAGTAGAATACATAGCAGCTAGCATGGCGACATGTGAAGCTATATCGCTTTGAAAGTTGTTAGTAGTTTTGTTTGGTTAGAAGGTTGAGACTACTATGATACATTGTGATAATTAGAGTTGCATTAAGTTGTCTAAGAATTCAGTGTTTCATGATAGGTCTAAACATATAGATATTAGATATCACTTCATCAGAGATTGTGTACAATGGGGAGTTGTTTAGCTACGGTACATACCTACAGAGGAGTAGATAGTAGAAATTCTGACTAAGGCATTGGGGAAGGCAAAATTTATCTTCTTCAGAGATAAGTTAGGTGTCATATAGAATAGCTTCCTTGCTAAGAGGGAGTGTTAGTTTAGTTAGCTTTGGACAACTATTTGTCCATTTTCTTTTATTTTTATAACTAATTGGTTAGGTTAGAGACAAATATTTGTGAAATAATTGACCACTTTTGGAAACAACTAGAAACTGACTTGGTTAGGGTTGTGAAATTGTTTTAATCTCGACCATTGATTGTAAATTGATCTAAGCCGTTGGTTTACCAATAGTAGTAGTATAAAAGGAGGTCAGGGGGGCATTTGGAAAACATGAAGTTTGAAGAAACATTTGTAGTGCTAGCAAATGAGTTTGTAAGTTTGCAATGTTAGCAAGGGTGGAGTGTTATGGTGGGAATAGCAGTGGGGGAATATCAGCAGGAGAAATTAGGAGGTTGTCGGAGTTCTGCTAGTGAGAGGCAAGGAATTTTGTATTTCTTGATTTGCTAAAGTTTAATATAATTCCTCATGTGTAGAACTGGTTTTCCCTTAGGGGTTTTTCCAGGGACAATTTGTTCGAAAATATTGTGTTCATTGTATTGCACTTTTCTTTCCATATTTTATAAGTGAAGTTGTAGTTGTGTTATTTTTTGATATTAGCTGTGAATTTAATTTCAATAATTTAATAATCATTTATGATAGGAGATTAATAATCAGTGACTGCAATAGTTAATTTTCACATGATAGGGAAGTGGTGGAACGCTGATGCTGAGGCATTTGAACGTCTAGCATTGCTCACAGGTGGTGTGCTCAATTTATCTAATGCATTTACCATCAATGGTTAGCCAGGTGATCTCTATCCTTGTTCGATGCCAGGTATAAAACATTTTTCATCATAAAACACAAGTTAAGAATAATTGTGACCTAATTTAGGTCAAAGAATGGACAATAACTAGTATTCTATTATATGCAGGAACATTCAATCTACTTGTGCAATAGGGTCAAACTTATCTGTTATGCATCGTCAATGCTGCACTCAATGACCACCTATTTTTGAAGATAGCATCATACACATTCACAATGGTCTCTATGGACGCTTCCTACTCAAAACCCTACATGACGGATGTAATGATCATAAATCCAGGCCAAACTACAAACATTCTCCTGATAGCCAATCAAGCACTGGGAAAATAGTACATGGCCGCCAGAGCATACACATCACAAACACTGGGAAACTTCAATAACACCACCACAACCGCCATTGTAAACTACATAGCCTCTTCACAATCCGACAACCCAATATTCCCCCAACTTCCAGCCTACAATGACACTACAATTGTCACCAGATTCAGTCGAGCACTATGAAGCCTGGCTTCATCGGCTCACCTGGTGGACATTCCATAGACTATGAACATGAGAATCTACATGACCATAGGGTTAGGTTTAGTTCCCTACCTAGCCGGTATGACTTGCGATGGCCCTAATAACTGTAAGGAAGCAAAGGTGCATGGAATCGCTTCCTATGCTAATCTTTGAGAGTATGATTATGCAAATCAAAGTAACTATTGCAAAGATCTCAAGAAATGCATAATAACAAAATCAAAATAACAAAGAACACACAACACACTGATTACCATGGGGAAACCCTTCCGAGAGAAAAACCCCACCCTCCAAAACTTGCATAATGTATAATCAAACCAAGATGATTACAACACACTTGCAATGCAAGTTCTTACAAGAGCGCATCACCACAACTCGAACTTGGAGAGACTCCTTCTAGCACCAGTCTTGCAAACTAAACTCAATTACACAAACATCTCCCCAAGCCCTCCTTTTATAGTGATTTTACAACCTGGAAACCACTTATGGTTTTACAAAACCATGGGCAAAACTACCATGCCACATGTTACCCATTTTTTACATTTACATTTCCAATATGGAAAAACAACCAGGTTAAAAATTGTAATCCCGTCCACAATTTTGTCTCTTAGTCTAGACCCCCATAAAAGTCACAAAATGAGTCATCAAGGCTCTAAAAATAGCCTACCTATATTCTAGACTAAGGACAATACTCATTTGACAACTCACTAACCACTTTCCAATGCATAAACAAGTGGAAAACTCCCACAAACTAATTTTGGAATTTTCCAAGAAAAGATTGCAAGGTTGAGACACATGTTTCTCAACATTCTCCCACTTGTTGAACACCTTGCAAGAGTTAGGGGATCTGAAATATCATGGACTTAATTGCTAGGGGCCGAAAGGCCCATAGACTCTGAACACCATCTAAATTTTTCTGTGCACACGGGCTTAGTTAATGCATCAGCAACATTCACCAAAGTCTCTACCTTTTCCAGCTTCACCTTGCCGTCCTCGATCATATCTCTCACAAAATGATATTGTACATCAATGTGCTTGGTCCTCACATTGAAAGTTGGGTTCTTCGCTAGGCAGATTGCACTCTGGCTGTCACTATAAATTTTCACTGCACCCTATTTGAACTCTATATCTGAACACAATCTCTTTAGCTAGATGGCTTCTTTGCAGACATGAGTAGCTGCCATATACTCTGCCTCAGTTGTGGACAAAGCGACCACAGCCTGTCGCTTACTCATCCAACTAATTGCACCACCAAATAATGTAAACACATATGCACTAGTGGATCTTCTTCTATCAACATCACCAGCCCAGTCTGAATCCATATAGCCTCAAATATCTAAGGAATGCTCACTTCTTGTTCCATGAAAACATATTGAGTACTCTAAGGTACCCCACAAGTATTTGAAAACTCTTTTTACTGCATCCCAATGTGCTCTTCCTAGATTAGAGATATAATAGGAAAGTACTCCCACTGCTTGGGCAATGTCTGGTCTTGTACAAACCATAGCATACATCAAACTTCTAACAGCACTCTGATATGGTACTCAACTCATCTCTTCCATCTCCAATTGGCATGTAGGACACTGTGAGCTAGAAAGCTTTGTTCCCATAGTAACCGGAACACTCAATGGTCTTGAATCTTGCATATTGAATCTTTTCAAAATAGTACCAACATACTTACTTTGACCTAGCCAAAGCTTTCTATTTTGTCTATCTCTTATAATCTCCATTCCCAGAATGTGCCTAACTGCACCAAGATGTTTCATTTCAAACTTTATTGAGAGTTGAGATTTTAACTCTGCAATCAAACCTTTTTCTTTGCCAATAAACAACATGTCATCAACATACAAGGCAATAAACAGAAAACCATCACCATCAGATTTGAAATATATACAATGATCATATTTAGATCGCACAAATCCCAAACTCAACACATATGTATCAAACTTCTAGTACCACATCCTAGGACTCTATTTTAAACCATACAAGGATTTCTTCAATTTACAAACCAAATGACTTTTACCTTTCACCACATAGTGCTCTGGCTGTGACATGTAAATTTCTTCCTCCAAATCTCCATGAAGGAAAGCAGTTTTCACATCCATTTTCTCAATCTCTAGATCATAAGTTGATGCAATAGAAAGCAAAAATCTAATGGATGTCACTTTGGCTACTGGAGAAAAAATATCACCATAATCTACTCCCTCAAATTGAGAGTAACCTTTTGCAACCAAACGTGCTTTATACTTCTCAATGCTTCCATCTAAACCCATCTTCTTTTTGAACACCCATTTACAACCATCAGGCTTCCGTCCTTCAGGCAATGGTACAAGGTCCCATGTTCGATTCCTCTTAAGAGCTACCATTTCTTCATCCATGGCTATTTTTCAAGACTCTAAATCATTCATACCAAGAGCCTCTTCTACAGATCTTGATTCATCAATGTTAGCATTCAATGCAAATATGCACCTCCAATCATCAAGAGAATACCCATACCTTTCAAGTGGTTTCCTTTGTCTAGTAGATCTTCGAACAAGATCTGGTTCAGGTTCATGATTAGGTTCTCCCTCTTCCTCTGATGATTCAAAACTCATAGAGCTCTTTTCAACATCTCATCTTTCTAAGGGCCTTGATTCAACTTTCTCAGGTGTACAGGAAGTTGAATCACTTCTTTCTTTTCTTTAATTTGCTCTAGCTACACTGTAACAGAAGAAGGCTTAGTTTCTCTAAAAATAACACTTCTGGAATAAAATACCTTTTGTGCAACAGGATCCCAAAGCTTGTATCCTTTTACACCATAACTATATTCGATGAAGATACATTTGACAGCTTTGTTGTCCAATTTTGTTCGTTTCTCCTTTGGCACATTAGCATATGCCTCACAACCAAACACTCTCAGATGTCTAAGTGAAGGCTTGTGGCCCGACCATGCTTCCATTGGCATCTTATCAACAAGAGTTGATGTAGGAGAACTGTTTATCAGGTAGCAAGCAGTGGCTACAGCTTCATCTCAGAACTTTTGTTCTAGTCCAGCACCACTTAGCATACTCCTAGCCTTCTCCATCAAGGTCTTGTTTATTCTTTAAGAAACTCCATTCTGCTATGGAGAATATAGAGTTGTCTTCTCTCTTTTAATAGCACAATCTTTACAAAATGTGTCAAAAATATTGGAGCAAAATTCACCACCATTATCAGTTCTCAAGCACTTTATTTTCTTTCCAATCTACAATTCAACCATTGCTTTAAATTCTTTGAAACGACTGAAAACTTCAGCTTTACTCCTAAGGAAATAAACCCATGTTCTACTAAAATCATCAATGAAAGAAACATAATAAACTGATCTACCAATAGAAAGAACATCAACTGGACCAAATACATCCGAATGAATTAGATCCAAAATACATGAAGACTTATGAGAACTCGAGTAAAATTGAATGCGGTTTTGTTTACCATAGATACAATGCTCACAAAAATCAAACTCAAGATTGCAGTCATTCAACCCATCAACAAGGTTCTTATTTTTCAAGGTCTGTAGGCCCTTGTCACCTGTGTGGCCAAGTCTCTGGTGCCATAACATAGTCTTCTCTGTAGGAAACTTTGATTTGGTAGACAGAGCACCCTCAGGTACCCAAAAACCATGACCATTTGTTGAAAGAGAAACTCTCTCCTTCTCCAACTGAGTAGTCTTTTTCACAATCTTATTAGAAGTACTATCGCACTTGACTGTGCATGCATCAAGTTGGTACAATGTACCCAATCTACTTCCTCTTGCTATTACCATAGCGGCTCTCACCATTTTTACACCTGCTTCAGAAAACTGTACATGCACACCCGCATCTATTAGCTTACTAAGAGATAAAAAAATTCCTTGCTAGTCCAGGGATATGCAAGACACCATCAAATCTTCTAATTCTACCATCAAAAAATATCACACGAATACTTCCAAGACCAACAATATCAAGTACTGAATTATCACCCAAATACACCTTACCACCATCAAAATTTTCATACTTACTAAACCAGTTCCTATTAGGAGTCATGTGGAAAGATGCACCTGAATCTATTAACCATGCATTTTCACCTGCATGAGTGGCCAAGGCTGCAATGAAAGCATCTCCATCTTCCTTCTCGGACTCAAAATCAGAATCTTGCTTCTTCTTCTTCTTTTTCTTCTCCTCTTTGCAGTCCTTTCGGAAGTGTCCAGGTTTGCCGCAATTCCAGCAGATTGCCTTGGACTTACTAGGGGATTTCGATCTCCCCTTATTTTTGGACTTAGAAAGCCTCTTTAGCATTCAGAGAGACCTTTCTTCTCATCTCCTCAGAAAGTAGAGAACCAACAATGCCCTCCATCTTCAAGACAACTGAAGTGCTCCCTATAGCCATCACAAGACTATCCCATGAGCCTGGCAATGAACATAACAAGATTTGACACCTTTCTTCTTCATCCATTAACACCTCTATTGAGGTCAACTGAGTCACCAACATATTAAACCTTTCCAGATGCTCAAAAATTTGTCCACCTTCTTCCATTCTCAAGGAATACAACTTCTTCCTCAAGAAAACTTTATTCACAAGTGATTTCACTTGATAGATCTCACTAAGCTTTTTTCAAAGCTTCTTCGCAGTAGGTTCTTCATGGACATTAATCAGAATCGAGTCTGCAAGACACAATTTGATGAGACCTTTAACTTTTCTATCATTCACATCATATTGTGCAACTAATGTCGGATATGTGGGCCTCATCTTGTTCTCATCAATCGCATCCCATAGATCCCGATCAGTCAACAAATCTTCCATCTTCAGCTTCCACATCTCAAAGTTTGTACCAAAAAACTTTTCAACATCAATTCTCCTAGACATGGTTGCCATCTTTTCAATCCTGCAACATAGAAATGAAATGTTCTACACAAGTTCCCACCCAAATCTTGATTAGTTCAAAAAACCCTGTACCCAACAAATAGAACCAAAACTGGCCAGGCTCTAATACCACTTGTAAGGAAGCAAAGGTGTGCGGAATTGCTTCCTACGCTAATCTTTGAGAGGACGATTATGCAAATCAAAGTAACTATTGCAAAGATCTCAAGAAATGCATAATAACATAATCAAAATAACAAAGAACACACAACACAATGATTACCGTGGGGAAACCCTTCTGGGAGAAAAACTCCACGCTCCAAAATTCGCACAATATATTATCAAACCAGGATGATTACAACACACTTACAATGCAAGTTCTTACAGGAGCGCATCACCACAACTCGAACTTGGAGAGACTCCTTCTAGCACCAGTCTTGCAAACTAAACTCAATTACACAAACACCTCCCCAAGCCCTTCTTTTATAGTGATTTTACAACCTAGAAACCACTTATGGTTTTACAAAACCATAGGCAAAACTACCATGCCACATGTTACTCATTTTTGACATTTACATTTTCAATATGGAAAAACAACCAGGTTAAAAATAGTAATCCCGTCCACAATTTTGTCTCTTAGTCTAAACCCCCATAAAAGTCACAAAATGAGTCATCAAGGCTCTAAAAATAGCCTACCTATATTCTACTAAGGACAATACTCATTTAACAACTCGCTAACCACTTTCCAATGCATAAACAAGTGGAAAACTCCCACAAACTAATTCTGGAATTTTACAAGAAAAGATTGCAAGGTTGAGACACATGTTTCTCAATAATAACACCAGATTATCGACCACCATGAACAATGTCTCTTTTGTGGTGCCCAGCGTCGCCATCTGGCAAGATTATTACTTTGGCATTAATGGCGTCTTCACTACATATTTCCCTTCCAATCCCCCTGTTGCGTTCAACTATACCGGGAACAACATCCCAAGAAGTCTCTGGGCGCCCAGTTTTGGAGCAAAAGTGTGTGTTCAATTATAATGATACAGTTGAGTGGTGTTCCAGGGAACGAATATATTCCTGGCAGATAACCATCCGATGCATCTTCATGGGTATGACTTTTTTGTGATGGGAGAGGGCTTTGACAACTACAATGCTCAAACAGATCCGCTCAATTTCAATCTGGTCAACCCCGCTTTGCGAAATACTTTCGGGGTTCCTGTCAATGGGTGGGCTGCCATTAGATTTAGAGCTGACAATCCAGGAACAAAATACTAAATTTGAACCCTAATTCTCATTATTTGTATACAAATTTGTGTGGCTTGGCAGTGGAATTTGGAGAACATATGTACACAAGAGCTCATAATTTTGTGTTTGTGCAGGTGTTTGGTTTCTCCACTGTCACTTTGATGATCATTTATCGTGGGGATTGACTACGGTGTTTGTGGTGAACAACGGTCCTGGTTACCTTGCAAGTTTGGAGCCGCCTCCTCGTGATCTTCCTCGGTGCTAGAGGAGCGTTTCTCCTACAAATATGTTTGATGGTTTTTGTTTTGAATTATACCAAGCATGGAATGAGTGGTAAAAAGGGCTTGAATTATTCAAGTCGAAATAAAGTGAGGATGAAGCCGTTGACCTCCACTACGTTATGGGTATTCTGTGTAACCTTCATTTTGGATTTGGGTTTTTTTTGTGTCTTCGAGATAAATGAAATGCCATGTTTCCCTTATTTCTTGCTCGTTTCTTCGTCTCTGGTGCTGGTAAACAAGGAAGAGGAGACATTGTTAACGTCGCAAAGATTTTTGACATCAAATATAATATTTTTAATATAGTAAAGATGTATAAACAACCTCTTCCAAATCCTTAATCAAATGAAATGGACATGCACAACTCGACAAAAAACAGGATAATTAATTTTGTGGTCGTTGGGGTTAGTTAATTGAACGGGTTATATATATATATATATATATATAGTTAATATATAATAAGAATCTAGACTTCTTCTGATGGATCAATTTGATTTATTTATATAATTATTATATTGTTTATATAAAAGGTGGATAGATTCAAATCATTCAATTTTATCAATAAAATACAAGTTTGTTTTATTATAGAGATAAAAAAAAATTAAATGAAATATTTGAAATAATTTTATTTATTTATAAAATTATTATATTGCTTTATAATAGACATAATTTCTTTAAAAAGAAATACATGGATAATTTTGTAATATAAAGAAAAATTTACAATATTTTTGAATAGAAAATTTTATAATATGTTTAGAATTATTTTTCTATTCGTATAGATGTAGACTTTTTAGGTTGAAATATTTTTAGTTGGAAAATTCCATATAAAGTGATATTATATATAGAAACTTGTTTTCTTGTGAACATATTTAAGACAATTCAGCTTAACCAATAAAATAAGGGTTTATAACTTACACAATCTTGTGAGATGATTTAATAAATAATTGTATTGTGATGTAAAGTTTATTTTTTCATTTCAAATTCTTGATCTCTTCAAAAGGTATATTATTTATCAAAATCAATTTTGTAAAAATCAGTTACTTCAATTGATATGAACATTTTCTATGTTGAAAGGATTTGGTCCCATATAATTCGTATCCAAGTTTTTTTCTATTTATATACAAATTTGCCCATTATTTAATGTTAGACACTTTGTGTAGTTAGAAATATCTTCAAGAGGATACTCTACGGTAAATTTGAAATGAAGAAGATAATGGTAAAAAATAGATTAGATATGATATTACACAATAATAAAAATAATTAAATGAAAGAAATAACAAAAATAAAGTCATATATTATGACAAAATGATCTAACTCCACTCCATTCCAATATTCTCATAAATAGTGAACCAAATGCATGTACACTATCAAAGAAGTACAACATAGCCTTAAACTAAAAATATGGAATAATGTCATTCAAATCTTTAAAAAGGAACCATCATACTAACTAAAGAATATTGTTTACATCTATTATAAGAATTTTATGACAACATGTCATAATTATCTTTTAAATTTATATAATTCTTATTTTTAAACTCATTATAAAAAATAAAAAATCATAAATATCTCTTATTAAAATGTAACTCCTACAAATCTATTATATATCACAAATACTTCTATTTATTGAATAATTTCTATAAAAAATGACTGAGATTATTTGCAGTTTTAATGACGGTGGTAGTTTATTTATTATGTGTGTACATATCCTTGTAGAATGGTTTCTAATTTTCAGTATGGTAATTTATTTATTGTGCGTGTCCATAACTTTATGGAATGCAAAATAATCTTGACATCCGATGTTCCTGTATTTATGTTTAGTCTTCTTATTTATACATTCTTTAAGATTTTTTTTCAATTTGTTACTTCAATGAAACAAGACACTGTTGTGAAAATGATCCCTTGATAGTCGAACTTAAGCGAGTCTAAAAGTTGGTACGCCTAACATGAGAAATGCTTTTACCGTGAACAGTGATGGAGAAGATCGGTATCCTTTATCCACATCAAGTACAGTGTTTTTCTCAGATAACAAGATAATGAGATATTCGGATTTTAGCCAGAAATTGACACTGCTAACAATTTGGCGTGCAGTAGTATTGAATTTATATATACCTACAGTCGCTAAGTTATCTTCAATGGTTCCCAACACTCTACTCAAATGTCAGCTATCTATTCAGGGTAGCATTTCACACATTGTCAGAGTCATTGCTATGGACAATCCTTACATAAAGCCTATCAAAAGATGTAATGATAATAACCCCAGGCCCGACGAAAGACGTTCTTTTAGAAGGTAAACCACTACCAACCAAATATTAAATAGCAGGCAGGGTATACATCAGACAATCAGTAGGAAATTTTGATAGCAACACAACAACTACCATTTTGAAGTACATCAGCTCCTCTGTACATCAACATTGCGCGTTGTTTTTAATTATTCAGTCAAGCACTACGAAGCACTCAAGCAGTGTTGACAAGGGCGTCTTTAGGGCTGTCTTTATTTGTATGTGTAGTTTGCATGGCTTCTGGGGGACTAATTGTTGAGTTAAAAGAAAATGTAGAAAAAACAAAGATTTATGTACAAGATAAAACAGAGAATGGTTATTTAGAAAATTTGTTGGAAAGTGTAATTTCTTCTTCAAATGAAATGTAAAATCATGATTTTAATTGAATTATAGGATTCTAGAAGTTTGTGTTGGATTAACTAATGAATTTGTAAAAGTTAATATTTTATGAGTGTAAAGTTCTAGAAGTCATTTATGTTGTCCTATCAGGCAATTGTAAAGAAAGGAATTTGTCTTATGTCTCTTAATTTAGATGTTCTCAAAGACCTTTGTAAAAGAGAGACAATGTAATGATTTATATTATCAAGCAATGAAATGAATATTCTTTGTGTACATGTATTTTATACTTTGTGTTTGACTATTGTCATGGATCCAATCAATCCACCCTATCAGATTGGTATTAGAGCTTGACGTTTTGTAGCTATCAGAAGTGGAGAAGTTATTGTCTCCCCAATAAGAGCAGTTAAAGATATCCCATCCTTTTTCTTGAGAAATTGATATCTCATGGGAGTCTTTGAAGGAGAATGTTTGTGCTAAAGCGTAAGAGGAATGTCTCCACAAAGAAGGCTTACTCATGTGAAGAAATTGTTGCACAGTGAAGTTTCTACTCAAGATCTTTGGGACTGAAAGATGGTGTACATCATAGCTGATATAGAGACGTGTTTGATCAATGTCATCAAGACCATGGTGTAGATTTTAAAGAGATGAATTTGTTTCTACCTAGAAATTGTATCAGATCATACAAAGATTGTGAATAAAAAGGTTGCTAGTTCAGATTAAAGTGAGCCAAAGGAGTTGATTGTGTACATCTAAGGAGATACTTAGAATTTTTTGGTTAGTGGTAAGTTTGAATCTACAAAAAATTGCTTAAATTTTTAAGGTTATGATTGAGATAAGGAGATTGGATTAAGATTATAGCTGTCTATGAACTAGGGAATTTTTCAAAAGTTTCTTTTTATTGCAATGAAATTGTGGTATTTTGAATGTGTGTCAACATTTTGTGTTTATGAAAATTATTTTAAGTTCTTAATTGTTAGCACAAAAAAGAAGTGGTCACTAAAATTTGTATTGGGAATAATGTGTCTTGAGTTATTTATTTAATTGGGGAAATCTAAAAGAGTTAAGAAAGAGAAGATGTATAATTTACAAGAAGAATTAATTAAAGTGAAGAAAGAAAATATAGATTTATTATGTAAAAATATCTTTTACAGAAAGAATTGACAAATCTAAGAAATGGAATGGTAATAAAAAATTATATCTATATATAAAGAAAATTGAAGAGAAAAAAAGAACGTTAAAATTTATGGAAGAACTACATAATTGACAAGTGAAGGAATCTAGCAAACTTAGAAAGAAAATAAAAGAGCTAAAAGAAAATCTTAAATTGTTTGATGATATTAATATAAGGAATGATGAATTGGAACAAAAAATAAAATTGGTTGATGGTTTAGAAGAAAAATTCAAGAAATTAGAAGAAGAAAATAGTCTGAAAATGAAAGAAATCATAAAACTAAAAGAAGAAAATGAATGTTTGAAATCAGAAAATCCTGATGGTTCTTGTAGTAAAGAGGATTTGATTTTATCATTTTCTCAATGTGGTTATGCTGAAGTGGTTTGTAAGAAAGAATGTGAAAATAAAGTTATAAGGTGTAGTGATAATAATAATAATAAAATCAATTTAATGGTAATGTTGGATCTAAATTAGGAGAATAGTGTGTTTCAATGGAAAAGGATTAGATATAAATGAATAGGGAATAATGAATTGAATTGACAAAATAAGAAGACCAAAGGTTGAAGGACTTGGGTATATGACATTGTTGGTACCCAATATAGACCCAGCGAATAAAATTTTCAGTGTGGAATCTTGAACCTCTTTGAACTAAGGTTCAAAGTAGTTCAAAGCAGTTTGAAGTGGTTTGAAGTGCTCTTCCAAGTTCAATAGTTCATTCTAAGAAGTTTAGATGTATAATCCATCGGCTTAGGTTTAGTGATTCATTTCCAATTGAGAAATGTGGTTTGTCAGTTTACAAATTTGAAGGTTCAACAATGCAATGTTCATGTTTAAGGCCAAGGTCATAGATTCTCCTTCATACCATTAATGTAATCAGGTGTAGAAGAAAGGTTCATAATTTTCCATGCTTTTTGTGGCTCGGTTTAGATTGGTTTGTGTAAATATTTTCAAGAGCATCTCAAAGAATTGTGAACATGCATGGGTAATGGAAGATTATATTCTTGCCAAAATTAAGCAACCATAAGTTACACACCAATCAAGAAAAGGATCTCTCAGTTCAAGTATTTAAACTCTTCCATTGTAAATACCAGAAAGTTATGTGTAAAGAACAAACAATTTCTATGCACATGGAAGGATAGACAATATATGGAAATTGTATGATGTGATACCCATACCTCAACAATGTAAATCGTGAAGGACTAGTTTTTGAATGGTTTAGATAATGAGATACTAGAATTATATAGAGGAGATTATAGAATGACTGTGCCAATGAAAAGAATAAGAATATTTAACGATCATGACATTTTTGGAGTGATAAAATTGGTCTTAATGTGGGGGCCATAAATTCCAACTCCACCATTGGATCTTTCTAAAATTGAAATATGTTTGATGTAACCTAGCTATATAAATTCTCACCGAAGGGATCTTCAAAATTCAATGTGGTTTGCAAGATATAAATAAATGTGTGTGGATCTATCAAAATTTACTAGAACAGTCACAAAATGCAAAGTACAATAAAATAGTCATGTTGCAGGGGTTGTATCTCACAATCCAACTATTGGATTAATTTCAATTTTGGATATGTGTTGTAAAACCTAATTCTACAAATCCTCTTGTCTAGATTCATTACATTTTGAAAGTTATGTGTGATTGAGTGAGACATTATCAAAACTGTCAATGATAGTCACAAAATGATTATAGAAAAACATTCATATTGCAAGATGCATAACTCATAATCCAACCATTGGGTCAATCCCATTTTCATATATGTTTGAAGAAAATTAATTATCTAAACCTTTTGCAAATAGTTTGAAAATATTCTTGATGGATAGAAAGTTACACATGTTTTAATGCAGTACTATCAAAATCATCCATGACACCCAAAAAATGATGCCAGAAAAATAGATCCTACTTTTGGGGTCATAAATTTTAATCCAACCCTTGGATTGACTTTATTTCTAGAAATACTTTAGAAATCCTAGTTTTCTAAATCATCTCCAAATGGTTTTTCTAGATTCATTACAGATCAAACGTTATGGATTTTCGAGTGTAGCACTGTCAAAAATGTCAATAATAGTAACAAACGTTATCATCACTTCATCTCCAGCAAAGTACCACCTGTCCCAATTTAATTAGATTGTTTGGGACTTTGGAGAGTTATATTTCCAATTTGTTTGTTTAAAAAATTATAAAGTATGTGGAGATTAAGTAAGAGATAAAGTCATCGGAGGAAAGGAAAAGATATAAGATCATTTAAATAGGTAATATTTTCAAGAATTGATTACATAACATAAAAAAGAAATAATATTATTTATTGTAATTAGAGAGACATAGAAGGGGTTCCAGTTTTTCCAGCTTTTTCCAAGAAAGACTATTTTTTCTTTTTGCAACCTTTGGGCTTCCAAGAGAAGGAGTTTTTCTATTATTTCCTGTTATGTTGTAATGCAAGGGAAGGGAATTTTTATTTCTAGATAATGATTATTGTACAAAAACAAAAAAATCTTTGTCATTTTGTTGTGTTCAAAGAGGGGATAATAGAAGTATATTAAAACTTTGAATGTAAATGTATGTTTTCTAATCATTATTCAACTTGGAGTGGTATTGATTTTCTCTGAATGTGTAGTGGTATTGATTTTCTCTGAATGTGTATCTGTTGCATTCAATTGTGATCATGATTATCCTTTGGACTTGATTCTATTCTTTTTGTGTATTTGGGATGAATAGTTTGTCTTTTCTCTATGTTATTTATGTTATGTAAATTTTGAGTAAATGAACTTTGTGTCATACATTGTTCATTTTCTTTTAGTCACTTAGTTTCTCTGCATTTGTTCTATGTTTACAAATAGATGTTTGTAAACCTTTTGTGTTTTTTGGTTAAAAGAATCCATATTTGTATTGCTATGAATTCATTGTAAATCATGCATGGGGAGCTATACCCGAATAAATTCAAAGGGCATTTACGCTTTTCAATAGCAAAATGGCCCAACTATTAGTGCATATTTAGTCTTCCTATCTGGGCTTTGGAGTTATTTTATATATTTCTCTTTGGAGGACAATCTATTCACTAACAAATTTTTGGCGACTCTACTGGGGAATGGAATCAAAGATTTAGTGCCTACTAATTGTTTCCTTAGATTATGATTATCTCCATGCATAGGAGACTGGCAACTCTATTGCAAAGATCATGCCAACTATAAAAGTCATGAGAAGATCAAGGCCAAACCCTTCTCTCATGGAACTTTATCAAATAGATGATAAAGTGTTACATGAATTTGTGGACAACTATAAAGAAAGCATTTCTTAATCTTTCAGGAATAATATAAGTTTGGAAGATGATGCCACGTCTTGGTTGCTATGAAGAAACCTCTATATGAGATTTCATAAGTTAAAAGACTTGCAAGAGCTTGAGGAGAAAGTGTCTCAATTGAAGACACATTTAGAGGTGGATGATTGTGAACCCCTAGTTATAAATTCACATTTCATCTCTTACAATTTTTTGGTTTTGGGTGAGAAAGAAACCCAAATAGCCATAGTTGATTCACAAGAAAACTAGATATGGGAGAACAATAATGCTCAAGCGAAAGTGAGAATCCTTGTAGCAATGATAGAAAAGAAGAGAAAGAAAGTCAAATTAAAACCAACTTCTAGCTAGTGGATAACCCATTGGAAGTGTCAAATGATGTCCTTCTTAGTGAAGGAGAAAGTTTCCATCATCAAGAGGATCCCTCTAAGTATGGTCTAGTTATTGATCTAGATCCGGTTGAAAGTAAAGAGCTAAAATCTTTTCCACCATGCATAGAAGAAGAGAAAGAAGAAGATTCTCCTATTGTCTTTGAAAAGAAAGAATCACTAGTTGAATATGAAAATGATAAGCTTCAGCATGAGACTTTCATTCAAAATAGTAAGAATGTTGAAACAGAGATAGATCTACTCACCTTTGAGTTGGGTAGTTTTCAAGAAGATGATCATCTTGCACTTCTAGTGGAGGTAATCTAGTTCCAACTAGACACACTAGTAGCAAAGAAGATTGAAGAAAATTATGAAAAGCTGGGAGATAAGGTCATCTAGAGTAAACCCAATCCACTATACTTACCAGTGGGGTTTTGTGAAGATACTACTATCAAAGAGAACCCTTTATTTCGGTCTTATGATCCACCATTAAATGATGAAAATATATTCTAAGAAAATGCTGAAACTTTGATGGAAGGAGAAAAGGTTGGAATCAGTTCTCGGCCTATTGGCAAATCAGTTAAAATGTTGGGTGGTACTGTCATGTATAAGGAAGAAGAAGACATCGTATGCAGATTTTTATCTTCTCTTGGGAAAGGAGATCCCTCTTTGGATAGTCAAGGTATGAGTACAAAGAAAATAGGCTACAAGAGTTTGTTTGGTAATTCATTTCATTCTTTTGGATGTGATTATATTGAAAATAATGTTATGAAATCTAAATATTCATTGGGAGAAAAGAAAGATCAAATTATTTACATATTTGATGATGCCCCAATTTTTGATAAAGTTGGAAAAATTGGTTTTGATAAATTTGATCCCATGTTATATGAATTCTCTCTGTTTGATAGTGAAGCATGATTCTCATGATTATGAGAATAAACGAGTCATTGTAGACAGTAGTTGGGAGACCAATGAAAAATTTCCTTAATTTTGTTCTCCTCGATTGGAGATCTTTCTTAATTTGAAAGATGACATAGAAAAAGCATTTGAAGATGAAGAATGCTATGACGAGCTTTGGTTTTTTGGGACAGAGTGTTGGGTTGCTAAAATTTTGTATACTGCAAGTTTGAGCTTCAAAATTGAAGAAATTGCCATTAGACAATAGTTTGCTCCAGTAAAGCACAACCTACTACTATGAAAGGGCTCTTACTTTTCCTAGCCAGTAAATGGATTCACATGAGTTCTTCTTTCTTTTGGTTCTCATGGTAGGTTCTCTTCCTACCTTTGTAAATATTGTAAATATTTTTTTGGTGTGTGTAGTGTTAGTTTGAATAATGTGCAAGCTTCATGCTTGCTAGTAGCTTAGGTTGGTTGGTTTTTCCTTGCTCACCTTTGCCCTTTCTACAACTAGCTCCTAGTTTTCCTCTTCTTGGTTACTCTACTGCCCAATGGATAAGGCACTTGTCTTTTTCCAAAGATCACTAGAGATCTCTATTTTTTAGTCAAAAAAGTCCCACAGTTAGAGCCCCTATTGGTACCCAACATAGACCTATTGATTAAAATTTTCAGTGCGAAATCTGGAACCTCTTTGAACTAAGGTTCAAAGTAGTTTAAATGGTTCAAAGTGGTTCGATATACTCTCATAGGTTCAATAGTTCATTCTAAGAAGTTCAAATGTATAATCAATTGGCTTAGGTTTAGTGATTCATTTCCAGTTCAAAAATGCAATTTGTTAGTTTACAAATTCGAAGGTTCATTTTTAAGGCCAAGGTCATAGATTATCCTTCATACCATTAATGCAATCAGGTGCAGAAGAAGGGTTCATAATTTTCCACACATTTTGTGGCTTAATTTAGATTGGTTTGTATAAATGTTTTCAAGACCATCTCAGAGAATTGTGAAACATGCATGGGTAATGGAAGATTATATTCTTGCCAAAATTAAGCAACCATAAGTTACACACCAATCAAGAAAAAGATCTCTCAATTCAAGTATTTAAACTCTTCCATTGTAAATGCCAGTAAGTGATGTAAACAAAAAATGGTTTCTATCCACATGGAAGCATAGTCAATATATACAAATTGTATGATGTGATACCCATACCTCAACAATGGAAATCATGAAGGACTAGTTTTTGAATGGTTTATATAATGAGATACTAGAATTATATGGAGGATATTAATAGAATGATTGTGCAAATGAAAAGAATCAGAATATTTAACAATCATGAAATTTTTGGAGTGATAAAATTGGTCTTGGTGTAGGGGACATAAATCCCAAATCCACCGTTGGATCTTTCTAAAATTGAAATATGTTGGATGCAACCTAGCTATCTAAATGCTCACTAGAGCAATCTTCAAAATTTAGTCTGGTTTGCAAGATATAAATATATGTTTGTGGGTCTATCACAATTACCTAGAATAGTCACAAAATGTAGAGCATAGTAAAATAGTCATATTCTGGGGGTTGTATCTCACAATCCAACCACTGGATTGATTTGAATTTTGGGTATGTGTTGTAAAACCTTCTGGGGCTGTATCTCACAATCCAACCATTGGATTGATTTGAATTTTGGGTATGTGTTGTAAAACCTAATTCTACATATCCTCTTCAAACAGATTGTTGAGATTCATTATGGCTCAAAATTTATGTGTGATTGAGTGAGACACTATCAAAACTATCAATGTCAGTCACAAAATGATGATAGATAAACAATCATATTTCAGGAGGCATAACTCATAATCCAGCTATTGGATAAATCTCATTTTTAGATATGTTTGAAGAAAATTAATTATTTAAACCTTCTCCAAATGGTTTGAAAATATTCATGATGGATGGAAAGTTACACATGTTTTAATGTACTACTATCAAAATCATCGATGACACCCAAAAAATGATGCCTGAAAAATAGATCCTATTTCATGGGTCATAACTTTTAATCCAACCATTGGATATATTTAAGAAATCCTAGTTTTCTAAATCTTCTCCAAACAGTTTTTCCATAATCATTACAGATCAAAAGTTATGGGTTTCTTAGTGCAACACTAACAAAAATATCAATGATAGTGACAAATGTTGTCTACACTTCATCTCTGGTAAAGTGCCACCTGTCCCAATTTAATTAGATTGTTTGAGATTTTTGAGAGTTATATTTCCAAGTTGTTTACACTTCAAAGAATTATAAAGTGTGTGGAGATTAGGTAAGAGATAAAGTCATTAGAGGAAAGGAAGAGATATAAGATAATTTAAATGGGTAATATTTTCAAGAATTGGTTACCTAATAGAAAAACCAGCAAGAATATTATTTATTTTAATTAGAGAGACATAGAAGGGGTTCCAACTTTTCTAGCTTTTGCCAAGAAAAACTGTCTTTTCTTTCTACAGACTTTGGGCTTCTAGGAGGAGTTTTTCTACTCTTTTCTATTCTATTGTAATGCAAGGGGAGGGAATTTTTATTTCCAGATGGTGATTATTGTATAGAAACAACAAAATCTTTGTCATTTTTTTGTGTTTAGAGAGGGGATAACAATAGTAAATTAAAACTTTGAATTTCAATGTATGTTTTCTAATCATTATTCAACTTGGTGTGGTATTGATTTTCTCTGAACGTGTATCTATTGCATTCAATTATGATCATGATTATCCTTTGGACTTGGTGCTATGATTTTTGTGTATTTGGGATGAATAGTTTATCTTTTCTCTGCATTATTTCTATTATGTAAATTTTTGGTAAATGAACTTTGTGTTATTTTTTGTTCATTTTCTTTTAGTCACTTAGTTTTTTCGCATCTATTTCACGTTTATGGATAGATGTTTGTAAACCTTTTGTGCTTTCTAGCTAAAAGAATCCATATTTGTATTGCTATGGATTCATTGTAAATCATGCATAAGGAGCTATACCCAAATAAATTTAGAAGGCATTTACGCTTTTCAATAGCAAAATGACCCAACTATTAGTGCACATTTAGTCTTCCTATCTAAACTTTGGAGTTCATTTATATTATTTTCTTTGGAGGACAATCTGTTCACTAAGAGATATGTAAGTTGACATAAGATCATGTGAATGATGTATAGAGAACTCTAGATTGTGCAATGTTCACAATGTAATAGGAAAGGGCATACAAAGGATAGATATTGAGATATATGTACATGCAATATTTTTTTCTTGAAGAGCCATTGTAATTTTTTTTGTTGAAATATAGAATCAATGGAAAGATGTATAAAAATAGACTATAGATGGAGCCTCATATTGGATTGGTAGGAGATTTGAGGTATGATCAAAGGTTTACTTAAGTGTAAGCATGACTGATAGCAATATGGAAAATTTTGAATATTCAAGGAGGAAACAAATTAGAAAAAGGTGACAAATAGGTAAAATATTTTGAAGTCTACATGCTTGGATTTGGACATGAGAAATAGGAAAAAGAAGATGATAATAAAGGATCAATGGAACTCACATGTAACATCATTTGAGGTTAAAATTAGGGGGAGTGTTGAAAAGTGTGATTTTCCCATCAAATGAAATATAAAAGTATAATATTAATTGAACTAGATGACTCTATAAGTATCATATAGATTAGTAAATAGGGTACAAAAATTAACAATTAGGTAAAAATTATTATTTTATGTGTCTAAAGTTCTAGGAGTCATTTACATTGTCCTATTAGATAATTCTAGATAAAGGTATTTATCTTATGTCTATTAATTTAGATGTTTCCATAAACTCTCGAAGACATCTATAAAAGAGGCACAATGTAATGTTTGGTATAATTAAGCAATAAAATGAACCCATAATTTCTCTATGTGCTTATATTCATTATTGTGTATTTAATTATTGTTGTGAATTCAATCCATCCACTCTTTAAATAGGGGATTCTCTATTATTTACAAAATTGATTTCTATACAACTTCTAGCAACAACCATAAACTATACATCACACTTTACTTCTAAATCTATCTTGTTTTACACAACAATAAAATGGAAGATAAAGTGGCAGATTCCATTTGAGAAACTGTTACACTACATATAAGAATCTTAATAATTGGGCTTCAATGGAACAATTTGATCTCCCACTTGAAGTCCAATCTATACTATGAGAAGAGATGAACAAAGATATTTGCTACTTAGAATCTTATGGCTATGTTGCGACAATTTAAAGAGAAGATCTAAGGATATTGCCTTTGTTAACACATCTACCAAATTGATATTAGTACCAATCTTATGTAACTATAATTTTCCCTCTTTATGATAATGTTTTTTAAACATACTTTGTGCAACTGTGGAAAGCTAATTTTTTAGCCAAATGAATGAGACTCCTACTATCACAAAATAGAGTGAAGTTGGAATACTTATACGCCAACTCTCCAAATAATCAAATTAATCATATCAGCTCATTAGCTCCCTAAATGAGAAAATGTCTTCTTTCTCAGTAAAACAACATATTGCTTACGAGAATCCATGATGATCATTATCCTGACAAAGGTAAGTGTATAGCATGTAGTGGATCTAGTCTTGTATTAATCTGCAACCATATTAGAATCAACATAACCATAAAGATGAGTAGCCTTAATTGTAAAACATAAAACATGAGAATAGTAACTCTCAAATACCAAAGAATCCATTGAACTTCTTGCTAGTGAGTTTTTCAAAGAATACTCATAAAGCTACTCAAAACTCTTAATGCATCAATAATATCTGGACATGTTCTAACCATTGTACATACATCAAACTGTCAACCACTAAAGAATACATAACACCATCCATATTATTTGGTTATGTTGGAGTTGACAAAAAAATCTTAGAAGATAAATGAAAGTGATCAACCAATGGAATAGAAACAGATTTGACATTTGGCATATTGAACTTCTATGTCACTTTTAAAATTTAATCTTTTTGAGATAATACAATTTCCTTTTTTTTTTTCTATTTCTGATTATATCTATCCCAAGAATCCTCTTCTCTAGCCCTAAATATTCCATTGAAGAATGAAGATCCATTAACCCATTGCATTTTGTGGGATTTTGCATCATTCATACTGGATATCTCTTTGAAAATGTTATTACTCAAAGAAAAGAAGATATCCAATTATCAAATGAACTGGTGGTCTATACCTTTTATACCATAAAAATGTTGAGCTAGTTGTTCTTCATCCACTTGTGAAGATTCAAATCTTTATGACCTCTCCATAACTTGTTTTCTATCTAGTTATCTCAATTCAAGTTACTCAAGTGTAGAAGGAAGTTGGCGTAGGAGAATCTAGGCTAATCCCATAAGCTTCTTAAATTTTTTGGCTTGTACCAACCTTAGTCAAGTCAGTAGTGCTGGTTTTGACCTTATAAGGTTTTTCTTGTGCTTTCCTAGGTAGATTAGACTAAGATCAATCCAACTTGGGTGTTTATTACTTTAATAGTTGTTAATGCGAGATTGGGCCTAATGTGGGAAAAGTACATCTTAAAGCCTTTAAGGCTTGGGAAAGGGTAGAAATATGCCTTAAATAGTTCCTATGATGTTTCTATATCAATCAAGGTCAATTCGAGACCCTTATCATGGATTTAGCAAAAAGATATAAAAGTTGCCATAATGTTGCTTGACGACATTTTACAATTTTTGAAAATTGCATGACAACATATTGCAAGATTGGATTCTTTTCCAGGAATCATTATGGGTATTTTCCATAATGTCCTAAAATCAAGGGTAGGGAATATTTAATTCTAGTATCTTTTTTTGCCGAAGGAGAATGTGATTTAGTGAAATTTTGGAAGTGGAATAGAGCTCAAAATGTTTCTTTGTAGTGATAGTCATCTTGCATTAAGTGGAAATGTGTTATTAAAGATTTATTTGGGTGAGTTAGTGTTGGATTTGTGTAGATTATATAGTCTTTAGCATTTTCTATTCAATACTTAAGTTGATTTGAGTTCATTAGAGTATGTTTTGAAATTGTTTTGTAAATAGTCTAGTTGTTGGGGCAGAAGTAGACAAATTTTGCTTTTGTGGTTTCCCATAGTTCTCCACCATGCAAATCATCACAGATTATAGTAATATGTTGGGGAAGACATTGGAAGTTCTTTGTGTGAAAGGAGTAGCTTTAGAAGGTAGGTTAACTATTTTCAACATCATGTGCTAGGTGAGATTAGTGAGCTCGGCTAGGTGCATGGCAATGCAAAATTGATGTGCATATGCAAGGGAAAGAGAGAGAGAGCACCGAACCAAGCATGGTTTTGGATGCTTAATAGACCTATGGACACCTAGTAGTGAGACTAGGTATTGTCCAATCCATTTAGGTAGATTTCCTAGCAAAAATTAGGGATAAACACAAATTCAGCCCTAAGACCACAAAAATATTCAAGATCTCAAAAAAGAGTATATGAGTATCAAGTTTTTTTTTGTGGTTATTTGGGAGTTTTGAGAAAGAATTGGGAAAAACCCATTGACCAGGGCTAATTGGCTAATTAGGCCTATTAAGCCAATTCAATAGCAAATCTTGAACTTGATAGGAAAATGCTAGATGCCCTATTAAAATGGAGTTATTTGAAAGTCAAGTGAATGTTTTAGCAGTCAATACACCCCCTAAAACACTAGTAAAGGTAATTTGATGAAGTTGTCCTTGGAGCGATCCAAGGAAGAGTGAAGGTTTGAAGTTCCCTTAATGATAGTTATCCCTCAAGGTGAAGAAGAAAGAAACTCACTCATAGAGTTGAGTTAGGGAAGTCTTAAGCTAGGTCTTCCAAGACTTACAAGGTGCTTAGGGTCTTGAAAAGGCTAGGACTAGTATAGCCCTAGATAGCAATTGTGCAAGAACAAGTTGGAGATATCCTATCAGAAGTTGGAACACATAATAGGAGTGTTAGTTCCTTAGAAAATAACATTTCTACTCTATTTCACCTTCTATGAAATATAGTTTCAAATCCTGTATCATTTCACACCATAACTAGATACTATGAAGATGTATTTAAAATACATTTTCTTCTACTTTGTTTACTTCTCCTTTTCCAATGCATATATTCCTATAAGAAAAGAAACACTAAGATGTAAATAAATTATTAACACCCAACAATGCCTCCAAACTTTTTTATTAACAAGCATTTATGTTAGAGATCTATTATTTAGGAACCAAGTAGTGATACTTCAACCCTAACAAAATTCTTAGTGAGCATCACTCAGAACGTACTTCTTGCCCTCTCTATTAGCATCTCATTCATTCATTTTTCAATTTCATTATATTGTGGAGAATAAAAAAATCTCTTTTATCCATTTTTTTTGGAATCTTTATAAAATCTATGAAAATTACTGGAGAAAAATTTAGCACCATTATCAATCCTTAAAATTGTAAGTTTCTTTATATTCTATAATTTGTTTTCTACCTTAACATCCTTAAATTAATTGAAAACTCTAGATTTACTCACTATAAAATATACCAATGTCGTCCTACCATAATCAATAATAAAAGAAATGTAATATGGGAATTTTCCAATGGAAAGAGCATCTATGTGACCAAATACAAGAAATGAATAATATCTAGCACACCATAAGATTATGACAACTAAGAACAAATAAATATCAATTTCATTTTCTTAAATATAAATATCACATAAGTCAAAATTAAGATTGTACTAAGTCAAACTTTCAACAAATCTTGTACACTTATATGCATTCTCTAACATGTAGAAGCAAGTGCCAGAGCTAGAGACTAGTTCAAAGAAGTACATTGTAAGAGAGTTTTGGTTGCAATCAGCAACCTACCTAATTGGCTCAATAATTAGGAGAATATTGGCACTCAAATAGCTTCATGAGTTATTTTCCCCTCTAAAGTGAAGGAAAATAAATCTTGTATTCTATTGCCAAAACCAAAAAAAACTTGGAGAATCTACAAGAAATTTGAAAGAGTTGGTTACTTTAAGGAAAGAGGTGACGCCCAAGACTCCAAGACCTTGTAAGATCATTTAAGAGGAATTACAAGATATGTTTGCCAAAAGCAAAAGGAAAGCAATGGTCATGTATGGCTTGGCAAGTGAGACATCTAAATACTTTGGGCCTGAACATGGTATGAAAAGAACTCTTTTCTCGATTTGTTGAAAGAACTCAATGAAAACTAGATGGTTATTATGCCCTTTTCTCTTGAGACATTGATATGACCAGGACATCGATCATATAAGTCTAACTGTTTTAATTTATCTGCTATATAATTTTGAAAAGATAAAAGAAACAAGACCCGATATTTAAGAAACGGTAACCTTTCATATACGGCCATGCTTGTTTTAAGGATTGACATGTCGGACATGAGTGTAGGATCAAATGTTGGCAATTCCTATACTCAAGAGCCTTTTAAAGTTTGAGTGTGTTTAACACTCATTGCCAAGTTTGCTTCAATTTTAAAATAATTTACGTTTTACTCTTTCTATATGTTCATAAATTGACAGAAAAATTGGTAGATACTTACTTGTGAAAGGAGTTTCCATATGCTTTTGTGGCGACCAAAGCAATCCGAATCAGCCAAATCTAAGCAAATCTTCATGGAGGCTGTGTTGATTGTCTCTCTTCATTTTTGGATACACGCCATCTGTACAAATTTTTGAGGGACTAATACGTTTAAACCGCCTCTCGGTAGGATTCGTTTATGTTAGATTCAAAAGATGGGCCCCTGGTGAAAAAGCAACGTGCGTAGTTGCAATGTTCACATCGACGTGAATTGACTCTTTTTGCATGGCACTGACACAATACTATATTCACAATCATATTCCTTATCGAGATATCTTCATAAGAAGTGATTTTCCCTTGTTATCCAATTTGTCACATTTGCAACTTCAACGTCATAAGTTCCAACTCGCTGCAACTTCCACTCAACACTCGATGTTAGTAAATATCAATAACACCACGAAAGTTACAGCAGCTAGTGTAAAAATGTATAGATTCTACTGACACTAGTCTTCTCCAAGACTATTAATTCAGTCTCAATATGTTCTCAGGAACGAGAATCTTCTAACCTGACGACCATTCAATGTATATTCATCTTATCGTTACCTTCCATTTGATTAACAGCCACGGTCACCTTTAAAAGGAAATTAAGTTCAGGAAAAATAAGTTAATTTCTATTATTTAATATTTTTTATCTTAAAATAAAACTTGAAACTTAGTGTGTGATATTTAAGTCCTCAAAATAACCACTACAAAATACTGTGACAATTCTTGTCTGTGGGTAAAGTGATATCAGATTCTAACAGACGTGCTACTTATTTCTTCAAATTGAGTGGAACGTAGGTAATGAATGATTACTCAAGTGTGCAAGTGTTCGGAACATGTGGATTAAATATGGTCTTCGTGGTAGAAAATGGTTAATAGCTATTTGTCAAGCTTGGACCCAGGTTGTTCCAAATGTTACTTTGAGTGTAATTACTTTTTATATACAAAGGTCTTTTATTTTATTTTTTTCTCGACTAATGGGTTTAGCTTATATTGAATTATTATTTTTCAATAAATT
This sequence comes from Cupressus sempervirens, assembly GCA_028749045.1. Taxonomy (NCBI): domain Eukaryota; kingdom Viridiplantae; phylum Streptophyta; class Pinopsida; order Cupressales; family Cupressaceae; genus Cupressus; species Cupressus sempervirens. The sequence continues at coordinate 971,015,361 of CM053792.1, read as the reverse complement.
TACATTCTGTATTACTTAGTGCAGTCTGAGATTTATTCAGCTATGTATATTAAATTATAATTCTGTATTACTTAGTGCAGTCTGAGACTTATTCAGCTATGTATATTAAATTATAATTGTTCTTCGCCTTGAAGTGGTCATTTGTGCTGAAATTACATTGTCCTTGATAACATATTATACATTTCTGTCTTGAGTTTTTTAATAGATTGCTTGTCATGTCTTTTGATTGCTATGTAAAGTCATTGAACATCTTGTATAAAAGGATATTTCTAGTCAACATTGATCAAGACGCTAGTAATCATTGATAAAATTTCTTAGAAATGAATTTAATTTTATTGGAAAGTTGGTTCCACATGTCTATGCAATATGATTCCTTTTAAGTAAAATTTAGCCAACCTTGTGTGAATGAATTTTAATCTCAATAACATATTTAGTTCAAGATTGTCTTACACAGAGCTATTTTACATTATCTTATTGGAAAATGTTGGGAAAGAGTGTTAAACAAGTTTTAAGGATATTATTTAAATTTAGAATGAAGGGTTAAATTAGAATACATATTTATTAAACATGATATATGTATTTAATTAAAATATTTCTTATATCTATTACTTTCATAATTTCTTGTAGGGTCAGTGCAAGAAGTTGGGTCTCACTTTTGGCGAAAAAGTAGAAGTGTTTTTCCTATTTTTGAAATATTTTGTCAACTGATGCCAAAATTTGAAGAATTTAGAGATTAAATATAAGAAGACTCCAAAAATAAAAATTGTAGTGCCTATGATCTTCTTTTTGAATATGTAATTTATTTGTATACCCATATGATACATTATTTTTTTGGTATGAATCTTTAAAAACCACTTTTTTAAAATGCCTATTTTAGGACCATACCATGCTCATATATGGACACCATAATTTGACATAAGTAAATAATTTTTTGTGAATATTTTTAAACATAGTTACTTGACACACCAAAGATAGATGAGAATTTTTTTTGAATTTTTTAATGAATATTTTTTTATTAACTTTTAATTGATGTTTAAGCTAATTTCTAAAACATCTCATGTATGGATGTCATAATTTAATCAATTTTTTTATTTTAATTTTTTCTTAAACTTTAAAAGAATTGTGTGAGGATTGATGACATGTAAATTAATTTACAAAATATGAAAAATTATAAAAGTTATTAAAGTTTTAGTGAATATCACTATTTACTATTTAAGAGATCCTTTTGATTAATAAATAATGAAAAAATATCAAATGAACTCATAACATTATAAAATTTACATTTTTCAAATAAAAAAAATAAGACCTATAATGGGTTTTTTATTTCATCAAAAAATTCAATGGGGACAACCATATAAAACTTACAATAATTCCTAAAATTGTTGATTAAATGCCTTAGAAAAAATGGTTCATAAAGGCATGGCTTGGTGGGACCAAGCTTATGCCATGCCTTTCCACAAGGCAAAACCTAAAGCAAATCCACGACCATTCCAAATTTCCACCTATGTCAACTAGAATCGGGCACCCAATTTGTAATTCAAAAATCAGGTGCCCAATTCAATTTTAGCTGTTGACAAAAATGGGCACCCAATTGTTTAAAAACTGGGTACCTGATTTCTAAATGAGGTACCCGATTGCTTAAAAATTGAGTACATGTTTCTGATCTACCCGTTGGGCCCCAAAAGATGCACCACAAACCACTTTTCAATGATTACAATGATTGAATAACAGTTTTGATCTGCAACAACAAATTTTGTCATAGTTATTCTATTTTTTTGTCTTCTTCTACAATTTGCAAGCTGTTGATTCAAATTCAAAAGTAGTGCAAATATGCGATCAAAAAAAAAAAGAAAAAAAATTAAAAGTTCTGACAAATGAGGAGATTGCAACAAATAAAGAGCATGAAGCACAACGTTAATTAGAGAAAAGACAAAGAATTAGAGAATTGAGCGATGTTTCAAAAGAGAAAGACATTGAGGATACCACAATGGATGAAGAGGCTAAAAAAGAGAACCCATTACAAGAAAATTCAAGTGCGCATTCTAATCAAATATTCAATACAAGTGTGTCTCCAAACCCTCAAATTTTTTCTCATGATGAAACTGGTGATTTTTTAGAAGCAGATTATGATTTAAATGATTTAGATGTTTTTCATGACAATCGATTGTCAAACAATCATTCACAATAAACTCTAATGGAAATGCATGCCCTAAAAGAAATACCAAGAAAATTTGAAAAAGAGATTCAAATCTCAAATAACAGTGAAAATGAAATGCCAATTGAAAATAACAATTGTATGAATGTAGACATAGAAACACCAATTACTGAACAAACATGCCAAAATGATGCTAAAGTTCTTGAATATAATTTTCATTTTCCTAATGATGTACTAGATAATCTTGAGGGATTGGTTTCATGGAGACAAATTAGGACACATGCTAATAGATTATATAGACCATTTTTTTATAATAAAAAATTTGGGTTTCAATGTTAGTTGATGTTGCAACTAATTAAAATGTCTAAAATGCAAAAAGTAATGAAAAGGTTAGGAATGTATGCAAAACCCAAGAATAAAAAGTAGTCTTTAAAACAAGTTGTATCTACTATTGCTAATGCCTTTGATGTTATCAGAAAGAAAAGTTGCTCTAAAGATAAGAATGCAACATGACAAGCAATAACAACAGCTTTAGTTAACAAATCAACAACTAACAAAAGATTGATTAACAACATAAGTGGATATCTTAATGTGAATCATAAGACTTTAGAAAGAGCTATAAAGAGAAGGGTTAACTTTGAATGTGATCCAACAAATATTTTGTGAACTTCTAGTGGTAGACTTCTGAGATGTGATATGAAACTTACTATGAAGTAAAAAGTTTGGTTGAAATTTTTTGGCATGATAATACAAGAGTATCACCTAATTCAAGAGATGTTCTTAAATTGAGAGTTGGGTCAAAAATACACAATCCACATCCTAAACACCTTTTGGACAGTGACTCAAACTGAATTATTTAGAAAATTTGTAGATGGTAAGGTGTTAACTATTACCATTAGTCAAAGCTCTTTTGAAAAGTGTAAACCATGGTATATAAGGATTAACATAGAAAGAATCACATGTTGTTGCAAAACTCATATTCAATTTCATTACAATTATGATGTATTTTGATCTATACATGGTACCATGTATAGTAAAGAAATGTTGCAGGAATGTGGTATAAAAATGCCACCTCAAACTATAAAGGATTTCATATAAAGTTTGTTTTGTAAGCCACCTAATGATCAATACTTTCTTTTCAATACATGTCTTTTTGGTACATATGATATGTGTGGCAATATTTCTTTGTTAAATGAATGTTTGCATGAAAATGCTTTGACTACTTTTGGACAACAATTAGTTGATGTATAAAAATTCAAAACTATTAAATATCTATTAAAGGATGGAAAGATTGGAAGAAGGTCTGATCTAGTTATAGATAATGTCAATTGTCATGCATTTATGGATGAGTTTAAGAGTGTGATCATACTAAAATATGTTAAACACTCTCAATATGTTAGATGGCTTGATGGAAAATTTCACATATGTAAGAATACATTTCCAATTGGTACTATACTTTCAGTTGTTGACTTTACAGAAAACTACACACTTGCACCACAAGATGAGGTACAATCACAATATTACAATTCAGTGCAAGTAACAATTTATGTTCATATAGTTGATAGGCATGCACCTGATAGTATATAGGAGGATCAAAAAATATTGAGAGAGTACCACTTTTATATGAGTGATAATAAATCTCATTCATTTGAGTTTGTCCAATATTGTTTCAAGATCTTTTATGATAATTTAAAAGAGAGACAAATTCAAATGACACAACACTGGATATGGTCAAATAATTGTATAGGAAAATTCAAGAATGCTAGAATGTTCTATTGGTTGAGTAGGACACATAGGAAAACTAATATCCAACATGTGTGAAATTTTTTTGAAGTTGGACATGGTAAAAGAGAACATGATGGTGTTGGTGCATGTGTGAAGAGAGCCCTTAGTAGAGAGCAATTAAAATTTGAGGAAAAAGCCAAATTCAAAAATGCAAATGAGATTGTCAAATGGTGTAACAAATATTTATACATGGGATCAAGTGAGAACTTTATAATGAAATGTTTCTTCTACCTAGTTGAAGAGAAGAATATCCTTTCAAGATATGATTGTGATACAATTAGTGGGTTAGCTAAATGGCATTCATTTAGGAGTTCAGATTTTAACACTTGGACTATATGGACTATGAAGCTTACTTATTTTTGTCAATTTTGTCTTGCGGGTGAATGGGAAGAATTCAAGAATACAGAATGGGTTAAAGATTGGCAACAAAAATCATTAGCACCTATTGACACATGTTTTCAAGATGATATAATAAATGAAGGCCAGAATGCTACTTTTGCATCAGAAGACTATAATCATATTCTAGACCTCATACAACTTGGTATGCACAATTTAATTAGATTTTGTTGTGATCATGCTTTAACTTATATTATTTAGCCATGTACATGTCATTAATATAATTCAAGTACATACATGTCTTTAACATATTTATTTATATATGTACACATGTGATTAAAGTATTTAAGTACTTTATCTTATCTTGTAGGACATGTTTATGTTGTTATTGCACCTAATGATAATGATGAATAGACTAAGTATTGGCTAGATAGATGTGTGGAACCTAAGAAAAAATTGATATGTCATCAAGTAGATGATGATGGTTTTGAGTATTCAGTTGGGTCCATCATTGTGGCTGGCATCTGGCTACATAGATACCTAACAAGAAGAAATGGTTTACTAGTATTTGAAGACTACCAATCTAAAAAAAGGATTTTACACTATTCTCATTTGGTTGCAGAAACAAATATCAAATTAGAAAAATACAAAGGGAGACCTACCAATAAGGTATTATGGGCAATTCCAATGGACGAGCATGAGATAATCATAGATGCATTGCAAAAGAGAGAGGATGCATATGGTATAGTGAGATGACTACATTTAAATCAAACACATGTAAGTTTTTCTTTATTGTGCTATTTTTATATATGTATTTATATAATTTAATTACATGTGTGTATGTGTTGTCAATAGAAAATTAGAGAACTTATATATACCTCTCATTTAGGTCTCAATTACAATTTATGCAAATTTAAATGGTAAGGTGGATCAAACATCAACATTTTGTGCAATTACACATAGTGAGTACATACAAATTACACATATTTACATAGTTTGGATAGCTCATATTAATTTATGCTTTTATTGACATGTGTTTTTGTTTCACAATTTTATTTTACAGGACCTCATTTAAAGAAATGTGTTGAACCAGTTTTATATTTTAAGTTCACTTCTATAAATATGTTATTGACATTGTCTTACATATATTGTGAAACATGTTTTAGACATTTAAAAATAGGAGTTTACTTCTATTTGAAATTTAAAGGTGTGGACTTGATATTATAAATTCATTTTCAATTCATGTAATGACATCCTATTTTTTTCCATTACTTTTACATTCAAACATGTTTAAATTAATGTTTGTATGTATAAATAGTTAAAATTATTGTCCATGTACCATATACTTACAAAATGTGTCATAACATGAATAAAATATGTCGCAATAAAGAAAATAGTTTGAATAGTTACAACATTCAATCTAACATAATAATTTTATATACTACATACACTAGTATGATAAAAAGTCATAAAAAAATAGTACATGGTCTAACATGTCATAACATGATCTATGAAGTCAAAAAATACATATAATATAGTTAATTGTTCTAATATAAAGTGTATCAAAATAAACAATGTGTCATAAAAACACAATCTAAAGGTGCCAAAAAGACCTAATCTATCTGATCTGTAGTCCTCTTTAGTCCACATGAAGAGGATTCAGATGGATCATCCTATGTAACATGAGTTGTCTCATCATGTGGGACACCCTGTGACATAGATGGATCATCCTATGCAACATGAGGTGTCTCATGATGTGCATGCTTAATTGAAATGGGTTTCAAAATCTAGCTTGCAAATAAATTAAATATTCACTGCATAATAAAAATAATACCACATGAGATGGATGTCCCTTTGTAATGGGAGGAGGTGCACTATGAAAGCTACCAAATGTGGTAGTCATGAGGTCCTATAATTTATAATACATACATTTTTAAAATTTGAGGGAAAAAAAGCTTAATAAAATAATCACATTAAAACAATCTTAATAAATAGTTACATAAGAATGAAATTAAATGAATATTTTACTAAGAGAATCATTTTTTGAGAGTACAGTAATACAAAAAGAAAACTTATTGATAACTTTTTAAGAAAAAAATATATTAAAAATTATCTATATAAAATTTGAAACAATCAAGTATATATATTTATAAAACTGGTTCAAAGAGCTCAACCAGGAAAGAACCATAAAGAAAACCTAGAATCGTTGCTTATATACAAATCTACATAAAGATATTTGTCAATATTTACAATATTATATCAACAAAATCGAGTCTCATAACACTATACCATTGAGAACTTTGTCCTAAGTCAAGCTTTACATCTGAATTTTATGAGCATGATAAACAGCTTTCAGATGCAATCAATTAATGTAATTGTTTGAATTGTTCAATAAATGAGTTGGATTGATGTGTGTTAACAACGACACCATCACACCCAAGATTAGATATGAAATTGGCCACTTTATTTCCTTCTCGTAGGGTATGTGATATGGTAACTTCTGAAAATTGATCAATCAAGTACCAAATTTTCTTGAAGATATATTGCAAATGCCATGAATAGGATTTCCATTTAATGCAACTGTTAATAACCATTTGAGAATCACCTTCAATATGGACTCTGTGAAAATTACCTATTTTAAGTAGTACTAGGCCTACCAAGAGAGCTTGTGTTTCTGCTGAATTATTAGTCCCATCTAGTAGCAGGGAGGATGAAATTGCCAGAACTATACCTTTACTATCTCTGACACATGTCCCGAGACCTGATTTACTTGGATTTCCCCTTGAAATGCCATCAAAATTAAGTTTCACTATACCCAACTTAGGAGGTATCCATTGTACAACTACTCTATCTATCTTGGAATGTTGATTGTTGCTAATTCCACTCCCCCATGGAATAAGAAGAAATTTCCACTCTCGAATGATGAAACTGACCCAAACTAAGATTGTAGGATTGATTTTGCATCTAAAAAGGCCTGCATTAGTGACTTCTAATATAGACTTTTCAATGCCTTGTAACACTATTACTTTCTCTACAAACTCATTTCTAAATATCCTCTTGTTCCTCTCCCACCAAATAGTGCAAATAACCAAAGCTAGAGTACATATCCAAATTCCTACAAATAAAGCTTTCGAAAAAAGAAGTGGCCAAGATTGAAAAATCTTCCAAAGGTTATTTTGAAGAGGAGTATAATAATGAAGTTTTCTGAGAACAAAAACCCAACAATCATATGTGAACAAGCAGGCGACAAACAAGTGATCCACTGATTCATAGTCTTCATTACACAAAACACATTTAAATGGATGAGCAATATTCAACTTAATCAATCTATCACTTGTAAGAATTCTGTGTTTAAGTGCAAGCCATGCAAAACATCTAGCTTTTGGAAGAACAACATGGTTCCAAAAAAATTTATAATCTCTAGATGGATTCTTTTGTGTAGCCATTCTTTGTAACTACTTATACTCCTCTTTGACTGAGTAGAAACCATCTTTAGCTAGAGCCCAAAAAAATCTATCTTCCCCATCTGAAATGTAAACAAGACTCTTGTCTAAATAGTCCCTAAACATTTTTTTCTATTGAATAGACAAAGGCAAGTGATCCAAATTTTTCCAAGTGACTTTCCTAGAATAGGGACAAATTTTATCTATAAAATTAATGACTTTGTTACCCCAAACTAATTCTGAAATGTTCATTATGTTCTGAGAAAACTGCAAATTATGAAGAGGTGGAAATCCATTCCATGAGTCCCTCCAAAAGTTGACTCTATCTCCCTTATTCAACTCCCAAGAAATATATTTAAGAACAATATCTTTGGAAGAGATCATAAAATCCAAAATCATAGAGCCTTTAGGGGGATTAAGAATTCAAAAAATTCTTGTGGGGTCATTATTATCTAAATACTTTTGTTGCATTATTTGATACCATGTTGATTGAGGTTTAGTGTACATATGCCAAATGAGTTTCCCACCAAAAGCTAAATTTCTCTTAGTCAAATCATGAGTACCTACTCCACCAATGGCTAGAATATGAGCCATGTCATGAAGTGATACAAGCGGAATATTTTTATCCCCATTCATATTTCCTACCCAAAGGAAACCTCTAATCAAGTTTTGGATTTGTAATAAGATTGATGCCAGCACTTTAAGGACTGTAATATAGTAATTTGGGATTGTTGAAAGTACCGATTTTATAAGTAGAATTCTTCTTGCTAAAGAAATCCATCTGGCTTTCCAAGCTACCACTCTAGACTTAATTCTTTGAATAACCAAATTCCAGTAGCTTGTCTTATTTGATCCCATGAAAAATGGAATTCCAAGATATGTTGATGGAAGAAAGTCCTCGAAAAATCTCAAAATTTTAACAATTCTGTCCGATATCACTTTGTTGGTGTAGAAAAGAAAGATTTCTGACTTATTTGAATTGATTTTCTACCCTAAGACATCTGAATACAACTCCAAAATCTTCTTTATTTGTCTAGCTTCTAACACTTGTGATATACCAAATAGGAGTGTATCATCTGCAAATAAAGAATGTGTAATGGAAATAGATGTGCCAGTAATGTTTTCTCCCTTCCATTTTCCTAAGAGATGATAGTGCCTAATGGTTCTACTAAAGGCTTTAGCCATGATGATAAACAAAGCTGGAGAAAGAGAATCTCCTTGCCTAATTCCTTGAGTAGAAGAGAAGAAACTAGAAGCTATCCCATTAACAATGACTGAAAACCAAGCCCCAGAGATACATGCTCTTATCCATTTACACCATTGATTTCGAAAACCCATCTGCTGGAGGACTTGAAGAAGAAATGACCAACAAACTCTATCATAGGCCTTCATCATATCTAGCTTGATTACGAAAGAAGGAGACTGATTCATACTTATAGAATGAAGAACTTCATGAGCAACCATTGCTCTCTCCATAGTTTCCCTACCAGGAACAAAAACCCCCTGCTGCGAAGAAATTAGCTTTGGAAGAAGATATTGAAGATGGGAGTATATTACCTTCATTATAATCTTATATGTAAGATTACAAAGAGAGATAGGCCTAAAATCAGCAAATGTTTTAGGGTCTTTCAACTTAGGAATAATTGCAATGTTGGTGGTATTAAAGTACTTAAGCATTGATTGTTTTTTATTGTTTTTGATTGAAGTACAATAAAAAATATATTACTAACATTCCTTTCATAATTATATGAATATTATTTTTTTAGGAAATCAAACACACAATTTATTTTTATAACTGCTTATTTTTACTTTAATATCCATTTACTATGTTAGAATTTTTATATGCATCCTTCATAAAATTAGATCTATTTTTAGTTACTATATAAAAGTATAGTATTATAACAAAACTATAAAATTTATTATTCAAATTATATTTTCTATTACTATTAAAACTACAAGGCAAGTGCATGCCACTATGTGGCACTTGCTTTCCTCATGTTCTACTAAAGATAAACAATAACAGACAAGCTTCTATGTCATGTACCAAATCTTATTGGGAGAGCAGTGTAGGCACATGAAAAATGATGGTAAGGTGTTCTACTATATAGAATTTTGAGACGTTGGAAACAAAAAAATAAATGACTTGAGATAAACAATACAAAATTTTAATTTGACATAATTAAGAACAAAAAAGTTATCAAATAAGAGAAGGCATGGGTATAAGGAATGAGGATGCAAAAAAAAAGCGTAATGGGGTAAAAATAATTCTCAAAACCTCCTCAAGGAAAATGATGGATAGCATAAGGAAGTAGGGGATAAGTGCAAGGTATATTGGTATGAAAAAATAAAAAATATTTTTAAAGGATAGGGAGTTACCTATAGTATCATATATTTCGAATTTAGTAGATTACATATATTTATATCTATGATAAATATAAACTATTTGTTAAAGTAAAATTAAATCTAAGATTAGAAACTATACTTTAGAAAAGATCTATGAAATTTATGATAGCACTATCAAATGATTCTTATACATAACTTTTTATATTTGACTTCATTGCATAGAGAAACAAATTATTAGGGTTATACTTATTTATAGTTACTATACTTTATTAATTTTAATTTTACATTTTTAAGAAGATCATGGTTGCATATTCTCTCTTCTCTCTTTCTAGAACTATATCTATTATTTCTTTCCATAAGAAATTTTTCATAAAGCCCATTTCTTTACCTACTAGTTTTTTTTAAACAATAGTCTAAACTTGACTTATGACTTGTCAGTAAAAGGATTTTTCTATGATGAATTCATCTTCAAAACTAGCCTTATTTACTCAAAGAGCTAAAAAACATGTGGCAATAATTGGAAAGATTATTGTACAATATTGACCTTCCTCTACATTTATAAGAAGAAAATCCCCCATGTGAAGGTTTAATTTATAGTTACTATGTAATTTTAACTTGAAAGCAATATAGGAAGGAAACTATTTTTTATTTATAAAAAAGCATGTGAATAACATGAAGGTTATTGGAAACCATATGACTACCAAGTTAAAATTCATGATTTTATAATATTTACAAGGTTTTTTTTATAAGAAATGTATTTAGACATGTGTTGGTGATTATAGATCAAAGGAAATATTTACATAAAAAGAGATGACACATTTTAGCACATTCAAGTTACATGACCCTAGATAATAGTAAGGTAATGAATTTTAAATCCATAGAGGAGATGTTGTTTGCAAGAGACATTTCTATACATGATATTAATGATATGAGTGATGGAAAATTTACTCAATTCTATTGGCTACTTGAAAGATTTTGAACTTACAAAGTTTAGCTAATTAAATTTGAATAAGTACAAGTATATATGATAGTATACTAAATAATTTTTTTATTAGTACATGCAAATGTTGAGGAATCCTGTAGTTTATCTGTAGAGTATGATTACAAAGACCATTATGTGCATAATTATATCATCATAAGTTATCATTTTATATTTTGAGCAAGTTATCATGATCTAGGGAGAAGATGGATATACAACTACTTTATGTAGTTTCAAAGATTGTTAGATTGGTCAACAATGTTGGAATACTTTAGAATAATTGGGGGAGTTGAATCAGTTATCCAAGTTCCAAAAGTATAGACAAATAACTGAGGGTGGGGGTGTGAATCAGTTATCCAAGGTCTAGAGGTATAAATAAAACTTTTCATAGCTTAGTGAACCCATAAAACATTTATCACCATGCATGCATTCATAAAATCATACAATCACTTAAAACTTGTAGGTTACTTTTAAATCAACTTGTAGAAATGTAAACATGAAACATAACAACACACTTGACACAATGATTTATGTGGAAATCCAATTTGGGAAAAGCCACTAGTAACATGCTACTCTTTTCACTCTTCTGAAGTGATGCCTTATGAAAGGCCAACCCTGTTAAAGGTTACAATACACACTATTAAATGTGAGGCTATTAAAGGATTTCAATCACCTTATTAGGAGTGAGCCTTATTAGAGGACTTTAGACCATTCACTTGGAATGTCACGTGGTTAAAGGATTTAAAAATGACTATTACATCAACCTTAATCCAAATGATTTACCCTAGACTGATACAATTATTAGAGAGTAATAGCAAGGTTTGATCTGATAACAACTTACAACTCTATTTACAGATTACAGATCTCTATTTTAGTCCTCTATTCTGCTTTGCCTTCACTCATTGCAGCTCTGATATCTTGTTCACCCTCAAGCATTCATACCCTTAGGCCTTCTTGCTTAATATTCCAATGCAAACTCTTCTCTTAGGTCACTTGATGAAGTAAAAACCTTCACTCCTTGTCTTCCTTAGGTTCTCGCACATGACAACCTTTGCTTTTGACCAGCCATTCCTATAAATAGGAAATTAAGATCTTTTCCAACTCATTCTCCATTGTCCAATTTAGTGTTAGGATAGATTAGGTAGGATATAATGAATCTACCCCAAGTTTCATATCTTTTCTAGAAACTTATCCTTCAATCCTTTTTGAATCTGCCTAAAAATGGTTTACCTTGAATTCTATGCCTCCAACTCCTCAACCTTATCTTCCACCTAGTTCACACAATCCAAGAAAATAAACTTGTCAGCTTAGATCCATCTGAATTCATGATCTTTTAAATAATGCAAAAAATGAACATTATCTTGATTCTGATGCTTGCACATACTGCATTGCTTGACATCCTCTATAAAATCACTCAGCATAAACTAAAGTTTACTAGTGCTTGGCATCAACTAAACTTTACTCGACATCCACTGTCCTACTTGGCATACACTAGAATAAGCATTTACTCAGCTCCAACTAGTTTTTTGATTGGCTTGCACTGACTTTGCTCGGCACCTACTATCCACTTGGTCAAGCTTGGCAAAAAAAAATTGTGTAACTTGTTCTTCTAAACTTTCTTAGGGTAACCAGCCTTTGTAACCTTAAGTAGATTATCAATACATCATGTTATCACTATCTTAACTGATTCTTGTATGTCTTTACATAAGCATAACTCAACCTTTCCTCTAGGTGCTATTGTTACATCTTTTGATCAAATCATCTTCATCAATTAAATAAGTAGTATTACTTAAATCATGCAAGTAGTTATCTTACTACAAATAGCAGGGTTGACATTAGTGACAAAATAATGATTGAAATATATTGATCATACTTGTATGTTCTCAACTATCTTCCTTAACAATAGTCTTCTTCAATCTAATCTCAACAATCTCCCTCTTTGAACTACTTTCAGTCTATGCTCAACAAACGATACTATCAGATGAATAAGTAAATCAATTTGATAACTAATTTTGGTTGAACCAAATTTTTCATATAACATATAAATTTGGAAGAGGTTAGCATGAAGATTTAAATATTGAGCTATCTATTTAGTTCTAAACATTATTTATTTGTCTATTGTAGTCAACTTTCTTAAGTAATATTCTTGAGATTGGGTACAAGATATTGAGTTTGTGAGAAATTTGAGAAGAAATAGATAAAGTGAATTTGATTATGTTTTTTTCAATAGTTAAATATGTGAAGAGGTAGATTATTAAATTTAGGTTGATCATATTTCAATTAAAATGAGCTACTACAGTATAAGTGATGCTACTCTTCAATTCAATCTTTGGATTATAGTCAACATTGGGTTGTACCTTGTCTATGCTAAAAAGTAGGCACACTTCTATAAACATTTCTATCCAATATATCCAATGGAAATGAAGTCTTGAATGATGGCTTATAGCTCTCTATCCATGACATGCAATAAGTATGATGATGACTCTCAAATGAACCTAAGATAGGAGACCCTTGCAAGGTGCACTTTAGAATGAGAGATTCAAATGAAGATGCAAGTATGCATAATCTCAAAATGAAATGTAATGAAAAGTAATCTAAGATGAGATGAAAGATTAAGCTGAAATGACATTCAAGATAAAGAAAGTTAAGCTAAATGATAAGGCAAGGTCTCAACTAATGCTCAAGAAATCAAATGAAAAAGTAACAATATCACCTTATCACAAATCAAGATGGTCTACCATGGATTCAAGATGCAAGATGACAACTCCTAAGATGCCAAAGTCACCAAGATGCAAGATTTCATATGCAAGATGACTCCAAGAAGAAAAGTAGTAGCATAATAATAACACGAAGACATAAGGTCAAGATTACCAAATGAGGGGGAGAGATCTTCCTTATAAAGAAAAATGTATGATAGAGATTAAGACTAAAAATCTACAGTAGAAGATTAACCCCATGTTGACTTTATGCACAAGCTTCCAAGGGGAAAACTCAATGGATATGTTTAAGGAGGAAAAGATGTGATAATTATAGTTAATAAACAATTTAAGAATCCTCTCACATAAGAAATTGTGGCTCCATGTGTAGAGAAAATCCCTTTTTCTTTTTCTTTTTAGAATTAGAGAATGTATTTATGTGTGCACGTAGGAATAAAGTAGGATTTGGGGATTTTATTTAAATAAAAGAGGAGTGGTCAAATATAAGGTAAAATACATAAAAATATTTTTGAGATTATCTTTGAAGAAGGATAATTGATTAAAACTAATGCAAAATTGATTAAGCAATGATTGTAGTCCTATATAGAAATTAAAAATGCAAAAAGGGGGGCTTATAGTTTATTGCAACATTTTTTAATGATTACATACTCCACTCATAGTTTTTTTTTAAATTTAATCTAGTACATAAGCCCCAATGCTCATATATTTCCCCTTTTTGTATTAAACCTTTAATGGGGTTAGTTACTTTAGTAGTGTAATTATTTTGCTACCAGTAGGTCATATCCATGCAAATTCTCAAGATACAAAATTATTCCTCTTAAAAAGATTTTACCCCATAAAATGGGATCATTCTTCCATTTCTAACAAGTTTTGGTTTTGCCATATTTTGATCTTTCCCCATTGAATATTTGACAAAGAACACATAAAGAAAAAATAAACTATAAAACAATAAGGGAATGGTAGAGCATAAAATACCCATAAAATATGCGATGAAAAGTCCTTATATGTTATGGAAGGCCAATAATCTTGCCTCAAATATCTTTCTTTACATGTCATTATGGGATTTAGACAAATCAACATTTAATTTTCAAAAAAGTGGATGAAAATCATCATTATACTGAACCCCACCCCTTTAAATTGCTTGCCTATCATCATACATGAGATTCCTAGATTTTGTAGGGACGTAGTCATTCATATCCCAATATTAAGTGTTAGGTTCATTAACTCCATGTTTAAAATCAACAACCAAATTCCTTTCACAATAGGCATAATAAATATCATAATCTTTGTAGGTTTTAAAGAATAGAAAGGCTATCAAAAATAATCTTATTAATATTCCAACTAGGTTTCTAAGCCTCCTTAAGATAAATAATAGTGTTTAAAGAATCACCCTCTAGTGATTTTTGGATAGACATGAAATTTATATTTCTTCTCTAAGATTTTCATTACACCATTTCATCTATCAAGGATAAATTGAGATTAATGTTTCTAACATTAAACCAATGGGGTAGATAGTGCATATTTTCTTTACAATATTTAACTATTATATAAAAAAAAACATGTCCACAAAGAGATAACAAGAATGCATAAAGATGATATCATATAACATATGATATATTATGGAGAGAATTATTTTGAGAGAAAAAATGAAAACTCTAAACGTGTGTACTTTGTATTACATAATCAACATTTACCATATGATTGTGGTACAATCCTTCTTAAACATGAGTCTTCAACTATTAATCTAACACTCTAAATCAATTTCAAGAATATATAACCTCACTTCCAAACATAGCACAATTCATACTCTCTAAGTTATAAATAAATACAATCAAGAAGGAGCTATTTTACATTATCTTATTGGAAAATGTTGGGAGAGAGTGTTAAACAAGTTTTAAGGATATTATTTAAATTTAGAATGAAGGGTTAAATTAGAATATGTACTTATTAAACATGATATATGTATTTAACTAAAATATTTCCTATGTCTAGTACTTTCATAATCGCTTGTAAAAATTTAATAAAAAATATTTTTCACATTTTCTTGTAAAATTAAAAGCTCTAATAAGATAAGTGCATTTTGGGTAAGGGTAAATATGAAATTGTACTTAAAAATATGCTGGTCAGTTGTACCAAAGGTGATTGTTTTGACATCTTTAGGATACACATTTACCTATATTTGTGATTTTAAACTATAATTTCCATGACATATTATTGCCTTTGTAATCTGAGACTTTAGATTAAGTCATTTTCTATCTTTTCATTGTTACCTACCTTATATAGGTTATCTCAAGTGTTTCACATTTTATGATGATTAATGAAATGTGACAAAGCATCTAGCAGTAAAGTATTGGATCTAGAAATATCCTAGATTTAAAACATATTTCTTATTAAATTGAAAGAACATATTTATGTGTTATCTTTTCAATAGTTAACAAGAATGAAGGAAGAAGCCATAATCCAACTAATGAAAGATTATGTAGTATATACTATCTTACTCAAAAAGATAAATAACCATCCCAACCACATGAAAAAGCAACCAATGATGAAGCAGCAGAGAGAGAAGAGATCGAAGAAAACCAACCTGAAGAGAAGGAAAAGGATTTGGCTTGATAATGTTGTATTCTCATAATCATTCAACTTTGCATGAGTGATTATCAATTATAAAACATTAGGAAGGAAAATCCTAGAGTAGCCAATGAATAGATAAAACCAAAGAGATTACATCAAACTAGGAGAATAGAAAATCTCAATTTCATACCATAGAGATATTGTTCCCTTGAATCTATTTTTTTCTTACAAATATCAAGGACCATACCATAGCTCCTTATCATGAAATCAATGAGAAAACCTTCTACACTAAAAAGGAGAAAAAATAGAGAGGAAGGAATGAACATAAAGGAAAAGGATAGGAGAGTGATTAACTAAAGATATTTGAACCAAGAATAAATAAAACCAAACCAATGACTAGACAAGCTAAAAATGAAAAAAGGGAGATAGAAGAGCTAATCCTATAAAGAAGGATGTCAAAACTAAAAAGAAAAACCACAATATGGAAATTATACTCAGGTCTAATAAAAAAAGAAGGAACATGAAGAAAATGAAAGAGGAAAAGACAAAGCACTGTTATATAAAAATATCACTATAATGAGGGAATTTAATGAAAAGGAAAAGGTATTTTATTTTCTAAGTATAATATAATATTATGTATCAATACAAAAATGGAGGATATGAGATCATCTTGTTAAAGTCTGCATAGTCTAAAGCCTCAAAGAAACATCAACTATTCATAGAAAAAAAGAAATATAAACCACCTTATGTAGCCAATGTTTTGCACACCAAGGGTGGGGGATCGGAGGTAGAGATCTAGAGACACTATTTTTTGGAAGGTTTAGGAATCTGATATGGGCCCACATGTACACTTCTTCAGCTTAGAGCCAAGGACTAAGGGGTATCCTTGCCATCAAAATCACCCAGGGCACGATCTTGGCCTCATCCCTTATAATTTCGAGCCTTTGTACTCAACAAGACTTGATCCCTGGTGGACTCTTTGTGAGCCATTCAACTTCACTAGTAGACCAAGGGCCTTTTGACTATTTCCATATCTTTTGACAAGGTTTCTCTTGGAAAATAAAGATCTATATAAGGTATTCTTAAACTTAATGATGATCAATATGAGGGTTTTCCATCTTCATACTTTGACGATTCTTGATTTTGACAAAGAGTGTATAAATATATTTAAATATCTTGAGTTAAAAATAAATATTTTTAAAAATATTATCAAGTGAAATATATAATTATAGATTTAACATTTGAATTAATGTATAATCAATATTATTTGTAAAACTTATAATGTTACATATTAAAAAATAAAAAATAAAAGAATTCATTTTAGTCTTAGAACAAATAAATGGAGTTGGTTTCATTTTCTAGTTTGTCTTAAAGTCAAGATTATATAGATTAAAGAGGTAATTGTTGACTTTCCTCATTATTTCTTTTAAATTTGAGAGATCCCAGTTACAATATATGTTAAGGAACAACCAATAGTTAGTAGGCTTGCAACTTGTTCCTAGTTTAGATACTTACAATGAACCATTTTATACAGAACTATCTATTATCCATTCACAATAAAGTGATATATTTTTTTCCTTGTGTTCTTCTGAAGATAAACAATAATAGACAAGTTGATATGCCATGTACTGACTCTTATTGGGAGAGCATTGTAGACAAATGAAAAATGAAGGTAAGGTGTTCTAAATATAGAATTATGAGACATTGGAAACTAAAACATAAATGACTTAAGATAAACAATAGAAAAAATTATTTTGACATAATAAAGTACAAAAAAGTTATCAAATAAGAGAAGACATGGGTATATGGAATAAGGATGCAAAAAAAGGTACAATGGGATAAAATTAATTCTCAAAACCTCCTCAAGAAAATTGATGAATAACATAGGGAAGTAGGGATTAAGGGGGAGGTATATTGGTATGAAAATATAAAAAATATTTTTAAAGGATAGAGAGTTACCTATAGTATCATATATTTTGAATTTAGTAGATCACATATATTTATATCTATGATAACTATAAACTATTCATTAAAGTAAAATTAAATCTAAGATTAGAAACTGTACTTTAGAATAGATCTATGACATGTAGGATATCACTATCAATCAATTCTTGTACATAACTTTTTATATTTGATTTCATTACATAGAGAAACAAATTATTATAGTTAGACTTATCTATAGTTACTATACTTTATTAGTTTAAATTTTACTTTTTCAGAAGATCATGGTTGTATATTCTCTCTTCTCTCACTCTAAAACTATATCTATTATTTCCTTCCATAAGAAATTTTTCATTAGGCCCATTTCTTTACTTGCTAGTAATTTTTTAAACAATGGTCTAAACTTGACTTATGGCTTGTTGGTAAAAAGAATTTTCTACTATGAATTCATCTTCAAAACTAGCCTTATTTACTCAAAGAGCTCTAAAACATGTGGCAATAATTGGAAAGATTATTGTATAATATTGACCTTCCTCTACATTTGTGTGGAGAAAATTCCCCATATGATGGTTTAATTTATAGTTGCTATGTAATTTTAACTTGAAAGTAATATAGGAAGAAAACTATTTTTTATTTATTAAAAAGCATGTGAATAACATGAAGACTATTGGAAACATATGAATACCAAGTTAAAATTCATGATTTTATAATATTTACAAACTTTTTTTATAAGAAATGTATTTAGACATATGTTGGTGATTATAGATCAAAGGAAATATGTACATAAAAAGAGATGGCACATTTTAGCACATTCAAGTTACATGACCTAAGATAATAGTAAGGTCATGAATTTTAAAACCATAGAGGAGATGTTGTTTGCAAGAGACATTTCCATACATGATATTAATGATATAAGTGATAGAAAATTTACTTAATTCTATTGGCTACTTGAAAGATTTTGAAGTTACCAAGTTTAGATAATCAAATTGACTAAGTACAAGTATACATGATAGTATACTAGATCATATTTTTTATTAGTACATGCAAATGTTTAGAAATCTTGTATTTTACACATAGAGTATGATTACAAAGGCCATTATGTGTATAATTATATGATCATAGGTCATAATTTTATATTTTGAGTAAGTTATCATAATCTAAGTAGAAGATAGATAGAGAAGTACCTTGTGTAGTTGCAAAGACTTGTTAGATTGGTCAATGATACTACAAGATGAATGAGTTAATCAATTTGATAATTAATTTTGGTTGAACCAACATTTTCATATAACATATACATTTGGAAGAGGTTAGCATGAATATTTAAATCTTGAGCTATCTAAAGTTCTAGACATTAATTATTTTTCTATTGTAGTCAACTTTCTTAAGTAATATTCTTGACATTGGGTACAAGATATTGAGTTTGTAAAAAATTTAAGAAGAAATGGATAAAGTGAATTTGATTATGTTTTTTTGAATAGTTCAATGTGTGAAGAGGCAGATTTTAAGGTTAGGTTGATCATATTTCAATTATAATGAGCTACTATGGTATAAGTGATGCTACTTGTACATTTAGTTTTTGGATTATAGTCAACATTGGGTTGTACCTAGTCTATGCTAAAAAGTAGGAAAACTTATATAAACCTTTCTATCCAATATATCCAATGTAAATGAAGTCTTGAATGATGGCAGATAGCTCTCTCTATCAATGACATGCAAGAATCCAAATAGTATGATGATGGCTCTCAAATGAACCTAAGATAGGAGATGCTTGCAAGGTGCACTATAGAATGAGAGATTCAAATAAAGATGCAAGTATGCATGATCTCAAAATGAAATGTAATGAAAAGTAATCTAAGATGAGATGAAAGATTAAGTTAAAATGACATGTAAGACAAAGAAAGTTAAGTTGAATGATAAGGAAAGGTCTAAATTAATGCTCAAGTAATCAAATGAAAAAGTAACAATATCACCTTATCACAAATCAAGATGGTCTACCATGGATGCAAGATGCAAGATGACAACTCCTAAGATGCCAACATCACCAAGATGCAAGATGCCATATGCAAGATGACTCCAAGAAGAAAAGTAGTAGCATAATAATAACATGAAGGCATAAGGTCAAGATTACCAAATGAGAGGGAGAGATATTCCTTATAAAAAAATTTGGATGATAGAGATTAAGACAAAAAATCTATAGTGGAGGATCGACCCTATGCCAACTTTATGCACAAGCTACCAAGGGGAAAACTCAAAGGATATGTTTAATGGGAAAAAGATGTGATAATTGAATTTAATAAAAAATTTAAGATTCCTCTCACATAAGAAATTGTGGCTTCATGTGTAGAAAAAATCCTTTTTTCTTTATCTTTTTAAAATCAAAGAATGTATTTATGTGTGCATGTAGGAATAAAGTGGGATTTGGGGATTTTATTTAAATAAAAGGGTACAAGTTATTTTAGTTAAATAAGACTTAGAATAAGGTAGTCAAGCATAAGATAAAATAGATAAAAATATTTTTGAGATGATCTTTGATCAAGGATAATTGATTAAAACTCATGCAAAATTGATTAAGCGTAGATTGTATTCTTTTATAGAAATTAAAAATGCTACAAGGGGGGCTTATAGTTTACTGGGCCATTTTTGCATGATTACATACCCCACTCATAGATTTTATTTTTATGTGATCTAGTACACAAACCTTGATGCTTATACATTTCCCCTTTTTCGTATTAAACCTTTAATGGGGTTAGTTACTTCTGTAATGTAATTATTTTTCTACCAGTAGGTCATATCCATGCAAATTCTCAAGATACAAAATTATTCCTCTTACAAAGATTTCACCCCATAAAATAGGATCATTCTTCCATTTCTGACAAGATTTGGTTTTGCCATATTTTGATCTGTCACCATTGAATATTTGAGAAAGCACACATAAAGGGAAAAAAAAAAACTATAGAGCAATAAGTAAATGGTAGAGCATAAAATACCCATAATATCTTATGGAAGGCCAATGATCTTGCCTCAGATGTCTTTCTTTACATGTCATAATGGGATTTAGACAAATCACGATTTAATTTTCAGAAAAGTGGATAAAAATCATCATTATACTGAACCCACCCCTTGAAATTTCTTGTCTATCATCATACATGAGATTCCTAGATTTTGTAGGGACATAGCCATTCATATCCCAATATTAAGTGTTAGGTTCATTAACTCCATATTTAAAATCAAAAACCAAATTCCCTTCACAATAGGCATAATAAATATCATAATCTTTTAGGTCTTAAGAATATAAAGGCTATAAAAAATAATCTTATTAATATTCCACCTAGGTTTCTAAGCCTCCTTAAGATAAATAATAGTGTTTAAAGAATCACTCTCTAGTAATTTTTGGATAGACATGAAATTAATATTCCTTCTCTTAAGATTCTCATTACACTGTTTCATCTATCAAGGATAAATTGAAGTTAATGTTTCTAACATTAGACCAGTGGGGTAGATAGTGCATAGTTTCTTTACAATCTTTAACTATTATATAAAAAGAAACATGTCTATAAGGAGATAACAAGAATGCATAAAGATAGTACCATATAACATATGATATATTATGGAGAGAATTATTTTGGGAGAAAAATGCAAACTCTAAATGTGTGTACTTTGTACTACATAATCAACATTTACCATATGATTTTGGTACAATGCTTCTTAAACATGAGTCTTTAACTACTCTAAATAAAGTTCAAGAGTATAAAACCTCACTTCCAAACATAGTGTAATTCATACTCTCTAAGTTATAAATAAATACAATCAAGAAGGAAGCAAGGAGATGAGATCATAGAAAACATTTGCCATAATTTTTTGACAACCAAAAGTTAGGCAAGTGGCACATGTACATCTCTTGATGAGTCTCGTTTCAAACCTCATAAATTAGGCACCCAAAATTTACCATTTAAAAGAGTGATAGATGTTATTATGCATACTAAAACTATTATAAGAATCTATAATTAATAGTATCATAATTTACATCTAACATTTGTAAGAGAATATGTTGTAACCAGCTATGAATTTAACACTTTCTCTTCAAATTGATCAAATCCGAACTTGGGTACCTGCCTTCTCCATGCAAAATGTATCTCATACCACTTCTCAAATTTGTCATAGAATATGGTGTAGGCTAAAACTTGTCAAGATTCTTAAGGTGAGATGCTTAGCTTCACATGTGTCATACATTCATTGCCAAATAAGATGCCACAAGCAGGTGGGTCTCACTAGAAGACTAGAGGATTTACAAAGGTTCACAAACCATAATTCCAACAACTTTAATAGAGTGTTTTAACCATTAAAAAGATGTCTCTATAAGAAATAGCAGTGTAATCAAATTCAATTTTTTTAAATGTTAAAATTTAGGTCAATGCCTTTGAATAAAATAATTGACATTTTCAAAGTTTTTATTCTTTATTTTATAAATATTCTACTACCAAATACTGTTGGTGTAAATAAGTATATAATTATTACACTTACTTAAGTTTACTTAGGTTAATGCATTATTTAATTATTTTTCATTATTTTATTATTTATTTAGGTGAGGCACTTACGAGTATGTGTACTCTCATAGATGTACCCAACTCTAATTATGCACATGGTGTCTACAACATAGGAGTTCACATCATTCACTAAGTTTTCGTGATGACAACATAGGTATTCACACTCCTAATTTAGCACATGTTGTTTACACCACTAATTTACATGCTACACCATTGTAGGCTTATCCTCACATCATCGCACTTCATTTAGTACTTAATGGAGGATGACCCATATCTGGTGGACATGTGCCTGGTAGTATGACTTATCATGATGCTAACTACTATGCATTCTAGAAGCTCTCTTGAGGCCTTTATATATGTGCACTCCTAGTGTACTCTCAAGTTGACATATTGAATGAATATCATCATTCTGATCATACTCTCTATTTTAGTCTACTATTATGCTTGTGTCTGAGTTCCTTGGTCTTGGGTAAATTTTGGCTAAGCCAAATTCTTACATGGTATCAAAGCTAAGGGAGATTCTCTACACATAGCCTTTCAAGACTATTCATGCTTCAACACCTCAACATGAATCCGAAAGATTCATAGAAATTGAGAGTGTTTAGAGCCAGATCTAACCTCATCGTTGCATCTGGAGCATCAATTTGGTGAAGATTGATTATAAATTTTCCTATGTTGGTGAAAGTTGATCATGAGGAAAAATTTTTTTGCAAATTGGAACCTGAAGGCCCTAATTTGCAATTCAAGTATTGTCAATTAATTGATTTTATTAATTCTTTTTTAGATCTGCATTTATTTTTATCTTTGTAATTATTGAGTATTTTCAAATTTTATTTTCAAAATCAGTAGCACAGGCTTATCTCTACAATTATTGAGTGTTTTCAAATTTTATTTTCGAAATTGATATCACAAGCAGAGAAAAATTTCTTTGGCCAAACTGGGTAGTGACACCCTAGCTCGACTCTCTATGTTTGGTGGTGGAATATTCAAATTTAATTTCAAACAGTTTTTTATTAATTTTGCAGGCGCATATTCAATTCAGGTCATACACTTAATTCTGCATTACCTCTACCAAATCTAGCATAATCAAAAACTAGACTTGCCTCTTATCACTAACAGTGAGGACAAAATAAGCTCTAGCCAAACCAACGATGACCTTGGCACGGCAATGGGTATTTAAAGCCAGTGGAATACTACATACCCACTAATGTGGGATAAATCTGAGGGAAGCAGCAACTGCATAACGAATTCATAGCATATTTTGTGCTCCCGATAGTGATTGATATATATTTTACCACTGCTGCATGCTACGACATGTGTCACCCACAGTCTTCTCCACATGGCCACAGACTGGAGTGCCAATCATGACACATGATGAACATTCACTAGTCCACCCTACAAACTTAGCATACAGTTAGGAGTGACTATGCATCCAACACCACACCGTAGATTCCACCAATTGGCCATGTGGACTGTGCATCTAACTCCACACCATAGATTCCATTAATTCTGTACACCAACTATGCACTTGATTCAGCAGTGACAGTGTACATGTCAACTACACATAACAACCCAGTCAGTAGACAATCTGACACCACATACCCTACCATGTCAGCTTCTTCTGTATAGTTTGTATGGTACGAAACTGCCACATCAGCCACAAACATCATCATTGATATGACTGACATCAGGCTAACATCATCCCAGATGCAAGGTGTGTTGATGTCATCAATTTCTTGTGCTTAAATTTGACAGCCATTTGGATGTCATTCCAGGGCCAAATTGAACTGATGCAACGGCCGTATGATCGTCAAATTTAACCCCTCATTTTCTGATGCAACCGCTCTCTAGATTGATTTTGGTTTTTGCAATCTAACTTTGGGAGGTCATAACTGGGACATCCGGACTCCAAATTAGGTGCATTTTTTTTAATTGGGTAGAATTTCCTAAACTTTTCATTGGTGTAGTTCTTTTTAGTTTTGGTCCATGGATTGTTCAAAAATTGCATTTTTGGTGAATGTACCTATATAATCCTACATTTTGCAATTTCAAATGCTCTATATGGGCACATTTGGAGTCAAAAACAGGTTCTTTTTTTTTTTGAAAATGCATCATTTTTTTCTACTTTCCAAATCCTTTATGAAATTGTAAGATTGTGTGGACAAAAGTGTCACTTTTAGTGATAGGGCCTTTCTTTTCTTTATAATGCTTCAAAATTGTAGCACATTGTAAAGTTCTAGATTTTTAATCCATTTAGAGGTTGTAACAAGCAAAATCAGAAGTTAACAATGGCCAAAATTGGCTAGTGGCCCATTGTAATCGCACTACTGATAAAGTGCCCAAAGCATCTATTTTGGGGGGGTTTCTTGATTTAGTGAAAAGGCAGTGTTCTTGGTGTTGTGTTATCTCTTTTTGCACTTTTCTTTCATTTTTTGGATTATGGGAAATTTTAAGTTTCCTAAATTAATTCCTCATAACTATGCTACATGGTCAATCAAAATGTGGTATCACTTAATGCATAATGGAATTTCACAATATGTAAATGGTACTCTTCCTAAACCAATAGTTGATAAAGTATTTGAAAGTGATATTTCAGCTTGGGTAGAAATGGATAGGAAAGCCCTCAGAGATATATATTTGGGGGTTGATGATAAAATCATATATCAAATCAAAAAGTGTTCTACATCTAAGGAAGCTTGGGATACCCTTGAAAACCTTTATGGTAAATTGTTTAAAAAGGTTGTTTTCAAAACTAAAGATGAGCTTGTATCCTTAGATCCTAAGTCATATGATTCAATATAAGATTTCATCATCAAGGTGAATGAACTAAGGACAAAGCTTACTGATTGTGGGAGGTCCATCAAAGATGATAGACTGATCTATCTCATACATAATAAGCTGCCATCAAAGTATTTCACATTTGTATCTTCTTTTAACACCTCAAAGACTACCTTAGGGTTTGCCTACAAGAAAGTCACTTTTGATAAATATGTTGATCTATTGGATATTGAAGAAAAGAAGTTGAAATCAATGGGAATTCTGAATTCACCTACATCAAAAGCATTGGTGGCCAACAATGAGGGTTCTCAAAATTTAGCTAGACAATCTTCAAATAAAGGAAAGGGTAAGAACAAATGGAAGAACAAATCTAAGGATGCAAAAAAGACAACACCACAATCCAATCAACAAGGTAAATCCTTGAATTCAAAAAAGAAGGGGGACAATAATAAGGAGAAGAAGAAGTGTGCTTATTGCAAGAAATCGGGTCATGAAGAGCATGAGTGTTATCTTAAAAATATTGATGAATTGACCAACATCATGAAGAAACATAATGTTCCATTTCCTAATGCTTACAAGGAGAAAGGGTCTTCTTTACATTCAAAAGGCAAAGGGCAAGCATTCATGGCAAATTCACACTCTTCAAAGGAATGGATATTTGACTCGGGTGCCTCATATCACATGGGTTCTTCAAAGGAGGATTTTTCTTCATTGAATCACTCAAAGGTACCGTACATCTTCATGTGAGATGATAAAAAAATGGAAGTTGAAGGAAAAGGAAATGTGGAAATGGAAAATGGAGAGTTTCAAGATGTTCTGTATGTTAAAAACCTAAGTTCAAATCTCCTATCAATCTACCAAATCACTCACCTTGGAGATGGACATAGAGTTGAGTTCCTTCTAGACTCAGTAAAAGTGCACAATCTTATAGATGATTCCTTGGTTATAGTGGGGAAAGTGAATCATAACAAGAGGTTGTACTCTTTCTCCCATTTTGTGCCCAAGTCTCTTTCAAAGGCCTTGTTATCTCAATCAAATTCAAACATGCAATTATGGCATAAGCGGTATGGTCATCTTGACTTTCGCTATCTTTAGCAACTTTGCACAAACCAAATAGTCAAAGGTCTACCTTAATTCAACTTTTCTAAAGGTGAATGTTCAACAAATTTAGTGGATATGCATCCAGAGGGGAAGTTCCATAGAGGGAAGTGTTCGAGAGCACCAAGTGTTCTACAAATGGTTCACATGGTATTAGCAAGCCCTTTTGCATTTAGGTAGGGTCACTACATACTTACCTTTGTTGATGACTTTTCAAGATACACTTTGATCTATTTTCTTCATAGCAAGAATGAAGTGTTGGACAAGTTTCTAGCCTTCAAGTCTCTTGTGGAAAGGAAATCTATAAAGGCCATCAAAATACTCCGAATGGATAATGGAAGTATGTATGTGAATAGAAGACTTATGGACTTTTGCAGACACGAGGGAATTGATCTTCAGACTCCACTAGCATTCAGTCCACATAAGATAGATGTCGTAGCTTTGAGGATCCAAACTCTTTAGTCTATGGCAAGTTGCATGATACAAGCCAAGTCTCTAGACCCATTATTAGAAGTCAAAGCAATCTCTTGTGCCACTCACATTCTTAATTGATCTCCTCATTCAACCTTAGATGGAAAAACTCCTTTTGAGGCATGTTGCAGCAAAAAACCTATTGTGACACATTTCAGAGTCTTCGGTTGTCTTGCATGGGCAAATAGATCTTCTAGGGGATGTAAGGCATAGTCATCTCAACCTTGTACTTTCATTGGTTATGAAGATGGTGTGAAGGCATACAAACTTCTAGATCCTAAGACACATCAAATTTTTGTGGAGAAGGATGTATACTTTGAGGAAAGTTCACCAAGCTTGTCCTCTAGTCCTCTTCACACATCATACAATGTGGAAACTAATAGTGACACCAGTGATAGTGCTTCAACAGCTTTAGACACATGGGGTTTTATCAACAGCTACAGCGAGAGGTCACTACATCAATTCAATCCACATGCATACATAGCCACAGTGATAGGTGTAGAACAACAAGGTATATCTAGTCTTCTAGATATAGGTTTAGTGACAGATTTGGGGGATAGTATTAATGATCTGTCTCTTCTTATTGATGCAGAATTACCGTCTTCAATTGTCATGAGGACTCCACCTAACTCTCTTGTTCATTCTCCACATGATCAATCCTCATAGGTTGAAGTGATTGTGGATACTTATGATCAATAGTTGCAGTAGGGTTCTTCATCAGTTGCAGAGATAGACAGTTTTTTAAGACAAGTTCTTCAACAAGTTGAGCAAGTTTTAGAGACATCACTTATCCATCATATTATTTCCACACATAGTGGAAGCATCTCATTTGTACCCTTGGCATTGTTTCTTCCTAAAGGGAGGAACACCATCCATCTATGCATCCTTATTTATCTCTCTTTTTGGGGGAGGGTTTTTCCCATGAGGTTTTTCCTCTTTCTCTTCTTTATGAGAGATGTTAGTGTAGTTTTTTATTTTTCCTATTTTGCTAGGTTTTTCCTACACTTTTAATAATATCACTTAGGTTAATAAAGCATGTCTTATTAGGTGAATGGTTGTGAGGTGTAACCTTCCTACATGTGAGCATCCATTAGCTATCTTGAGAAGATACTTTGCTATCTTTAGTCCGATAGATGGTTGCTCTTCATTGGTTGGTGTTTCCACCTCCTCCCTCTTCCTAGCCTATATAAGCATGCTACCTGGCTTGTATTTGTATCTCTTATTTTTGCGTCCTCTTAATGCTATTTTGCTTCTAGCATTTGCATTACTCTCTTGGAAACTAACTCTGTGTTTCTATTTTGATTTTGTATCATTTGCATTCAGAGTTTAGATATTTACTCTTTGTACTAGTTTTCTGGGTTATTAATCTTATCAGATTCTAACATGGTATCAAAGCTTTTCTATGTGCAAGAGTAGATTTTAGTTTCCTTATTTGAGAGATTCGAGGGGGGGCTAATAAACTTTATTCTATTTTTTTGAAAAATAAAGTATGCTCTTTTCTTGCATCTTTGGATGATCCTGAGAATCAGAAAAGTTTTGACAAAAATGGTTTTTCTTTAGGGTTTCAATCTCAAATCTGACAACCAACTTGCATATTTGGAAGTTTCAATTAGTATTGCAGGTTTCAGCATGCCATTGATGGACTTAGGAAGCTGATCCAGCATTTGCATGTCATATTTTGGTTGCTGGAGTCATTTTTTAATTTTTGGAGCTATTTTTTACTATTAAAGGCATCCAATTTACACTATAGCAGCATCTTCTGTAAATCAAAAAGAAAAATGCTTTCTGGGTTTTGTTCGCAGCCATGAAAAACCATCTGAGTATCTTTTAGATTTTGCATGCAAGCTATATATTTTTTAGGATTGAGCATGAAAGGCTGCAACCATACCCCTCTCCGTTGGCAGTCGCAAATTTGAACACAGTTTTTAGATGTCTCATTCTTGCTCATACGGACTCTGATTTTGATGATTCTTGTTATGAACTTGGCTATTTTTTTGTGCTCTATCCACTAGTGGAGTTGTTTTTTGTTTTTCATGCATTAATTCTTCAAAAATTGCAAATTATCAGCCATGACTGTGCACAGTTCTTGTTTTGGAAACTTCAGAGGATCATAACTTTCTCATACAACCTCATATCGAGGCGATTATTTTTTTGAAAGTGCATATTTTTTGAGTAGATCACAGTGGTGCTATTTGTTTCCTTGATTATTGTGCCCAAGTTTCACTTTTAGCATATGCTCTTCATGAGGAGGCCCTATCAGTTTTTCTTCCGTAACTTGAGCATACAGACATATTTTTTCGATCTGAAAGATGCATCGGAAAGTTGGTTCCAAGATGGAGATGATGGTACAGGTGTTTTTTATTTTTACTGTAGTCTAGTTACCTATTTTGGCAGTCAAAGCCAGATGTTCTAGTTTGCCTTCCTAGAGCCATATCTTTCTCATTCGAACTCTTTTATGGGCTCGCCAGATATCGTTGGAAAGTTGGTTCTATGAGTTATTTAGCTGTGGAGGTCTTTTATCTAGATTTTGCTCCAGGTTCTTTCTCCTTTGATTTTTTCACTTTCACACTCTGGCGGATTACTTGGATTCTACAGGTCCTGGAATCTCTTCTTCTATTCTTTTGGCTCACTCTTCTTTCTGACTTCTAAGCATTGTATGCTTTTATTCTATTGCATTCATTTTTCTATAAATGCACTGAGATAAAGTACCTACTTTTTCATATCTGGGATCTTGTACAACTTGTGTTTGTTTGTACTCGCACTCAGTTATAAAGTGCCATGGGGGGTCATGATGTTTTTCCATTTTGTGTTCATCCACCTTTGTCAAGTGAATTTTTCTTCCATGACATTAGCCCATGTAGTGTGTCGGTGACACCGCCCTTTATCCTGTGCTTGTACTTCTATTGCATTATTGGTGTTCCTGATTCTTTTTCTTGCAGATGTTTTTGGCATTGCATTTCAATATTCTTGTCACCCCTCTCCCTGTTCAACATTATGGGAGGGTTCATCTGTTGGCTCTATTGCTTCCTTGGTTCGGTTGAGTGATCTACGTATTCAATTTTTGTTCCTATGTACTAGGCAGATGCAGTGGCTAGGCACCTATGCATTTTGGTGAGATGGTTCATCTACTATATAGACACTCATTCATTCCTACCTTTGGAGGTCACCTCTTTGATTGATCAGTTCTTCAAACTTTGTCTTCTCTACCTAGTCATGCACTATTTCAGTGGGGGTTCTAGCAGTTTCTTCTGATAGTGTTTGCAGCTTCATGCTTCGGAGATGCTTCATGCTCTTTTTTGTTCCTCTCTTTGGGATATTTCCTAGATTGGAGGCTTAGTTTCCTTCATCTAGTTCCTTTTCTTGTATTGGGTACCTGATCAGGCCTTATTGTCGGGACCCATTTTCCTACTTTCATAGCTTTGCTAGGTTAGCATCCACCTAAGCTTCGCTTATGGGGAGGTGTTAGTGTAGTTTTTTATTTTTCCTATTTTGCTAGGTTTTTCCTACACTTTTAATAATCTCGCTTAGGTTAATAAAGCATGTCTTATTAGGTGAATGGTTGTGAGGTGTCACCTTCCTACATGTGAGCATCCATTAGCTATCTTGAGAAGATACTTTGCTATCTTTAGTCTGATAGATGGTTGCTCTTCATTGGTTGGTGTTGCCACCTCCTCCCTCTTCCTACCCTATATAAGCATGCTACCTGGCTTGTATTTTTATTTCTTATTTTTGCGTCCTCTTAATGTTATTTTGCTTCTAGAATTTGCATTACTCTCTTGGAAACTAACTCTGTGTTGCTATTTTGATTTTGTATCATTTGCATTCACAGTTTAGATATGCACTCTTTGCACTAGTTTTTTGGTTTATTAATCTTATTAGATTCTAACAAGAGATTGCATATCATTATGTACATGGGTACCTAACATGGCCTAGTAGTCGGGACCCATCATGCATTTCATCCTAGATTTCATAAGCTTAAAGGCATTCCCCTAAGTTGCACTTAAGGGGGGGTGTTGGTGTAAATAAGTATCTACTTATTACACTTACTTAAGTTTACTTAGGTTAGTGCATTATTTTATTATTTATCTATGTGAGACACTTAGGAGTTTGTGTACTCTCATAGATGTATGCAACTCTAATTATGCACAGGGTGTCTACAACATAGGAGTTTGCATAATTCACTGGAATTGCCATGATGACGACACAGTTATTTGCACTCCTAATTTAGCACATGTTGTCTACACCACTGATTTGTGTGCTACACCATTGTAGGCTTATTCTCACATTATCACACTTAATTCCATACTTAATGGAGGATAACCCATATTTGGTGGACATGTGCCTGGTTGTATGACTTATCATGATGCTAACTTCTATGCATTCTAGAAGCTCTCCTAAGGCCTTTTATATACAGGCACTCCTAGTGTACTCTCAAGTTGACTTATTGAATGAATATCATCATTCTGAACATACTCTTTATTTTGGTCTACTGTTGTGCTTGTGTATGAGTTCCTTGGTCTTAGGTGAATTCTGGCCTAAGCCAAATTCTTACAAATACAAATATTTAATAAAAACTACACATTAAAAATAACTATTTTCAAATTTATTCTATTTTCATATTTTCCCTTCTGTACATTTTTAGAATTAAAAGTATAAAACATGAAAACAAATAACATCCTTTAAATAAAATTTGAATCAAATTAATCTCAAACCAGGTCTATAAGGTGATCCTGATTAATTTAAATAGCTTTAATACATTTCTCAACAAGAAACATTATTATTGAAACATCACCAAACCAATAATGATCAATCAAAAAGATATGGTAGTTTTTAGAAGATGAGAGAGAAGATCCAGCCAAATAAAGCATTGAGCATAAAAGACCTATAATGTAAAAGATAGCTTTGAGGAAATTCACCTTCTTCTTTATATCTAAGGAAGTTCCATGCAACTAAGGTGGTGGACTTTAAGCCTATCTTTTAGATGATGTAATGCACTGTCATCTAATATCTGGGGAGGTTAGGAGGAGGACATTCTAAGCTTGCCAAATAGCCAAGCCCATTTTTCACCACAAGACCATGCCAATCCCCATGTTACATGATCATCAAAATGACAATGCATGAACTAAACACCTGCACAAATTTTAATAATTCTTTATCTACCTCACATATTATCTATGTTGTTCAATTTCAATAGTTGTGTCATTTAATATTTGATAGAATACAAGATAATGCAATATTTCTATTTACTTGGATTGTCAGCTTTGATTTTGATAGCAATCCATCAATTGACAGTGACTCCCACAGTATTTCCTTGTGGTGGATCAACTAGATTGAATGTGAGTGGATCTATTTCAGCATTATAATTACCAAAACCTTCTTCCACTATATAAAAGTCATAACCATGAAGAAGCATTGGATGGTCATCAGGTTGGAAGTGCATACTACATTGCTCGACATCCTTTGTAAAATCACTTAGCACGAACTAAAGTTTACTAGTACTCAACATCAACTAAACCTTACTCGACATCCACTATTCTACTCGGCATACACTAGAATAAGAATTTACTTGACTCCAACTAATTTTCTACTCAGGTTGCACTAACTTTTCTCGGCACCTACTATCCACTTGGTCAAGCCTGGTAGACAAACTTTGTGTAACTTATTCTTCTAAACTTTCTTAGTGTAACCAGCCTTTGTAACCTTAAGTAGATTATCAATACATCATGTTATCACTATCTTAACTTATTCTTGCACTTCTTTACATAAGCATAACTCAACCTTTCCTCTAGGTGTTATTGTTACATCTTTTAATCAAATCCTCTTCATCAATCAAATAAGTTGCAGAACTTAAATCATATAAGCAGTTATCTTAGGTCAACAAATAGTAGATTTGACATTGGTGACAAAAAAATGATTGAAACATATTGATCATACTTGTATGTTCTCAACAATCTCCCTCTTTGTACTATTTTCAATCTATGCTCAACAAACGATACTATCAAATGAACAAGTCAATCAATTTGATAATTAATTTTGGTTAAACCAATGTTTTCATATAACATATGCATTTTGAAGAGTTTAGGATGAAGATTTAAATCTTGAGCTATCTATTTAGTTGTAAACATTATTTATTTTTACAGTATTGCAATCAACTTTCTTAAGTAATATTCTTGAGATTGGGTACAAGATATTGAGTTTGTGAGAAATTTTAGAAGAAATAGATAAAGTGAATTTGATTATATTTTTTTGAGCAATTCAATATGTTGAGAGGTAGATTATTAAGGTTAGGTTGGTCATATTTCAATTAAAATGAGCTACTATGGTATAAGTTATGCTACTCTTCAATTTAATTTTTGGATTATAGTTGACACTGGGTTGTACCTTGTCTATGCTAAAAAGTAGGCACACTTTTGTAAACCTTTCTATCCAATATAACCAATGGAAATGATGGCTTATAGATCTATATCCCTGACATGCAAGAATCTAAATAGTATGATGATGGCTCTCAAATGAACCTAAGATAGGAGACCCTTGCAAGGTGCACTGTAGAATGAGAGAAGATGCAAGTATGCATGATTGCTAAATGAAATGTAATGAAAAGTAATCTAAGATGAAATGAAAGATTAAGTTGAAATGACATGCAAGATTAAAAAAAGTTAAGCTAAATGATAAGGCAAGGTCTCAACTAATGCTCAAGGAATAAAATGACAAAGTAACAATATCACCTTATCACAAATTAAGATGGTCTATCATGGATGCAAGATGCAAGATGACAACTCCTAAGATGCCAAAGTCACCGAGATGCAAGATAGCATATGCAAGATGACTCTATGAAGAAAAGTAGTACCATAATAATAACATAAAGATATAATGTCAAGATTACCAAATGAGGGGGAGAGATATTCCTTATAAAGAAAAATAAATGATAGAGATTAAGACGAAAAATCTACAGTGGAGGATCAACCCCATGTTGACTTTATGCACAAGCTTCCAAGGGGAAAACTCAATGGATATTCTTAAGGAGGAAAAGATGTGATAATTAAAGTTAATAAAAAATTTAAGATTCCTCTCACATAAGAAAACATGGCTCCATGTATAGACAAAATCCATTTTTCTTTTTCTTTTTAAAATAAGAGAATGTATTTATATGTGCACGTAGGAATAAAGTGGGATTTGGGGATTCTACTTAAATAAAAGGGGACAAGTTATTTTAATTGAATAAGACTTAGGATAATATGGTCAAATATAAGGTAAAATAGATAAAAATATTTTTGAGATGATCTTTGATCAAGGATAATTGATTAAAACTCATGCAAAATTGATTAAGCATAGATTGTAGTCTTGTAAAGAGATTAAAAATGCTAAAAGGGGGACTTATAGTTTACTAGACCATTTTTGTGTGATTACATACCCCACTCATAGTTTTTTTTAATGTGATCTAGTACACAAGCCCTAATGCTCATACATTTCCCTTTTTTTGTATCAAACCTTTAATGGGGTTAGTTACTTGTGTAGTGTAATTATTTTTCTACTAGTAGGTCATATCCATGCAAATTATTAAGATACAAAATTATTCCTCTTAAAAAAAATTTACTCCATAAAATGGGATCATTCTTCTATTTTTGACAAGATTTGGCTTTGTCATATTTTAATATTTCACCATTGAATATTTGAAAAAGCACACATAAAGAAAAAAAACTATAGAGCAATATTGGAATGGTGGAGCATAAAATATCCATAAAATATGTGATGAAAAGACCTTATATCTTATGGAAGGCCAATAATCTTGACTCATATATCTTTATTTACTTGTCATAATGGAATTTAGACAAATCAAGATTTAATTTCCAGAAAAATGAATGAAAATCATCATTATTATACTAAACCCCACCCCTTTAAATTGCTTGCCTATCATCATACATAAGATTCCTAGATTTTGTAGGGACATAGTCATTCATATCCCAATATTAAGTGTTAGGTTCATTAACTCCATGTTTAAAATCAACAACCAAATTCCCTTCACATTGGACATAATAAATATCATAATATTTGTGGGTCTTAAGAATATAAAGGCTATCAAAAATAATCTTATTAATATTCCAACTAGGTTTCTAAGCCTCCTTAAGATAAATCGTAGTGTTTAAAGAATCACTCTCTAGTGATTTTTGGATAGATATGAAATTAATATTTCTTCTCTAAGATTTTCATTAGACCATTTCTTCTATCAAGGATAAATTGAGGTTAATGTTTCTAATATTAAACTAGTGGGATAGATAATGCATACTTTCTTTACAATCTTTGACTATTATATAAAAAGAAACATGTTCACAAGGAGATAACAAGAATGCATAAAGAGAGTACCATATAACATATGATATATTATGGAGAGAATTATTTTGGGAGAAAAAATGCAAACACTAAACGTGTGTACTTTGTATTACATAATCAACATTTACCATATGATTGTGGTACAATGCTTCTTAAACATGAGTCTTTAACTAATCTAAATCAATTTCGAGTGTATAAAACCTCACTTCTAAACATAGCGGAATTCATACTCTCTAAATTATAAATAAATACAATCAAGAAAGAAGCAAGGAGATGAGATCATAGAAAACATTTGCCATGATTTTTTGACAACCAAAAAGTAGGCAAGTGGGACATGTACATCTCTTGATAAGTCTCCATTCAAACCTCCTAAGTTAGGCACCCAAAATTTACCATTTGAAAGTATGATAGATATTATTATGCATGTTAAAACTATTATAAGAATCCATAATTAATAGTATCATAATTTACAGCTAATATTTGTAAGAGAATACATTGTAACCAGCTATGAATTTAACACATTCTCTTCACATTGATCAAATCCCAACTTGGGTACCCACCTTCTCCCTACAAAATGTATCTCATACCACTTCTCCAATTTTTCATAGAATATGATGTAGGCTAACACTTGTCAATATTCTTAATGTGAGATGCTTAGCTTCATAGTGTCATATAGTCATTGCTAAATAAGATGCCACAAGTAGGTGGGTCTCACTAGAAGACTAAAGGATTTACAAAGATTTGCAAACCATAATTACAATAACTAAAATTTTCAAAGTTTTTATTCTTTATTTTATACAAATTTTACTACCAAATACAAATATTTAATAAAAACTACACATTACAAATAACTATTTTCAAATTTATTTTGTTTTCATATTTTTTTGATAAATAGTGTCCTTTTCTATTAATAAAATATACTCAAATTACAATTCACATAAAAAAGGTCGAGGGATACAAGATCACCCTACAAAAGAGTTCACATGATCGAAGCCGAACTAAAAACATGGCCGTAGCCAAAAATAGAAACTATTCATTAAAAAAAAACATATAAGGCAACCTTAGGCTACCAAAGTTGTGCCAGCCAAGGGTGGTGGATCATCTTTGTCTTGAAAACCCCAATCATCTTTAGGATTGGGGGGCAAGCTAGGAACAGTCTAGCCATCATCAACAACAGCATCAATAGTGGTAGCCTCCACATCTTTAACCTTTGGCTACGAAGGAGAAATCGCCAGGTCCAAGCAAGGCCACTTCCTAGAGTGTGCACGATGAGGACCAGGAGGAAGAGCTGTGGACCAACCAAAACCACCACAGAGCGGGGAAGCTAAGTGGCACCTCCATCCACCATCACCACCACTGGGAGAGTGGTGGTGAAATCCTACAAGCGTGGGGTGTGCGAGTGGTGGCTGGAGGAGTGGAATCAAGGATGGCAGTTGCAAGTCGTTGAGGTCTCTGCTAAGGCATCAAGACTAACTCTAGTGATAGTGCAAGGAGCATTGCCACAGTGATTGAGTAGCTCCTACAAGTGAGCTACTTCGAATGCAACTTTGTTAGCTTGCATCTAAATCTACATAATTACATTATTACAAATGCATGCCTTAGTGTACATAGCAATGTTAACATCCAAAAAGCTATGTGTGAAAAGAAAAACATTCCTATCTTTCCATAGAGAAAACAGAATCTCTAGCCTAAAGGTATGCAAAATTTGGGCAAACTTCTAAGGAAATTTGGGAGAGTCGCCTAGTAAAATCATGTGTCAGAAAAAATACTTAGGTCTGAATGGCTTTAAAAAATCATGAATCCAGTGCCAATAATTATGAGCATGCTTGCAAAACCAAAAAATATGCAAGAAAGACTCTGGTTGTCCACAAAAGGGGCATCTAGAATCAAGAACCCCAATGTGTTTGAGCCGAGGCCCCAGGGGAAGACCTTGGAAGGCCAAGCACCAAGAAAAATGCGCAATCTTGGGTTTAGTTATAGCATTCCATATGGTATCAAAGTGTTTTCTACATTGAGAAAGAGAAGCTTGCAAATGCCATTTGTTGTTTAATATATCCACCATCGAAAGATGAGGAAAAAGCCATCTGTAGCCCAAACTTTGCTTATAATTAGAAAATGGAGTGGTAGGATACCACTTCTAATCAAGCCACCAAGGACAAACAGACTAAATCCCCACTTTATGAACTAAGTGAATAGGGATGGATGAAAGTAGAAGATTGAAAGTCTGCCAATCTGAACGGACAATGTGGTACTGTACTTGCATATCTTCCTAGGTCCTAAAACTCATGGTGACCTTAGAAAAGAGGTCCTTAGGAGTTCTGATGTCATGTTTGAAAAAAAACATAGAGCATTGGCCCCTTGATTCTTGGCGAGGGGAGTGCCCTGAATGGCAAATAGGGGAGACCACCAAATGTTCTGTTGATTCAAGGATAGGCCATTGTGGAATTCATCTCTAGCCCATCAAAGCTAGGGCTTAATAGCCTCCCAAGCTTTCCAAATCCTTTTGATGATGAATGAGCCCTGAATGACCATGGGCTCACACATAATGAGAAGGGTTTGGAAACCAATCCCATTCCAAGAAGGCTTGTTAATAGGAAAGCTAGAAGAAATGCAATGCCGAACTAGAATCTTCCAAGCTTCATCTCTTGAGATAGCCCTAATAATCCATTTTGCACAAAGGGAAAGGCCTTGTTTCTGAGTGGAAAGTAGGCCAAGACCACTGGACTCTTTTGGGAGATTAAAAAAATCCCAAGCCACTCTATGAAAGCCATGGTGATTAGAACTAGAAGCCTAGAGAAAATCCTTGAGCAATCTTTCTACCTTCATGTAAGAAGCTTTGGACGAAGCCCAATAGGAGGAGTAATACACATGAGTGGCTGCCAGAATCTTAGAAAAAATATGGATTTTTTTGTGAGGGAGAGCAGCTTTGTGATCCAGTAGTCAAGATTTTTGCTAATCTTGGCCAACACAGCATTCCAAAGTTCCACATGCAATGCCTAAAATGCAAAAGGAATGCGAAGAAAGTGAAAGATTTCCCCATGAGCAACCCATTTCCACTCAAACTGGCTAAGCCAAGGTGGAGCTAGTAAAAATGACTAGCAGAAGCAAACCATTTTATGCCATTGAATGGTAGAACCAGAGGCTTGACAAAAGGTGTCTAGGCAACTTAAAGAATTATTAATGTTTTCTTCATCCTCTAAAAGAGTGAGAAAGGAATCATTAGCAAAGTGTCCATTAACTAATTGGGAGAATGATTCAGGAAAGAAAATGCCATGAACCAGTCTTGAGGACACAAAATGCACAAGTAAATATCCAAAACCTTTCGCAGCAAGGACATAAAGCATAGGAGCTAGCAGACAACCTTGTCTAATAGAATGAAAAATACTAAAAGCCTTAGATTGTGAATTGTTGATGGTAATGCAAGCATTAGCATCTCCATGGATTGAAGGAAATTAGGGCCGAAACCTAGAGCTCGGAGCATAGCCAAGATGAAGGGCCATTCAATGCGATCATAGGCTTTAGCAAAATCTATCTTTACAAAGATAGCCTTTTGATTGGGCTTGCAACCCCATTCCATTCCCTCGTAGACATCAATGATGTTATCAATAATATATCTAGACTTGATGGATCTAGTTTTCTTTGGTCACAAAATTAAGGGTAACATGTGTTTGATTTTGAGAGAGAGTACCTTGGCAATAATCTTATAAGACACATTTAGAAGGGTAATGGGTCTCCAATTGTATATGTCCTCTAGATCACTAGCTTTAGGTATGAATTTGATATTTCCTTTGTTTATAATGGCTCCTAAGCTTTTAGAGTGATAGGATTCAAGATAAACTTTATGTAGATTGGGACCTATATGCTCCTAGAGGTGTTTGTAGAATTCACAAGGAAACCCATCACACCTAGGGAACTTGTCATCCACCATGGAGTAGACCGCCTCTTTAAGGTCTTAGAGGGAAAGAAGTTGCTCATAGAAAGTGCATTGCTTAGCTACTAGATAGTTTGGAGTAGCAAAAATACACTTTCTAAGAGCTTCCTCTCAAGCAACCAAATTTCTTTGCAAAGAAAACACATTCTCATAGTGATGAATAAAAGCTTGTAGGATGGTAGGGAGATTAGATTGAACATCATTTCCTTGTTTGATTCTTTTAATCCCAACATTGGTATGATGGGCATGAAGTGCCTAAAAAAACTCCTTTGAGGCTTTGTTGCCAACCTCCAACCAGTGGAGATGGGCTTTGATTTGGGCTCCTTGAGTAGCATAATTATCAGGAATTCACTTGTCATGGCAAAGCTTGGCAAGCTAAATTTGTAAGTCCACATCAAAAGGATTGAGGGTGAGCACCTTAGAGGCTTTTTTGAGGGCAAGTGGGCTAGCTTTATATGACCATTTTTGGAACATAGCCAATTGTCACCCATAAATGCACTTGAACTGAGTTGTTCTAGTAGTGGCATCATTCCATCATTGAATCCATCCCCTTTGAAAATGAAGACATGGCTCCAACTTCCAGACATGTAGGATGTGTGAAATGGTGGAAGCATACATTAGTACAAATGTGTTGAGGAAGAACTAAGATTTGGCCACCTTTGGGATAGCTATTTACCAAGAAATGACAAAATAAATGGGGTAGTGGTCAGATAATGTTACAACTGGTAGGGGAATGATAGCGGATCTTCATCCTCAGAAAAATAGAAAAAAGATTGTGCAGTGATCATAGCACGATCAAGGCATTTTAATATGTGGTCAGAGCTAGCTCAAAAGTTGGACCAAGTGTGCCAAACCCCACTATCTTGGTGGCGGTTGGTATTGGGATCAAAAAGGCCCAATTTATTACGCATGTAATACTAGTCTTGTCTTTTCCTAGCTATCTAGCAAAAAGGTGGAATGTCATCTTTGTCAGAGGCCACTTCAACCATATTAAAGTCCCCACACATGACCCAAGTAGCTCGAGGCAAGTTGTCAGCCAGCTAGGCCCACATCTGGGATTTTTCCATAGCATCATTGGAAGCAAAAACATTAATGAATCCAAAAAAATGATTGTTAATGGAAAGAAAAAGCCAAATAATTCTATGTGTGGGGTCAAAACCATGTGAAATAATAGCAAAATGAAGGCAAGGTGATAGGAGAGTAACTACACCACCTCAGCCAGCTTCATACTGGGAAGAAAACATCACGCCATCCTACCAAATTATGCTGCATGCCAAAGAAAGCATGAAACCAAAAATTTTAACTTCTTGCAGATAGAGAAAATTTAAATTACCAAGTCTATAATGGATATCCTGAACATAGTACTTTCTTGGGAGGTCTATGAGACCTCAAACATTTCATGATAGAAAGTTCATAAGAACTCTTCCATATCATCTTCATCCTCCAAAGAGGAGTAGCTATTTTGTAAGAAGGTAGGAACATGGTTGAAGTTAAACAAACAACCCTCTGGACTTACAGCTTGACATTTCACCTCTAGTATCTCCACACGCTCAGGAGGACTACAAGAATGTCATGTTGCTGATGGTGCTATGGAAGAAGTAGCAAGAGGACTACGCAACCCAGCCAAGGTAGAAGCCTTGGCGACTACCTTAAACCCCTACGTACTAGCAAGGTTTGAAACTTGTGAAACTCTGGGAGTAGTTCCTTTCTCTATCGCTTGCATTCCTACGCTGGCTAGAATTGACGCTCCTGTGGGGATAGGAGGAACTATGATGATCGTAGCATAGGACTACTTGGGGGGTAAGGGATTTGAGGGAGCCTTGCCCTTATGCCCAACAATAACCCATTCTTCTTTTTTCCCTTCAGCCTATTTGACAGGCACTTCTTTAAGCGTGGGCTTGACCCTAGGTGTAGCTAGAGGGCAATCGTTGATCTTGTGTTTCGTAGACTGGCACCTATAATAGGTGTTGGGGAGATTCAAGTAAAGAACCTTCTAGGAGAAGGTTTGAGCCCCAATCTAAATTTTCACAGAAATCTTAAGATCCTTGGAAAGATCCACCTCGATGCAAATGCATCATTGCGGGTGAGCATTAAAAAATTTCTCAGGTTCCTTGGTGACAACTTTGCCAAGGGCTTTGGCAATGGACTCAATTGAAGGCCAACACGGTAGGGGTAAGCTTGGGAACTCAACCCACACAGGAACCCTAAGCTTTTTATCATCAGAGACTGTAAAGTCTCATGACCATTTTTGAAAAATAAACAAAGAGGAATACACAAACCAAGGTCCGTTGTTAAAGACTGTGTCTACTTGTGACGAGTTAGCAAAGTGAAATAAAAAAACCTTTGGTAAGGTTTTGCACAGCATCAAGGCACACTCCATGAGGAGTCCAACTCTTCTTAACCCATTCTCTAACCATAGCTTCAGGCAGAGTCCTACCCACAAAATAACTTATCAAGGTGTGTTGTTCTAACTAGTCACATGCAGCATCAAATTCTTGCAAAGGAAGGATAATATCAGGATTACCTCGTGAAAAACCTTCAAGACAAACTTGCACAGGCATTTGTTCTATGGTGACACCATGGCAGACCGAAGCAACAGCGTAAACACCAGAAACAATTGGTTCACTACTAGCCGAAGCCATTAAATCCTAGCCTAAAAAACTTTCGTAGTAAATGCAGTGTGACAAGTGGTGCTTACAGAAAGAAAGTTCAGACGAAAAGTCATACACAAAAAACTAAAAATTCACATGAAGCAAGAAACCCTAATAGAGCCTTCCCCTAAACATCGACCTTCTTTAAAAAAATTTAACATTCAACAAATTGACTTTTTTCCTTTTCATATTTTCCCTTTTATACATTTTTTTAATTAAATCTATAAAACACGAAAACAAATAACATCATATAAATAAACTTTGAATCAAATTAATCTCAAATGAGGTCTCCAAGGTGATCCTTATTAATTTAAATAGCTTTAATACATTTCTCAACAAGAAACATTATTGAAACATCACCAAAGCAACAATGATCAATAGAAAAGATATGGTAGTTTTCAGAAGATGAGAGAGAAGATCCAGTAAATAAAGCACTGAGCATAAAAGACCTAAAATGTAAAAGATAGCTTTGAGGAAATTCGCCTTCTCCTCTATCTCTAAGGAAGCTCCATGCAACTAAGGTGGTGGACTTTAAGCCTGTCAACGAGATGATGTTATGCCTTGTCGTCTAACATCTGGGAAGGTCAGGAGGAGGACGTTCTAAGCTTGCCAAATTGCCAGGCCCATTTTTCACCACAAAGACCATGTTCGGTCCCCATGTTACATGATCATCAAAATGACAATGCATGAACCAAACACCTGCACAAATTTTAATCATTCATTATCCACCTCACATACTCTCTGTGTTGTTCAATTTCAACGGTTGTGTCATTTAATATTGATAGAATACAAGATAATGTAATATTTCTGTTTACCTGGACTGTCAGCTTTGAATCTGATAGCAGTCCATCCACTAAAAGGGACTCCCACAGTATTTCGTTATGGTGGATCAACCAGATTGAATGTGAGTGGATCTCTTTCGGCATTATAATTACCAAAACCTTCTCTCACTATGTAAAAGTCATAACCATGAAGATCCATTGGATGGTCATCAGGTTGGAAGATATTCGTTCCTGGGAACACCACTTCAACAGTACTGTTGTAATCGAGCACCTTAAGTTTTGTACCGGTAATGGGCGCCCCGAGACTTTTGGGTATATCATCACCTGTATAATTAAACACAACTGGAGGGTTTGAAGGAAAGTCAGTGGTAAAGACACCATTAACACCAAAATGGTAAGCTTGAAGCATGGCGATATCTGGTAGGACAAAAGACACATTGTTCAGACTAGCAGTTAATCTGGTGTTATTAGGGCCTTGGCAGTTGGTGGTTATGTTAGTTTGACAGGGGAATAAACCGAGTCCCACAGTTATGAAGAGTTTCTCATCAATGGTTTGAGGAACATCAACTGGGTGCTCAGGTGAAGCTAGGCTTCATAATGCTCGATTGAATTTAGTCACAGTGGCAGTGTCATTGTATTGTGGAAGTTGTGGAAGAAAGGGTTTAGTAGATGACAGAGAGCCCACGTAGTTTAAAATGGCAGTTGTTGTGGATTTGTCGAAGAAACCAATGGCTTGAGTTGTGTATGCTTTGGCAGCAATATAATATTTGGCTAGAGGTTGATTGGCTATGAGAAGAGCATCAGCAGTCTGGCCAGGGGATATAAGCATTGTGTCTGTTACATATGGCTTTGTGTAGCAGGCATCCACAGCTACCACTGTGATATTGTGTGATGCAATCTTAAAAAAGAGGTGATTGATTATAGCAGCATTCACAATACGCAGAAGGTATGTTCGTCCTCGCTGGACTGAGATTTTAGTTGTTCCTGCATAGAAATGGTAACATTATCAATCAGGAGTTGTACAGCTAATAGTCTAGTAAAGCACTTATTTGATTGCCTACAAAATTTAATACCTGATTTGGAACAAGGATAGAAATCTCCTGGCTGACCATTGATGGTAAAAGCATTAGATATATTCGGTGCTGCTCCTGTTTGAATTGCTTGAGCTTCAACTTCTTCAGGATCACTGTTCCACCATTGGCCTGTTCAATAAAACCAGTTATTGATTTAAATGACTTACAAAATCAATTAGGAGTTGTGTAACTTAATCACGTGACTATATATCAATTTAATAGAATATGATATAATTTACACTATTTATACTAGATAATTTTGATATTTTATATTTGAAAATACTTATTTCAATATTTTTGAGACAAAATCTATTATAATATATATAATTCTGAAAGTATTAGATGAGTTGAAAATACTTATACTAAATAAATGTGATAATTTATTGGAAATATATATTAGAAGTAAATAAATTGTCAATACTTCTTAATATAATATTCATCAATTTTCATATATTCAAGTATATTGTGATTAACATTCTATTATTTTCTGATTATATAACTAATTATTATGTTGATAAATACTAAATATTTTACATGTGAAATCAAATTATGACATTCGAAAAAAATGGTTGAGAG
The DNA here is from genome assembly GCA_028749045.1 of Cupressus sempervirens. Classification (NCBI taxonomy): domain Eukaryota; kingdom Viridiplantae; phylum Streptophyta; class Pinopsida; order Cupressales; family Cupressaceae; genus Cupressus; species Cupressus sempervirens. Next base: position 970,970,859 of record CM053792.1, on the reverse strand, counting down.
AGTTTTTTCGCTCTGCTGGGGTTTTCTTGCTTCATGCGAACTTGCAATTTTTTTTGCGTACGGCCTTTCACTTGCACTCCCCTTCTATCGGCACTTGTCATACCGCATTTACTGCGGGAGCTTTAGGTTAGGATATAATGGCTCCGGCTAGTGGTGAACTAGTTGTTTATGGTGTTCACGTTGCTGCTTCGGACTGCCATGGCGCCGCCACCAAACAAACGCCCGCGCAAGTTTGTCCCGAAGGTTTTCCACGAGGTAAGCCTGATATTGTCCTTCCTTTGCAAGAATTTGATGTTGCATGTGACTGGTTAGAACAACATACCTTGATAGGGTATTTTGTTGGTAGGACCCCCCTGAAGCTATGCTCAGAGAATGGGTTAACAAAAGCTAGACTCCTCATGGTGTTCGCCTTGACGCTGTGCAAAACCTTACCAAAAGTTTTTTTTAAATTTCGCTTCACTAACCTGTCGCAAGCTGACGTGGTTTTTAGCAACAGCCCTTGGTCTGTGCGTTCTTCTCTGCTTGTTTTTCAGAAATGGTCCTGAGACTTCTCTGTCTCGGACGATAAAAAGCTTAGGGTTCCTGTTTGGGTTGAATTCCTAGGTCTACCCTTGCCCTGCTGGCCTTTTATTGAGTCTATTGCCCAAGCCCTTAGCAAAGTTGTTACCAAGGATCCAAAGAAATTTTTTAATGCTCACCTTCAGTGTTGTGTTTGCATTGAAGTTGATCTTTCTAAAGATCTCAAGGATTCGGTGGAAATCTAGATTGGCGCTCAAACCTTCGCACAGAAGGTGCTTTACTTGAACTTACCTAACACCTGTTATAGGTGCCATTTTGCGAAACACAAGATTAGGGACTGCCCTTTGGCCATGCCTAGGGTCAAACCCCAGCCTAAAGCGACACCTGTCAAACAGGTCGAAGGAAAAAAAAAAGAATGGGTTACTGTTGGACGCAAAGGAAAGCCTGCCTTGAATCTTTTGGCCCCCAAGCCATACTATGCGGTCATAACCGCGATTCCTCCTGCTTCCATCGAAGTGTCAGCACCTGCTAGCGTGGAGATGCCAGCGGCTTCTGTTGCACCGGTTTCGGTTCCGCAGGTTTCAAACCCTACTAGCTCACAGGGGATTAAGGCAGCCGCCAGGACCTTGTCCTTGGCTGGGGCTCATTCTCCTCTTGCAGTCTCTTCCATAGTACCACCAGCAACAAGGCGTTCTTGCAGTCCTCTTGGACGTGCGAAGATATCAAGGGTCAAACGGCAGGCTGTAAGTCCAGACGATTTCCTGTCTGACTTTCACCCAGTTTCTACCTTTTTGTAAAATAGTTACTCCTCTCTCGAGGACGAGGATTATATGGAAGAGTTTTCATGAACTTCCTCTCTTGGAATGTTCGAGGTCTTACAAACCTCCCTAGAAAATTCTATGTCCGGGATACCTATCATAGACTTGGGAATTTAGATTTTCTCTGCCTGCAAGAAGTTAAGATTTCTGGTTTCATGCTTTCTGCTGCATGCCGTGTCATTTGGCAGGATAGCGTCATGTTTTCTTCTCAGCATGAAGCTAGCCAAGGTGGTGTAGTTACTCTCCTGTCACCTCGCCTTCATTCTGCTATTATTTCGCACAGTTCTGACCCCACACAGCGTATTATTTGGCTTTTTCTTTCCATCAACAATCATTCTTTTGGAGTCATTAATGTTTATGCCTCCAATGATGCTGTGGAAAGGGCACAAATGTGGGTTTGGCTTGCTGACAACCTGTCGCCAGCTACTTGGGTCCTGTGTGGGGACTTTAATAAGGTTGAAGTGGCCTCTGACAAAGATGGCATTCTACCTTTCTGTTGGACAGCTGGGGAAAGAGAAGCCTAGTTTTACATGCATCATAAATTGGGCCTCTTTGATCCCAATACTAGCCACCGTCATGATAATGGGGCTTGGCACACTTGGTCCAATTTTCGAGTCGGACCTGACTGCATATTGAAACATCTTGATCGTTCTATGATCTCGGCACAATCTTTTTTTTATTTTTCTAAAGATCGTGATCTACCTGTCATTCCCCTAATAGATGTGACATTGTTAGACCACTATCTCATTTATTTTGGCATTTCTTGGCAAACAGCTGTCCCCAAAGTGGTTAAGTCTCAATTATTCCTCAACATGTCTGTGCTATTGCATGCCTCCACTATCTCCCACATACAACGTTTCTGGAATTTGGAACCACGTCCACATTCCCATCGAGGTTGGATTCAATGGTGGAATAATGCCATTACCAGAACAGCTCATTTTTTGCACATCTACGGGCGTCAGCTGGCAATTTTCAGAAAACGATCTTATGAAGCCAACACCCTTGCCCTCAAAAAAGCCTCTGAAGCGCTCACCTTCAACCCCTTTGATGTGGATCTGCAACTTCAGCTTGCCAAGCTTCGCCATGAAAAGCAAATTGTTGATAACTATGCTTCTCAAGGAGCTCAAATCAAAGCCTGTCTCCACTGGTTGGAGGTTGGCGACAAAGCCTTGAAGGAGTTCTTCCAGGCTCTCCAAGCCCATCATACCAATATTGGGATTAAAAAGATAAAATAGGGAACTGATGTTCTTTCCAGTCTGTTAGACATCTTGCAAGCTTTTGTTCTTTACTATGAGAACATCTTTGCTTCGTAGGGCCATTCGGTTGCTTAGGAGGAGGCTCTCAGAAAGTGTATTACTGTTAGTCCAAACCGCCTCACGGTTGAGCAACACGCTTTCTGTGAGCAACTTCTTTCCCTCTGAGACCTTAAAGAGGCAGCTTACTCCATGGCGGATGACAAATCCCCTAGGCATGATGGATTTCCCTATGAATTTTACAAACATCTTTGGGAGCAAATTGGTCCTGATCTGCACAAAGTCTATCTCGAAGCATACCATTCTAAAAGCTTAGGAGCGATCATAAATAAAGGCAATATTAAATTCATACCTAAAGCTGGTGATCCTGAGGACATCTGCAACTGGAGGCCCATCACCCTCCTGAATGTGTCTTATAAGATCATTGGTAAGGCACTCTCTCTCAAAATCCGCCATATGCTTCCTCTAATTGTGCGGCCTGAACAAATTGGCTTCATCAAATTTAGGTATATTCTTGACAACATCATTGCTGTCTGGGAAGGTATGGAATGGGTTCGTAAGTCCAACCAGTAGGCTATCTTTTTAAAGATAGATTTTGCTAAAGCCTATGATCGCATTGAATGGCCTTTCATTTTGGCTATGCTTCAGGCTCTGGGTTTTGGTCCCAATTTCCTTCTGTCCGTGGAAATGCTCTTTGGTGACGCTAATGCTTGCATCACCATCAATAATTCGCAATCTGAAGCTTTTGGACTTTTTTGTTCCATCAGACAAGGTTGTTCGTTAGCTCCAGCGCTTTATGTCCTTGCTGCAGAAAGTTTTGGTTATTTACTTGCTCACTCTGTGTCTTCTGGGCTGGTCCGTGGCATTTCCTTGCCTGATTCTTCCTCCCAATTAGTCAGTGGACATTTTGTTGATGATTCTTTTCTCACTCTTCTTGAAGATGAAGAAAACATCAAAAATGCTTTGAATTGTCTTGACACTTTTTGTCAAGCCTCTGGCTCTGCCATTCAATGGCATAAAACGCTCTGTTATCGACAATCTTTTTTGCCAGCTCCACCTTGGCTCAACCAATTCCAATGGAAATGGGTTACTCATGGAGAAATTTTTTGCTTTCTTGGCATTCCCTTTGCTTTCCAGGCTTCCCCTGTGGAACTTTGGAATGTTGTGCTTACAAAGATTACCAAAAAGCTTGATTATTGGATCACTAAGCCGCTTTCTCTTGCTGGTAAATTCTAGATTTGTTCTAAGATTTTGGCTACCACCCATGTGTTTTATTCTTCTTGTTGGGCTCCCTCCAAAGCTTCATATCTCAAATTAGAACTTTTGCTCAGATATTTTCTTTGGGCCTCTGGTTCTGACCATCATGGTTTTCATAGAGTTGCTTGGGATTTCTGTTGTCTCCCAAGGGAATCTGGGGGTCTCGGCTTGCTTTCCACTCGAAAGCAGGGCCTTGACCTCTGTGCTAAATGGATTATTAGAGCTATTTCTAGAGATGAAGCCTGGAAAATTCTTGTCAAGCATTGCATCTCTTCAGGCTTCCCTACTAATAGATCGGTGTGGAAGGGAATTGGTTTTCAGACCCTTCTCACTATGCAAGAACCAGTTGTCATACAGGGCTCTTTCGTTATAAAGAGCATCTGAAAAGCCTAGGAAGCTGTTAAACCTTGGCTTCATTGGGCTGGTAATGAGTTCCACAATGGGCTATCCTTAAATCAACAAAACATTTGGTGGTCTCCCCTATTTGCCTTCCAGGGTATTCCTCTTGCCAAGACTCAAGGTGCCAGTGCTTTGTGCTTCTATAAACGAGGCATTCACACTACTAAGGACATTTTTTCAAGAGTCACCATGAATTTCAGGTCTTGGGAGGATATGAAAGTTCAATACTGCCTTCTACGTGCCGATCGCCAGACTTATGAGCTTTTGTTGTCTTCCATCCCTATGCACTTACTTCATAAAGTGGGGATTCAGTCCGTTCGACCTTGGTGGTATGATTGGAAGTGGTTTCCTGCCACTCCATTTACCAATTATAAGCCCAATATGGGATACAGATGGCTTTCGCCCCACCTTTCGATGGTGGACACGCTCAATCAGTGGTGGCATTTGCATTCTTTGCTTTCTCAATGGAAAAAATGGTTCGACACCATTTGGAGTGCCATTATAGAACCTAAGATTGCTCACTTTGCTTGGTGCCTTGCTTTCCAAGGTCTTTCCCTGGGGCCTTGGCTCAAGCACATTGGGGTTCCTGATCCCAGATGCCCCTTCTGTGGCCAACCTGAGTCCTTTTTGCATATTTTTTGGTTTTACAAACGTGCTCAGAATTATTGGCACTAGATCTATGATTTTTTCAAGCCTTTCAGGTCCGAACCTTTTTCATGGCACATGATCCTGCTGGGTGATTCCCCCAGATTTCCTCGAAAGTTTTCTCAGATTTGGCATACCTTCAGGATGGAAATTTTGTTTTCTCTATGGAAAGATAGGAATGCAGTTTTATTCACTCACAATTTTTTGGATGTTAACATTGCAATGTACACTAAGGCATGCATTTGTAACAATGTCATTATGCAGATACAGGTGCAAGCTAATAAAGTTGCCCTAGAGGTTGCCCACTTACAAGAATTGTTAAACCACTAGGGCAATGCGCGTTGTACCATTGCCAGAGTGCCTCTGGATGCCTCGGCTAATGCCTCCTCATCTCGCGGTCGTTGTTCCAGACGCCAGTCCTCTGGCTGCCATTCGCACACGTCGCGCTCCCAGGGTCCCTGCCACCGCTCTCCCACCAGTGGTCATGGCGGTTGGAGGCGTCGCTCCGCTTCCCCATCACGTGGTGGTTTTAGTTGGTCCTTGGCTCCCCCCCCTGGGCGGGCTTCTAGCTGGTCTCCGGCTCCTCCCCCTGGATGGGCGCACTTTGGCAAGTTTCCCCGGCTGACCTTAGCAATTTCTCCTCCGCAGCCAGACAAGAAGGATGCGGAGACTGCAACTACCCCAGATTCTGCGGATGCTACTGACGGCTGGACTGTTCCTAGTCCGCCTCACAATCCCACTGATGCGTGGGGATTCCCTGATAAAGATGATCCTCCTCCCTCTACTGATACTGCCTTGGCAGCATGAGGTTGTTCTAAATGTTTTTTTTTTTTTTATGAATAGTTTATAGTTGTTGGCTGCGGCCATGTTGTTTGCTCCGGCTTCGGCCGATTGAACTCATTCGCAGAGTGATCCTGTATCCCCTGACCCTTTTTTGTGAATTGTAATCTTAGTAAATTTTATTAATTAAAAAAAACTATTCATCAAAAAAATTATGACATTCCAAGAAAAAAATTTAGACTCATATTCAATGAATAGAAGTTACAAGACCCCACTCACAGAAGTCAAATATTAAGTCATTTGAGAATATCACTAATCTCATCATTACTCCTCGTAAACCACAGCTGTCAAATACAGAATTTAACTAGGATAATGCCCAAAGATTCTATAACAGTACTAAAATTACTATATAATACGATTCAACGCTCAGCCCTATTTGAACTTGCCATCTAATAACTTTCTCATTCATTCTCGAGTGTATCTATTAACACAAAAACATTCGCGGCATAAACTGTCTAGATTGAAAATTCAAAACACCCATATGGTAATGGTGATCAGGATTACCTAGCACTATGGGAATCTCGGCGTAGGGTTTACGAAAGGGATAAGATGTGCCCTTATTGGGATAAATGACGAGTGCTCCATGAACCGTTGCGCGAAGCCAGGAGACATGGGCATGCCACCACAAGGTCCCCTCCTTTGCAACAATGGTGAATCTGTATGTATAATTGCCTCCCTGCTGAATGAGGCATTGAGTAATATAGCCAGGCCCGTCGGCCCACGCAGAACGAATCTGTCTCACTCCATGCCTGGAAAACAAATACGTTTTTTTCTCGAGTCAGACGTTTTCCAAACATGCAAATCACATTTAGGGCTATTTTATATGTAAAACCTTGAAAGGCATTATATTGGATCTATTTACCAGTGGATAGTGGCATTATGCGGGGCAGTGTTATAAGTTTTCACGATAAGAGTGTCTCCCTTGCGTACATACAGAGTTGGGCCAGGAAACTGTCCGTTCACTGTGATTATACTGCGTGACTCACATAGCCTTGTAATAGGACTCTCTTTAATCTGGCAAAACACAAAGTAAAAGTTGAAAAAGAGAGAAATTTAAATAGCATTTTACACAAATCACTTGAATATAAATCCAACTTCAATACAAAAACCTTAAATTCTCAAGAGAAATTCAAGACAAGAATTTAGAAACTGAAAATTACTAGCATACAACGAAAGTCAATCGATGAACTTCTGCAATTGCTTTGGAATGAAATAAGATGGCTGATGACAGGTGGAGCAGCAGCAGAGACCATGGTGAGATTAACAACATGTTGCCAAAAGAAGATATCGGGTACACACAAGATCTATGATAGCGACCAAAGTGGAGAAAACTAAACTTCTTGGTTATGCCATTGAAGTCCATTACTCATATTTATAACATTAACGAGGAGTTAGCCCGACCAAATTAAAGAGGTAACGTTATGACCAGGGGAGAAACGATGCCAAAAAGTTGGTAAAAAGTATGCAGCCAACAGAATGACTGAATATTTAAATTTATTAATTCTTAAAAATTCACGTGAATTTATAATTTTAAATTAACATTAAATAATAATTTAATTGCCAATCTGTCCGCTGGGTAGATGCTTCCAAAAAGTATGTAGGTCAGTTTTTGTAAAACATATTTTGCTATCCAAGGAAGGTCGAATGTTTGAGTCGTAACCTAATCCGTAATATTTATTCAAACTAGCAAATCATGAATGTTGGCAATCATGAACATTTAATTTAAAAATATTAATGGCGAATTCCAATTGTAAAGTACATTAAAAAAAGTAAAAGGAATACGATGAGTATCTAATAGCCGCCCTGGTCCTACTTTTGTTGAGATGGTCAATTACGAAACGATTGCATTTTTTATTGATAGGTGTCATGCATTGACCGTCTCTGGATCTAACATGTTCAATGAATTGGATACAACAATGTTTTCGGTAAACGTGAGATGAAATGAATTAGTAATTCAACTCTATAGACTTATTCCTGTGGTCCTATGTCTATTGAACATGTGAAATATTGTCGTAAATATTGGTCAAATGTGTAATCTTATGTTTTAAGATCAAGGGTCCTCACTCTAATTGATTATGTCTTTTTATCAGTTCTATTATTTTTATTCGAGGTTGTGGAAAAGTAAATTTCAGATTTTTGTTGAGTTTTGTAGGATTTTGTAGGATAAATAACTTCAACTTTTAAAAAATTAAATTGAAGTAAAAACATTCTTATGTTGATTAGAAATGGAAATATTAATTTCAATTTCAATTTAGTAGGATACGGTGGGGTATTCTTATAATTTCTAACATGTTTGGTACACTTATTCCTCCAGATGTACTTGAGTTGCTTCATACTGATGTCTTAAGAATGATATATGTGATGTTTCCGAAAGAAAAATCTGATATGTATTTCAAATGTTCAAATGGTATAAGACAAGAGCTAAGAAAGAAACAAGCAAGCAATTGAAGAGTTTGAGATCTAACAAAGGAGGTGAATTCATGTTTGATGAGTTTACTATCTTTTGCAATGAGAGTAGAATTATTGTTCCATAAACTTTTTCCCAACTATGGATATTATTTACAGACTTTAGACTTGCATGGATTATCAAACTAAAAAGAAAACATAAGATTAATACAATGCAACTCATAACACCATTATTTGTTAACTATGGAAACCTTGGCCAAGGGAAAATTGTTAGATGGTAAAGTCCACGGGGGGTGGTGAATCAATTACGCAACTATTATAACAATTATCAACCTTATTAATCCTTAACAATATGAGCAATATAATCACCAACCATGACAAGATACTCATAGACAATAACATCAGTTAACTAGGGAAAACCTTGATCAAAGGTAAAACCCCAGTGCGGATGGTATCTACAAAAAGATGTAGTAATATAAATGTTTCTTGTTAGAGGATGGACCCTATTAGGAGTCAATAAATATATTTAGTACATATCAATCCCTATTAGGAGACTTTGAATCCCTGTTAGGAGTTGTAGAAGGTAGATGGACTCACTATCCAAATAACTTTAGGGGCAAGACCACTGAACTCACTATCCAACTGATCTCTACATTATTCCTTGCAAAATAATAGAAATGAATTGTACTTATACCTTCTCTTCCTCTGTCATGTCAACCAAACTTCTTCTTCTTCTGATCTCAATACAAGATCACCAACTTTGCATCCAATAATCCCCTGGATCACTTACGTGCATTTACCAAATACTCTTCTCTTTTTCGCTCTATCACGATCACAATACACACTTGCAATCAAGGAAAATACCTTCCTTTATTCCTTATCCTCAAAACAATTCCTTGAGTCAACCTTGAGGCTTTCCCAGTTAATTATAATAGGACCTCATTAAGATAATTAATTAATTTACAATTACACAACATTGTCAGCTCACAATCTTTACAAATTCTCACATGAGCGACTCCAAAACTTGTGCACTCGTTGATGTCATCATCAAACTATATTTTGTCATTGTCTAACTTTACATATCATGATTATATATTTATAAAGAGATACAAATCAATCATTAGAAACTATTTCTTAGATACTCTATCTACTTACTGCTCTCTGTAAATCAAACATATCTTATTCATGTCTTCTTTTGACTTCACACTTGACCTCGTCACTAGGATAGAGTGTAGAACATGTCCTTAATCATGCTTGACCTGATCATCAATTCTCTATCCGTATGTCCTCGTTCTTTATCTGCTACTCTGCCAGCCTTCATAGAACTATATTATGCTGACATCAATGATAAATACAGTCATGAATGCAACATGTCAATCATACTAACAATCTCTCCAATGCTTAGGATACTCCCCCAAAGGAATATCATCAACATTCATGCTAACAAAAACCCTAGTGGGGATGGTAGCTACAAAATGATTCACTAATCAAAAGTACCTTTTGAAATATATTGACCCTATTTAGGAGTTTATTACATTTGTATAGTGTATATATCCTTGTTCGAAAACTAGGCCTTGTTAGAAGTCACAATCTTGTTAGGAGTTGGTATTCCAATACAATAGAGTTCAAGAAGATCCCACTACAAAAACATGCATATACAACTTTACAATTCTATTAATACAGATAGATATAAAAACCTTTTACAGTGTTGATATCTTCAATATTTTATTTGTCTTTTTGGTTCCTTATTCAAAATGGATCATGCAAAGGATTTTCTTTGTATTAGCATAAAATTTGTGTAAGGAAACTTCGCAATAAAGAATATAACCGTTTCCACATAACCCATAATAGATCTAAAATAAACACAGAATTAAAATCCACATGCAAGAGAATAGAAAACATACCCACAAAATTGTGACACAAGATATACCCTGGGAAACCCTCATTGAGGGAAAAAACTCAGCCTCCAAAAGCATCCATCATCATGTATTATTCAGCAAAAATACCATTGCCATACAACCATGGAAGCCTTCATGGCCATAGCCACAACTAAGCAAACTATGTGAACAAGCATGAATCCACACATCCCATGCCATGCTTTCAACCTTCACAAATGCTCCCTTGGCTAACCTGTCAAGCCTTGTCCCACTCGACTCTTGCCTTTTGTTTTCTCCTTGTCACTCTTTCTCTATACAACAACTACCCTTGTGGCTGCTTATATAGTAGCAAGTCCCACAAAACCACTAAATGGTATTACATAAACCATGTGCTAAAACCATGTGCTACCTAACCCACTGACCCCACATTTAATATTGGGCATTTAATTCTTTTCCTCTAATATTAAATAATTACATAAAATATTTTCACAATGTTACAATACAACTCATCAAGTATATCCCATGGGAATCTTTACATGTTGCACGTCCATCTAGGTACAACATTACATAATCAAATAATAAAATAACAATATTATGCAATGTGTGCAACACCCATTATCTCAACAATCTCCCACTTGTTGTATACATTGCATAGGGTCAATCCGTAGCCACATAAATGAACAAGGGAACAATCCCTCCCAGCACATCCACCATCATGGATCAAAATACACCAAGTGCTCCATCCTGGTACCTGCAACAAAATCAAAGTATCTAGCATCTCGAACATGAATGATCTCACCTCCTATTATGCCACTGCCACTGGACATACATAGAAGCCATCCAAAGAGAAAGCCACCCAACCTGTCGCATTAGAAGATCATAAAATCCTGTAACAACTAAAATTTCAAGCACAAATAACCTGATCCAATGGTAATCACATGTATCCGTAGTTGTCAAAATATCCATAGCTGAAATAGCACCCACAGCAAAGTGCCAACCCATCCAACTATCCATACCTCAAAGGTATAACAAGTGAATCTCATATCACCGACATATCCAATCTACAACCTGCAATCACAAGCCTCAAGAGCAATACCTGTCACATATATACCAAGAAGCTCCCACTACAAAAGATAATGTCAAATCTATAACCAATCCACTCACAACATCTCAAAGAAGTGAATCCATGTAGTATCAAGGACATCCACAATACATAAACTGATATCCTGCAAGAAAAATTCTCATAACAAGTCTCCAATACTCTCCCAAGTTCACCACAACCAATAGAGGAAAGAGATAAAAGAATAACCATGTCATCTCTCACATGACATACATGAGCACAAACCAGTGATCACAATCTCTAACCACTCTCAAATCCAATGTAGGCAAAACTAAACATCCAAGAAGATAACCAAGACCAGAGAAACCATGCAAATCATAACCTGTATCATGTCCTTCTACACACACCTCTAGATGTAAATTGTGCAAGTATGATCTCCTCCTTTAAAAAAACCCCAACAAGAAGCCTCAACAACACCCAAACCATACCATATAACTAATCATGGATGTAAGCCTCTCACAAGAAGATCAAACTCAATAAAACCATTCCTAAACCAAGGAATAACCATTCCTAATCCAAGGAATATGCCCAATATAAAACCATCTCCCAAACTCAACCAGCATAACAACATATGCACATGGAGATAACTAATGCTAAAACCATCTCTCAAATGAACCCTCTAGAACTAACTCATGTACCATATCTCAAGATCCATATCCATGAAAGACAAGCATAAATATAATGCAACTGAGAGAAACAATGGTCTATACCTCTCAAGTAGCAAACTGCCGAGTAGACCAAGAGTGGGGAATGAGAATGTTCATCAAGATACCCAAGTCTCCAACCAAGACTCATCTAAGAACAATCTCCTCTCAAGTCTATATCAGGTGACTGCCCCTCGGACTTCCTGCTGAAACCATCAACCGTCCCAACAAATACTTCTCTAATCCAAAAGAAATCAGTGTCACCACCATCTCTAAGTATCCATGAGCACCTGTAACCAATCAATCCATGCCAACTTCAAATGCAACATAGCAATATCATGAAGTATCCAGCTTATGATCAGTGTACTCAATACCAAGAAACTAAACCAAGATCAATGTCAAAGTTCCAACCATGGCCTCAGGAACGTAAACATGACAATATGATCTTACCATCTCAACCAAAGAGATAACATGCTCCACATGAACATACTATAACATGTCACAACTCTAAATGCGTATCAAGAGTATACCATGACATAATAATGAAACCATCCTCATACCAAGGATAACATACCAAATAAAAGCATAAACCACACCTTTGCCAAGAACCCTGTGAGTCCTCAAGATGCAACCATCTCCATACACCATGAAGAAAACCATCTCCACATACCAGGAAGAACCATCTCCACATACCATGAAGATAACCAAGAACTCCATGAATCCTCAAGATCTAACCATCTTCACACACCATGAAGATAACAAGTGCACCATGCAAATGTCAAAGACGCTTCTGCAGCAACAGGATCTAAGACAAACCTCCAACATCTGCAAAAAACTCAATAATATATCAATGCCAACAACTCCCACTCAACTGTAGTACCAAGTCACTTATGGCATCATAAAATCCATCCTCTACTTGAAGATCCAAACCTAACCAGGAACTAATCCTACACTGTCACCCCATCACTGTCACAAGCTCCCACTAAACTGTGTATCCAAGCTATCCATGACATATGATGAAAAAACCATCTTCTATATAACCAATCATGTCATGCCAAACTCCGTAGCACCATGATCACATCCATGAACCAAGCATCTGTCTCTCAAAGTGTCCAACATGTCAGCATAAAATAGTCAACCACAATCCTCCACCATGACTGTACTTGGTTACAACATCTCATCCCTTCTACATGAAGATAATAGTAAATCATGTGACTTAGGGCATAGAAAACCCAAATCCAAGCCACCAATCTGAATATGCATCAATAATGAAAGATCAATGGTCAAAGACAACCCATAACCAAGCTATAAATGCAACCTGTAAGTATAGACCGCTTACAACACTGCACAACTTGTAGACCCAACAAGTCATCATGCATATCCAAACCAAAACACTGATAACTATATCATCATGAGACCAATCTAAAATATGAATTGAGTATACAATCACATCAAAACTTAAATCTCCAATGTCATAATCTCACAATGTTACTATAGTCAAAATATATCTATAAACTGTTCAGATCAATATATCAATAAATAAATCATGTCAAACCTACACCAAATCTGAACCAATGTGTAGAGATCTCCAAGAGCTTTCCATTGACTACTCGAAGTCCAAAATCCAACTCCATATGCCCAAGTTATGCCCCAATTCGTGCTCAAAATAAACAACATCTGACTTTAGGACTCTTAAAACCTGACAAAATTTCAAAATTATAGAACCAAACTTATACCATCTTGTAGTGCTCTGAGTTAGCTTTCCAACACCTGTAAGAACTCTGAAATCCGATATTCTGAGAGAAAGTTATGGCCGTTTTACTAAAACAATCTTTTTTACCATTTTCAGTACGATTTTTTTTTTTTCAGTGACGAAAATTCTGACGGGATTAAATTTGACAGCCATCATGGGCTGAAACCAAAAAACTCTTTCATTTCCTCTAAACATGGCCAAACTAGGGCATATTATATATCAAAATTTATGAAAATGTTGACCCGGATCCAGTGGTGAGGTCTGTTTTTACCCAGGAGGTCATTTTTGCAAGCTACCCCCCAAAACCTTCATTTAAATGAAACATCCGAAAAATCTTTTTTGTCCAACAATTTTACATGCCCAAATCTTTTAACATCCCATCATAACAGCAAATCCAAAACCCTCAGATTTGCAATAAATCATTCATATATCTTGCCTTTTTTTTTTATCCTCTCATGCATTCCCATGGATTCAATCTAAGGTTACAAATAATAAAACCATAGCTCTGATACCACTTGTAAAAAAACTTGGCAATAAAGAATATAACCGTTTCCACATAACCCATAATAGATCTAAAATAAACACGGAATTAAAATCCACATGCAAGAGAATAGAAAACATACCCACAAAATTGTGACACAAGATATACCCTGGGAAACCCTCATTGAGGGAAAAAACCCAGCCTCCAAAAGCATCCATCATCATGTATTATTCAGCAAAAATACCATTGCCATATAACCATGGAAGCCTTCATGGCCATAGCCACAACCGAGCAAACTATGTGAACAAGCATGAATCCACACATCCCATGCCATGCTTTCAACTTTCACAAATGCTCCCTTGGCTAACCTGTCAAGCCTTGTCTTGCTCGACTCTTGCCTTTTGTTTTCTCCTTGTCACTCTTTCTCTATACAACAACTACCCTTGTGGCTGCTTATATAGTAGCAAGTCCCACAAAACCACTAAATGGTATTACATAAACCATGTGCTAAAACCATGTGCTACCTAACCCACTGACCCCACATTTAATATTGGGCATTTAATTCCTTTCCCCCAATATTAAATAATTACATAAAATATTTTCACAATGTTACAATACAACTCATCAAGTATATCCCATGGGAATCTTTACATGTTGCACGTCCATCTAGGTACAACATTACATAATCAAATAATAAAATAACAATATTATGCAATGTGTGCAACACCCATTATCTCAACAATTTGCATTTATGTTGATCTCAAAAAGTGTAGATTCAAATATTATATTATAAAAATACAGTTCCACACTTTGCTAAACAAAAATGATCTTTATTTTACACCAAATTCCTTCATCATGTCAACCTTGCTACTTTTTGCCACATGTGGGTTAACATCTAGGATGTCATCCTGACACTGCCAAGTAATTGTTTTTGTATATTGTAATGCCCAGCCATTTTTTCTATTATTGTGTATTATTTTTCCATCTCTATTTGAATCTCCTATGAACGTATTTTTCCTTAAGTGATATTTGAATGCAAATACTTCAATATGTAAAAGTAATTATTTTCTTGATGATACCATATGATATTTGTTTAAATGAATATTATTTTATCCTCATGATGATGAATTGCTATAGTGAAATATAATTTTATTTGTATTCATGATTTATTTATGGTACTTACCCCATACTTGCATGTATATGGTGAGCATTTTCTTTTTATATTTATGTTTGATGTGGTTAGGGGAGGGAGTCATAGTCATCTACTAGTCGAGATCTACACAATGTACCACTTCCCACCACATATGCCTGCCACAATAACTCAATGGTAAGAATGGATAAATAATGTTTAGGTCCAATCTTATCCATAGCCTTGTCATTATAAGAATGAAATGTGTTTGAATGCCTACCCTTTTTAAATATGCAAGTTTATCCTTGCATGTGTTGTTTGATTTTGGTTTTGGTCACTCATGCTTATATTGCCTTTATGTGATTTTGGCTATATGATTTACTTGATAAATAATTTAATTATGACTTTTTGGATTAATCTTATTATATTAAAATTATTAAATATTATTTGATTAAAAATAAAATATTAAAATGTGATGATATTTAATTAATTTTAAATTAATTAAATCTATACTCTAATTTAAAAGATTCAATTTAAAACTCTAATTTGAAATTTTTGTTTTGGTTGGATTTTATTACCAATGATGATTTTGTAGACTATGACTTGTGAAGAAACAATGTTCTAAGGATATGTTGAACTAGAACTTTGAATCTCAAAATTCAAGGTTTAAGTTCAAAATCAAGTTCATTGATTCAGAGTTCAAGTTCGAGTTCGGAGAATCAAAGTTCAAGCTTCAGTTCAGAGGTCCAACTTGTCAAGTTTTGAAATGTAGATTCAAAGAATCAGTGGCAGAAAAGTGAAAAATTAAGTACAAATTTAGTTTCAAGGTTCAGTTCAAGAAATCTAGAAATCAGGACCCATATGAAGGACACTTCACCAAAGTTTTGAATGAAGCTATGAATTTAGTATTTCCCTTCAAAAGAAATGGCAAAGAATCACACAATTCATTGAAATATTTCTATTTTGGAAAATGTTATCCCACCTAATGGAACCAACCAAGGCACTGGTATGTTTCCTCACAATGCATGAGGTGAAGACACTTTTTAGATTAGATCATTATACCTAAACCCCCCCCTGCATGTGGCCAAACTCAAATACAATGTGTCAATAATTCATGTTGATCCTTAAGAAGAAGGTGAAAAATTCTCTTAGCAGTATAAGATTTACATCATAGCTATGATCCATTGCATGCGATTTCATATTTATATGGCCTGAATTGTTGCTTTCCTAATTGCAAAAGGGTGAACTAAGTTACAACAATAACAAAACCACTAATGGAAATATGACTATGGAGCCTTCAAACAAGCTTTCTTAGTAGAAAATTGTTGGTCAAATAAATAGTGTTGGCAAATGAGTAGAAAATTGTTGGTCAAATAAATAGTGTTGACAAATGAGTGTCAACACACTTAACCATTTTCACTATGTATGTCGAGTACACAATAGATTTCGAGCCAAATTTTCAATAGGTGCCAAGTCATAGTTAGTGTCGAGAAAATCACAATATAGTATATGTCGAGTGATCCATAATTGTTCATGTGCCCAGTAACAGAATCATTCAGATGCCGAGCAATTTAGAACAGCATATGCCGAGCAATACAGGATATAACAAGTGCCGAGAAAACCAAAAAATGTAGTTGATGCCAAGAAATCTAGAAATAGTATGTGTCGAGCATCAGTAATACTTCATGTTTTGAGCAATGTAGGATCAGCATAAGAGTTTATATTTGCACAAACTAATATGTAAACCATTTTTGGAGCCCATTTAGAGAAATTTTGAAAGAGAAAAAGGATAAGGATGAATCATTCACATTCCCTATGCAATCAGCATGCAAAGAATAAGAAAAATGCAAAGTATGAATGGGAATTTGACATTCAATACGGATCGTAGATCCATAGCTAACCCTAAGTCTTTGCACTCTTTATAAGGAGAAAAAATGCAAAATTATGTAAAGAGGAAGCAAATAGAAAAAGGGGAGATTATAGAAAAAATTTAGTGTGAAGAGAAAAAGACTTAGTGGTAAGGAAAAAATTTATACATCCAGTTGATCAGAATAGAACAGGGGACATATTAAAAGATCAGATAAAGCAAGGATCAGAAGAGGACGAGTAGATCAAGTGCCTAAATCTAGCAATTTGAGATTGTAGTAAATCAGGTTAAAAGTTCTAATACTCTCTCACAATTGTATTATAGGTTAAAATCCTTTGGTGATAGGTTAGCTTAATAGCTAAGAGGGGAGCCTTTGGAAAAGGTCAAGAAAATCCTATGTATTAGTGGGTTTAACAACCTTGTGTAAATCCTTTAACAAGGTGACACTTCATGTAAAGTGTTGTAAATCCTTTCAACATGTCACATTTAACAGTGTGTTGTATCCTTTAATAGGGCAAACCATCAGAAGTCATTGAACTCATTGTTGCAGTGATTTTTGTGGATGTCATCCCCACCCTAGTTTTACCTTTCTATTCCTAGAGGGTTTCTGGGTTACCAAATCCTTGTGTTATGTGTTAATGCATGTTTTCATTTCATGTTTATTTATATGTTTACATGCATGCAATTTTTTTTTCATTTATATGTTATTAATGGTTTGAAAGGATAAAAATAGTTTACTTTTGATTCACCCACCCCCACACCCCCCCCCCCCCCCCTTAGAAGTACTCTTCCCATTGAACATTCCAACAATTGGTATAAAAGCCCTAGTTCTCTCAAGAAGAAGCCTAATAGCTTGGAGAAAAAGGTCAGAAGATGGAAGTTTTCAAACTTGGGAAGATCATTGATAATTAGGTGATTGATGTGCAACTAGCTCTACACAAAGTAGAGGAAGCTAGGGAGGAACTAAGAAAATCTTTGAAAAGAAGAAAGGAAAAATGACATACACTACAAGGAGATTGACACCTCACAAGTGTTTTCCAATGGAGACTCTAAGGAATTTGATGCAGCAATAGTAGAATTAATGGAGAAAAATAGAGCACAAGCTGAAGAAATTAGATTACTCAAGCTTGAACAAGAAACACAAGCCATAATGCTTTGTGAAGTGACTAAACAAAAGAAAAGAGCTATTGAAGACAAGGCCATAGTGGAAGATGACAAGAGGAATCTCATCAATAGGCTAGAAGAGAAGACAATTAAATTTGAAAAGATTTCAAAAATGTAGTTAGACACCTTAAGCCAGATGATGAGTGCTCATCATGAGCTAAACATGAAGGATATTGAGATCTCCACCTTAAAGACACAGAATGAACAATTGCAGAATGAATTGAAGAGAGAAAAGGAAATAGAAAAAATTTACGACAAACCCAATGAGGCCACTGAGTAGTTTGAGGAATTGTTGAAATCACCAAGGGCTAGTAATGACACTATAGGACTTGGCTACATCAACACTGAACAAGGAGAATCATCCAAGGCTGCAAAAGAAAGAAGCAACAAACGTAAGAGCACTAAATCTACTTGTCATTTCTATGGTAAAAAAGGACATATCTCTAATGTGTGCAGAAGCATGAATAGTCATCAGCATGATAAGCCTACAAATGCAAATTTCTGTCACAAGTGTAAAAAGCAAGGACATTTAATACAAGATTATAGAACCAAGGCCATGAGGACACCAAGATTTGAGGGTCATTGCTACAACTGCAAAAATTATGGGCATAGAGCATTTGAATGCAAATCAAAGCCTATGTGGACACCTAATCAGCCTTCAAGAGGAATCAATCATGCACATCACTACAATTGGGATTACAACACCAAGTATAGTTGTTGCTATTGTCAAGAGTATGGACACATTCCTAAAAATTGCGTAAGGACACATTTTAAAGGAAACTACAATAGATGGTTAAATCAAACTACTTGTTTCAATTGCTTGAAGATTGGACATGTCAACAGGAACTGTCCAACAAAGGTTAAAGCACCCAAGACTGAAGGTAACAAGGGCAAAGAAAAAGTTAATGTGGAACACATTAGGGAAGATATGAAGAAGACATGGTAGAAGAAAAGTGAATGCAACACATCAAATGGAGAGATCACTTCACCCAAGAGGTCAAGTGATCACACCTCATCAAATTAAGCACTAGAAAGGCACATGGGGTTGATACATATAAAGATGTATCATACATCAGCCCAAAAGAACATAGGAGCACTGCAAAGAAGAAATTAGCATAAGATAAGATGCCAAGATAAAAGTTAGAAGATGATGCCAAGCTACCTTTGGTTGCCTAGTAAAACTCTAGTACATGCCGAGTTGAATAGTCTAGTAACTGTTGAGTAAGACTTGATAATGGCTGTCAAGAAATTAACAAGATTAGTAGATGGCGAGTGAAACAAGATAGTAACTACTGAGTGAATGATATATAATTGATGTCAAGTTAGAAAATCCTTTGGAAGCTGAGTGATAGCTGTAAAGCACAAATGCAATAAATGCTAGGTTTCAAGTCTAATAAAAGTTAAAATTGATCATTTTTTTATCATTCAAACAAAGAGCAAAGACGAGAAGAGTGATTGAGAGATTTCCCAGTGATCAAAAGGTGATTTATAGTGATTCAAAACAAACCCAATTCTATTTCATCAATTTACCAGGTATTTCATTCAAGTGCCAAGTTACATAGTTTGAAAAGTTTTTTTAAATAGTAAACCTTAGTTCGGTTAGAAATGACATCTGGTTCTAAGTCTGCAAAGGGAAAGGAAGGTTTGGAGATTCAATTAGTTAGCAACGAAGTTAAAAAACCTGAGTTCAAGCCAATCTTAGAGGTTTCCTATAGAAATGATCCTATTGGTGCCCTATCCCTGATTCCTGATAAAGTAGTAATGGTTCAAGATGTACGCAAATGCTACAACTGTAAAATTGGAACCATAGGAGATTTGGATATTTTCAATGCATTTGATAAACTCTATGAAAATGGGAAACTTAAAGATGAATTCTACACAATTGAGAAGAAGGGTTTAACCAAAACCCTGGTTTTTCTTATTGTCTTTAAAATGGAATGGATATGCACTGTATTGAGCATAATCCATGATGGAGCTCTTTGGTTGGAAACATGGCCATTAAAGTTCACAAAGAATACTCTACGTAGGATTACTGGTATTCCAACCCTAGATCAGCTCAAGACCCTAAGGAGTGATAAGAGGGAGGCAATTGAGAAAAACATTGGTGCCAAGTGGAACAACAGGGGTATGACAATTGACACCATCAAAGACCTCCTACTAGATTTTGTTGTAAGGATTATATCTTACAAATTTTACCAATCCAGTAGGTTAAACAGTGTACCCTGCATAGCGGTGGATGTTGCTTACAAGCTAGTGAAAAAGGATCATATTTATGATCTTGCAGAGTTGATGATGCAACAAATCAATGAAAACTTGGGAGCCATAAGGAAATCAAAAGGGGTTCAATGCAAGTTTGGCTCAGTTTTGATTTGCATGTTTTTCTACATTATGAAAGAATTATCCTCGGTAGGGAAGGTGAAATGGGATCCAAATAAGACTATTGTTGACCAAATAAATGGATTCATTGATCAAATGGGTGAAAACTTTGATGCCCAAATGACCAATTATTTTGAGGACTTCAAACAATCCATGAAATGGAGAATCAGAATTCTAGTTTCATTATGAAAAAGACATTTTTTTTCTAGTGGATATTGATTATACTTACATAAAAGTAGTCATCCCCAGAGTTAGGTGGCTTAGACCACTAGGTTATGAACTTGATTTGGATCGGGCTTCAGTAGCTATTATAGCTCTACTTGCAGAGGAAATTGATAAAACTGCAAAATATTTTGGAATCCATGACATTGTTAAATCAAGGGTGGTAACAGACCTCAAAGCAGCCTCAATAGTGAAGAAGAAGAATAAATTGGTCGAGAAGATCAAAAATAAATTTGGTGTTGAAGAGGCAAGCACAATAGAGGAAGAGGAAGTAGATGAAGAAGAGGATGACAATGAAAAAGATGAGGATGAGCCAGAGAAAGGGCCACTTTAGTTAACTCAAGGCCTAGGGGAAGATGAGATGAGAGTGACAAGGAAGAACAAGCTAAAGAAACATCCATCCAAACCAAGGTCATTAAAATAAAGGAAAAAGAACCACCTTCTCCTCAGCCCAAGCCAAAGAAAGTGGCAAAGCCTGCACCTAAGAAGCCTAATACTAGAGCTACTACACAAAAGGCAAAGGAAGAGGTAGCAAAGAGGAAGGAATCTACTAAGAAGACTGAAGAAGAACCAAAGAAAAGAAGAAAATTTGTGGGTCAACTTGATTCAGATGAAGAAAGGACAAAATCAGAAGACCGCAGTCAGTTTAAAGTGGTAAGTCATCCACCTAAGTCTTCTATTGACAAATTATGTGCTAAGATTAGGAATGGTGACATGAATGATTTGAAGAAAGTAGATTTTAATAAGCTCACAAAGGATGAGCAAAATAAAATAGAGAAATCTATCTATAGTATGATGGCAGAATATAAACATACACCTCTTGAATTGGATAGCTCATTGCCAAAGGAATTATATAAGATTGTAGAGGATAAATGGCATTTTTGTCTACAAAATGAGAAGGAAATAAGGGAGTCTACCTTAGCAAGGATGTTGCCTAATTTGACTAAAATTCAAATAAAATGCAGTCAAAAGGCACAATGGTAGATTTACTCCCAAATACAGGGCATTTAGCTTTTTACAAAATAAAATTGAAGAGGTTGTGAGCAAAACCACAAAAGTATGGAAGATTATTTACAAGAAAATTGATGATGTATTTGATGAAGAATACAAGGAAAAAGAAAATGCCAAAACAAAGAAAATAAAAGAAGCAAGAAGAAAGAAAGTAGAGGAGAAGAAACTAGAAGAGAAGAAAGTGGAGGAAGAAAAGAAGGATGAAGAAGAGAAGGAGGAGGAAATGAGTAAAGAAGAGGAGAAGGCGACAGATGAGAAACAAAAATAGAGTGTGCCAGACACACAACTACCACCTCCTAGCCCTCCTCATTCTACCATCACACCTGTAGAGATTATCAAGATAAAGGATGTTATTGATACTTCTAGTCAAAATATTAATCCATTAACTATAGAGGATCTAGCAAAGATCCTTGACCAATCAACATAAGCAGCTAGACTATGTCCAAGCCCAATACTAGTCAGTGTTGATGAGTTGCAAAAAGTAGTAGTGAAATTAAAGGAAGTCAAGGTGCAAACACAAGAACCACCTATGACCACACAATCTACTGGACTTCTACACCTTCCACCTCCATCTCCACCAAAAGAAATCACACAAGCACTTCAAGAGTCGAGTGCAGCAGTAGGGGATGATAAAGACAAATCAGTACAATCAACAAGTACACCCCCAACCATAATGACAACAAAAGGGACAAAAGATAAAGAGGAATTTGAAATACAAAGTTTAGTTGAACTACCCAAAAATAGGTACTCCTACAAAAACTCTTCAGCAACCGAGCACTAGAATGCTAGAATTGCAAATTAGAACACCAGGATCAAGCTCAACTAGGGTAGCCAAGACAATTCATCATGGAATTCCTGACCTTGATGAAGAAATAAAGATACCCTATTATGAATCCAGCACTCTCATAGAAGAAAAGATGAATGAGATACAAAGTGCATTGGATAGAAGAAGGAGACAAGAAGCCCTTAGAAAGGATTATAAATATAGGCAATCATTAAATGAAATCAAGGACATATTCATGGATGCCTTTGGCCTACAGTCTCCAGATGAAACAAGACCAATTATAGAGCAACTATCAGATATAGTTGATCAAGTAACAAATGAAGACCATGACACCAACACTAAACTAATGGAATGGTTAGAGAATAAATTCCAACGTAAGGTCAATAAGAATATATCAGATGATATAATTTTGGGAGAAGTTGACCTAGCTAAGAAATTAGATAGAGTCAAAATTGTACTTGGAAATACATTCTCCCTTTACAAAAAATTGTGTGATTTTTCCAATTTTACACAAGAGATTAGCTAGAAGATATTGAGCTTGGAAAGAAATCTAAAGATTTCTAGCATTCAACTTCCTACCAATCCCTCTCAAAGTGAGAAGCATTTTTCTCAAATGCTTCACACTCAAAGGGAACTAGTTGTATTAACAGCAGAGGAGGCTAACATAAAATCCAAGCTAATGCAAATTCAATCCTCCATCACCCCTCACTTGGAAGTACTTCACAAGGAGTAGATGTATGCAGAGACAGTTCTGAAGAAAGATCCCAATCTTTCAACACATGAAGGACTTGTAGATCTATCAATAGAGCTTGCACTCCAACACAAGTCATTGGATATTGCATAAAACAACTAGGATGTATCTCTGAAGATACTCCTGGAGGTTAATAGCTCATTCTTGGATAAACATGGTATTAATCCATAGAACCCTTTGACATCAATGTCAAAAAGGGGGAGATATATAATTATAGGGGGAGTAATAAGTAAAGGAGGAGATATGTAGATACTATGGGTAATTACCACATTTTGATAAATTTTGATCATTTTGATTACATTCTTTCACTCCATTCTTTCATTCATTTTGAGAATAAAGTGGAATGATTGTAATTAGCCAAAAAGGGGGAGACAACGAATAAAAGGAGTGAAGCAGAGATGTAAAATTTTGGTAATCACGTGGAATACAGGGACATCACATAGATCAGATACAAGATACAGGCTTGAAATGCAAAAATAGGTCAAAGGACAAGGAGGATCAAGCACGTTGGTACAGAATTTCAATTTCAAAGGCATAATCAACTTAGGGGGAGTCATAAGGTATATTGCTACTCACAATTTTTGAAATTTTGCATGTAAGTTGAGTAAGTGAAGAATGTACTCAATAAGGATAGGATCACTAATGCTTACTTAAGTGTTTTTGACACTCATGTCAAAGGGGGAGATTGTTGGTCAAATAAATAGTGTTGACAAATGAGTGTCAACACACTTAACCATTTTCACTATGTATGTTGAATACACAATAGATGTCAAGCCAAAATTTCAATAGGTGTCGGGTCACAGTTAGTGCTGAGTAGATCATAATATAATATGTGTCGAGTGATCTAGAATTGTTCATGTGCTGAGTAAGAGAATCATTCAAATGTCGAGCAATTCATAACAACATATGCTGAGCAATATAGGATATAACAGGTGTTGAGAAAACCAAAAAACGTAGTTGATGCTGAGCAATCCAAAAATAGTATGTGTCGAGCATTAGTAATACTTCATATGCTGAGCAACACTGAATCAACATAAGAGCTTGTATTTTCACAAACTAGATGTAAACTATTTTTGGAGCCGACTTAGAGAAATTTGGAAAGAGAAAAAGGATAAGGAGGAATCATTCACATTCCCTATTTAATCTGCATGCAACCAATCAGAAAAATGGTGAAGGCATGCAACCAATAAGAAAAATGTAAAGTATGAGCAAGAATTTGAGATTAAATATGGATCATAGATCCATACCTAACCCTAAGTCTTCACACTATTTATAAGTAGAATGAATGCACCATTATGTAAAGAGGAAGAAAATAGAAAAAGGGGAGATTATAGCAAAATTTTAGTGGGAAGAGAAAAAGACTTAGTGATAAGGACAACATTTATACATCTAGTTGATCAAAACAGAATAGGGGAGATATTCAAAGATTAGATCAAGCAAGGATTAGAAGAGGACTTGCTATTAACTTTATATCAAAAAGTTGAGAGAAAAGAATCTCTAGAAAATTGAATCTAGTTTCTAAACTACTAGGACTTATCTCAAAAAAAAAAATTAATTAATTGGTCAAAATTTTGAATTTTAATGCAATATTACAAAAAATTTAGAACAAAAATAAGAAGTAGACGTATGTCTAACCACCTTAATCAAAATCAAATGATAATTTTTTTTAATAATAGTCTAGATATAAGTAGTAGACTCATGCCTGGATGTGACACATATTTTTGGGTATTTTTATTCTAAATAAATAACTAATAATTAATTATTTACTTTAGTATTTTTGGAATAAAAAACTTTCATGTTTGACCATCTTAACTAATTCAAAACTTTTGTAAAATTCAATTTTTCATTTTTTTCCCTTATAGTAGAAGAAATATAGAATGTAATGCATCTTTTGGATTTAAAAAATCTTGTGCCATTTGAAAGTTATAGTTGTTTTTCAAGTAGTGTGTTAGTCAGCACTTTATACATAACTCCATTACAAACTAACTAATAATTACTTATTGAAATCATAATTTGACAAACCTTACATTTATGGAAAGATAAGAACATTCTTAAGAAACCCTTTTCATTTCATCAATTTTTGGCAAAAAAAAGTCGTCAGCTACATGTTTGAAGTAAAAATCACATAAAAACAGGCCAAAAGCACATTTTTAGGATTTTTTTAAAATTGAACATATAGGTTTGGTATCAAAAAATATAGTAGACCTTATAAAGATATTAATTTATTTCATTTAGTATTAGGGTGGATAGGAAAAAAGTTGGAATAGATTTTGAAATGGTTTGAGATATTTCAGAACTACAGATTTTTCGGATTGCCACTTTTTGGCACACCATGATCCTACACATACCCGTAAATACTTGACACAATTTGATAGGGTTGTGGGTTTCATGCGAAGGATGTTTGATAAGTATGGGGTTTAGATTCAACTTAGATGTCTGATTCACAAAGTGATAGGATAGATTTGATATCATGATGTATGAGATAGATCATTGATGTCCTAGATGTGTGTTGTGATTTATGGAATACCCAATGAATAAGGCACTAATCAACTACAAGATCAATTTATTTTGTTGTTGCATATGTGGGATTTTTTCAATTCAAAATCAAATATCAATCATCCATTTTCCCTTTATGTTTATGAGCTAAAAGGATACCCTCACTTAGCTCATGGATTTCATAGGTTTTGTAACTTTTTATTGCATATCTCTATTATTTCATGAGTATAGGAGAAATAAGAATTTAATCTAGTTTGTATAGATTCAACTTCTATATATACTTTGAACTAGTACCTTATGAATGAATCTCAAGGTCTACTCGCCTAGGTTTTATAGAGCCAAAAATAGGAGTTTAGCCTTATAGTTGGCCTAGGTTCTTGACAAATTGTGTCCATCATAGGAGATAGTTACCCTTAGATGCAATATTTTCTTGGCTACCTAGTAGTTAAAATCACTAATAAATGAAGAGCCAATAGAAGGTAAGTGTTCTAGAATCACCTAAGAGGTGGCTCAAGCTTCTTTATTAACATTATCAATTCCTTCATTCCTTCCCCTTTTGTTAGCTCCATTTTCTTCTTCTATCAAAATATAACTTCCTTCTTCATCCATGATGGTGGGGTACCCATTGGTGTCATGTACTTGGTTGAAGAATTTGGTTCTAAAGCAAGCTCCTTTCCCTTATGACTCTTTTGTGAAGTCTTCTCATGTTGAGGAAGATCTTTGGAAGTAGTTTTTGTGCTTTTTTGGGCTGAGGATCTAGCTTTTGTATCTAAGGGAGTTTTTTGAGTTTCTTTTAATATTTGACCCTCTTTAGATACTTCATCGACATGAAGTTATTGATACTCACATTCCTCTATTTCCTGACTTTTTAGTTCTACTTGTATTGCCAAAGGAAAGGAGATATGGACCCTTTATCCATGATGGTGACCAAATCCTATGGTGGTGGTAATAGAATGACAAGAGGTCCTTGAGGAAGAGGAGGAAATTGATTCCAATCCTCTCCTAATGGCTCATTTTTTGGGGTATCCCTTATCTTTTCACCCACCATCTTGGTATCCACTAGCATGAAGTTGAAATTTGAGAGGTCAAACACATCAACCCCTTCATTCTCCATCTTAGTTATCCACTTCTATTTCTCATCTTCTGAAGTTTCTATTTGGATAGGCTCCCTTGGAGAAAATGGAGGTTTTTTAGTAGAGCTTATCCTTCTCTCTTTCTCTACTACCTTGGTTGAGTGAGTTCGCTTACTTAAGGGGTCAAATTCTATGTATTCCCCTTCTTCCTCTTCCTCTTCTTCAAGGATGATCTTTGGAACCTATGGGTATGGAGTATTTTCCTCCTTTAATCGCCTCCTTTGGACACCTACCATAGTTGTTTCTTTTCTAGCTCTCTTTGGAACTAAGGGGGAGGCTTCTTCCTCTGAAGTTCTCAATGGTGGTAACCCCTGTTCCTCTAGCACTTCCTCCTCTTTTTTTTCTAGTTGTGGCTCTTGTGGTTCCTCTTGCTTAGCTTGAGGCTAGTCAAGTGCCTCTGGCACTTGTTGGGCTTGATTTGTTTGGGCCTCAGTCACTTGTTTCATTTCCCCAAGGGTTGCCCTTTTCCTATTACCTTTTCCTTTGTCTACCTCAAAATACTCAACCTCCTACTCATGTTGATGCACCCTTTTCGGCCTAATTGGTGATTTATTGAGGTAGGTTGGTATGGTGACCTTAGCACCTCTTACTTTCTAAGCTCTGGTCATATCTTGTAAAGGTATGGTTTGGTGAACTAGATCCATCCAAAATGGTTTTTCGACCCATTCCCTTGTAAGATATACCAAATGTTTGGCTCGATGATCTATGTCATCATTCTCCTCACACCCTATTTTTGCATTCATAATTAGCCTATCATAGATTTTATCTCTGTTATACAAAGAATCCATAACTTTTGGGACATCCTTTTCTATGTCCTTTAGGGAAATCTTCATTTTTAGCACATTTTTTGCTAGATATATAATCATCTGATAATAGTCCCTAATGAGAACATCATAGTCATCTATCACATTCAACCAATGATATTCAAGGGCTTCCTCATGGATGAAAATATTTCCCAACAAGATGTTGAACCATCCCTATATTGTGAAAATATGAACAAGGAGCCTAATAGACTTCTAGTGGATACTGATCCCATTTTGAATCAAAGGTAGCATTATCCTATTTTTCTTTACCTCAAAAACCCCTATGGTGATTTTCAATACCCAAGTCTTCTTGTGTTGTTTCCTCACTTTTTTGTATGCATAAGTGAGTTGGCAAGCTATCTCCAAAAGTATCAATCGATCTAAAAGGTGCCTTGGGATCTTTTTAGGGTACAAAAGAGTACTAGAGCTACTTGGAGATATGTGAATGTCTTGAATTGAAAGTAGTAGGATCCTACTTTACTTATTCTTATTGCAGTCTTTGCTGAAATTTATTTAACATAATCTCCCTCTATAAACCTGATGATAGAAAAAATGAATCCATCATTGATTACCCTGTATTCCACACTTTACAATGGGAGCTTCTTCTTTACTAGTTTTGGGTAAACCACTTAGGGCCAAGAGTTTGCATCTTGCATGAATCCCTTCCTATATAGCCCGGGGTAGTCAGTAGTTCAGGTTGCTAACATCTACACCATGTATGATGTCATATAGAAGCAAGGATCTATCTTGACCGAGACTAATTTCTCATCCACTTTTTCACTTAGGATGGTGGCCCAATCAATAGGCATCTTTGTAGTCCTTATGGTTTCAATGAAGTCAACCATCCACATTTGTAGATGATCTCCTATAGGGAGGCCCATTACTCTACTAAGGAGAATAATTGAATACCCAATGCCATCCTTCATGTACCCTTGGTCATGTCCACTTTTCCTATTCTTTGGTTTAGAGGCGTCATGTCAATGAATACTAAGGTTTACACCAATTCCTTTGCCTCTTTCCCATTTCCCTATACCACATGTATACTCCATCATAGGATATTTTGAGGTATCAGTCAGCCCTCAAGAGGTGGAATAATTTCTATATGTTGATTGGTCAAAGGTCTAGGACTTTCTCTCCTGTAATACTCTTCACAACCTTGTCCTTTGTCACATAATGTTTTTCCAGTGTCATGATAAATTTAGCAGATTGAACTAATGTAGGGTGTGATACAACATTCACCAACCCACTCTAGATCAAAGATGGTATCATTGCTAACCTCTCCTTTGGTTTGTTGCAAGTTGTCAAAACTATGTTCCAATTGATGTGACCAAGTTTGGTATCCTAGATCTCTACATATCCATCTTGGAATCTGAACTTCTTGGGAGCTCCTTGATATTTGAATGCAATGATTTTAGGTATCACTTTTTCTACCATGGAGAATGATGATGATGTCATTATAGCTACACAAAACATGTAAACATTAGTCTACTAATTGCAAAAGACAAAAATGAGACTCAACTAGGATTTAGACTTTAAAAATGAGTGAAAATTGAGCCAAAACTAGTCAAACTAGAAAAAACTATGCAAAATCTTGAACCCTTATGCCAATTTTATGCACTAAGGCTCCTAGCACACCTGTGAAAATGCACATGGTGCATTAGTGTGAACCTTCTACCTTTCTAATGGCAAAGTGCATAGTTGTGC
Organism: Cupressus sempervirens; assembly: GCA_028749045.1. NCBI lineage: Eukaryota > Viridiplantae > Streptophyta > Pinopsida > Cupressales > Cupressaceae > Cupressus > Cupressus sempervirens. Next base: position 970,941,407 of record CM053792.1, on the reverse strand, counting down.
ATGTTGCACACCTACACACCTAAGCTAGTTGTGCAGGGTGTGCATGTGTGCAACTATGCACATGTGCATTAGCACTTGCTAAAAGGTGGGGAGTGTGCACCTCCAAGAGGTTGGTGTATTCAACTTAAGTTAGGAGTGAGGCTAGAGGAGTAGACTAGTGCAGTTACAAAGGTCAATGATGTGTAGAGGTGTGGTGTAAGACTAGAGGCAAAGAGAAGTGAGGGGGAGTGGACTGGCCAGGGTTTGTTTATAGACCTTGACGCAAGAGTGCACCCCTTGAATGTGCATACGTGCATACCTCCAAAGGGTATGCAAATGTGCACCTCTAGAGGGTGCACAAATGCACTTCCCACTTAGAAATGAACATCCCCCCCCCTCTCAAAACTGATTTTTTAAGCCTCTTATTCATATCTAATAGTGCTTGATTGAGGATTGAGGTTTACAAAAAAAATTTAACTAAGGGGTTCCTATTTTGTGACTCAAATTGAGGCGTGTGTTGTGGGACCACAAAAAATAGCCTCAACAAAAGATAATAAATGACAGAGGCATTTCTTCATCAACAAGCATTCTTTTTACATGTGTCAAGTGACAACTGGATTCCAAATATTTTAAGTATTTTTCAAGTCCTTTGAAGTAAAAACATCAAAATCTTGAATCTTTGGGCATAGTGTGTGTTTAGTATATCAATTTCCTTTAACATCTAGAGGTGTAGTCTATCATGAGTATCTAGAAACTTGAATAAAATTGTTAACTCCACTTGTATATTCATCAAGAATCCTCGTAAAACCTATTTGTTAATCACTATCTGACTAGATGAGATAATTTATTCTTAGGGTTCTTGACGAGTTATCAATTCTTTCTCTTTTGAGTATTTATTAATCTTCTTTGACTTTCTTCATGAGGATTGTAATGCCTCGCCTAGAGATCCTTGGAAACAAGGATGAAATACAAGCCAGATTATTATTTTTTTACAAGTATGAATGCACATGACAATATCATACAGGGATCACAATGATCACAACGGAAGACTCCACCACAATCTCGACAACCAATGAATCTCCAAACGCCACCACCAAACTGACACACACAAACAAAGCCAACAACGAAAATGCACATGATGAGGGCACAAGAAACAACCACTCATCAACAAAACACCAAGCTGGGGTAAAATGTAGAAACCTGAAATTTGGCTAAGCCTGAAATCTTGAAGCCCTAAAAATGGGCTAAGTCTGGATTTCTGAAGCCCTGAAATTTCCTAGAATCCATAACTTATCTCTGAGAGGTCTGAAACCTATCTCAAAAGATTTTTCGCATATATTAAAATATATCTTAAGTATAAGAAATTAAATATACATCAACTTATACTTAAAATGATATATTTTAAACCCTAAGAGACAAAAACAAAAATACGAAAATTGGATTTCAAGAGAAACCGACAGAATTCAAAAAGCAATAACATAGGGTCGAAGAACACCTAAAAGGGTAGTCAAATCAACCCTCAAAAAGTTTGGAACATGATGAAAAGTGCCCACTGTCTGCCTGCGCAGGTTTTTACAAAAAATCATGCAACACTTCTTACTAAGGGAGGGCGACACTTCTCCTTAAGGCGTGCGACACTCTTCCAGTGTCATACAACATTTCTCAAGAAGGCGTGTGACACTTCACAGTCTCGTGCAACATTTCTCAAGAAGGCGTGCGACACTTTTCCAGTGTCGTATGACATTTCTCAAGAAGGTGTGTGACACTTTACAGTGTCGTATGACATAGTTTGTATGGGCATGCGATACATTTTTATGTCGCACAATGCTGACAAAATGTCACCCATAGAAACATGAAAACACTCCCAAAAGCAAAAATGACCAAAAAAAGAGCAAAGAACCTCCACACCAGGGAGTACCGGATCCACAAAGGCTCGAGGAATGAACACTTGAGTGTAAGAACAACACAGAATGAAGAACATCAAACCATCTAAACTACAATAGCAAAGAACACACTGAATATAAACATCATAGAGAACAAAAGCAACATCGCAATGTACAGAAATACATTTTAGGAACAAAAAAACCAAACTAAGTGTGCAGTTCCTCCCAACCATCAATAGCATCATAAGACCATCATGGGCCCTAGCCATCCCCCGCGTGTAACATCCCAAGCCACCGACCAGATCGTCAGTACTGTCGTAATAGGGACGTCACTACTAAAAACATGCAACACTATAAGCTTAAGGAAATCTAACATGCTAGTAGAAAAGCATAAGATAATTCTACAGTAGATAACATCACCTATCACATGCTAAACAACAATAAGCAACAGATATGCTAATACAAAAATTGACAGCATCTAATCATATGCTAAACATCATAATAAGGGAATGCATCAAATAAAATAACATCATCTAAACATGATATACAAGCATCCCAATGAAAGCATATATCACAAGAAAGCATACTCCAAAACTCGAAGTACCAAGTGAAAACATCCAGTAGAGTCGCACTAGGACAAAGATCATCTCTGTACACCGATCCCTAGCAGTGGTGAAGGTAGCTATGCCTCCCAACCACGTGGCACCCATAGGTCCACACCCATCGTGCTGATGGAGATAATGATCCAACCACAAGCACACATAAAGCACAACATCCAAGGCTAACACTCACGCCAGATAGTATGATGGCTGCAACCAAGAACCTAAGACAATGCAAGGAGTAAAGGTCTTGGTCAAACACACAAAAGGCTACTAAGTAGGGGCTGACATCATGGAGAGTCGCTTGGCATCGACAAGCCCAAGCTCAGATCATGTGTGGAAACACTCGCAAGGTACTTCCCTCTTGAGGTACTCCCTTGGAACCATCACACGAAGTTTTATTATCTTAAGTTTTTATTACCAGTCACACATTTTCTTTAGTTATCACTTATTTAAAACTTCCTATCCTCTGCCAACCCTATGGGACTAAGGTCACCAGGCTGCAAGATAGAAGCCCCCTCCATATGCTACCCTACCCTACCCATGCTCATCCTACAACAAGTGCCCATGGGCATGCATACTCCCATCTCAAACCCAATTATCATAACTTCTAGAAGTACCACGAAAGATTGAGCCTCGCAAGTCACTCAACAAATGTACGCAAACGTACTCGTGTGTGGCACACCACCATCACGAAGATCACAACACAAGGACAAGAATGAGAACACAATGCAAAACAATACACCCAACTGAAAGCAACTCAAGAGGACAGATTCTACATGAATCCCAAAGCCAATAAAACCATACATCATAAAATCACTCAACCGGCCTCAATCTGAGAGTATGGATTCTACACGAATCCCAATGATTTAACAAGACCAAACATCATGAACTTACTCAACTGGCCTCAATCTGAGAGTATGGATTCTACATGAATCCTAGCATTCATGAAATAAAAGCAAAGCTCCAAAAGAAACCATAACACCAGGTATAAAATCATTCAACCGAACACAATGTCGAGAGTACGGATGCAACATGCATCCTAATGCAACATAAAAGTGCAGAAGTGGTTTGACTGATATCCAAATGGATCATCCAAGTCCACGACCCACATTGTGCCAAGAAAACACAAGAAAATAAGGTGACACGCAAAACGAGGTAAAAACTCCAAATTTTGGAAAAATTTCAAAATTAAAACCCATTTGGCCTTTGGGTTCAAAAACCCCAAAAATCCAAAAATAAATGAAATCAAACACCATATGCATAAATGGCCAGCATAACAATGCAAAATCCCAAACCCTCATCCCAAAAAATAGGGAAATGTTCATACTTGCCCAACCAGGTAGAACTAGCATACAGAAATGGAGGGGAACACTAAATCTCAACCTCTAAACAAATGGCTACCAAAAAAAAAAGCAAAAATGGAGCAAAAACAATAAAATGGAAAAGCCCTACCTCACAGCCAAAAGGGCAAAATGGAAAACTGATCCAAAAAATAAAATGCTCGCAGAAGTGGCTGAAAATCGTGGCAATCCAAGGTTTCCTCAAGCTGGATCCAATGAGCTCAACCTCACGACAATCCCACGCCCGTAGCTCTCACAACGAACAAAATAGTAAATCCTCATGAAGAGGATTTTGGGTTTTACTCTCAAACTTTCCAATTTGAAAGTGAAGTGAGGAATTAAATTCCTTTTTGGATATTTATTCACTTTTCGAGTGAATAATCGATTAGGGCAAATAACCAGCCAACCTAGTTAAACCCCAAATCGACCCAAATGAAAATAGGCTATTCCTATAAATAGGAATTCATCTATGGAAAAGCTGCTAGAAATTAAAATAAATCAATTTAAAAGCCCGAAAGCCCAAAAACACAAAACTCACCTTAACAACTTTTGCGACAATGCGAACCTCTAAATGCACAGACATGCTTACTGGTCTAATCACATAATGTAAATGAGTTCAGATTTAATAATCATCGAAAGGTTTAATTAAACATTTAATTAAAGATACGTCGACCATATAAGGACGACATTGGTAAAGTATGAATGGTTGAATCACTAACTCCATGTGCCACTGCCAGGGATATAAATCATGCACACTAAACAACACGATCAAGTGCAATTGCATATAATAACATAGCCGAAGCAATAATGTGTTAAATCACCTAATTTAACCATTTATTTAATTATATTAAAATAATCTATTTACATCACTCACGTTTGCATAAAGCATAACAACGCAAGAATGAGGTAAATAACCATAGCATTAAATCCATCACATAACATAATGATAGGGACAGAACCCAATAACAGAATGGACATAACAAAAAAGGGGAAAATTATATTAACTGAGAAAATAAGCTAGTACAAATAGTACAGAGAAAATAAACTTCAAAACATGCCCTAAGGGCTTATAATAGCACAAATCTGGAGATAATTTCTCCTTTGAGTACCTCCTCTCAGACTCCACCCCGAACTGCCTTTTACAATGCCATAAATCTCATTAAATAGACACCGGAGGGTTAAGGACTAGGAGTACATTCTAGAAAGTGATAGTAGGCATCCACTGACCAAATAGAAGGTTCCAGAAGCTATGTTAGAAGTTGACGTAAGTCTAGAAGAATCCAAAAATGGTAACCGAACTTCTAGGAGGGATAACTTTTGAACCGTAACTCCGATTGACGAACTGTTTACATTTTCAAAAAGCTCTCGAAGCACTCTATAGCCCTATGGACCATCTTTGCTCATCCCCCATTTTTTGGCCCTTTTTGAGGTCATTTAATGCCCCTAACCTAACTTCAAAGCATTCTTAGGAGGTCTCCAAAACCCAAAAAAACTGCAACAACTTTCAAACCGTGGGGCCTTTTGGCCTGATTCTTTTTCTGGAATGCTCTAAATTACAATTACATTCATCTGGCCAATTTGTACCTCTTAGTTCACCAAAATTATGGCTCAATTACATACTCCTATTTTTTCAAAATTTACACGAACACTGATAGTGGAACTGTGAGAGTTGGAACCTTTATTTGGCCCAAATGAGTATGCAAAAATGAAAACACATGAAACAGAAACTAAGTCTAAGTACATTTTTTTGGGTGACACAAGATTGCCCTTATGCCTCTGGATGCTCCTGCATCAGACACCCAAGGTAGATTGAAAAGTGACCCTGTCACTTTATGAATGGTAGAGGAAATCCCAAATGGGAAACCTCAGCTGCTGAAATCCAAGTTGAGTCCTCGATCGATTGTCCTTTCCATTTGACCAAATACTCTTTATACTACCTGTTTCTGGTACTCCTACCCACACAATGATCTAGAATGTCTTCTATCTCCTCCTTCTTAGAAGCAAGAATCAGACATGGCTCTAACACTAGCTCCTCATCTGCACCATCATCATGATACTCTGTTAAGTCTACAATGTTGAAAATGGGAGAAATGTGAATACCATCTGGCAGCTCTACCTCATATGCATTTCCTAAGTCATGTTTATTCAAAATTTTGTAGGGGCCAAATTTCTTCATTTTCAGCTTGTTGTAAGTACTGGCTAGAAATCTTTCTTTTCATAAGTGCACCATGACTAGATCCCCTACTTGGAATTCCTTATGTCTTCTCCTTTGATCAGCCCTAGCTTTATACTCTTGATTCATCTTGGTAATGTGTGCTTGAACCTCCTCATGTAGATGCTTGATATGTTCAGCAAATTCCTCAACTTTAGCACTTGTCCTCTCCCTTGTTCTATCTTCCTCAGCTCTAGTGCGGTCCTTGGGCTACTCCCATATACAATTTGGAATGGTGATTTTCTAGTACTCCTATTTATAGAGTTATTGTAAGCAAACTCTACCTGTGGTAGAATCAAATCCCATCCCTTGGGCTTATCCCCAACTAAACATCTCAGCAAATTGCCCAAACTTACTTCTGTTTGGCCGTCAGTTTGTGGGTGATGCGTGGAACTAAATTTTAAGTCTATTCTCAACTTTTTCCACAATCTCCTCCAGAAATACCCCACAAATTTAGTATCTCTATCAGAAACTATACTCCTTTGGAGACCATGTAGTCTCACCACCTCTATGAAGAACAAGTCTGCAATATGGATAGAATCATGAGTTTTGCGGCATGGAATGAAATGTGCCATTTTGGAGAACCTATCAACCACCACAAATACTAAGTCATTACCCCTTTGTGTCCTTGGCAGTCCAAGAACAAAATCCATACTTATGTCCTCCCATGGCTTTGATGGAACAGGCAATGGCTGATATAGTCCAGTATTGTGGCTGAATCCCTTAGCAACTTGACAAACTTGACAACTCTCTACAAACCTTTTCACATCCTGGGACATTTGAGGCCAAAAATAATTCTCTCTCAAAATGGCAATGGTCTTATCTCAACCAAAATGTCCTGCCATCCCTCCACTATGTTTCTCCTTAATCAGATTTTCCCTCATGGAACTCCTTGGAATGCACAATTGACTACCCTTGAACAACATGCCATCCTGAATCAAATAGTCTAACCACTTGGTTCTATCTATAGCAACAGGCTCTTTACAAGCTTTCCATGCTTTAGCAAAATCAAGATCCTTAGGGTACAAATTCTTGAGTTCATCAAACCCAACTACTTCAACTTGCATTACTTCTTGGCTTAATACAGCCCCAATAGCACTGCCACTAGCATCACAATCCACTTGGAAAACCTTTCTAAAATATGGAAGTGCCAACACAGGTTGTTTTGTTACCTTCTTCTTCAGCAATTGAAAACGTCTCGTAGCTACTGCCGTCCATTTGAACTCTTTTCTATCCCCTCTTATTGTATCAGTTAGGGGTGCACATATGCCACTAAAATTCTTAATAAACTTCCTATAAAAACTAACTAGACCATGAAATGATCTTACCTCAGTAGCAGACCTTGGAGTAGGCCATTCCAAGATGGCTTTTACCTTCTCTAGATCCATTTTGAGACCTTCAGGTGATATAACAAACCCCAAATAGACTAACTCCCTTTTTGCAAAGATACACTTCTTTAGATTAATTAACAATTTATCTTCTCTTAGCCTTTCAAGGACACTACGAATATGCAACAAATGTTCTTCCAAAGTCTTGCTGAAAATTAAAATATCATCCAAATAAACAATAACAAATTTTCCTAAGAACTTCTTAAGTACCTCATTCATGAGCTGCATGAAGGTGCTTGGGGCGTTTGTCAATCCAAAGGGCATGACTAACCACTCATAAAGACTCTCCTTGGTCTTGAAGGCTATTTTCCACTCATCTCCTTCTCGAATCTGTATCTAATGATAGCCACTCTTGAGATCTATCTTTGTGAAGTACTGAGCTCCACTCAAGTAGTCCATAAGATCATCCATCCTTGGCAAAGGAAACTGGTACTTGATGGTTATCCTATTTATAGCTCAAGAATCTGTACACATCCTCCATTCTCCATCCTTCTTTGGTGCGAGTACTGTAGGTACTACACATGGACTTAGGCTCTCTCGAATCAAGCCCTTCCTCAACAGCTCCTGAACCTGTCTATTTAGCTCCTCTATTTCAGTAGGAGTCATCTTGTGAGCAGCCTTGTTAGGCAAACTAGCTCCTGGAATCAGATCTATCTGATGACTGATTTGCCTTACTGGTGGCAATCCATCTGGAACATTATCAGAGATAATATCTCCAAACTCCCCTAGTAAATCTAAAACTTCAAGTGGTATTTCACTACTACCTTCTTTATCTTTCTTAAGAATCAAAGCATAGCACATATGCTAATGTTTCATACCATCTAAAAACTTTCTTCCATCAACAAGACAAATCCTAGCACTGCTACATACCTTTTCACTTTCCTTTTTCATGGGCTTCAATTTGTGGTGAACTCCATCCTTTGTTAGAGAGTATGTGTTTGCATGTCCATCATGTACTGCATGTCTATCAAACTGCCATGGACTAACCAACAATAGATGGCAAACATCCATCAGAATAACATCACAGAGAACTTCATCATGGTAACTCCCAATTTTGAATTTCACTAAACATTTTTCACTTACCAAGATCTTATGATCATCTTTTACCCAAGCAATCTGATAGGGTTGGGGATGTTTTTCCTTCTTGAGCTTCATCTTAGAGACCATCTCTTCTGATACCAAGTTATCAGTGCTACCACCATCAATGATCACGTCACAACATTTATCTTCACACTTGCATCTGGTACGGAACAAACTCCTCCATTGTCTTGGTTCAATCTCGCCACTTAGTAGGACTCTTTTATTTACCAAGGTCTCTCCTCTTTCTGCATCCTCTGAATGTGATGATTATGCATCCTCATCCACATGAGCAACCCTAGCTTGGCCCTCAGCTCTCCTATCTGTCCTTCCTTGTCATTGAGGGCATTCAAAGGCACGATGACCTTCTTCATTACAATGGAAATAGGTACCACAGAAGCCTCCTCTTCCTTGTCCACGTCCTCTACCTCTTCCTCTCTAATTTCCAAAGTCTTGATCACAGGAGCAGTTGAAACCCTCATTCCTCTGGTTCCTGCTAGTACCCTCATCTTCATTTTTCTTTTGGGTTTCATTGCAGCCTCTAGCTGACCTACCCCTTCCCCTTCCTCCTTGACCGTGCCCTCTTTGTCTTCCTTCAAACCTTTTATTTTGCTTCTCTTCAACTAGGAAAAACTAGTATGCCTCTTCAACACTGGTCATTCTTACCAGACTTAATTCCTCCTGGATGCTAGGTTGCAACCCACTGATATAATGAGAAACCTTCTCCTTATTTGCTTCTGCATGCCCTACTCTAATCAAGAGTCAGTAAAACTCCTCTGTATATTCTTGGACTGATCTTCCTACTTGCTTTAACGCATGCATCTTCTTAAACAAATAAAGCTCGTAGTCTACAGGAATGAACTACTTCTTCAATTTGTCCACCATGCGATCCCATCTTGTGATCTTCTCCTTTCCTCTTCTATTTATTTCCAATTGAACCTCTTGCCACCAAATTTTGGCATGGCCTTTTAGTTTGTCCTTTGCAAACTTAACCCTATCTGGGTCCCTTATATCCTCATACTCAAAGTATTCTTCCAGTTCATTGATCCAATCGATCAACTCATCTGGTTTCAAATTTCCTGAAAATACACCCACTTCAATTGTAGGTCTTTTCCCAAACTTAGTAATGGCCCTAAAAAGCCTTTCCTCTACATGATTCAAAACTTCCCCGTCAAATTCCCCTTTTGGTCCCATTACTTCTTCTTCATTTTCATCCTCACTGTCGTCACCTATGGCAACATTTACCCCTCTACGGAGCTCCTCTTGTAGTGTTTGTACTTGCCTTTGGAGGGCTCTAACCTCCTCAGGATTAATAGCTTTGGCCCTTCCGCCATGCTCTCTTCGTGGAGGCATCTTCTCAATTCAAACCCACAACCACACAATCTTGGTGCAAACTGCCTCACAGTCGATGCTCTATCTACACACTCAGGAAAACCAGCTCTGATACCACTTGATGGGGACACAACCCAAGAACAGAATGGACACAACAAAAAAGGGGAAAATTATATTAACTGATAAAATAAGCTAGTACAAATAGTATAGAGAAAATAAACTTCAAAACATGCCCTAAGGGCTTACAATAGCACAAATCTGGAGATAATTTCTCCTTTCAGTCCCTCCTCTCAAATTTCACCCCGAACTACCTTTTATAATGCTAGAAATCTCATTAAATAGACCCTGGAGGGTTAAGGACTAGGAGTACATTCTAGAAAGTGCTAGTAGGGATCCACTGACCAAATAGAAGGTTCCAGAAGCTGCGTTAGAAGTCGATGCAAGTCTAGAAGAATCCAAAAATGGTAACCGAACTTCTAGGAGGGATAACTTTTGAACCATAACTCCGATTGACGAATCGTTTACATTTTCAAAAAGCTTTTGAAGTACTCTATAGCCCTATGGACCAGCTTCACTCGTCCCCCATTTTTTGGCCCTTTTCAAGGTCATTTAATGCCCCTAACCTGACTTTGAAGGATTCTTAAGAGGTCTCCAAAACTAGAAAAAATTGCAATAACTTTCAAACCGTGTGGCCTTTTGGCCTGATTCTTTTTTATGGAATGCTCTAAATTACAATTGCATTTGTCTAGCCAATTTACACCTCCTAGTTCACCAAAATGATGGCTCAATTACATACTCCTACTTTTTCAGGATTTACACAAACACTGATAGTGGAACTGTGAGAGTTGGAACCTTTATTTAGCCCAAATGGGTATCCAAAAATGAAAACACATGAAACAGAAACTAATTCTAAGTACATTTTTTTGGGTGACACAGGATTTCCCTTATACCTCTGGATGCTCTTGCATCACATAATCAAAGGAATGTCCAAAAACCAGATAACCAAATAACATCATAAAACACACTGTCATCTCAAAATGGAATCATCATGCAATATGATTAACTGAACAACATAATAGTCTAAAATCTATGATACTGAAATCAAAGTGGAACATCTAACCCTCAGGTCATCTCAAATGTGAATATAACACATGAGTAACAAATATCTCTCTAATCAGAAATATAATAAGGTAAATGTTCATAGCACATAACCAAATAATCCAACATGAACAATCCATTTAATTACTTACGCATTTAATAATGATTGATTACTCTGCATTAAAAAGGCATTTAAAACACATAAAAAACCATAGTCATAAACATGACTAACCACTACTACAGGAACCTAGTCCAGTGTAGCATGGTAATAGAACACAGTGCAATCTCTGCACACATCCCAAGGTAATCACAAAAAAAACCTCATGATACCACATCGATCCTAGTAACCACTGGCACAAACCTTAGTGAACCAAAAATCACATCATAATCTCAAAGATCAGTCAAAAGCATAATCAAAGCAACTGATACAAAAACATAAATCCAAACACCTTGATGATGTAGACCACTCAGGGTCACAATCATGATTCCATCACAACAAAAGATCGGCAAGGTTGCATCCATCAGGATGACTTACAGAAGTCAAATGGGAGAGGCACTACAAAGATCATGTGTTTCCACTTGATTATTCCTTGAAGCATTTTCATTTATTCTATAGAATAGGATAGCCATTTTGGAATGCATATCACTCTATTTGATTACCTTTTGCAATAATTTGGAATGTTCAGATGTAACACCTTTTACGATTCTTCTTTCTTTCTTTTCTACCCCAATCACACTTAGATTGTGTAGCCAAGGCATTTGTGTTTCTTTCTAGATCTGCTCTTAAATTTGATAACTCTTGCATTCCTCTTTTCATGAACTATAGGAAACCTTCACACCAAATAGTGATCTTAGCAATTCCTTGAAGAGACCCTTTGTCTGAATTGGCAAGTTCTAAATCACTCTTTGCTACCGTTAGACTAGATTCAAAAATCACCTAGATAGTCAATTATTAAATTTGTAAAGTGTTGAGAGTAATCAATATGAAATTCTAATTTGAAGATTGGAAGTCCTCTATAATTGCAAGCAATGCCTATTTTTCAGTTGGTATAAGAAATAAAATCATTTGAATACTTTGACAAAGAAATTCCTCTTCCCTAAAGTTGAAACCAAATGGGATTATCTATGATATATGTTAAGAAAGAATCTTGTTTACACCTAACCCCTAGACTAACAAGAAAATATGAACACAAATTTAAAATAAAAAACATGACTAAAAGTAAACACACTTGCAAAACATAAAAACACTTGCATAAAGTAAACATACTTGTAGAAAGTAATTATGTTTTTTGAGATGTTTTCCGTTTTAGACTTCAAAATAATATTTTAGAAAATAGCCATTGACTAGAAATTTGACTAGTTTCCCTTGTAAATATCTTAGCCTAAAATTATTTTCTTCCAAAATTGAGCTGCAATCTTATAAGGACCAATCCGCAAACATTGAAACTTGGTATGATTGCCTGGTTTTTCTTTTGCCTTGTCCCATAGAAGAACAAGGTCTGAGATTCTAAAATATTTGATCATGGATCACTTATCAATCCATAATTTTATGAAATCATGATGTTTTGACATGTGCTCTAAAGTTATTACCCTTTTCTAATCCAATTCCAATAGATTTAGCAATTTGATCTAGACCGTGTCACCATCCTTAGCATACATTCTCATAAATTTCAACACTAGTATCTTGAGATTGAGTGGGGATACTAGTTCCTTTATATAGATGATTAGATATGGGGATGTTCCCAAAGAATTCTTAATCTTGACTATGTTTTTCCTTAATGCATATTTTGTTGAAAATATAAATGGGAAATCTATACTTCTCAGAGTTGGGGGGGGTGAATCAGAAGTACTAATCTCTAACTAATAAAACTTTTAACTTTAAAACAATGCATGCATAGACATACTAAAATAACATGTAAAGTAAGTGCATCCACATAAACACTTGATAGTAGATATGATTACCTAGAAACCCTCCAATGAGAAGGTAAAACTAGGGTGGGGATGACACCCACAATTCTTCACTATTGAAGCAATATAGTTCACCTATTAAGGTTACATAATTTGACCATTCTCATGATCTACCTTGTGAAAGGCCTGCGCTATTAAAGGCTTACAAATGATTGCTAGATCCTACCCTATTAAAGGATTTTAACACCCTATTAAAAGTGTGCCTATTTAAAGGACTTTAGAACACTCACTTGGAATGTCACCTTGTTAAAGGATTTCACTATAACTATTAAGTCAACCTTAATACAAAGGATTTCATCCCGCTAACACAATTTTTAGAAAGTATAGTAGAATGTTTGATCTAATACACTTATAATCTGATATTGCTGATTTTAAATCCCAATTCAGTCCCTCTTGATCCTTTTGATCTGATATGAAACTGGTGTAACCTCGATCCTCTGTTCTACAAACTAATTCTGCAATTCTATCCTTCTTCTAAGTCACTTCGAATGTATACTGATCAATTCACTCCTTTTCACTTCTTTCAAATCTTTGCTAGTATCACCTGCTCACATGAATTCTCTAATGCTCTCTCTCACACTGAATTATGGAGCTTTATCTCACTTTAAAAAGACTTTGGTGACTTAAGGTTAGGTATGAATCTATGATTTAGATTTATTCTTTTCCCCCGCTTGATTCCTTCTATTTTTCTGATTGGTTGCATTTTGATCACATAGGGAATCAAAATAGATTCGATCTTATCATCAAAGCTTCAAAATCTATCCATATGTTGTCTCAAAAATGGTTTACATAGTTTTTTGTGCCATCACAAACAACTAGGTCAATTTTGTGTTACTTGGCACTTGATAATACTGATGCTCGACACAAGCTATAATTTTATTTGCCTTGGCACTTGAACTTGCTCAACATCTACTATTCACTCTGCATTTGAAACTTTCTTGTCTCTATCTATTTGCTCAAAACTTACTATTTACTCAACACATGAGTGACTCAATACTCATTGCAACTCAATATCTATACACATTATACTTCGCATATGTTACTAGCTCGGCATGTGTTGATGTTTTCAGATCGCTTGCAGATGTAATTGCATTGCCTATAAGGTATATGCTTTTCAAATGCATCAATCTCCTCTTATATGTATTTCAAATGATACATGGAGAGACATGTCTCCTCATGAGACATGTCTATCCATTATAATTATACAATAACAAATATGTATAATATCTCATATATTAAATATATAATTAATATACATATACATACACACACACACACATATCACACTTATATATGTATATTTATAGGTTTAACCAACTGAAGCTACCGAAAATTAACACTCCCTCTTAGCTAGGGAGGATAAACAAGAATTTGAAACAACATATTACGTCAATGTAAAAAATGGTTTCGGAATATCAACTTATTTGACTTTGTGGTTTATTGAATGCCAACTCATTTGAAAAATGTCAACTCATTTGACATTTGAATATGAACTCATTTTATATTTGAATGCCAACTCTTTTGACATTCATGAATGTCAACTCATTTGACATTCACTAGGTGCTTAAATATTCATAAGGTATGTGCACTTGCATTCTCATAATGCATACCATATAAACATCCATATGCGAAGTACAATCTATCATGATCTGCATAGACATCATAAGATATCCATCATAATAGATTAAGTTATTGAAAGATCGTCACCTTTCAATAACTTCTGCAAATACAAGTGATGATCATTTTGAAGTCGTCACTTCCTCATGATGTACATAGGGGGCAGGCCCATAGCACACAGACTTTTAGACTCCCTCTAATTCCAAATCTCCCTCTTTTTCTAGCAAGAACATTCTTAGAGGAAAATATCAAGACAAACATCTCTTATAGTATGCATACAAAAATTAGAGAGAGACTAATATAGTAATAAATGAATCTACATCATAATATAAGACCATTCCATTAGATATAAATAAATATATAGTTTGAGTATATATGCATATATTCAATCTTATATATGCACTTTAATCTATATTTTCAACATATTGTTTTTTTATTAATGCTACAAAATAATCTAAGATGATCAATTTCCCAATTTAAATTCACTTATATTCATAAGAAATAAACAATTAATACTTATCTCAACAAATAAAACATATAAATACCTTTACTACATTATGAAAAAAAAATTCATCCTATTCACATTCATGCTCCTTTATCATGCTATTTTCCATTTCTTCTACCCTTCCACATGACCTACAGTTTTTGTTCATCTAGAATCACAACTTGAAAAGACTTCATTAAAAGGTATTAAGCCCTCGATTTCAATTGCCGACTGGACCAAACACCTTCTTGTCACGTTGTGCTTCTCATGTGAATGAACCAAAGGAAGATAATGAAACAAAATGAAGGAAGATTGGATTGAACAATCATTTGCTTCCTCTTCACAAGAAGATCAAAGGGTCAACTGGATTGCTCTTTCTGTGAGTGCCAATGAAATCCCATAATTGACGACATGTAAACACTTGACTAGAGTGAATTTTATTATATGTTGCCACCAATAGTTTCGCAACAATTGTCGAAGATACAAATGTCCAAGACATGTGAGTTAACATCTTTATACAATATTCACACATATATTTTGATTCTATATATTCTATTTAATTATATTTTTGTTCCTGACTATATTCTTCTTTAAATCTTAATATATTTAACTCATTTGATGAACATCATTTCCACCATGATAAGAACTTAGGAACCAAATCAGAATACACATTGTCCTCATTAATAACTTTTGTTGTATTCGTACTCAGATAAACATATTTGAATACTATTAATGCTGCTATTAAATCCTCATCACTTGATGTTCACATGGACATTTATGTCGTTTTTATTCTTCTATACATCATTGTAATACTAACATAATTCTAGTCACTAAACATATAAACTTCCAAACCCACGTGATCATCATTGCTTCTTAGATATATCCATCACAATATGCGCTCATCTACCATTGAAGTGAAAGCAACTTTCACTTAGATCAGTCTTTGCTATTTTAAATTTATTTACATCTACAAGTAAGGCTCTGATACCATGTTGATGTTTTCAGATCACTTGCAGTTGTAAATGCATTGCCTATAAGGTATATGCTTTTCAAATGCATCAATCTCCTCTTATATGTATTTCAAATGATACATGGAGAGACATGTCTCCTCATGAGACATGTCTATCCATTATAATTATACAATAAAAAATATGTATAATATCTCATATATTAAATATATAATTAATATACAGACACACACACACACACACACACACACACACACATATCACACTTATATATGTATATTTATAGTTTTAACTGACTGAAGCTACCAAACATTAACAGCATGAATTTAGTAAATTTCTTAAGTGTGTTGACACTCAATTGTCAAGACCAATCTGAGATCAATAATCTACCCCTTTGACATGAGTAGTAAAAACACTTAACTATACATGGTGAATATAATCTCCTTGAGTATAATGTACATCTAGTTTGGCATATATACAAAACTTCAAAACTATTCAAAATTTTGTAATAGACTATATACCTCAAAATTTTGTGACTTCCCCTGAGTTTATGTGTCATTTCTATATCCAAAATCTCTATGTGTAGATTTTCCTCTGTTGATACTGTTTGTGTTCAATCATTCTGATACTCTATATTTGATATGTTACAATATGCCCTATTCCTACTTTTCTGTTGTTTACTCCCCCTTCATTTGTTCTTCTCTCTATTTACTTTATCTCCCCTTTCACATGTCTCCCCCTTGCATATATCTCCCCCTTTAATATTTCTCCTCCTTTTTGACATTGATGTCAAAGGGTTTATACACTAAGTGTGTATTTATCCAAGAAGTTCTTATTTACTTCCATTACAATATTAAGAGCAACATCCTGGTTGTCTATTACAACATCTAATGACTTGATTTGGATGGTTGTCTCAGCTACAAGGTGAACTAATCCATCTAATGTTGAAAGATTAGGATCTTTCTTGAGTACTATTTCTAGCATAGGCTAATTATTTTTGTAGTATCTCCATGTGAGGGGTCAGGGAGGATTGAATCTAGACTAGCTTAGCTCTTGTATTAGCCTCTTTTGCTATTAATACAACTAGTTCCTTCTGTGTGTGAAGTGTGGAATGAAAGTTCTTCTCACTTTGAACTAGTTTTTGTGTAACTACATACTAGAATTTTTCAAAATTCTCTCTAGAAACATAATCCTTTGGCTCATTTCTTGTGTAAAGAGTGTGGGGTCACATAGTTTGGTGTATAGTGAGAATATATTGTCAAGTACCTTCTTCACTTTTTCTATCTTTGTAGCCAACTCCACTTGTGATAGTGCTATTCCATTGGATATCTTCTCATTTACTTTGAAACTTCTCTTCAAACCATTCCATAAGTTTTGCATTGGTTTCTTGGTCTTCATTTTTCATCTATTCAACAATTTCGTTAAAAAATTCTAATATTTTCTTGGTTTCATTAGGTGTTTTCAAGTTGAATGCATCTAAAAGGATGTCTTTGATTTTATGTAGTGCTTTCCTTTTCTTATACTCTTTTCTGAGTATCTCTTGGTTCTTCTTCCTTTCCAATACCTCCTACATATCATTGACCTATTCAAGGTTCATGGTTGCATAGTCATACTTTGGTATAACAATTTCTTCATCTAATTTTGGGTCTCCATAGTGAAGTAACCTTGCAACCTTTGTTGAGCTCAAGCCTAGTGCTGAAATTTGAAGTGGCATTGCATCAGTGCTTGACTTCTGAAGGACTTTGGTAGGAGTGTCATTAGTTGGTAAATTAATCAATGTTTGAATGGCTTCTTGCTCCTTTTCCTTTGGAATGTCCTTATCTTCTTTTGATCCTCCTTGATCAATCACAATTATCTGTGGTGCACCTTGTGTTTGTGTAATAGGTACAAATACCCTTTTTTTTCTCGTTTGATCCTTTGCAGGCTCCTCTGCAACTTTGACTGTGGTATCAACCTTTACTAATGTATCCTTTGATGTTTGCACTAGAAGTTGACCACTAGTAGTTGTAGGCATGGCAGAAGGTGCTTCTTGTGTATTCACCTTATCCCTAGTTATATTAGCTATTGCTTTCTGTAACTCATCCACACTGACCAATACTAGATTATCACATAATTTAGCCTATAATGTTGATTGTTCAAGGATCTTCTTTAGATCCTCTGTAGTTAGTGGGTTGATGTTCTAGGCTAAGCTGTCAAGAACATCTTTTACTTTTACTATCTCTACAGATGTGTTTGTGTCATGTGGGGGGCTTAATGGTGGTAGTTGTGTGTCTTGCACACCTTGATCTATTTTTTGCTCCTTAGTTGTTGCCATTCGTGCCTCCTCCATTGTGTTACCTTCCTTTTCTTTCCTCAAAGGGATCCTCTTCTCCTTCCTTAATAGTAGTCAACCCATGTATCAGCTTACACATTTGAGTGGACTTCTTTACAACATATTCAATCTTGTTTTGAAGTATGGTGAAGGCTCTATACTTGGGTGCAAATTTACTACCATGTTTCTTGTTTGCCTTGGTTATTTTTTCCCTCGTCTTCTCCATTATTTCTTCCCTTAAAGGGATCCTCTTCTCCTTCCTTAATAGTAGTCAACCAATATATCAGCTTCCACATTTGAGTGGACTTCTTTACACCATCTTCAATCTTGTTTTGAAGTATGATGAAGGCTCTATTCTTGGGTGGAAGCTTCCTACCATGTTTCTTGTTTGCCTTGGTTATTTGTCCTTTTAACAATTCTTGCATCACTTGTTCCAATGTAGACTCTCTTGTTTCCCTCTCCATGTTTAGGCAATAATGCCATTTATTTTCAACAATTGAATATAAATCTTTGGGCATTGTTGTATCAAATCAAGAGGGGTATTCTTGAATTTTTCCATCATGGCATACACTGATTCTTCAACCTTATTTTGATCTTCTCTACTTAATTTGTTGAAATAAATATTTTTCAAACTAGTTAAGTCTACATTATCCCTAATATTATTACAAAATTTTTCAATGTTAGACTTCGGAGCATGACTTACCACTCTAAACTAGATTGTGTCTTTTGACTTGGTCCTTTCATCATCAAATTTAGGTTGTGCAACATATTTTCTTCTTAATTTCTTTTGCACTAGACCTTGTTGCTCAATAGCCTTCTTCTTTTCTTTTATTTTCTCCTTAGCCTTTTGAGTTGTGGCCCTTGTGGTTGCTCTTGTGGTTGGAGTAGTAGGCTTTGTAGGGCTTGGTTTTTTAATTTTCTTACCCTTTAGCTGAGCTACAAGCTATGCCTTAGCCTTTTTTTTCTTTTGTTCTTTCTTTGCTGGTGCTTCCTCAACTTGTTCCTCCTCAACACCTTCTTCTTCATGTTCACGCATGCCTTGGATTAGGGAAAGACGTTCTAGACCATGTTCTTGTTCTTCCTCTTCTTCTTCTTCATCATCTTCATCACCTTCAGCTCCCTCACCAAACTTGGCTTTCAACTTCTTCACCATTTTATCTTTCTTCTTTAGAGTTGAGGTAGATTTCAACTCCATCCCAACCTTAGATTTGACATCATAATTTCCAAATATTTTTGCTAACTTGTCAACTTCTTCTACAAGTAATGTGGTGATGGTAGCTAATGCCTCATCTATGTTGATTTCATAGCCTAAAGGCCTTAGCCATCTCACTTAGGGTACTACAGGCTAGATAAAAGTGTAATCAATGTCTACCAAGAAACATATGTCATTGTAGTACTTTTCCACTAGGGAAATTGGAATTCTCAACCTCTATTTCATTGATTGCTTGAAATCCTCAAAGTAACTAGTCATCACTAACTCAAAATTGTCTTCCATTTGCTCAATGTATTCATTTATCTATACAACCATAAACTAATTGGTCTTCCATCCTACCTTACCAAAAGAGGAAACTCATTCTGGACATAGAAAATATACATATCCAAATTGAACCAAATTTGCATTGAGCACATTTAGATCTCCTTATTGCTCCTAAGTTCTCAATGATTTGTTACAATTGTAGCTTTTCCATATCATAAGAATGATCTTTCCTTAGAATCTTGTAGCCCACATCTACTGCTATACATGGAACACAATTCAATTGGCTTGATTGATAGAATTTGTGATATATGACCCTCACTAAAAATTCAAGAAGTTGATCCTTGAAGGTATCAATGATCATTCCACTCTTATTCCACTTTTCCCCTGTATTTTTCTCAATTGCTTCTTTTGAGTCACTCCTTAGGGTTTTGTGTTGTTCTAGGGTTGGATATCTTGTAACCCTATTCACATTCCTTTTTGAAAATTTGATAGGTGCTCCTTCCAGCCATAGGCATCCATCATGGATTCTACTTTAAAAAATTCTTATATGTTCCATTTTGAAGATAGTGGGTAAATCTAGGGCATGGGTTAGTCCCTTTCTCTCTATTATTGAAATTCCTCTTTCAACACTCCATTTTCACATAATTTTTCATATGCCTAACTAAATTCCATGTCTCCTTTTCCTCCAATCTTGCAATTATAACACTTCCTTACATCCCAAACCATTACGACCTTGGGTGGAATGAATGATAATGTGCATGTTGGGTCATTTTTGTATGCAACCTTAGGAATAGCCCTAAAGTCTAGTTGTTTAACCTTATTACTAACCAATTGGACTTCAAAAGGTTCCTCATCCTTAGGATTCCTAGAGCTAGAGGCCATTTTGCAAACTAGGCTTTCAATAAATGTAAAACTACATAAATGCATAACTTGGCACTTGAAGAATACCTTTAGATTGATGGAATGATGCTTGATCATTGATGGAATCTATACAAATACTTCAATCTCTACTTTTCAATCACTTCTTTGCTCTTTTTTTCTCTTGTTGTGTTTTTGTAATGACGAAAAATGAGTGAAAATCTACCTTATACCCTTTCAAAATGTTGCATTTAATGCATGGTGCATGTACAGCTGTAAACTCAGCTTCTATGCAATTTCTACTTCACTCAGTATCCATTGGTTTTTCTATCACTCGATAGCTATTAGAATTAACCTTACTTGGACCCAATAGGAATTTCTTTCACTTGATAGCTACTTCTAACTTGGCTTCAATTTTCTTTGGCTAACAACTTGAAACACACTAAAATTGACTCAATAATTGAAGAGAACTTTTGACACTCGGCAGTAAGATGAAAACTTAAAGTTTGACCTTGGTTTTTCCTTATTGACTTGCATCTTTATTCATGCTAGTTTATCCTTTTTAATACTAACTTATATTGGAGTTGATGTATGATGAGGCATCTAAATATCCATCCCACATACCTCCTTTTGCTTAGTTTGATGAGATGTGATCACTTGACCTTTCAAGTGAAGTGGTCCCTTCATTTAATGTGCTACATCCATCTTTCTTCCTCCATGTTTTGTTCATCTCTCCTTTGATGTGCTCAACATCTACCTTTACTTTTCCCTTGTTGAGTACTGAGTTAGATGCCTTTGTCCTTGATGAGAGCCAATTATAGACTATTTAATGCTCTATTTTAATCTATTTTATGACTTTCCTACATACTTCTCTATTCCATTTGTATCCTATTTCATTCCATTTTACCATTATAACATTGCATATAGTTTAATATAATTAAGTAGTATTTAATATTGTTTTGGGATTAAAATATGGAAAATTCATTGTTGATTACATTTTGCTAATCTTTAATATTGTAGCATGTTGATTTGTGGCATAGATCTTCCTGTCGCCTACAGATTTTCCTGTAGCTCTTTCACCAATACAAAGCTCCATCAACTTTAAAATAAGATGCATTTGCTACACATATCATCCACCCTATCTAAATATGTGGAAAGGGCATTGAAGACTAGTGGAGGATGCATTTTCTAGCTATATAGGTTTTAATGAACATATTAACTATAATATTTGCTACAAACTTCATACATATGACATGAATATGAAGGAGAGTTATGAGCCAAAGGATGGGAATAAAGTTGGACCAAATATTGACCATTGCTAAATATTCTCAGGAAATGGGTGTCTAAATCATGTGAATAAGATATGCGTCAGCCATATTTTCTCCATATTTGTACTCTGTTACAACTAAACCATAGCTCAGAAACAATAGATGGAAATAAAATTTGGATCAATATCAACCACCACGTCGCATGTGGATAGGAAACACATTGATATGATTCTTCTTATATTTATAACCACTTCAAACCCATGGTTCCACAAATATGGATGAAGACAATATTATTCTACATTGCATGATAACAACAAATTGCTAATTCTTCACAATGCAGATTTCTGTTAGAGATTGGTTATGTAATGTTTATTCTTTGTTAAGCATGCAGTTATAAATTTGTTAGCCTACATATATATAAAGCAGCCTAATGTAGATTGGAATGTATTATTCTCCATTTCTCATCTAAGGAATAAAATATTCATTTTTCTGATGAAACCCACATAAACAGGCATCTTTCTCTTCACTCACCTTGTGAACCAGAGGAAGGGCCCACTCTTGGAATGTTTGGTGAGACTGTTTTATATTTTGCATTAGTTAGAAGTTTGTATTTTATGTGGTGTCTTACATATTATCTAGTAGATTATCGTGCAATTCATATGATTGAATCAGCTTCTAAATTCTAAGCAATATGAAATGGTTATTCTGTTTGATTACAACTACAGTTAAATTAATGAGATTCAATACTGAAGATTCGTGCAAATTATCTACCAGACAATGTTATAAATCCATTTTATTTTCATATGTTGGTTAGTTGTAAATAATAATACTTTTAAATATCATATCTTAGTGTATTACTTATTTATTGTAAGTTTTTGGATCTTAATTTCATCTTCATGTATTATTCTAGTTTTTTAGAATAAATTGCTTTAAGAGTTAAGTATTTTAGTTTATACTGGTAGAAGTGACAGTTCATGTCACAAAACCATTTTGATTTGTTGCAAGTTTATTTTTGAGTGTTTTAGTTGCATTCATAATCACTCAAATCACAACTATCATCCCTTGATGACATATTTCTTGGACACCTTTTGCAAGCTTACACTCTCAGATTAACATGTATAGACCAGCAAAACTTCATCATAAAATTGTTAATTTTTCTCTTATTATTTTCCCTAGTGTTGGCCTATCATTTTGGCATTGTTTCTAGGGAAAGGTTTCAAAGGCATGTTAGTTTGTTGATTTGAGTTAGGAACAATGCATTAGGATGAATTCTTTCGCAATTGCTAGCCTTGCTTAAGTAATTGATCTTAATTTGCATTGCATAAATCATATAGATGCATTGCTTTAGAGTTTTGTTTTAGAGTTTGCAAGTAGGCCTTAGAAATTAGACTCATTAGTTGCTTTAGAAGTGAATTAAATTTTACATTATCATCAGTTATTGTGAGTTATTGGTAAAAACAAGAACATTTTGAAGAATAATGTAAAAATGATGCATTTTCATGGTTGTTCAAGTATATCAATTTGGTTGAAAATTGTTGCAAAAATGAAATTTTTGAAGGGAATAAAAGAGGCAAAATGTGCTTGGCATTGGGGGTGCTACCCCTCAACCCTACCCTATACTATGACAAGGAGCACACCTTGGGCACTACCCTAGGACCCCACAAGGGGTGTTGTCCCTTGAACCCACTAGTGCTTGCCACCCCCAAAACCCCACCTTAAAATTTAAAAACAAAAGAAGAAATTGGTGGGGAAATCATGCTAACCAAAGGTGAGATTTTAATACCCTCTCTACCTAATGAATGCATCTTAAAATATATTGGTCTTCCATCATCACAGGTATGTACAAATGGTATCTTTATGTCTGACCATGAAAATATCATTGATGAATTCTTAGAACAATGTGATTTTGATGATGAAAATCTAACCACTTGTTGTTCTAATTGCTACAGGACAGATGACCAATGTATATGCCCAAAAAACCACAAGCACATGTTGAATGAGGTGCATGATATTTCTAATCCTTACCATGATAAGGGTGGAAGTGAAAAAGTATTCCTTATAATGGATGAACAATCTCAAGAACCAACCCTAGAAGATCAAGGTATGCATTATGTTGGTAACATATATTGTCACTCTAATTCATTACAAAGCCAACATGTTTCTTCAAAATGTACTTCTCCACCTAGCATTCACAATGAATGTAATCATGAATGCTCACAAAAACTTGTATATCCCTCTTATATTCCACCATATCCATCCTTACCATCTTCATTTCAACCATCCTTCTTATTCCCATCTACCTTATCTCCTTCACACTTCTTACCATATTCATTATCTCATTCACATCATATTATAACCACTCCACCATATCCACCAAATGAAACTATCTTGCCTCATATAACACTTCATAATAAGGTGGTTAATAGTACCTATAAACTTTCACATCCCCTTTATCATATAATGATGTGCTTGAATTTGGTAAATTGACATTGGAATATATTGATGCACTTAAGGAATGTGATTTTAGTTTACTTAAATGAGAAGAACAACATTATTTTTTGAATTATAATCAACTTTGTTCTTCTTTTCCACTTAGTGAATTTCAAATACCCATAAATGATCCCATACTTAAAATTGCATCAATTTTAATTAATGGACTCATGAGTATGTGTGTTAATATCAATCATGCACTAAGTAATTTTAAGCCATATGCATTTCATACTCCACAAACATGCTACCAAATCCTCCAATATCTATATTTTATTACTCTTGTACTTATACATATTAATATTTGGAGGCTTATGGTTAAAATGTGCATCCCTCACATACTTGTTGATTTGGGACCAATAATTGATTAAGCACAATCATACGGGATTCTATGCATTAATGACCAAAATGTTAAAACTAGATGATCATTATTCCTCATTGTTGATTATTTTCATTATCCTAAGATGAAAAAATACACTATGAATGATTCATTTATTTAACAAGGATCAAATTATTACTATCTATAAATTTTTCATTCTTGGTTTTTTTTTACCCAACTGATCATTCATTGATTACACGTGTTTATTTCTTGATTCCTTGGATGATTTGAATTCCCTATACTTTTATAACCTATAGTTAATTTGAGAGTACATCCATTGAATTATTGAAATATTTGATTTGTCTATCATTCAATATAGCTCATAAATTTGTGAAGATTTGTTACTCTTTTCGAGTTACCTAATTTCTTTGGTTATCCTAATGATTTAATGACCTTGTAGCATGAAGTTGAGATGGGGGAAATCCCTCCAATCTTGTGGTTCTTGGATGATTTTTAAGCTTCGTTGATTATTTTGTTGGTCCTTTTAGAAAACCTTGACATGAGACATCTCAACAATTCAAGGTATGTGCTCTAGTGTTACATTTACATTGCTAGTATATTAATGCAAGAGTTTATTTGTATTTATCCATTCTATCAAGTATCTATTCATAGTAATAACTCTATATATCATTTGTAAAACTAAATAACCTACTTAATTATGGAGTTATTGAATGGATGATATTTATATACTATACTTGATATGTTTGGTTTCAAGAATATGGTCACAGGTCGCTTGTTGTGGTGTGATGATCTTAGAACCAATACTAGTTAATGATGCTTCTCTACACAAGCATTGCATAACACACTATGTTAGCTTTGTTAACATTGTGTGGGTTTGATAGTTATTTGGCACATATAATTTTTGGTTGTGTTTTACTATTGGAGCTCACATGCGTATTTTAGTTCATTACCTTGAAATGAGATTTCATTTCCTTGGTGATTTCTCACATGGAGAAAAATACACAACTTGGTCTATGAGATTCATGATAATTTTTGAGCTACACATCAAGAAAATTTTTTAAGACATTGTAGATCATTACACTCCTTCCTCAAGTTGTGTCTCATCCTCTATGGAGTTCTATGGACACATTGGTGACTACTACTTGTTTTCACTCAGTACTCATGTATTTGGTAATGAAGGTGTGTTACTTGCAACTTTCTATTTTCATCCAATGGATATTTTACAAGCTTCACAAGAATAGGGTTTCATATCTTCAAGATATGTCTTCTTATTTAGTCAGCATAGAGAAATATGAGAATCATCATCCTTTTGAGTAATACTCTTACCCAAGTGTCCTAGTATGTTCTAAAGCTCTACAATTAGTTTTTAGATTCAATGGTGAGAGATACATAGATCAAAAATGTTTCTAGTGCAGTGGTTTGTGGTTCTAGTTCTGATGAGGTTATTCTTGGTGAAGATTTCAAGTTCTTTATATAATCAAGTTTCAATAGTACCTTTTGTGTGGCCATGGACAAAATTCAAGTTTTGGATGGTACCATTTTTCATCATCCATGTCAAGATTTCATTTCTTTAGTTGTTATATGAAATTATTGAAAATGAAAAAATATAGAAAAAAGGGAAAAGTGAAAAAAAATGAAAAAAGAAAAAGAAAAAGGAAAAAGCAATAAAAGATCCAACAATGAAAAGCTTTGGGCATTATTGGCTAGTTCATATCTGAAAAGTGGTTTCCGGCGGATGTTAACTACAAAATAAATTCTTAGTGGTGAAAACTATTTTTAGCACCATTAAGTAGTGAGTGATTAAAAATCGGCTTGCCAACAGTCACTTTTCATTATCAAAATGTGAAAAAATGAAAAAAAATTAAAATTAAAAGAAAGAAAGAAAAATTGAAAAATGCAATCATTGGCATTTTTGGTTTTTCTACTAATCATTCTTTTTAGGAACCTTCATTGGTTTCAGTGGTTCTTCCTTTTTAGCACCTCCTGTAGCTCTACTCTTCTTGAGCATGATCCTCAAATCTTTGATCACCCCTAGTACGTGTTGCATGATCTATTGACGTCTTTTAGTGGATTTTGGTACCTACTGTATGATCTCCAGTGCTTCATTTGATGATGGTGACCCCACCGATTGTCCTCTTTGTCCCATGTTTTATGGTTTCTTCCAGTGGTCTTCTCTTTGATGCTTTCAATCTAATGGTGGTATTTTGTGATGTTGTAGTGTAGTTTTGGATGTCTCTCTTCATTCCTTACTGATGATTCATTGCTTTTGGTGGTGCAAGTCGCTAAGTTACTCGTTGTTCTAGCTTTGGTCTCTCTACACATGCATGTTGGTAAAATAGTCAATTTTGTTTTTCCTTATTTTATCTCTCAACTTTATTTGTATTTCTTATTATATTGATCACTATGCAATAGCCCTACATACCATCTCCCTGTCTCCATGGACAGTCAACCTTTAAGTTGGGGGGAAGAATTTCACCCTATTATCTTCCATCTGTCACCCTTACTAAACCCATCATACTATCCATTATATCCATCATACAATAGCCTTTTTTTTGTCTCTCATCTCTCCTATTTAGCCCATTTAAACTCCTCTTGTGAAAATTGAGAAAAATTCTCCTATATGAAACCTTTTGAACCATGATGATATAAAAAACAAAAGGAAATGAAAAAAAGAGAAAAGAAAAATAATGTTAGAAAAGCTATAAGAGATATCCCTATTAAAGAAGGAATATAACAAAACTTTTCATGTAAAGCAAAGAAAGGGATTTGTGTTCATCTATGAGTTATCATGGTTTAGGGTGGATACAAAGTCTAAATCCATAAATCCAAGTGCTTTTAATTCAAACTAAAGACCTCATGATCATAATGATTGTATGAGGACATGCAATAAGCTAAGTTGGGAGAAATGATCAGAGCCAATTATAGCCTATTTAATGCTCTATTTTAATCTATCTTACACACTTTCCTACATACTTCTCTACTCCATTTGTATCCTATTTCATTCAATTTCACCATTATAATGTTGCATATAGTTTAATATAATTAAGTAGTAGTTAATATTGTTTTGGGATTAAAATATGAAAAATTCATTTTTGATTACATTTTACTAATCTTTAATATTGTAGCATGTTGATTTGTAGCACAAATCTTCTTGTAGCTCTTTCACCAATACAAAGCTCCATCAACTTTTAAATAAGATGCATTTGCTGCACATATCACCCTAAATAAATATGTGGAAAGGGCATTGAAGACTAGTGGAGGATGCATTTTCTAACTGTATAGGTTTTAATGAACATATTAACTATAATATTTGTTGCAAACTTCATATGTATGACATGGATATGAAGGAGAGTTATGTGCTAAAGGATGGGAATAAAGTTGGCCCAACTATTAACCATTGCTAAGTATTCTTAGGAAATGGGTGTGTGAATCATGTGAATGGCATACCCGTCAACCATATTTGCTCCATATTTGTACTATGTTACAACTGAAGCATTTTCAAAACCATAGCTCAGAAACAATAGATGGAAATAAGATTTGGATTAATATCAACCACCACATGGTATGTGGATAGGAAACACACTGATCTGATTCTTCTTATATTTATAACCACTTCAAACTCATGGTTCCAAAAATATGGATGAAGACAACATTATTCTACATTGCATGATAATAACAAATTGCTAGTTCTTGACGATGCAAATTTATGTTAGAGATTGGTTATGTAATGTTTATTCTTTGTTAAGCCTACAATTATAAACTTGTTAGCCTGTGTATATATAAAGTAGCCTAATGTAGATTGGAATGTATTATTCTCCATTTCTCATCTAAGGAATAAAATATTCATTTTGTTGATCAAACCCACATAAACAAGCATCTTTCTCTTCACTCACCTTGCAAACCAGAGGAAGGGCCCACTTTTAGAATGTTTGGTGAGACTGTTTTATATTTTTCATTAGTTAGAAGTTTGTATTTTGTTTGGTGTCTTATGTATTATCTAGTAGATTATCCTGCAATACACATGATTGAATAAGCTTCTGAATTCTAAGAAATATGAAATGGTTATTCTGTTTGATTACGACTACAGTTAAATTAATGAAATTCAGTACTAAAGATTCATCCAAATTATCTACTAGACAATGTTTTAAATCCATTTTATTTTCATATGTTGGTTAGTTGTAAATAATAATACTTTTAAATATCATATCTTAGCGTATTATTTATTTACTATAAGTTTTTGGATCTTAATTTCATCTTCATGTATCATTATAGTTTATTAGAATAAATTTCTTTAAGAGTTAACTGTTTTAGTTTATGCCACTAGAAGTGATAGTTCTTGTCACAAAACCATTTTGATTTGTTGCAAGTTTATTTTCGAGTGTTTTAGCTGCATTCATAATTGCTCAAATCACAACTATCATCCCTTGATGGCATATTGCTTGGACACCTTTCACAAGCTTACGCTCTCAGATTGACATGTATAGACCAGCCAAACTTCATCATAAAATTGTTAATTATTCTCTTATTATTTTCCCCAGTGTTGGTCTATCTATCCTTATTGGGCAATGCTTGTTGATATGACCAGTCTTCAAACAACTAAAGCATGTAGTTTGGCTCAACCACCTATTGTAGTTACCACTAAAGTGTGTTCTTATGCAACTCTCAGTGATGTTTCCATACTCTTGACAATAATGATAGCTATGTCTTGTATTGTAGTCCCAATTATATGAATTTTCATGGCTTCTTCCCTTGTTTGATAACCATGTGGACTTGGATCTGCATTCAAAGGCTTTGTGTCCAAACTTCTGACAATTGTAGTAGTGTCCTTCAAATTTTGGTGCATGCATGGTTTTGTTTTTGCATTCATGTGCCTAATGAAATTTGTTTATTGCACTTGTAACAATGAATCATGTTCTTTGGCTTAGCATTCTGACTAGCATTCTTGCTTCTGTAAACATTAGTTGTATGTCCTTTCTTTCCACAATGATGACAAGTAGGTTTAGAGTTCTTACCTTTATTGTTTCTTTCCTCAATAGCTTTGGATGAGTTTCCTTCTTTAGTACTTGTTTATTAACCTAATCTTGATGTGTCTTTATTGGATCTAGGGGATTTTAGTAGTTTCTCAAAGTACTTGATGGCTTCATTTGGCTTGTTGAAACTTTTAGCAAACTCCTTTTCTCTTTTTAGGTCATTCTATAATTGCTCATTTTGTAACTTCAATGTAGTTATCTCAATGTCCTTTACATTCAACTCATTATGGGCATTCATCATTTGGCTTAGGGTGTCCAATTGCATGTTTGAGATCCTAGATAGATTTGCTGATTTTTCTTCCAATATGTTTTCCAAAATTCTCTTGTTTTCTTCAATCATGGCCTTATCTTATATAGCTTTCTTCTTTTGTTCAGTCATCTCACATAGCAATATAGCTTGTGATTCTTGCTCCAACTTGATATTTTTGATCTCCTTAGCCTATGCTCTATTATTTTCCATGAGATCTACAATTGTTGCATCAAATTCAAAGGAGTTACCATCTAAAAATAACTATGTGGTGTCAATCTCTTTGTATTGACTGCCATTTTTTGCCATAGCAATATCTTTCCTTCTCTTTAGCAAATTTCTCAATGCATCTTTAGCTTCATTAAGTTGTTATAGTAAGAGATGTATCTCAATATCCTAATTCTCAATGGTCTTTCCCAACTTGTAAACTTGCATCTCAAGATCTTCTCTCCAAGCTTTAAGGCTTCTCTTGATGAGAACTCAACTCTAATACCACTTGTTGGAAATACAAATGGGAAATGTATACTTCTGGGGGGGTGGGGGGGGGGGGAGTGAATTAGAAGTACTAGTCTCTAACCAATAAAACTTTTAACTTTAAAACAATGCATGCATAAACATATTGAAATAACATGTAAAGTAAATGCATCCACATAAACACTTGACACCATATATGATTACCTAGAAACCCTCCAATGAGAAGGTAATACTGGAGTGGGGATGACACCCACAATTCTTCACTATTGCAACAATAAAGTTCCCCTCTTAAGGTTACATAAATTGAGCATTCTCATGATCTACCCTATG
Source organism: Cupressus sempervirens (assembly GCA_028749045.1). Classification (NCBI taxonomy): domain Eukaryota; kingdom Viridiplantae; phylum Streptophyta; class Pinopsida; order Cupressales; family Cupressaceae; genus Cupressus; species Cupressus sempervirens. The sequence goes on along the minus strand of CM053792.1, from coordinate 970,910,637 downwards.
AAAGGCCTACCCTGTTAAAGGCTTACAAAGGATTGTTAGATCATACCATGGTAAAGGATTTTAACACCCCGTTAAAAGTGTGCCTGGCTAAAGGACTTTAGAACACTCACTTGGAATGTCACCCTATTAAAGGATTTCACTATGACTATTAAGTCAACCTTAATACAAAGGATTTCATCTTGCTAATATAGTTGTTGGAAAGTACAGTAGAATGTTTGGTTTAATACACTTACAACCTAATATTGCTGATTTTAGTTCCCAATTTAATCCTTCTTGATCTTTTTGATCTAATATAAAACTGTTGTATCCTTGATCCTCTATTTTCCAATCTGATTTTGCAATTTTTTCCTTCTTCTAAGTCACCTCAATTGTATACTAGTCACTTCACCCCTTTTCACTTCCTTCAAATCTTCACTCATATCATGTCCTCACTGTTAGGAATAAGGTGTCTCAACCTTGTATAATTCCTATTCTTATTATTTGTTTTGTAAAATGTATTTCTTGCAAATAATGTTGATGTGTCAACATCTTGAATTGTGTGTAAGGAGATCATGACTAAAATAGCTATGATGGATTCCTATGACATGTAAGAGCTATGTTAGGAAGATTCAATGACAGGTGAAGACATGTGGCAACTAAGATATTTGAGTACTGTACACTCTACCCCAATAGTGGGGTTCGAGGCATCACCCCAAAAAAAAATTTGGGGTTCCTATTTTCTCAAAGAATGGTAAAACTCTAATACAGTTTTCCTTTAGGAGTAGCCCTAAAGTGAAGTGTATGTTATAAGCATTTTTAGGGTTGTGAAGAGATGCGATGCGAAAAAGGCGTATTCTTGGTACTGCGAGTAGCTACTGGAGTCTTCTGTTGTTGATGTTGAACTTGCATTACAAGTGTATTGTAATCTTGTTTTGAAGATAATACATTGTGCAGGTTCTGAAGGGGTGGGGTTGTTTTATTGAAAGTTTTTTCCCCACCGAAAAATCTTTGTGTTATGTGTTTCTTTCTCTGTCTATTTTTTGTATGCATGTTTGGCTGCAATATTGTTGTTTACATAATATTGAATCTATAAGTGAAGAAGATTTTAATAGGATTTGCATCATACTTTCCTTATGAGATTAGTGTAGGAAGCTGTTTTCGCACTTGAGTTTCCTTACAAGTGGTATCAGAGCTTGATCAACTTTTGATCCTAGTTGTTGGGTAGGGTTTTTTAAGCTAATCTCAAGTTGAGTGGGAGTCTTGTACAGAGCATCCTGAATCTTATTTGCAGATTGAGATGGCGAGTTCATCATATGGAAGAATGGAGGTGGAGAAATTTAATGGTACTAATTTTGAGTTGTGGAAACTCAAGATGGAAGACATGTTGGAAGATTGTGACCTATGGAAAGAGACTACAAGTGCTACAAGACCAGCAACTATAGCTCAACCAGATTGGGATATCAAAGACCATAAAGCTAAGGGTCTCATAAGACTCTATTTAACCGATGCAGTCCTTCTGAATGTTCTAGATGAGAAAATTGCATATAGTTTGTGGGAGAGACTTGGGGCCATGTATCAGGCCAAATCTTTGGTGAACAAGTTATTCCTGAGGAAGAAGTTGTATTCTCTACAAATGGAGGAAGGTGGATCCTAAAAATATCATTTAAATGCATTTAATCTGTTGGCTACACAGTTGACATCAGCTGGTGTCAAGTTAGAGGAGGAGGATCATTGCTACACACTTTTGTGTTCTTTACCAGATTCATGGGAACATCTTGTGATGGCTCTCAGAAGTGCACATTAGTCACCTTCAAAATGGATGATGTGGTGTCTTCACTTCTATCAGAGGATATGCAGAGAAAGGCTTCCATTTCGAAAAAAGAAGCCCTTGTTGTTCATGGGAGATCCACGAAAAGAGGAAAGAAAAATGACAATAAGTCTAACAATAAGGGTAGATCCAAATCCTATGGGAAGTCAAAGACTTCCAATAAGTCCAAGGCAAAATGTTGGAACTGTGATAAGACTGGGAACTTCTGTAAAGAATGTAAAGAGCCTAAGAAGAAGAAGAAAGCTTCAGATTCTGGTTCTGAAAAATCTCAAGAAGATGGCGATGCATTCATCATAGCTTTGGCAGCCCATGCATCTGATGATGTGTGGTTGGTTGACTCGGGTGCATCTTTTCACATGACCTCTCATCAAAACTGGTTCTCAAAATATGAAGAGTTTGATGGTGGAAAGGTGTACTTGGGTGATGATTCTCACCTAAAGGTAGTTGGATGCAGAAGGGTCACTATCAAATTTCCTGATGGACGAGTAAAGGGAATCAATGGAGTTATGCACATTCCAGGTTTTCTACGAAACCTATTATCTGTAAGTATGTTGAATGATGTAGGTGTGCAAGTTGTTTTTTCTAAAGATGGATGTAAGATGATGAGAGGAGCTATGGTGCTTGCTAAGGGTACTAGGAGAGGTACTTTGTTTCAGCTTGATGCACACATTTCTCAGTGTAATAGTTCTTCTATTTCAAAGAAGAGAGTAGCTATCACTTCATCCCCACCATCTGAATGAGCAGTAAAGAAGACTATGGTTAGTGGTTCTGATGGTAGTGCAACAAGTGTACCTAAGGGTGCAAGCACTTTGGAAGGAAAGCTTCCTGCAGAAAAGACAATGTTGTGGCATATGAGATTTGACCACATTGGTGAGAAGGGTCTCAAAACCCTGAAAAATAAAAATCTTGTTGAGGGGTTAAATGATTGCAATCTCGAGTTTGACTTCTATGAACACTGTGTCTATGGTAAACAAAATTGTGTTCAGTTTTACTCTAGTTCTCACAAATCTTCTGATGTATTTGGTCCTGTAAAAGTTCCTTCAATCTCCAAGTATGTATTTTTTGTATCTTTCATAGATGATTATAGTAGAAGGACATGGATTTATTTCCTTAAAAGTAAGACACAAGTCTTTAGTTCATTCAAGGAATTTAAAGCCCTTGTAGAGAATCAAACTAGTAAGAAGATTAAGTGTGTGAGAACTGACAATGGTGGTGAGTTTTGCTCAGCAGAGTTTGAACAGTTTTGTAAAGAACAAGGTATCGAGAGGCATAAGACAACTCCTTATACCCTGAAGAAAAATGGAGTTGCAGAGAGAATGAACAGGACACTGATGGAGAAGGCTAGGAGTATGCTTAGTGGAGCTAGTTTAGAACAAAGGTTTTGGGCCGAAGCTATGGCCACTGCTTGCTATCTGGTTAATAGATCTCCTACATCAGCCCTTGTTGGTAAGACACCCATGGAGGTGTGGTCTAGTAAGAAGCCTTCAATTAGAAATCTTCGTGTTTTTGGTTGTGAAGCTTATGCACATGTTCCAAAGGAGAAAAGATCTAAGTTGGAAAACAAAGTTGTTAAATGTATTTTCATCGGGTACAGTGCTGGTGTGAAAGGATACAAGCTTTTGGATCCTATGACTAGTAAGGTGTTGTATAGCAGAAACATTATTTTTAGAGAGCTAATATCTTCTCCTATTGTGCTACAACCAGATGAAAAAGAAAAGGAAAAAGATGTTGTTCAGTTGCCTCCTACCCCTGAGAAGACTGAACAGAGAGACCATGTTGGGTCTAATGATGAGGAGAACTCTAATAGCTCTGATAGTTTAGAAGAAGAGGAAGAACAACCTCAACCTCAGCCCTTGAGGATATCCATGAGAGAAAGAAAGCAACCAGAAAGGTTTGGTTATTCTATGTTAGATTCTAGTTGTGCTTTTTCTTTGATTACTAACACTGATGAGCCTAGATCTATAAAAGAGGATTTGGGCATGGAAGATGCAGGTTCCTAGATTGAGGCTATGGATGATGAAATGGCTTCATTAGAGAAAAACAAAACATGGGACCTTGTACCTTTTCCTAAAGGGAGAAAATCCATTGGCTGTAAATGGGTTTTCAAGAAGAAATTCTGTGTAGATGGCAGTGTTGAAAGGTACAAATCTAGATTGGTTGCAAAGGGGTATTCACAGGTAGAGGGAATAGATTATGGTGAAATATTATCTCCTGTTGCAAAGTTGACATCCATTAGATTTCTGTTATCTCTTGTTGCATCATATGATTTATAGATAGAATAGATGGATGTGAAGACAGCTTTCCTTCATGGTGATTTGGAGGAAGAGATTTATATGTCATAGCTGAGCACTACATTGTTAAAGGTAAAGAATCCTTAGTTTGCAGATTAAAGAAATCTCTATATGGTTTGAACCAATCTCCTAGGATGTGGTACCTTAATTTTGATGCCTTTGTATTGTTAATTGGATTTGTAAGATCAAAATTAGATCATTGTGTTTATTTTAGAATTGAAAATGATCATCTTCTTATTGTTGCATTATATGTTGATGATATGTTGCTATTTGGGAAGGGTAAGGGTATGATTTCTGATTTTAAATCTCAGTTGTTAGCACAGTTTTAGATGAAAGATCTTGGAATAGCTAGGTACATCTTGGGTATGGAAATCAGTAGAGACAGGTCTAACAGAAAACTTTGGTTGAGTCAGAGTAAGTATGTGAAGTCTATGTTGGACAGGTTCAACATGGAAAATTGTAGACCACTATGTGTTCTTATTCCTGTGGGAACAAAGTTATCTGTAGATGATTGTCCAAAATCTCCTAGTGAGGTGGAGGACATGAGTAGAGTACCTTATGGTAGTGCAGTTGGCAGTCTTATGTATGCTATGGTCTATACTAGACCAAACATTGCCCAAGTAGTGGAAGTCCTGAGTCAATTTATGGCTAATCCTGGATGGATACATTGGGATGTAGTTAAGTGAGTATTCAAATATTTAATGCTCTTTCTCACACTAAATCATGGGGCTTTATCTCCCTTTAAAAGGACTTTGGTGACTTAGGGTTAGGTATGAATCTACAATTGAGATTCATTTATTCATCCTACTTAATTCCTTCCATTTTTCTGACTGGTTATGATGTAAGAGTATCTAGTGGTGTGAGGACAATCTTGTATCACCCAAAAATATGCTTAGAGATAGTTTCTATTTAATGTGTTTTCATTTCTGGATACCCATTTGGGTCAACTAAATGTTCCAACTCTCACAGTTCCACTATTAGTTTTCTAGGTTAGAGTTTTATTAGTTTTTAAGCACCTTGGGATACATGTAAATGTAGAAAATGAGTTATTTTGTAATTGAACCAAAATTATGATGAGTTAGATGGTTTAATTTGGAGAGATTATTATACTTGTAATTTAAAACACTCCAAAAAAAGAATCAGGTAAAAAGTCCTTATAGTCAAAAAGTTATCATAGTTTTAATTTTCTTGGACACCTCCTAAGAGTGCTTCAAAGTTAGTTATGGGGAACTAAATGGCCTCATACGGGGCCAAAAAATGGGGTACAAGTGAATCTGGTCCATATCTATAGAGCACTTTAAGAGCTTTCCAAAAATGTAAATGGTTCATCAATCAGAGTCTCGATTCAAAAGTTATGCCTTTCAAAAGTTGGACTACCATTTTTGGATTCTTCTAATTTTATACCAACTTCTAAAGTGACTTTTGGAACCTTTTTTTTTGGCAGCGGATGCCAACTGGCATATTCTAGAATGTATTCCTAACCCTGAATGAATTGGGATCTATTTAAGAACATTTCTCACATTGTAAAGGCAGCTCTTAGTGGAGTTAGAGAGAAGGTACTGTGTAGAGGATTTCTTTCTCCATAATCATACTATTGTAAGCCCATAGGGCATTTTACATTGATAATAATATTTCCCTTTTCCCGTGTGTTCATTCTAGTCTTTGGTTGTGTCTCCATCAAGTGGTATCAGAGCAGGTTTTTCTAAGTGTGTAGACAAAGTGCCGATTGTGAGGTAGTTCACACTAGGACTGTCTGGTTGTGGGTTTCAGACAAGAAGATGCCTCCATGAAGGGAACATGGTGGAAGGGCTGGAGTTGTTACTCCTAAGGTTAGAGCCCTCCAGAGACAAGTTCAAGCATTGCAAGAGGAGATCTATAGAGGACTAAATATTGCCGCAAGCAATGAAAGTGAGGAAGAAAATGAAGAAGAAGAAAATATTGGATAGGAATGTGAAGATGAAGGGGAAGTCCTAAATCAAGTGGAGGAGAGGCTTTTTAGAGCTATTTCTAAGCTTGGAAAAAGACCAAAAATTGATGTGGATATGTTTTCAAGAAATTTAAATCCGGATGAGTTGATGGACTGGATCAATGAATAAGAGAAGTATTTTGAGTATGAGGATATTAGGGATCTAGATAGGGTTAAGTTTGTGAAGGCCAAAATGAAAGGCCATTCCAAAATCTAGTGGCAAGAGATTCAATTGGAAAGAAATAGAAGAGGAAAGGAGAAAATCACAAGATGCAATCGCATGGTGGACAAACTAAAGAAACAGTTCATTCTTGTTGACTAAGAGCTTGATTTGTTCAAGAAAATGCAAGGATTAAAGCAAGCCAGAAAATCTATCTAGGAATATATGGAGGAATTTTACCAACTTCTTATTAGGGTAGGGCATGCAAAAGCAAATGAGGAGAAGGTTTCTTGTTACCTCAGTGGGTTACAACCTAGCATTCAGGAGGAGTTAAGTCTAGTTAGTATGACTAGGATTGAAGAGGCATATTAGTTTTCCCTATGAGTCAAAGAGAAGCTAAATAAAAGGTTTGAAGGAAGGCAAAGAGGGCATGGTCAAGGAAGAAGGGGCAGCAGGTGGTCATCTAGAGGCCGAAATGAGACCCAAAAGAAAAATGAAGATGTGGGTACTAGTAGAAACCATAGAAATGATGGTTTCAACCACTCCCATGATCAAAACTTTGGAGATCAAAGAAGAAGAGGTGGAGGAAATGAACAAGGATCAGGAAGAGGAGGCTTCTATGGTATCTATTTTCACTGTAATGAAGAATTTCATCGTGCATTTGAATGCCCTCAATTAAAAGGAAGGATAGATAGGAGAACTGATGGTCAAGCAAGGGTTGCTCATGTGGATGAGGATGCATAGTCATCCCATTCTGAGGATTTAGAAAGAGGAGAGGTTCTTGTAAATTAAAGGATCTTACTAAGTGGTGAGATTAAACCTAGACAAAGGAGGAGTTTTTTTCATACAAGGTGCAAGTGCAAGGATAAGTTTTGTGATGTGATTGTTGATGGTGGTAGCACTGACAACTTGGTGTCTGAGGAGATGGTCACTAAACTAAAGCTCAAGAGGGAGAAACACCCCCAACCCTATTAGATTGCTTGGGTGAAGGATGATCATAAGGTCCTAGTCAATGAATAGTGTTTGGTGAAGTTCAAGATTGGGAGTTACCATGATGAAGTTCTTTGTGGCATTATTCCAATGGATGTCTGCCATTTATTGTCAGGAAGACTATGGCAATTTGATAGGCATGTTGTACATGATGGTCATGCAAATACATACTCTCTAAAAAAGGATGGAGTTCACCACAAACTAAAGCCCTTGGTAAAGGAATGTGAAAAGGTATGCAGTAGTGCTAGGATATGTGTTGATGGAAGAAATTTTTTGGATGGTATGAAACATCAGCATATGTGTTATCCTTTGATTCCTACAAAAGATAAGGAAGGTAGTGGTGAAATTCCACCTAAAGTTTTAGGCCTATTAAGTGAGTATGGATATGTCATCTCTGATAATTTTCTAGAAGGGTTGCCACTAATAAGGCAAATCAATCATCAAATAGATTTAATCCCTGGAGCTAGTTTCCTAACAATGTTGCTCATAGGATGAATCCCACTGAAACTGAGGAGCTAAATAGACAAGTTCAAGAGCTATTGAGGAAGGGGTTGATTTGAGAGAGCCTAAGTCCATGTGGAGCACCTATAGTACTAGCACCAAAGAAGGATGGAGAATGGAGAATGTGCACAGACTCTCAAGCTATAAATAGAATAACCATCAAGTATCGGTTCCCTTTGCCAAGAATGGATGATCTTATGGACTACTTGAGTGGGGCTCAGTACTTCACAAAGATAGATCTCAACAGTGGCTATCACCAAATATAGATACGAGAGGGAGATGAGTAGAAGACTACATTCAAGACCAAGGAGGGTCTATATGAGTGGTTAGTCATGCATTTTGGACTGACCAATGCGCCAAGCACCTTCATGTGGCTTATGAATGAGGTAGTAAAGAAATTCTTGGGAAAAAAATTTATTGTCTATTTGGATGATATTTTAATTTTCAGTAAGACTTTGGATGAACATTTATTGCACATTCATAGAGTCCTTGAAAGGTTGAGGGAAGAGAAAATGTTGATTAATTTGAAGAAGTGTAGCTTTGTAAAAAAGAAGTTAGTCTAGTTGGGGTTTTTTGTATCATCTGAGGGTCTCAAAATGGATCCAAAGAAGGTAAAAGCCATCTTGGAATGGCCTACTCCAAGGTTTTCTACTGAGGTATGATCATCTCATGGTTTGGTTAGTTTGTATAGAAAGTTCATTAAGAATTTGAATGGCATATGTGCACCCCTGACTGAAACAATAAGGGGGGATAGGAAAGAGTTCAACTAGACTACAATAGCTGCAAGGAGTTTTGAATTATTGAAGAAGAAGGTGACAGAATAACTAGTGTTGGCACTTCCTTATTTCAGTAAAGTGTTCCAGATAGATTGTGATGCTAGTGGCAATGCTACTGGGGCTGTATTGAGCCAAGAAGGTAAGCCTATTGCATATTTTAATAAAAAATTGAATGATGCAAAGAAGAGGTATTTTTTTTATGATCAGGAGTTCTATGCAATCATTCAAGTCTTAAAGAAATGGAGACATTATTTATTGCCAAAAGAATTTATCTTGTATATTGATCACCAGGCATTGGAGTACCTAAATAGCCAAGGTAAATTGAACCAGAGACATTTGAAGTGGGTAGAGTTCATGCAGAGCTATACATTTGTATTGAAACATAGAAGTGGAAGATCTAATAGGGTTGTAGATGCATTAAGTTGGAGACAGTTATTGCTGGCAGTAATGCAGGTTGAAGTGGTTGGGTTTGATGAACTCAAGAATCTGTACCCTAAGGATCCTAATTTTTTTGAAGCATGGAAGGCTTGTAAAGAACCTATTACTGTAGATAGGACTAGGTGGCTAGATTATTTTATTCAAGATGGTATGTTGTTCAAGGAAATCTAGTTATGCATTCCAAGGAGTTCCATGAGGTAAAATTTGATCAAGGAGAAGCATAGTGGGGGGATGGCAGGACACTTTGGTTGAGATAAGACAATTTCCATCCTTAGAGAACATTATTTTTTGCCTCAAATGTCACAAGATATGAAGAATTTTGTATAGAGTTGTCAAGTATGTCAAGTAGCCAAGGGATTTAGTCACAATACTAGACTCTATCAGCCATTTCCTATTCCACTAAAGCTATGGGAGGACATAAGTATGGATTTTTTTCTTGGATTTTTGAGGACACAAAGGGGTAATGACTCAGTATTTGTGGTGGTTGATAGGTTCTCCAAGATGGCACATTTAATTTAATGCCACAAGACTCATGATGCTGTACATATTGCAGATTTATTTTTTAGAGAGGTGGTGAGACTACATGGTCTCCCAAAGAGTATTGTTTCTGATAGAGATACTAAATTTGTGGGGTATTTATGGAGGACTTTATGGAAGAAGTTGAGGATAGAATTCAGGTTCAATTCTACACATCATCCATAGTCTAATGGATAGACAGAAGTGGTAAATAGAAGTTTGGGCAATTTGTTGAGGTGTTTAGTGGGAGATAAGCCTAAGGGATGGGATTTGATTCTACCACAAGTAGAATTTGCATATAATAATTCTATAAATTAGAGTACTAGTAGATCACCATTCCAAATTGTGTATGGGAGTAGCCCAAGGACTGTACCAGAATTGAGAAAGATGGAGCAAGGGGAGAGGACAAGTCTCAAGGTAGAAGAATTTATTGAACATGTCAAGATCCTACATGAGGAGGTCCATGCACACATTACCAAGATGGATCAATGGTATAAAGCTAGGGTAGATCAAAGGAGGAGACATAAGGAATTCCAAGTAGGGGATATGGTTATCATATGCTTACGAAAGGAATGATTTCTAGTTGGTACTTATAAAAAGCTTAAGATGAAGAAATTTGGCCCCTGCAAAATTTTGAAGAAACATAACTTGGGAAATGCATATGAGGTGGAATTGTTGAATGGGATTCACATTTCTCATATCTTCAACATTGCTGACTTAACAAAATATCATGATGATGGTGTAGATGAGGGGTTGATGCTAGAGCCATGTCCAATTCCTACTTCTAAGAAGGAGATAGAAGAGATTTTTGATAGTCGTGTGTCTAGGAGTACCAAAATTAGGCAGTATGAAGAGCACCTGGTGAAGTGGAAAGGCTAACCAATAGAAGACTCAACTTGGATATCAGTAGTGGAGGATACCCATTTGGGTTTTTCTCTACCAAAAAGTGACAGGGTCACTTTTCAATCTACCCTAGGTGTCTGATGCAAGAGCATCTAGTGGTATGAGGGCAATCCTGTATCACCCAAAAATATTCTTAGAGATAGTTTCTGTTTAATGTGTTTTCATTTCTAGATACCCATTTTGGTCAAATAAATGTTCCAATTCTCACAATTCCACTATTAGTTTTTTGGGTTAGAGTTTTATTAGTTTTTAAGCACATTGAGATATGTGTAAATGTAGAAAATGAGTTATTTTGTAATTGAACCAAAATTATGATGAATTAGAAGGTGTAATTTGGAGGGATGATTATAATTGTAATTTAAAACACTCCAGAAAAAGAATTAGGTAAAAAGGCCCTATGTTCAGAAAGTTATTACAATTTTAATTTTCTTGGAGACCAGCTAAGAGTGCTTCAAAGTTAGATATGGGGCACTAAATGGCCTTGTATGGGCCTGAAAAATGGGTGACAAGTGAATCTGGTCCATAGGCTATAGAGAACTTTGAGATCTTCTCGAAAATGTAAATGATTCGTCAATTATTGTCTTGATTCAAAAGTTATGCCTTCCCAAAGTTGGACTACTGTTTCTAGATTCTTCTAATTTTACACTGACTTCTAAAGTGACTTTTGGAACCTTCTATTTTGGTGGTGAATGCCAACTGGTATATTCTATAATGTATTCCTAACCCTAAATGAATTGGGGTATATTTAAGAATATTTTTGGCATTGTAAAGGCAACCCTTAGTGGAGTTAGAGAGAAGGTACTATGTAGAGGATTTCTTTCTCTAGAATCATACTATTGTAAGCCCATAAGGAATTTTACATTGATAATAATATTGCCCTTTTCCTATGTGTTCATTCTATTCTTTGGTTGTGTCTCCATCAGGTTGCATGTTGATCTCATACGGAATCCAAATAGATTTGATGTTATCTTAAAAGCTTTGAAATCTATTCATAGGTCAGGTCAAAAATGGTTTACATAGTTTTTTGTGCCATCACAAAAAACTAGGTCAATTCTATGTTACTTGGCACTTGATAATACTGATGCTTGGCACATACTATAGTTTTAACTAGCTTGACACTTGAACTTGCTTGGCATCTACTATCACTCAGCACTTGAAACTTGCTCAACTCTATCTATTTGCTTAGCACTTACTATTTACTTAGCACATGAGTGACTCAACACTCATTGCAACTTAGCATCTATACACATTATACTCAAGATATGTTACTAGCTCGATATGAACTTGATAAATTTATTAAGTGTGTTGACACTCAATTGTCAAAACCAATCTAAGATCAACATATTTCAATTGAGTGTGCCAATATTTTGGATATTCTATGAGCAGGCACTTTATTACCATAACCAAGTTCTTATTAGTGGACTCTATAACACCATTGCCTTATGATAGAAATTGGATTAAAAAAAATATTATAACTTGATTGTTTAATTCCCATTGAGTAAGGAAAATTGATGCAAAAGATGATCCATTATCACATACCAAGAAGAATGGTATTCCAAACCTTGTGATAATATGTTCTTCTAAGAAATCAATAACTACTTTTGCTATGTAGTTTTAGAAAGTTTCAGCTCCTATCCAATGCATGCAATAGTCTATAGCTATGAGGATGAACATGTTTCTAGTTGATGATGGTGGGTTTACTAGTCCAATAAAGTCCAACCCCCACTTGGCAAAAGGGCATACCTCAAATACTAGTTTTATTAGCATTGTTGGGTGTATTTCCCTGTTGGCACTTGTTTGAAAAGTGTGAAAAGAGTTTACATGTTCAAATGTGTCATTTAAAATTGTAGGCCAAAAGTAACCTGGTCTTAGAATCATATGGGTCATAGCCTCTATTGATCCATATCTAGGGTCATACTTTTCATGATACTATTATAACACCTCTCTCACTTCTTCATGTCCCAAACATTTTAAGTAGACAAGATTACTTGGCCCACATTTTATGAACAATTGTCCAAGCTAATGATTATATGGAATGAGATGAAAAATAATGAGGCAAACTTGAAGCCAATTGTGAATAAGTGGAATAAAAGGGATAGGGATGTCACTCTTTTATGTTTCTTAGTTATTAGTTTGGCTTACGAGAAAATAAAGAAAACATTTGACATAACTAGTGACCTCTCTGATTTTGATGACAAGAGAGTCACTCTACAAAAAAGGATCATAAATTATTTTTCTAGATATCTAGATGAAGATTTTGAACTATTTCCTCATGCACTAAAAGCTATGGATGAATTGAAGAATAAAGAGGAATGGGCCTAAGAATTGGATGATTTGTTATGCCTCAGATTAAATAAAGTGATAAATGAAAGGGGGCATGCATGGTTAGCCAAAACAACTAAGGAAGTTGTTAAAGTTCAAATATTTTTTGATTCTTTAAGAAGGGAGTTTGTTGAAATAAATAAACTAGGAGAAGATGTTTGAAAAAGAAACAAGAAATTTCAATTTTCAGTTGACCAAATGACACACTTTTCAACAAGTGGATGACAAATTTTGTTCAAATTGATCAACTACTATTTGAAGGAAGTGATGAATAAAGATGAACTACAGATAATTGATACACTAGTTACAGAAAAATAAGATAAGGGTAAACAATCAACTACAATAACAAATATAGAAGTTCAAAATGATTACTTGGTGAAAAAATAATCAAGTATAATTGTTGGCTTGTTAGTTCAAGATAGTTTGGAGGGAGATCCACGAGTTATATTGAGTTTCTAGGTATCATAACTAGACACCTAATATATCCCATAGTTGAAAAGATAATGATAACAAGGAGCTACAAAAAACTTGGCCCCACCGGAGGAATATTCATGATAAATACATTCAGTTACACCTATTTTTGTCTTTTGTGACTATAGCCTTTTGGTAAATATATTTTTATCTTAAGGATGATTGACTTTCCTCTCTAGGATGGAAGCTTGCTGCATCTTATGCTATATAAATGAGATCCCAAGGCTAGAGTAAGGGTTTGAACTCTTATGTAAATTTGAGTTTTTTGCTATTCTTACATTTTTGGTCCAATTTTCTTGATATTCATTTTATGATGTATTTTTATTTGTAAATATGAGAATACATTAACATTGAAGGATCATTGTTGTCTTGTCTTGCATTGTTCCAAGTTTTATGTTAGCATTGTGTGATTTTCAATTGAAAATCAACAAAAAGGAAAGTTACCATTCACATCTTTTTTCTATGAATCTTGTCTCCATTATTATTAACTAGTTATCTTGAGGTTGTATGAGAAAATCTTAATCAATTTAATGTGACTAGGTCAAGTTGTATATTAGTTTTCTATTGCTTTCAAACTAATGAATTGAGTAAATTCTTTAGTAAGACCATAAGATTTCTAGTCAATAATAAGGATATGTATAAGAATGAGGTTTAGGGAAAATTTTTGATAATATTTATTTTAATGCAACCAATTAGTCAAAATAGTTGGTAGACTCTAAATGTCAAATGGATGAGCTACTGATCAATCATTTAGTTTGCATTTGAAGAGATCATAGATTTGCATCAAGCAAAATTCAAAAATCAAATTAATTTTACTTTAAGGAATGAAGAATTTATTTGTTGGTCATCATTTGTTTGCATTTAATCTCTATGTATTGCAACTCAGAACTATCTATAAAATTTGAGAAGAAATGTGACCTAATATCTACTAAAGGATAGTTTTTATGAAAGAATATTAGTGAGTGAATGTAGTGTGAAGAGAATATCTAGTTTTGAATCCTTTTATCCCTTAGGTGTACCCATCTTGGTTTTGTAGAACATAAAGATTAGAAAATCATTGTGATTTTGTTGAAGTTGGGTCAAGATCTGAAGACTTCTTAGTTAAGCATAGGATATAGCTAACCCTTAGACCAAGTTTCTCTACATTATCCTGGTATCAAGTGATTTTTTTGCTTGTTAGTTTTGAAACACCAACAAAAAATTTTCATAAATTAATCTTTCCATAGAAAGACTTAAGCTCTTTGCAACTATGAGGAGGTGACAACTTCATAATCACTTCTATCCTCTTAGATTCAGTATATATCCCAAATTCATAAATAATGTTATCCAAAATGTTTCCTTTGGTAACCCCAAATGAACACTTCTTAGGTTTAAGAGATATGTTGTATCTTCAACATCAGTTGGAAAATTGTCTTAAATCAACAATATGAGTACTCTAATCTTTTCAAAAGATAGTTAGGTCATCCATATAAATAACCATACATTTATCTATTAGCCTCTTGAATATTGCATCCATTTCTCTCGGAGATGTAGCTCCTATGTTGATTAATCCAAAGGGCATTCTCCTATATCCAAAGGTTCCCCATTTTGTTGTGAATGTAGTCTTTAACCTATCTTTCTTGTCTACCATCACCTAGTTGTATCCTAAATATCCATCTAGGAAAGACATCATTTTAGACCCATTTACAATCTTTAGTACTTCATCTAGTGAAGGTAAAGGGTAATTATCTTTCTGGTATGATTAGTTCAAATTGTGAAAGTCTCCAGTATTTTTCCTTAATGGAACCAAGTTAGCAACCAAGGTATAGTGTTAGATTGGAAGGATAATCTTATCATTAAGAAACATATGGACCTCTTTTACTATTAATGGTTTGATAATGGGGTTAACTAGTCTTTGCCTTTGACAGAAAGTTTTAGCATTAGGCTTCAATGGAATATCATGAGTGATGATGTCAGGATCATATGTCGTGAGTTCTTCATAACTCCATTCTATGACATCTTTGTATTATGTAAGTAACTAAAGCACACTTTCTCATTCTTTAGGATTTCATTCCTTTCCAATTCTCACCAACTTAGGGTCTTCTTCCATTCCTAGATTATATGAATCACCTTCTTCAATCCTATTTTATTCAACAGTTTGTTTACTATGTGTTGATTCATCTCAGTCAAAGATATGTTCCAACTCTACCATCCCCTTAAGAATATTATTAATTTTCAAATTTATAATCCCATCTTCATCTTCCAATTCATCATGCTCAAGTTTTTCATTAGGAGTAACATGAATCTCTTTCCCTTTGAATAAACCATTACACATTATGAAATCAAGAATATGTTGATCATTGTGGAATACCTAGAGGTTAGTAATGTTATCTAGAATAGATAGGGTAGCCACTAATTCATCTAAAAACCTTTTTAGTCTTTTTCTTTCAATAGGTTGTAATGCACTAGCTAAAATTGCAAGGGCATCAAAGACCACATTCCTCCTTCTTGGAATAGACCTTATGTTCAAGGCTTCAAAATCTTCCATCAAGTCCAAAAATATTTTTTGGTAAGAAAGTAGTATTCTATCATTGCAAGAGTAGACTAATTTAATATGTCTAATCACCAATTGAGAATTTCCTTCCACTATGAGAGCTTTGACATCCTTGTCTAATGTGAAGAGAAGTCTATGAATCAAGGATTCATTTTTTGCAACATTTTTAGTACACCTAAATTGCAAATGATATGCAACATAAAAAGGCCTACCTTTTGGATTGATTAGTTCAATACATGCATGAGCTCCTAATTTGCATTTAGAGTCATCAAACCTAAGTGTCCATATTGGTTGTTCTTTTAGTTTCATTGAATTGTG
Organism: Cupressus sempervirens; assembly: GCA_028749045.1. NCBI lineage: Eukaryota > Viridiplantae > Streptophyta > Pinopsida > Cupressales > Cupressaceae > Cupressus > Cupressus sempervirens. The sequence goes on along the minus strand of CM053792.1, from coordinate 970,894,645 downwards.
TTTTTCTATTTAAAGTTTTTCTTTCACTTGTACTTTGAAATATTATTTCTTCAGGATCCATTACAATCTATCATGTGTTAGACTTGGTGAGTTACCATATTTTACCATTGATACAAGGATTTTTTGTTTCTATTGTTCATCTTGAATTTCCCCAATCAACTTTGTAATTTTATCAATTTTTGGTTTAGGTTGAACAACTACCAAGGTCCATCTTTGAACTTTTACAAAGCATCTTCTCCTTATGACTTCAATCATCCCTAGTGGAGGGCAAGAAAAACATCCACCATCTGAAGAGGTGTCACCATATGACACATTTAGATGTTTTTTCTCCCCATCATTATCCATGACTTTAGATATGCATGTAGAACTCAAATTTTCTTGTTATATCTCACTTGGAGTTTGATAATTTTTCAAGTGCATTATCTAAGTCAATAATCAAGAAAGAACTTCTTGATAATGTGAGCACTCAAATTTTGAATGAGAAAAAAAATTATGCAATCTACAAAATCTTGGAAAGAGAAAAAAAATTGTGTCTACTTCTTCTTCTAAGCATTTCCAATTCGTAACCATGTTGTCTATGAATTGAGCGATGATCTCTTCCTATGGGGTAGGGTTCATTAATTCTCCATTGAAATTGTCTAATTTTCCAATTGAACTTATCTCCAGAGTCATTACCTTGTAAGAACCTAAATCTAATTGAATAAATGCTACTTCATTAGGTGCATTATACTCTGTGATCATTATCTTCATTTTTAGTTCAACATCTATCTTGATTTGGTTATTCATTCCTTTCAAAAGTAACCATAGTTAGATAAAATCAGTTGACAACCATCCTCTTAGGCACTAGGTCTATTCTCTACTCAATAACAATTTGTCTATTTTCATAATTTTTACCACATGTATGTCTATGATATCTTGAATTCTGGGGTTTGTAGTCAACTACATTTGAACACATTTCAATACCCCAATAACATTTACTTCCATTTTTCAAGTTGAATCACTATTCGAGTGGTGGTTTGTGGAGTGACTACCAACTTCTGAGCTATTGAAAGTGGCATGACATTACAAGAAGCTCATGAATCTATGAGACAATTGTGAAGGTTTCATCATTAAATTATAAGACTGAGCAAGAAAGGAGGCACTTTGGCTTTGTCTTTATACATGGTAGGCATAACGTCACAAGTGTTAACTTTGTCTGATATTGTCTTCTAAGAGCATGTGTTATGTGTTTCTCTTGTATGATCAAGAGTTCTAAGTAGTTCTTCACTTTGATTAGGGTAGCTTTGTATCATATCAAACATAAAAATATTGGCATGTGTCCTTTTTAAATCTTCAACCATAGTATACTTTCCATTTGTCCAAGCCAAATTCTTCACTATCATAAGTATATTTCCTTTGATCTAATTTTTTTGTCCAACATAAGGTGCTCTAGTAGGCACTAGATTATTATTCACTCTTGGATCTAGAAGCATTGGTTAAAACATAAGAGGAATTCCATCAGTCATAAGTTCCCTTCAATTTTGTAAGTTCTAAGTATTTTGATTGCCATTCCAAAAAGTGAACATCTCTATTGGTTTTGGATCTGATTCTTGATTTAATGGAAGGATGAATTCTTCACTGACTTGTATTATTATTTCAAAATCATGCAGACAATCATAAGATTATAACAACATATTATTGAACTGCATAAGGGACTAATTGTTAGGGCATTGTGAATTTTGGTTCATTTCTTGATTTCCATTGAAATATGAGTTGCCACTATGGAATAGGCTTTGATTTTTGTAAAGTTGATTGATGTATACAAATTGAGTGTTATTGGTTTTATCTATAGTGATACTTCCATTATTGGATGAGTGTTCCATTTTCAATTCTACCTTTGGAAACCATTGTTGTGATCTCGAGGATTGAAATTGATCCCTGAATTGTTATTTTTGCTGAAATTACTATTGTAATTTTCACCATAGTTGTTGTTGTAAGGGTATGCATTTTTTCTCTATAATTTAATGTTCTACCCTTATGACAATTTTAGACAAGTTATCTCATTGGTAATCTAAGAGATGGTCTTCTTCATTTGACCTAACTTAGTTGTGACATTGTTTCTTGTCTCTGCAGATGGTTCTGCCTTTTTCTTAAAGAAAGTAGATTTGGAGGTTCATATCCTACATAAATTATAGCTAGAGTTGGAAAAGCTAGTCCTTATTATAGTAGAATTATAGTAAGTGGAATGAACTAACTAGGCATTACTTGTGCTCCAGCAAGATATGTTGGTACTATCATACTAGCATGAGCCAAAACCATCAACCCACCACCATTAATTAGGATTGACATGTTCAATAATGGTAATTTCTTCTTCAAATACTTTTTCCAATGTATCAATATTTGTAGAAGGAAATCTCCTTAGGAAGATAGTAGTGAGGTGATCCATAGCATTAAGATAGATCTGGATTGCAACTTCAACTACTATAGTGTAGGGTGTTCCCAACTTGCACTATGCCATGTGAAAGTGGTGATTAAAATGTGAAATGGTCTCTAATGTATCCCTTTTGATTCATATAAATTCATTATGTATCATTTCCAGGTTGATGGATGTTTTGAATTGATCTAGGAACAATTTTTTAAAGCTTGCCTAGTTGTTGATACATCATGGTGAAAAATTCATGTACTAGTTAAAGGTAACTTCTCCCAATGTGTATTGGAATAAAGGAGGACCACAGTCTCTTGTATAATTTTATTTTTATTTCATATTTCTTTAAAAACCTATATATGATCCTTAGTTGTGTTTTTTTCTCCATAAATAGACCTTGGGAAAAAAATTTTAGGGTTCATGGGAAGGTCATTGAGTGCACTTTGCAAGTTAATTGGTGAATCTACTATGTTTTCAAAGAAGACCATTGGTGGAGGATTAGGTTGAATGATAGGTGGAGGTAGGTTCAGAGGTGGAACTAAAGATGACAAGATTTGGAATGAGAGTGGTAGAATTCTTGATATACCCTTATCATTGCAAGGCTTATGAACATGACTCAATTCTAGGAACTCGTGTCCATCAAGTGAAGACATTAATGCTCACTGAAATGGATATGGTAGATTAGGATCTTTCAATTTGTGTTAATTATGGAAAAGAACACATGTTCAAAAAGTATACCTATACACCTTTTGATAGTGATAGACTTAGAAAACAATTGAATGTCCAAAAAACTATAGAATTTTTAAACCACGACTTGTAATTTTTAATGGTTTTAGATGTCATCCGTCTAGCACCACTTTTTTTGAGCTATTATTTTGCATTATGATAAATAGTATAGAACCTTTCAAATATTTCTCTTGAAAAGATGAAAAAGGACCAACTCCAAGGTTCTAGGTTGTTGTTTTTCAACCTTTTGGGTAACTCAATTGAAGATAAATGTGTATGTTTATAAGGAGGCCTTTACTAGTTTGAACCAATCTACACAACCTATTTCTATTCGAAACATGACCACAAAAGGTATTTTTTATTTTATTTCTTGTTTTATGATGAATGCAATCTATCAACGCAACTATATAAATTCCTATTTTAATCAAGTGTTTGAAAAGAAAATACAAATATAGAGTAATGAGATATTTAAAGAAAATAACTAAAAGGGAAATTCCTAATGGAAATAAGCCAAAGTAACAACATGTCTAAAAATTAAATTATCAAAATGATCTACTATGAAACTAATGAAATTAGGAGCAATGCTTCCTCAACTCCATTGGTGTAATTGTTAATGGGAACTTCAATAATAACTGAAAGATGTTTCACATTTCATCAAATCATGAGGCCACAAAAAGTGTGCTCATACAAGACAAAATGAAATGCAAGAAAAAAGATGATCCTTTCTCCAGTTCATCACAATAATAGAATTTGTTAACACAAGAAAACATGAGAACTAAAAGATCACACAATCATAATAACACAATAAAACCATTGGCTCCATTATTATTCATGAACATGTGCTCACAAAATTAACACACTCTAGAAAGAATAACGACACTTAGAATGAGATCACCAATAGCATATATTATTGCATCAAAATAAGGGTCTAGATTACATATTACATCCATATATTTATAAGAGATTATCTCCTCCTTTTGTGTTAGGAGTGAGAGCTCTTTAAATGAAAACTTATGCTAAAAACTAATGAAATAAATCAAATTATATATAAACTAGATCTCTAAATGGTTCTAAGTAAGTCTTCATCGTTATTTATATCCATTAATAGGTGCATGACATAAACTAATGAAACAATAAGAATATAAGGAGATAGAAGCTATGAGATGATCTGGAAGTCTCTAGAAGCTCTAAAAATGGAAGCTCAACCTTCTTCAGGCAATTTTGAGAATTGAACTTATGTCAAAATAAATTTCCAATCCATGATGATCTAAAATAGCAACTAGCAGTTAGTTATGAGTGTGCTTCTTCTTCTTCAAAACTATCAATGCACCTACACACCTTGCTGATAGGATCCAAAAAATCTTCTAAGTGTTAAAACTTAGTTTCCAACATATGGGTTTTCTTCCACATTATACCAAAATGATGTCTAGATATTTATTATTGAATTTCTCTATTATATCTACCACTTCACTAGCTTTTGATAAATCTAATGTATCATACTTATTCTTTACTATTTGTTGGTAGTTTCTTACTTTTATCCCCATTTTTGCAAAATCTCAAGCTTGGTGTCTAGTTCCAACAATGCCTCTTCATTTTGAATGCTTTTCTTACATCATATTCTGATGAAGCATCTTTGAATGAATCTCTATATTGTTTGACTACTGATTGCACCAAAAAAATCTTGGCCTTTGACTCATCTTCAAAAACCTCAAGGCTAGCAATGTTATAGTATCTTTCTACTTCCAAAAATTGATCTTGACCTTATCTATTGGATTCCCTCATGTAATCCCTCCATTACTTTATTCACCAAGGATATCTTCTCTCTATCCAATCATCAAGTTTATCTATCTCCTTTGCAAATTATACTTCCATCAGCATCCAATATCTTTGACCCTTTATCAATCTGAGTGCTTGTAGATCATTTTCCTAGGTATGTACTTCATCCTTTAGCCCAAAATCTTGTTTACAATGGAAGTCAATTTTTTTGCATTTGACTACATATCATGTAATAGGTTCAAATTACCCTGTATTATTTTTACTCTTCCCTCAAAATTATCATGCCATTGGTGACATGCTCCCAAAAAATGAGTTCATTCGTGGCCTTGCCTACTTCCTTCCCAATGCATTACCAAGAGTAATCTTTGATCCAACTTAATTGGTCCCAACACTTCATTCAAGTAGCCTCTTAGTAGCTCATTATTATTTTAAAATGTTATCAATTTAGAAGCATCCTAATCCATGTGTTTAAACACTTCCTTGAGGGTTATTGTGATCCCAATATGATCTCCTTTATTTGGTAATCTTCAGGAGTCAGTTCTTCAATGTTGGCATGAGGAGGATGAATGAAAATATGGGCTAGAATTTTTTCATTTTGATTATTCATAATGAAGGCAAGTGTTCTAGCATCACTCTTAGGTGGGTCAGGCTTCTTTATTGCATTTACCAATTCCTTCATTCATTCCTCTTCTATTAGCTCCATTTTCCTCTTCAGCCAAAACATAACTTCCTTCTTTAGCCATGATGGTTTTGTGCCTATTAGTGACATGTATTTTTCTAAAGAGGTTGGCTTTGTAGTAGGCTCATTTTCCTTATTACTCCTCTATAGAGTCTTCTCAACTTGAGGAAGATCTTCAGAAGGAGTTTTTTGTACTTTTTTGGTTGATGATCTAGCCTCTATATCTAGGGGAGTTTTTTTAGATACTTCTACTATTTTCTCCTCTTCAAATACTTCATCGAGATGAAGTTTTTCATCTCTTCTTCCTCCATTTTCTAACTTTCTATTTCTGCTTGTATTTTGGAGGAGGTGGAGCTATTGATGCTTTATCCATGATGGTGGCCAAATCCTATGGTGGTTTAATGTAATTCCAAGAGGTCCCTAAGGTAGAGGAGTAAATTGGTTCCAATCCTCTCCTAATGGCTCATTTTTTGGGTATCTCTTATCTTTTCACTTGGTGACCACTAGCATGGAGTTGAAATTTGAGAAGTCAAATACATCAGCCCCTTCACTCTTCATTCATCTATCCACTTATGTTGTTCATCTTCTAAATTTTCTACTTGGATAGGCTCCCTTGGAACAAATGGAGGTGTTTGAGTAGAGCTTCTCCTTTTCCCTTCCCCTACTGCCTTGGTTGAGTAAGTTATTTGACTTAAGGGGAAATTTTATATTTTTTCCCTTTCTTCCTCTTCCTCTTCCTCAGGGATGGTCTCTAGAACCTATGGGGAGTGATTACTTTTCTTCTTAAATATCTTCCTTTAGACACCTACCATAGTTGTTTCTATTCTGCCTCTCTTTGGCACTGGGGGAAGGCTTCTTCCTCTAAATTTCTTGATGGTGATACCCTTGTTCCTCTAGCACTTTTTCCTCTTGATGCTCTAGATGTGGCTCTTGTGGTTCCTCTTTCTCAACTTGAGGTTGGTCAGCTAGCTCTGGCTCTTTTTGGGCTTGTGTTGTTTGGGCCTCAATCATTTGTTTCCTCTCCCTAGGGGTTTCCCTTTTCCTCTTACATTTTCCCTTATCTATCTTTAAATAATCAACCTCCCATTCATGTTGATGCACCACTTCTAACCTAACTAGTGATTTAGTTTGGTAGGTTGGTATGGTGACCTTAGCACCTTTTGCTTTCTGAGGTTTGGTTGTAGCTTGTAAAGGTATGGCTTGGGGAAATGGATCCATCTGAAATGACTTCTAGATCCATTCCCTTGTAAGCTCCACCACATGTTTGGCCTAATGATCTATGTCATCATTGTCCTCACACCCTATTTATGCATTCATAATCAGCATATCATAGATTTATCTCCATTATACAAAGGACCCATACCTTCTAGGACATCCTTTTCTATGGCCTTTAGGGGAATATTTATTTTTAGCACATTTTCTAGTATATGTAGACTCATCCTACAATAGTCCCTAATGTGGACATCATAGTCATCTATTGCATTCATTCAATGATCTTCAAGGGCTTCCTCATGGACCAAATTGTTCCCCATAGGATGTCAAACTATTCCAATATTGTAAAAATATGGGTGAGGAGCCTGATTTTCTTTTAGGGGATAATGATCTCATTTTGAATTGAAGGTAGCAATATCATGTTTTTTCTTTACCTCAAACACCTCGATGGTGATTTTTTAGACCCAAATCTTCTTGTGTTGTTTCCTCACTCTTTCATATGCATAAGTGAGTTGGTGGGCTATCTCCAAAAGTATTAGTCAATCTGAAGGGTACCTTGGGAGCATTTTGGGGTGAAGAAGAGTACCTACTACCTAGAGATATGTGAATGTCTTAAACTAAATGTAGTATGCTCCTACTTTAGTTATTCTTGCTATAGTCTCTACTAACATATGTTTACCATAATCTACCTCTATAAACCTAATGATGGAAAAAATGAATCCATCATTGACTACCCTATATTCCACACTTTGTATGGAGATATTCTTCTTTACTAGTTATGGGTTAACCACATAGGGCTAAGCATTTGAATATTACATGCTTCCTTTCCTATATAGCCCTATGTAGTCAGTAGTTCTGGCTACTAGTAGGTAAACCATGTATAATTTCATATAGAAGCAAGGGTCTATCTTGACTAAGACTAATTTCTCATCCAATTTGTCTCTTGGGATGGTGCCCCAATCAATAGGCATCTTTGCAATCCTTATGATTTCAATGGAGTGAACCATCCACATTTTTAGGTGACCTATTGTAGTGAGTCTCATTACTCTATTGAGGATAATAATTGAATACCTTATGTCATCCTTCATGTACACTCAGGTCATGTCCACTTTGCCTACTCTTTGACTTAGAGGTGTTCTATCAATCAAGAATGTAGTTCATACTTTTCATTTTCTTTGTACCACCTCTCTTCTCTATCATATAATATTTGGAGGCATTTTTTAGTGCTTGGGAGGTGGAATACTTTCTCTATGTTGAGTGGTCAGAAGTCTAGGACTTTCATGTAAAACTCTTCATGACCTTCTCCTCTGTCACATAGTTTTCTACTAGTGTCATAATCAATTTAGAGGGTTGAATTAATGTAGGGTGTGATGTAGGATTAAATAACCCACTCTAAATCAAAGTTTATATTACTATTTTCCTCTCCTTCCTTTTTTTGCATATCATCAAAAATGTGTTCCAATTGGTGTAACCGAGTTTGGTATCCTAGATCTTTGCATGTCCATCTTGTAATTTGGACTTCTTGGGAGCTCCTTGGTATTTGAATGCAATAGCTTTAGGTGTCATTTTCTCTTCCATGGAGGATGATGATGATGTCATTATATCTATACAAAATATGAAAACATTACTCTACTAATGTTGGAAGACAAAAATGAGACTCAACTACGACTTAGCCTAAAACAAAATGAGCAAAAACTGAGCCAAAACTAATCAAATTGGTAAAAAGTCTGCAAAATCTTCCCTAAAGCCACTTTTGTGCACTATCACACTTGTAAAAATTCATAAGGTGCACAAGTTCACACCTTTTTCTCTTTTTGATGACAAAGTGCATAGTTGCACATGTTGCATACTTCTGCACCTAAGTAAGTTGTACAAGGTACATATGTGCACAACTACACACATGTGTATCAGTGCTTGCTAGGGAGCTTGACTTTTATTTTTTTATTTGGGACTCCAGGGATGCACACCTCCAAGAGGTTGGTTTATTCACCTTAAGTTAGGTGTGAGGCTTGAGGAGTGTACTATTGCAACTACAGAGGTCAGTGATGTGTAGAGGTGTGATGCAAGACTACAATGAAAGAGAAGTAAGGGGGAGTGGAGTGGCCAAGCTCTATTTGTAAACCTTGACACAAGATCACACCCATTGAGGGTGAGCAGTTGTGCACATTTGAGGGTGAGTACGTCTGGAGTGTGTGTGCCTCCAAAGGGTGCACAAATGCATTTCCCACTTAGAAATGAACATCTCTAAATGAATTAACTCTCTAAATGGTGATAAATAGGTCTCCACCCTTTCTTATATCCATCAATGAGTACATAAGCATTTACATGACATAAAATAGTCAAACAATAAGAATATAAGAAGATAGAAGATGTGAGATGATTTGGAAGTCTGTAGAAGCTCTAAAAATGGAAGCTTAGCCTTCTTTAGGTGTTTCTGGAAGTTGAATGACCATCAAAATGCATTTTTGGTGCATGGAATTCTCTAAAATGGCAACTGGCAATTAACTATTAGTAAAACTATGCACCTTTGTGACAAGATCCAAAAAACCAAAAAATCATCAAAGTGCCAAAATTAAATTTTTGGCATATGGGGTTTCTTTCCCTTTATACCAAAATGATGCTTGGATTTTAATTGTTGAATTTATCTATTGTCTCTACCAATTCACTAGATTTTGGTAAATCTAACGCATCATACTTATTCTTTATTATTTGTCGGTAGTTACTTCTATCCTTGTTTCCACAAAATCCTCAAGCTTGGTGTCTAGTTCAAACAATGCCTCTTGGGTTCTAAATTCTTATTTTACATCATCTTCTGATGAAGCATCTTTGAATCTATCTCTAAATTTTTAGACTATTGATTATACCAAAAAAATCTTGGTCTTTGACTCATCTTCAAAAATCTCAAGGCTAATAGTGTTATAGTACCTTTTAGCTTCCAAAAATTGTTGTTGAGATTTATCTTTTATCTATTGGATTCCCTCATGTAATCCCTCCATTACTTTATTCCCTAAAGATATCTTCTCTATCCAATCATCGAGCTTATCTAGCTCCTCTATAGAATATGCTTTCATTAGCTTTTGGTACCTTTGACCCTTTATTGATCTAAGTGCTTGTAGATCATTTTACCCAGTGCGTACTTTATCCATGAGCCCAAAATCTTGGTTTATAATGGAAACCATCTTGTTGGCATTTGTCTAGATGTTGTGCAATAGGTTCAAATTTCCCTATATTATCTACACTCCTCTTTCCTCAAATTTGTCATGTTATTGCTAACGTGCTTCCAAAAATGAGTTCATTTCTTTTTCTTCCTGCTTCCTTACCAATGCATTTCCAAGAGAAATCTCTAGATTTTGTAGGTCAATGGGTCCCACCACTTCATTCAAATAACCTCTTAGTAGCTCGATCTTCTTTCACAATATTATCAATTAAGACTCCTCCTAAAATATGTGTTTAAATACTTCCTTGAGGCCTATTGTGATCAGTACTTTTTCCAAATCCATTGTGGGCTTTCCCAATATGATATTCTTCATTTGATAATCTTTAGGAGTTAGCTCTTTAGTGTTAGAATGATGAGGAGGAATGACAATATGGGTTAGAAGTTCCTAATTGTAATTCTTCATAATGAAGGCAAGTGTTCTAGCATCATTCTTATGTAGCTTAGGATTCTTTATTGATTTTACCAATTCCTTCTTTCATTCCTCTTTCTTTTTCTCCATTTGCTTCTTCTATTGAGACATAACTTCCTTCTTTAGCCATGATGGTGTGGTGCCTAATGGTGACATGTACTTGGCTGAAGAAGTTCGTTCTAAAGTAGGCTCATTTCCCTTATTACTTCTCTCTAGAGTCTTCTCATATTGAGGAAGATCTTTGGAGGGAGTTGCCTTACTTTGTTGGGATGAGAATCTAGCTTCTATATATGAGGGATTTTTTTAATTTTCTTCTTCTATTTGCCTCTCTTTAGATACTTCATTGGAATGAAGCTATTGATAATCTCCTTCATCCATTTCCTAATGTTCTAGTTCTACTTATATTTCTAGAGGAGGTGGAGCTATTTATCCTTTATCCATGATGTTGGCCAAATCCTACAATGTTGGTGATGGAATTCCAAGAGATCCCTAAGTAGAAGAGGTAGTTTATTTGAATCCTCTCCTAATGGCTCATTTTTTGCATTATCCCTTATCTTATCACCCACCATCTGAGTACCTACTAGCATGAAGTCAAAATTTGAGAGGTCAAACACATCAGCCTCTTCACTCATTATCTCATCTATCCACTTCTATTGTTCATATTTTGAAGTTTATACTTTGATAGGCTCCCTTGGAGCAAATGGAGGTTTTTGAGTAGAACTTATCCTTCTCTCTTCCTTTCTTGCCTTGGTAAAGTGAGATCTCTAACTATGGGGGAAAAATTCTATGTGTTCCCCTTCTTCCTCTTCCTCTTCTTTAGGGATGATCACTAGAACCTATGGGGAGGAGTACTTTTCTTCTTCAATCTCCTCCTTTGGATACCCACTAGAGTTGTTTTAATTCTAGCTCTCTTCAGAACTAAAGGGGAGGCTTCTTTCTTTGAAGTTCTTAGTGATGGTGACCCTTATTCCTCTGGCACTTCCTTCTATTTCTACTCTAGTTGTGGCTCTTGTGGTTTCTCTTGCTCAACTTGAGGTAGGTCAACTAGCTTTGGCTCTTATTGGGCTTATGTTGTTTTGGCCTTAGTTTCTTATTTCCTCACCCTGGGGGAGGTCCTTTTGCTCTAACTTTTTCCCTTGTCTTCCACAAAATACTCAACCTCCTACTCATGTTGATGCACCAATTTCTAGCCTAACTAGTGATTTGGTAAGATAGGTTAGTATGGTACGCTTAGCACCTTTAACTTTCTATGGTTTGGTCATAATTTGTAAAGGTAGGGCCTAGTGAACTGGATCCATCCAAAATGGCTTCTGGATCCAATCCCTTCTAAGCTCCACCACACATCTGGGTTAATGATATATGTCATCATTCTCCTTATGCCTTAATTTTGCATTCATATTCAGCCTATCATACATTTTATCTCTATTATATAAAGGATCCATAACTTTTTGGACATCCTTTTCTATGACCTTTAGGGAAATCTTTATTTTTAGTACATTTTCTGCTAGATATAGACTCATCCTACAATCATCCCTAATGCAAACATTGTAGTCATTTATTGCATTCATCCAATGATCCTCAAGGCTTCCTCATAGACCAAATTGTTTCCCAACAAGATGTTTAATCATCTCAATGTTGTCAAAATATGGGCAAGAAGCCTGGTGTTCTTCTAGGGGACACTAATCCCATTCTAAATCAAAGATAGTAATATCTTGTTTTTAATTTACCTCAAATGTCCCAATGGTGATTATGTTGACCCAAGTCTTCTTATGATGTTTCCTCACTCTATAATATGAAAAAGTGATTTGGAAGGCTATCTCCAAAGTATAGGTTGATCTGAAGGGTACCTTTGGAGAATTTTGGGGCACAAAAGAGTACCAACTACCTGAAGATCTGCGAATGTTTTAAGCTAAATATAGTAGTGATGTAACACTAGATCTAGCCACCCTTTTCAATAGCCTACTTAGACTTGATAATATCCTATGAGGTTACCTTTTATTCCCTAATCCCTAGAGGAACTCCATTCTATCCTCTAATGACTCTCCACCTAGTTATACCAATAGTTATGGTTTACTCCTTACACAAATGTCACTTCACAACTTTCTTGTTGACCTCAATCCTATAGTTTCTTGACCAAATTCTTCACCCATGTAGAGTGAGGGATGTCTCCAATTATCTTAGACTCCCCTTGAACTTCTGGACACCAATCTTACAAGATAAAACCAAGTTCTTTACTCCTAAGTCAAAACTACCTAAAACAGGCTACTAGGATTACCCCTCCAACTTAGGTTTTATTATTTTAGTACCAAAATTATCCAAAGGAGGTGGAAAAAAAATTGATATCCAAATACCCTTTTAGAAAATCTTGAAGATTTTGTGGGTTTTAGGTCCTTGAGGTGTCTATACACTAGAAAGAAACTTTTTAGCCTACATTTAAGGGTTTCATTCTAATGTTAACTAGTCTGACTAGGGTATGTTCTTTCCCCCTCCAAAACTGATTATAGAGACTTTCCCTTTAGTAGGATTTGGCCTCACTCAACTCTTCTTACTCTACACCAATTGGTTTGAAGTATCCAACACTCTCAAACCCTAAAACTTTCCTTGTTGATCTATGATTTCCTAACCAAGTGCAATAGACTTGCCTAGGGGCATCACCTTGAAATTACTTTTTATGTTATTAAGGGACCCAAATATAATATAATAAGGTTATATGGATTTTACTTCTATATCCTCTTAAACTAGGAAGAGCTCACAGTAGCAATTCATAAGAGAGTCATTATTGCTCAAAAACCTAAAATTGAAATAACACACTATCTAATTAGAAAAGAATTTCAAAACCTAAGTACATGAACTCTCACAACCTAGAAACTTGATGTAGGAGCATCCTAGGTTGATGTTTTATCCTACTCATTCATGTTCATTCTACCATTTGTTGCCTAGTTGCAGTCATTGCAAAGTTGCAACAGTTGTTCAGTGCCAATAATTTTGTAGTATTAGGTGAGTTGAAGTTATCCCACATCATGTTAACATTTAAATTAGCATGTTATCCCATCTCACCCTATAGTGTGTACCAAGTTCCATAGTTTGCTTTAAGGCATCTAGTGGGTGTAAAGTGATCCTCATGTTCTAAGTGTTCCTATTGATGTCAAGTGTTAGCATTTTGTTCCTTCTTTTGTCAAATTGTTTGTATTTTGAGAATTGACTTGCGGGATTAATTTTGATTATGAATTTTATGATAGGATCTTGTCTTGGGATGTGTCTAGACCATTTTAAGGTTGGCCTTTCTATTTTGTAAAATTCTAGAATCTTCTGTAAGCCATTTTAGCAAGTATAAAAAGGGTGTTTAAGCTTATAGTTAGGGCAGATTTTGGAGAGAACTTAGAGAACTGAGAAATTTTGATGCATATGTGTATAGAAGCATGAATTTGAAGCTAAATCATGGATCTTGGATGTATTTTTGTATCTATCTATAGCCTAGAAGGCCTTACAGTTGGGCATGTATGTTGATTATTTGATGAATCAATAAAAGTGTTTTTGTCTCTCTCTCTATGGTGTTCTTCTCTTTGTGTGTTTGCTTCCATTGTGTTAACTTTGCAAGGTGGTTTGGATTGATAGATGTTCCTTTGGCCCTAGTTATTCTTTCCCTCCTTGTGTTAGGTGGTATTAGAGCTTGAGGTTCATCCTTGTGGAGATTGGATCATGTAGAACCCTAATTTGAATTTGGTTGTAGGGTTGCAAATTTGAGGATTTGACCTATAACTTGCAGAGGGTTATGATCTTGCAAGAACCTAATTTGTAAACATGGTTCATGGTAGAGGAAATGTTGACAATGCAATATTGGATACATTAACGAAAATTGTAGCTAGACTAGATGTTGTGGAGATAGGCCAAAGAAGAGCACATCTTGATGATGTGAGTGATGATAAAGCGGTAGCACCAAACCCTAATCTAGAACCTAAAGAAGATCAAGATGAGGAAATATTGTTGAGAGTATTGTCTAGGGCACATTTGAAGCCTAATGTAGAAGCTGTTCCTTATGATAGAAAATTAGACACCAATGTTGTGTTGGATTGGATATCTGATATGGAGAAGTTCTTTGAGTATGAAAATACTCCTGATAATAGGAAGGTGAAACTTGTAGTTACTAGATTGAAAGGCCATGCCTCACTATGGTCAGAGCATTTGCAAACTAATAGACAAAGGAGAGAAAAGAGAAGATCAAGACTTGGCCGAAGATGGTGAACAAGGTAATGAAAAAATTCCTTCCTATTGATTACCAAGTAAGCTTGTTGAGGAAATTGTAGAATTTGAGACAAAGAGACTTGATTGTGAAGGAGTTTACTGAGGAATTCTATAGATTGGACATTTGATCTGGACATGTGAATGATGATGTTGAGAAAATTGCAAGATATCTAAATGGATTGAGATATGAAATCTAGGACAAAATAAGTTTTATGAAATTGGAAAGTGTGGAAGAAGCATACCAATATGCCTTGAAAGTTGAGGAGATCTTGACAAAGAAGCATGAACAAAGACAAAGAGCTAGAGATGGTAGATTCCAGAGAGGCAAAAGTAGATCTTGAAAAAGAATCATGAATAAAGACAAAGAGGTGGAGATGGTAGATTCTAGAGAGGTAGAGGTAGATCTTATAGAGAATGTGGAAGATCTGAAAACTCTATGCAAGATAAGGGGAAAATCAAAATGGAAGAATGATGAAAAAAACAAGACTAAGTGGAAAGGTGGTAGTTCATACTAAGGAGGTACTATTTCTTACTAAGGAAGAAGTAATTCTTATTCTAGAGGTGGATTTCATGGTAATTATTTCATATTTTGTAAAGAAGGGCATAGATCTTTTGAATGTAGATCCTTAGAGAGTGGACGAGGTAATAGAAATGTTGTGATTCAAGGAGGCATTGAGGGTTCACTAAGTGGACCTGAGCCTAGAAAAAAATTGATGGTTTGAAGAACCTTATGTAATAAGGGAAGTGAAGAACTTGTCCTTAAAAGAAGTCTTTTCAAGACCAAATGTAAGATGGTTGGAAAATATTGCAAGGTGATCATTGATAATGGAAGTTCATCAAATTTGGCATCAAAAGGGTTGGCTACAAAGTTGTAGTTGTAGAGGCTAAAGAATCCCAAAAACTATCATATTTCATGAATCAAAGATGAGAATAAGATATTGGTAAGTGAGAAATGCATTGTGAAGTTCAAGATTGGATATTACTTTGCTAAAGTACTATGTGATATTATGCCTATGGATTTTTGTCATATTTTATTGGGTAGATGGGAAGAAGCAAATATTGTTTCCTTTGATTGAAAGTCTAGATGAGGTTAACTGTAGTGCAATAAAAGTTTGCATGGTTAATGGGAAAAAAATTGAAAAAGAAGTGAAGAAGAATCAAGTTTGTTTTACTATAGTTCCTAGAGGATCGAGTGTTGGTAGTAATGATCGAGCAACACACGTTGGTAATGGCTAAGTGATAGCAGAAAATGATGATATTGGCCAAGTACTAGTAGAAATCATAGAATTTTTGAATGAGTATAAAGAGATTGTTGTTGAGGATATATTTGATGGTTTACTACCAGTAAGAAGTATAAGTCATTGTATGGATCTGATTCATGGACCTAGTTTACCAAACAAAGTACCATATAGATTGACACTTATAGAGAATGAAGAATGTAATAGACAAGTGCATGAATTGGTGTAAAAGGGATGAATTAGAGAAATTTGAGTCCATATGTTGTACCTATTATATTAGCACCTAAAAAGAATGGAGAATGGAGGATGTGTATTGATTCCAGAGCTATTAACAAGATCATAGTCAAATATAAGTTTCCTATGCCAAGGATGGATGGTATAATGGATTGTTTGAGTGAAGCAAAGTATTTTACCAAGATTGATTTGAAGAGTGCCTATCATCATATTAGAATTAGAGAAGGAAATTAATAGAAGACTACTTTCAAGACAAAAGATGGTCTGTATTAATGGTTGGTTATGCCTTTTGGTTTTACTAATGCACCTAATACTTTTATGAGGTTGATGAATGAAGTTTTGAAAATATTTTTGGCTAAGTTTGTAATTCTTTATTTGGATGATATTATAATATTTAGTAAGAATAAGGAATAACATCTTAAGCATGTTAGACAAAAATTAAAGAGGTTGAAAGAGGATAAGTTGATGATTAACCTTAAAAAGTGTTCTTTTATGCAAGAGGAGATTGTGTATTTGGGATTTGTGGTTTCAGCTGATGGTTTGAGAATGGATCCTAAGAAGGTTAAAGAAATTTTGGAATGGCCTACACCTACAAATGTGGGTGAGGTAAGATCATTTCATGGTTTGGCTAGTTCTTGCAGAAATTTAATAAAGTATTTTAGTGTTGTTTGTAATGCTATGACTGAGATAATGAGAGGAAATAAAAAGGAATTCAAGTGGACACATGGAGATGATAAGATTTTTGAGCCATTGAAGCACAAGGTTGTTTCTTTACCTGTATTGGCTTTACCTAATTTTAATAAGGTATTTCAAGTTGAATGTGATGAAAGTGGTAGTGCAATAGGAGTTGTATTAAGTCAAGAAGGTAAACATGTTGCTTTGTTTAGTGAGAAGTTGAATGATGCTAAAAGGAAGTATTATTTGTATGATCAAGAGTTTTATGCTATTGTTCAAGCTTTGAAGAAATGGAAACATTATTTGATTCCTAAGGAGTTTGTGTTGTATGCTAATCATAAAGATTTACAATACTTGGGAAGTCAACATAAATTGAATCAAAGATATATGAAGTGGGTTGAGTATTTAAAAAAGTTTTACATTTGTGTTTAAGCATAAGAGTGGAGTTAGTAACCAATTTATTGATGCATTAAGAAGAAGATGTTCTTTGTTGACTGAGATGAAGGTTGAAGTTCTTGGTTTTGATGAAATGAAAGAGTTGTATGATACTAATCTTGATTTTTTTGAGGCATGGAGAGAGTGTAGCACACCAAATTTATCAAATCACATGAGTAAATATGATGATTATTTCATTCAAGAAGGTATGTTGTTCAAAGGTATTTAGTTGTGTATTCCTAAAAGGACCATGAGGTTAAATTTGATTAAGGAAAAGCATAGTGGTGGATTGGCTGGACATTTTTGAATTGATAAGAATTTGAGTTTGTTGAAGGAGAAGTATTATTGGCTATGGATGTATAAGGATGTTCACAAGTTTGTAAAGAGTTGTGGAGTTTGTCAAGCTGAAAAAGGAGGAAATCAAAATACTGGATTGTATACACGTATTTTTATTCCTAAGAAACCTTAGAGTGACATTAGCATGGATTTTGCTCTTAGATTGCCTAAGATAGAAAATGGGTATGATTCTATGTTTGTTGTTGTGGATAGATTTTCTAAAATGGCTCATTTTATACCTTGTAAGAAGATATCAGATGTTGAGCATTTTGTTGAACTTTTCTTCAAAGAGATTGTTAGATTGCATGGATTACCAAGAAGTATTATTTATGACAGAGACAGTAAGTTTGTTGATTATTTTTGGAGAACTTTATGGAAGAATATGTGTATTGTATGTGTGAATTTTGGGCCTCTAAACCTCACACACACTTCAAAGTGGTCCTTACCTATGGATTCATCCTAGAATGAACATGGGATAGTTCATCCAAGAGGTCTGATAGTACGACCTATTGCCTTCTAACTAGAAGGATTTTGCCTATTTATGCTCTCAAAGTTGAGATGCAGGCAACCAAACTATCTAGTATGAAGGGTTTGAATAATGCAATTAAATCTAGATGATGTGAAATTAATCTAAATGTGTATGCAATTAATATAATAGCATGTAAAAAAAATTAGAATATATGTCTGCATATTAAAACTATATGATATTAAATCTAAGCAATAAAAAGCTATGATGATAGTAAGAAAATGAGTGCACAATTCGACAGAAATTTGATGCAAATCAAATCCAACCTTCATAATGAGGAATTAGGAGTCTCTTAAATAGAATTCCTAGAATCCATCAATGGTTGAGATCAACTTAGATGAATGGTCAGAATTGAATCCAAGATTCAGTCAAAGTGGAAGATTCCCAATATAGATACGATTAATTGACTCAGATCCTGAGTGCAAGAAATAGTTAACTCAAATTCACTTTAGTGTGAGAGTAAGTGATTTAAGTCACTTCTAATTCGAGAAGTAGTTAACTACAAATTTCCATTTTGAACTAAGAAATAGAATTTAGGAAAGATATTTAATTTAATAAAATGAGATATGACCTCATAGATGCCTTTTTCATTTAATTATTTAATTACATTCAATTAATTAAAATAAGCATAATTATTAAATTAAATATTCTTAATTCCTTAGCACATTAGCCTTAGAAGGTAATTTAATTTATTTGAAGTATAAATACTTCAAATTAAATTAAATCTTAATCAAATAGGTTTAATGTGACTAATTTTAATTAATACTTAGGAATTAAATAAGTAGTTTGATTAATGCAGATTTAAGGTTTTTTGCATCTGACAATTAAATCAAGTAGCAAATATCAAAGTAAGGATTTCCTAGTGAAATAGGACTTTAGAATTGATCACAATAGACCAAAATTGGTAATCATGGCAATGAGCCAATTTTGGGGTATTACAAGTATTGAGTTAAAGTTTAGTTCTACATTCCATCTGTAGATAGATAGATAGATAGATAGAGGTTGTAAATAGAAGCTTGGGGAATTGGTTGAGATGCTTAGTTGAAGATGAACCACATAGTTGGGAGATGGTATTGGCACAAGCTAAGTTTGCATATAATAATTCTCTGAATAGAAGTACAAGGAAGACACCTTTTGAGATTATTACTGGAATGAAGCCTAGAGGAATATGAGGTCTAAGGGATGTTGCTAGTGAAGAGAAAAGAAGTGTTTTAAGAGAGGAATTTGCTCATTTTATGGAGCATTTGCATAAGGAATTGAAACTAAAGTTGGAACAAAGTAATCAAAAGTACAAGGAGAATGCTAATAAGTCTAGAAGACGTCATATTTTTGAAGTTGGTGATGAGGTGATGGTTCATTTGAAAAAGGAATATTTTTTATTAGAACATATAGTAAGCTAAAGACAAAGAAGTTTGGACCTTCTCAGATCTTGAGAAAGTTTGAAAATGGTAATTCTTATGAAGTTGAGTTACTTGATGACATGGATATATCTTCTATATTCAATGTTGTTGATCTGTATAAGTATCATGAGTGAGATGATGAAATTATTGTACCTAATGATTATCCTAAGAAGAAAATTGAAGAGGTTGAATAAATATTGGATCAAAAAGTTGGTAAAATCATAGGAGCAAAAGGCTACTATGAATATTTGGTGAAGTGCAAGAACATACTAGTTGAAGATGCTACATGGATTTCTCAATTTGAGTTGGATTCATCTCAGATTGTGACACTTGGATGATTTAGGAGAATCATTTCTTTCTACCCTAGTTGTCTAGTGTAGAAGCATCCAAGGTTGACATGTTATCTTGCTCATTTGTGTTCATTCTGCCAGTTTTGGCCAAGTTGTAGCCATTGCTAAGTTGTAGCAATTGTTAATTTAAAGGTATACCATGTCATGTTAACATTTGGACTAGCATGTTATCTCATCTCACTCTATAGTGTGTACCAAGTTCCATAGTGTGTGCCAAGCTATCCAGTGGGTGTTGAGTGATCCTTTATGTGCCAAGTGTTCTTGTTGATGTCAAGTGTCATCATATTGTTCCTTCTTTTATCGAGTTGTCTATATTTTGGGAGTCGACTTGCGATATTAATTCCAATCATGACTTTTATGATAGGATCTTATCTTGGGATGTGTCTAGATCATTTTAAGGTTGGTCTTTCTATTTTTTAATATTCTATAATTTTTCCTAAGTCATTTTGGCAAGTATAAATAGGGTGTTTAAGCTTAGAGTTAGGGCAGATTTTAGAGAGAACTTAGAGAACTAAGAAAGTTTGATGCATATGTGTCTAGAAGTGTGAATTTGAAGTTGGATCGTGGATCTTGGATGTATTTTTGTATGTAGCCATAACCCAGAAGGCCTTACAACTAGGCATGTATGTTGATTATTTGATGAATCAATAAAAATGTTTCTCTCTCTCTCTCTCTCTCTCTCTCTCTCTCTCTCTCTCTCTCTCTCTCTCTCTCTCTCTCTCTCTCTCTCTCTCTCTCTATGGCATTGTTCTCTTTGTGTGTTTTCTTCCCTTGCGTTAACTGTGCAAGGTGGTTTAGATTGTTGGTTGTGTCTTTGGCCATAGTTATTCTTGACCTCCTTATGTCAAAACTTGAAGAGAGAACTATTGTAAAAATGTAGGAAATATAAATCTAACACTAGATTAGTTTGTTCAATCCATTTGTCCATATAGGAGAGTCAAATGCATCAAACTATCTAGAAAAATGTGCATTCACTTGCTCAAACTTGCTTATTACAATTCCTAAACCTTTGCGATGTTTTTGAATTATGATTATATGGGTTTCCAATGAGGTTTTAGGTGGTTGTAATAACCCCAAAGTTCATTCTTGCACTTTGCAACTATTTGCCAAAAAGTTGTCAAGAAACTTTTTAAAAGTTCCACAAACTTGAGAAATTTTGGTTTCTATGAGAAACTTTTCTCTCCTTCATTTTGCAACCTCTTGACTTTTCTAGATGTAACAAAAAATGATATGTCTAAAAAATATTTTGTCCCTAAGACACCAATATGCATGTTTTGGGCCATTATTGCCTACTTGACAACTTTTTCCAATATTTTCCTAGCTTGACATATTTTCCATCTATTCACTTCCTAACTCCTACATGACATGCTAGGAGTCCTTAGCAATAAAAATTACACTATAGATGAAAATTTGGATCAAAGGTACACATCTTTCACACTTCTAAAGGTCTTAGACCTATGTCTCTTGATAGAAATCAAAACTTAGAAATACAACAAAAGCATCCACCTAAAAACTCCTAACTTACTCACATTGCTAACTTGTTTTCAAGTTCAATTCTCCTTTTTACCTCCCTATTATAGGCCTCAAGAAGTGTTTCATATTTATTCTGTAACTCATACATAACTTGTTCCTCCTTCTTAGTAGTGGCCAACACAAACTTAGAAGAATCCACATTCCAATATGTTGCCTATACATGTGAAGTGTCAGCAACCCTTCTTACAAGTATATTTCCCATCAACCCAGACTCATTTGATTGTGATGGTGTGGCTCTAGATCCCTTTCTCAATGGCCAAGTGATAAATGCAGCTTGATCTTCAATGAATGAAGTGCCTTTAAAGTCTCTTCTATTTGGGTCTTGCAACTCCAATCTACTTGAAACACAATTGAAAATTAATGCATCTGCAATATCCCAATTGGGCAATAATAAAATTTTAGATGCCTTTATCATTTTCCTCCCCTCCTCAGGGCTTATATTCTACAATTCCTTCATCATTTCTTCTTTAATTTGGTTTTGCATGGAAGTTTCATCCATTTTTGGATGCTATGTTTTCATCCTTTTACATTTCTCCTCGAAAATGTTCATGTTTGCCCTCCATGCAAACTGCTAAAAAGCCCTTGATTTCACAAAACTATCATCAGTCAAAAATTGATGACTTGCCTACTCTAATACAGGGTCCAACTCCCTGCCTCTATAATCAGTTATTGTTAGATCCAAACTTGGGAGAGGAAGTTCTGGAGGGTTACCCTCATCTAATTCTGCTTGAGTAATAAAAATATCTCCCTATGATGCCATTTGTTCAACCTGTTCACCAGTGAGCTGCTCTTCTCCAATCCTCAAAGGGGACTGGGTGGGTGAATATTCCTCATCTTGAGGCCTTTCTTCTATCATTACCTTTTGCCTCTTAGGACTAGGCTCTTCAGGTCTCTCCTCTTAGGCTATATTGGTAGATCCTATTATATGTTTACCCTTGTCTATAGGAACCCTTTTATTCTGAATTATAGTACGTTTGGGCCTCTTTTGTACAATTATTTTATCAGTTCTCACATTTGGAGTGAAAGCCAACCTCCTCATGACCTCTCTGGCCTTATCAGGATATGAATCAATAAAAAATTATTTCTTTTCATTCATGACCTCCATTATTTTAGGGGAGGTATTCATGAGCTTACTTATTTTGTCAGCCTCTATAGTAGAATTATCCAAAGGATCATATTTATTATCAAAACAATGAATGAATTCTAAGACCTAGGAATAAACTCTCCATTTTTCCTTTTTATTTTCCTGCTCCTACAATGAGAATTCATTCCTTATAATATCCTCTAGATAATAAGAATCATGCTTGATTGGTCCCAACTTGATTCTATGCCTCAACATCTGATTGAAAAATCCCTCAGAATCACAAAAATAGGGATGAGAGATAGTCGTCATATACTGCTCCAAAATTTTATGCAAAAAGATCCATCCCCCTTTTGTAATCAAAAATTGACCCTAATTGCCTTTTCAACAAAAACATTTCTTCCACTCCCCCTAACTACCATAAAACTTCAGCCATTCCCACCTTCAAAGGAACTTGGTAAGGCAAAACATGAGGGTTCCCCTTGAAACCATAGATTCTAAAAATAGTAGAAATAGGGTAGGAGATGATATCTCCCCAATTATGTGAAACTTTCAAGTCATGGGTGTTATCCATAGGCTTGATGAGACTCATTAGTACCCTAGCGATTCTGGGATTGTCACTCAATATGAGGCATCTCAATTTAGTAGCAAAATATCTATCAAATCTGACAAATCTAGCATTACTTGCATCCCAGGTCATATCTGCACTCCACAACTAGATTGGCAGTATTTTTCCATTCTCCTCTCTGTTTAGTTCCATCTCGTTACCAAAATATGTCACTCCTTTGAACAAAAACATATGCATTAATAGAGAGTAGTGACCAAAAGTTTTTTCCACCTTGCCCTTCGCAATCCCAACTAAACCAATGTGAATTTCTTCAGCCAAAAAGGAAGAAAAATCAAAAATAACATCTACACCGAAGGAAGCAATCTGAACCATCATGTACATGAAACCAATGGGCATAAATTCTTGCTCATCCTCACCAAAAACTCAGCATAAGGTCCTGTATATCTCTACAGCCCAGGAAGTGAAAAGACTCTTCTTAAAAGGCTCTCTAGAGGCTGCAATAATTATTGGCAAAGTTCCTATTGTACCAATATGTTCCTTTAGTGCACCTCCCCTAATTACATCCTTCTTTGCTTTATATTCATTCTCTAATTCTAGCAGATTGATTTGCACATGGTAGTCTGATAATGGTTTCAAGTGAAAAAACTCTCTAATTTCTTTAGGAGTAATCGAGACCAGAGGCACACCATCCTTTCTTCTTATAACACTAATGGCTTGGTCATAATTCTTAGCAATGGCTTCAAGAAAATCATAATCCATGAAAACACTTGGGACTACTAACTTTCCCAAATCAAAATTTCAAACATTAACATGCGGGGCAAACAACTTTCTTTTTGAAAACCACTTTTTAAACAAGATAAGGCCAGTTTGAGTAGTTGTTGCATCCCTAACCCATTTCCCCTTGTCATATAGGCCATCACCAATTTTAAGCCTAGGGTTTAAGGAAATTAACTTTTTAACTTGTGCAGATTGTACAGTAGATTCTGGGAGTAATTCTTATAAATCATCATGGACATTCCTATCCATATAATTAATTTTCCCAGAGAATGGTTTCTTAGGAGGCATTTTGATAGTATTGAGAGAATTGGAATGCCACAGAGGTTATACTATGAGTACTTACTTGACTTGCTGAACTTTTTCTTCTCTGAACTTCTAAAATTTCTCTCGAATGATAGAAGAATAGTTTCATGTATTTACCAAGCTTAACACAACACAATCAATCATGCTCTTGTGCTCAAACAATTTGCAATCTCTGTTTGTGTGGGACTAGAATTAATGAAAATCTCTGTGTTATACTCTATTTCTCCCACACACAAAGCTTTCACTTATCATAAATGCATCGAATATAAAAACAAAGTGGCCTTGCACTTTCTTTTTTAAACTTGTGCCGTTGATCCTTGAAAAATCCTATGACCTGGGAATGACAACTAAGCTAACTCAGCGTTCTTCTTAACACATTGGCAGTCAAGCCAATAAAACACCTCCACCTCTACCTTTCCTTCAAGGCTAGTGCTTCAAACTAGGCCCATGCATGACTATGCACATGTGTTATCAACTCGCTAACTCATTATACATAATTCTCGAGCACCTTTCCATAGCGAGCTAGCGATGATCACTGATCTTAATTTAATCGTGTGGTAGACAATTGAAACAACCTTTAAGAACATGATGGTGGGTCCATTGCTCGTTAACTCACTATACCTAATTTTTGCACATCTCTTTATAGCGAGTCAACGAGCGTCGTCAATCCAGACTTGATCTTGTGGATAACAATTTTACTTCAACAGTGGTGGGCCACACTCGCTAACTCGCTATACTTAAATTTTGAGCACTTCTTCATAGCAAGTCAACGCCACCCTTTGATCCCGACTGTATCTCATGATCAATAATATTTGTACCTAGTACATGGGAAGTGGATCCATGATATCATTGTCCATGAGATGGGCCCTGCGAATTTCTACCAAGCATTGGTCAAAAGTTTGACCAATGAATGGCAAAAAATGCGCTGACAATGCCAACATATTTTGACCACCGTATTCGTCAAAGTTTTGACCAACCTACTAGATGGTCAAATTTTTGACCAAAAAGTTTTCAACCAATGCCATCTAGTTTTCTACCATGCATTGGTCAAAATTTCAACCAATGCCCTACAGATTTCTACCAAGCATTGGTCGAAAGTTTGACCAATGAATGGCAGAAAATGGCTCAACAACCTAGACATTTTTCAACCAACGTATTGGTCAAAATTTCAACCATCTAGTAGGTTCATTGAATTTTTGACTGGAAAATTATCGACCAATTCATTGGTCAAATTTGGTCAAAGATTGGTCGAAAAATGGGTCAAAATTTTGACCAATAAAGGTTAAAAAATGAGCCCAAATGTACTAGTGACATTATACCACAACTCCTAACAAGGTTGGAATCTCCTAATAGGGATTTAGAGTCTCCTAATAGAAGCTCCTTATACTAAATTTTCTCATTGACTCCTAACAGGGTCCATACTCTAGTAAGGAACTTATATATTAGTATATTATCTAGTGGGTATCATCCCCATCAAGGTTTTCCCTTGGCTAGGGTTTCCCTAGTTAACAAAATATGGTGTTATGAGTTACCTTTGTGCACTATTACTATTAATATTCAACATTACTTTATTGCTTTGTTATGCATGGTTTAAAGTAAGTAATAATATCCAGTTGGTGACTAAAGTTTGTACATTACTGATTCACCCCCCTAGTAATCCCTATTTCTAACAACTATGTGGTCTCACTAAGATCTATAAGGTTTATTTTAATGAAATGGACATGCTCTAGGTGAGATCCAAAGACCTAGGAGTTTGTTGAGTTTTCATGTTTTTCCATACTTTTTGAACTAATTATTCAAGATTTAACATACTTAATAGATGAGACTACTTTATCTTCAACCATTTCTTCTACTCGAAAAGGATTGTTGAAAAAATTACCTAGGATACTAGTATTGTCAGAGTTAGAACTTTTAGAGGGAAAAACACTTTTATTCTATAATTTGAGATTGCAAGTTTACTCCTAGATTATTTATAGGTTTTTGAGTGTGACTATACTCCCTTCTTCTTTTAGGAATGATCTTTCTATTACTTTTGGGTAAATCAGTTTGCATAAGGACATTGGGGTGTGCCTTTATGTAAACTCTTTTTTTTTCTCTTTTTAGGCATTAAGATGTTGATGAAATGCAAATTTTAAAACGCTAGTAAAGAAAACTTGACTGAGTCACCATCCACCTAGGGAAATGGAGCTTTCTTAATAGAAAACCTTAAGAATCTACAAGAAGTTGAACCAATTAGAGCAAGGGATAAAACTTGGTCACATGAAATACATAAAACATGATTGGCCCACTTACCACCTAAAATAAAGTACACTATTCTAGGAGAAACTTAAAATACTAGCTTAGGACAAATACTTCTAATACAAATATATCCAACTCTACACAAGGAAGGACATTGTTATGACCTATGGAACACGTTTCACATACAACCCACATCATATCTCTAGTTCAGTCACCATTTTGTTAGCTCCTTATTTGATAGGATTTAAAATACCTTTTGATAAGTAGAAAATACCCAAGAATTAGCTAAAAACCATAATAAATATTCTCATTCAAGCTAATAGGACCAACTAATAAGACTTTACAGTCTTCTTCCCTTTGAAATTTGAAGGATTCAGGCAGGTATACTTTGGACTTTATTATTTTTTTCTTTAATGAAAAAATTGACCATAAATTCTAATATAGAAGACATTTTTCTTTGAATCTTCTCATTTAGATACTATTTGAGGGATCCAAAATAGCTAACTCTCCATACCCTACACCTCTCTAAATCAAGCATAAGCTAACTTTCTAGATGTACAAATAAGACACAATATAATAAAGATTTATTTTCTGAGTTTTGATACTAGCTGACCTTACAAAACCTGTCCAACATCAACTTATGATCATTGCTTTATCCACTACAGCCATTTACTCACAAAATATGTTACACTACAACACATTTGATTTCTCACTTTGTGAAAAGGAAATTAATACTCAATTTCAAATCTCATACTTATCCAAATCTTCCTATGATACATTAAATTTCTTAAATCATATCAAGAATTTACATAATCATTTTAATTAATAGAAAAATATGCAATAAGATACAATTCAAAAAGAATTACAGCTGAAATTCAAAAAAATTAAATTAAATTTCAAAAAATTGAAAGATAATACAAGAAGAGACAAGGTTTTAATTAGGAAATCAAGTACTTCTTTATTTGTATTAATTTTCTTGAAATAATACAACCCAAGCATCAATTTTGGTGAAAATAAGCCTACTCGCAATAAAATAAACACACTGCAACTCTAAACTTCTAGTAAATGAACTAGATGGGATGTTTTTTGCTACACAGTACCAGACCAAATTAAAACATGAAAATAAAATTCATTCTTTTTAAAATTTGGACCCTTCTCAAGCCTTGGAAACTCATTTATATAGATGAGTTGCAACAAACTTCAAGTGTAGAGAGACTGGACACATTCACATTTTCATTTGACATAAGAAGAGATACCAAATGGAGATAGTTTCAAAAGTGAACAACTGGCAGGATGTGTGTTCAAGACCAATTTTGTTTGCAATATGGGTGTATCCATAGCAGGTGAACCGTAAGAGTAAGATACCCTATTTTGATGGTTGTATTTCCTCTATTTTGTCTTCATAATTTTATTCCATATGAATTCAATCACTGTCTCCATTAAGAAATGTTTTAATTTTTGCTACAACTTTCTAGATGGTAATGTCAGTGTCAATGTATGGCCATGTGGCATCTCTAACCATATTCATCTCATTTAGACTCTTGATCTACCTTGCATCTATTGTTTCCCTTGCATTTGCAACTACCTTATTAATATACATTTCAATCTTATATAAAATATCAACAACCTCATAAAAACTATACACAATAGAATCACTATTACAATAGGTCATGGCCTTTTCATGATTCAAAATATCTTCAAATGATGTGACCCACTCCTACCATTCCCTCAAACTTCCATCATTATAAATAATAGGAGGGATAAAACTATGTGTGCCATCTGCAATAATTTTCATTTTACTTTGTATCAACTACATATTTCTAGAGAAAAAACCATCTAGTTCCTTAACCTTGCCAATCATTTATCTAGTAGGAATAATAATTTCCTTTGGAAACTCTTTCTTCTAGGTTAAAATTGGAATTATATTTTTAAAGAATTGGCTATACAAGCCCCACTTCTTAAAAAAGGAGATAATAATGACAATACTTCATAGCACTAATATTTTGCTCCTTGTAAAGAGATGTAAATAACATGAATGTTTTATGACACATTTTGTAATACATTCATCCTATGAGATAATGTAACATTCATTTATCTTGCACCTATCAACCTTTCTGTGCCTTTTTTCATCAATATCCATTCCTAGTGGTTGGTCAATCATTGTTGTAGATAATGATACTTCTTCCTCTAACTAGATTTATTTATTAATGACCTTTGTAATAGGCCTCGTAGCACTTTTCAAAGTTTGTATTTTTGTCTCTGGTTATTTGATTTTATGGTCCATTACATAAGTTCTTCTCATCTCCTCTTCATATTGTTTCCTCATTGTAATATAATCTTTGAAAGTTTAATGAAATTTGTCCTCATTTTGTATCATTTTATCTGCGCTTATAGTTTTTGTTGGAATAATTGATTAATTGTGTATTATCTATGATGTTACAAAAAATGTCATATTATTGCTAGTTAGTGTATGTTGAGCTCGCTCAAGCATTGAAGAATTTTTTTTGTGTATATAGAGCATTCTAGAGTTTGCCTAGTTCAAAAGACAATGTCTACAGAGTTCACTCAGGCATCAAAGAAAATTTTGCAGAAGTTGAGTGTTAACTAAGCTCACTTAGTTAATAAAGGAAATATTGGATGGAAGTGGTGTTAACCAAGCTCACTCAATTACCAAAGGAACTTTGTGAATATGCAGTTTTAACCAAGTTTACTTGGTTAACATAGAAAAATCACTCTGAGTTAATGTCTACCAAGCAAGGTTGGCTAACAAATGATTTTCTTGTTTTAGCATATTAAGTTCAATTAAATTGTCTATTGGTTCTAGCCAACTAAGGAGATGAATATTAATTATTCTAAGTTATATTCTAGCCAACTTGATAATATGAAAGATATTAATATAAGGTCAAGTTGAGAATTATAAAGAAGCATGCATGGAAGATAATTGAAGATTTAATGATGCTAAGATGAAGTGAATTAGAATGATAAGTAGAATATCCTTGTGAAGCTGAAAAGATACATTCGATCAAGAATGATCAAGTATACAAGCTAGAATTTAGATTTTTAATCAACAAATTCAATTGCATCATAAATTAGGTCATCTCATTGTTACTCTCTAACCATTGTAGTAGTGATCTAAATCTCTTAATAGATTTGGCTTAGTAGCTATTTGTAAATTCTCTAATAAGGTGGTATTTCTATTAAATTTTCCAAAGACCTCTAACAAGGTCACTCCTAATAGGGTGATTAAATCCTCTAATAGGGTCACACCTAATAGTGTGTTTTGTAACCTTTAACAAAGTTGGCTTCTAATAGGGCTCACTTTAGAAGAGTGAAAATCAATAACTAGTTGCAATTGGTGGTTTTTCCCAAATTGGGTTTCCACGTTAAATCTTGGTGTCAAATGTTTTCATGTTATTTCTCTTATGTGTTTGCACCTAAGTTAAAGTAATAGAAATCTCAAATAACATCTTAATATTTTCATTCTAATTATTTTCTGAGCATTTTCAATGTTTACCAAGTTACAACATTTTGTGTGTTTGTCGAGCATCAGCAGAGTTTATTTTCTACTGACATCTAAGGGATCTAGGATATATTTTAGTGGTAACTAATTCACCCCTTCCCTTTGAATTACTCCTCTTATATTTCAAAAAATTGGTATTAGAGCTTTTGGTGCTTGCAGAGAAGGTTTCAAGGACCTAAGCTAAATATCTAGATGTCCTACAAAAGAGAGATTCCCAACTTAAACTAAGACAAATTTACAGCATGACAAGGACTTATGAGGTTACATCTGGAAACTATTAGTGATTTAGGTTGTAAGTATCTTGATATTGAATACAATACTCCCACTGGAACATTATCAAGTGAAGATATTGCTAAAAAGAAAAACCATAACATCATTATGATTGACACTGCATCTACTCTTAATTATGTTGAATTTGATGAAGTCAAAAGCTATACTACAACTCATGATATGTGGATCAAACTAAAAGCCATCTATGGAGGAGATAACAATGTAAGAAGAGCCAAAGAAAAAATTCTTAGAGGACAAATTGATCAAATAAAGATGAGAGAAGATGAAAACATTGCAAAATATGTGAAAAGAATCAAAGCAAGTGTGAGTGCAATCAAAGCATCTAGAGGATACATTGATGACAAAATAGTTGTAAGCAAGGTACTCATAACCCTTCTTCCTATCTATAAAATTAGAGTGTCTACTATTCAAGAGATGATATGTGATCCAAATAGCAATATAAGTTTGGATGCTCTAGTTGGAAGATTGATAATTTTTGAGTTAGATAACTATGAAAACTATATTCCTAGTTCCAAAAGTATTAAGTTTGCATTTGAAGCCAAACTTTCACTCAAGAAATGAGGTAAGAAATCAAAGGCCAGTCAATTAGGAAGTGAAGATGAATAAGAAAGTTCATACTTTGATTTTTAAGTTGTTGAAGCCTTATTTCTAAGGAAATATTCTAAAGGCATAGGAAAATGCAAAAGTAAGATTCCTCTAATCTACTTTTCTGTGAAGAAGTTGGTCACATTGTTGTAAGGTTCCCAAACAAAGAAAATAAGGATGAAAAGAAAATTAATAAGTAGAAAGGCAAGAAGGAATTCAAAATCTACAAGGACAAAGGTAAGAAATCTTGTTTTACGCTTAAAGATTTTGATGACAGTGAAGATGAAGTGGTATATATTGTTGTAAATAATGAATATGATGATGAAGGACATTAGATTGAACTTATTTCTCATGTTAGCAAAAAGGATACATGGATTATTGATAGTGATTTCTCACATCTTATGATTGGAGACAAAACATATTTTAAACACATGGAACATTATGATGGTGGTAGTGTAAGATTTGGAAACAATGAACCTTGTTGCGTAAAAGGAAAAGGATGTATCTCATTGACCAATGAACTTATATGTGATAATGCTTATTAGGTTAAAGGACTAAATCAAAATCTACTAAGTAAGGCATAGTTGAATAACATTGGATTCAAGAGAGAATTTATGAATGGGGAGGCCAAATTGCTAGATGGAAAAGGAAATTTAGTTGGATTTGGAAAACAAACAAAAGGTAACCTATTCTATCTAGATCTTAGTAAAAGTTCATGTTTTATTGCTCAAATAGAAGAAATCTGGTTATGGCACAAAATATTATGTCATGTGAACTTTGATAATTTGGTTAAGATAAGAAAAAATAGAAGAGTAAGAGGTATTCCTAGCTTAAGGAAACTTGATATGGGTCTATGAAAAAACTATCAAATTGGTAGGATGGAAAAGACTAGTTTCAAAAGAAAGAACTATCATTCTGAAGAAGTCCTAGAACTTGTTCATACAGACTTGTGTGCTCTATTGAAATAGAGATTTATAGTGGAGATAAATTTTTCATTCTTTTTTTTTTATGACTATTCTAGAATCATGATTGTAATGTATATAAAAGAAAAATCTAAAGCTTTTCAAAAATTCAAGTGGTATGTGGCAAGAGTAGAAAAAGAAACTGGAAAGAACTTAAAGTGTTTGAGATCAAATAGAGATGGTGAATTCATGTCCAATGAATTTAATGAATTTTTCATTGAAAGAGGAATTAAATGATAAGTATCAACCCCTAGTACACCTCAGTAGAATGGTATTGCTAAAAGAAGGAATAGATCCATCATGGATTGTGCAAGAACACTAATGATAGAAAAGAATGTTGCAATCAAATACTAGATGGAAGAAATCAAAATTTTAGTACATACCTTGAATAAAGTATAGCTAAAGAAAGACTCAAATCAAACTCCTTATGAACTATGGTATGGCTACAAACCTAATGTAAGTTACTTGAAAGTATTTGGCAGAAAATGTTATATCTTGAAAGAGTCTAGGAAAGGTAAATTTGATATCAAAGGTGATGAAGGAATATTCCTAGGATACTCCTATAGAAGTAAAGCATACAAATGTTTGAATTTTTCTAGTCATAAAACCATAGAAAGTGCACATGTGAAAATTGATGAGTTTGCAAAAAAGAGTGAAAAAGAAAGTAACAAAGACCTTGATGATTACAAAAGATTTGTTTACTATGAACTTAATACCCTACCAAATCTATCTAGTACATAGGAGGCTTCACCTCTTGAGTCCCAAAAATCTCCAACAGCTACTGAGTTGCAATCAGTGCAAGAAAAGTCATAGTCTAAAGGACCCAAGTTGTAGTCAGAAGCTATTGAGTTGTTGCTAGAGCAAACCAAGTATAATGGGTCCAACTCATAGATAGTCAGGCCTGAGCTTAATACTGAAGTTCATGAAGAAATCAGTAAAACAAACTCCAAATCCAAAGAACATGTGTTAGTAAGATATGTTAGAAGGAATCATGCACCAGATCCGATCATTAGAGACAAGTTAGATGGAACAATGACAAGAAACAAATTGAAAGTTACATGTTTACTTGCCAAATTTGAACCTACAAATATTAAAGATGCTTGGGATAATGAAAGTTATATTCAAGAAATGAATGAATAAATAGAATAGATAGAGAAGCACAAAACTTGGACTCTTGTTCCTAGACCCAAGGATAAAAATGTAATTGGCACAAAGTGGGTATTTAGAAATAAGCTAAATGAAGATAGAGAAGTTTCTAGAAACAAAGAAAGGTTAGTATGTAGAGTCTATTCTCAAGAAGGTGTTGATTATGGTGAAACATTTTCTCCTAATGCAAGATTAGAAGGTGTTAGAACTTTCCTAGTATATGCAACTCACTGAGGTTTCAAATTTTATCAAATGGATGTAAAATCTGCATTCTTGAATGGATTTCTAGATGAGGAAGTCTATATTGAACAACCTTAAGGTTTTGTAGATCCTAGCAAAAGAGACATGGTCTACAAATTAGCAAGGCATTATATGGTCTCAAGAAAGCTCCTAGAGTTTTCTATGAAAGACTTCATAACTACTTGATATAGATTGTTTTTCAAAGAACAAATGATAATAGTAGTATGTATATCAAAGAAGGATCAAACAAAAGGATTGTATTGGCAAAAATATTCATGGGTGACACCCTATTCATAGGAAATGATGACTTGTGCAAGGTATTTTCACAAGAAATGAGTAAATAATTTGAAATGTCAATGTTTGGAGAGATAAAATTCTTTGCTAGATTGCAGATCCAATAGAAGAAAGATAGTATCTACATTACTCAATCTAAATATATCAAAGATATACTAAAGAAATTTGTAATAGAAAATTCAAGACCAGTTGGAACCCCTATGTCTTCTAGACGTAAGCTTTCCAAAAATGATGATTCCAAAGAGGCAAATCAGACCACATACAGATCAATGATTGGAAAATTGCAGTATGTAGTACATACAAGACCTAATATTGCATTAGTAGTTGGTATGGTGGCAAGATTCTTAGCAAATCCCAAAGAAAATCACATGATGGAAATCAAAAGAATCATAAGATATATAAAAGGTACTAAAGAATATGGTTTATGGTACAAAATAGGAGGCAAATTGGATTTAAAAGTATTCACAAATGCTAACTAGGCAAGATGTATCGATGATAGAAAAAGCATCAATGGTGAAGCATTGTTTCTTGATAAAAGAGTAGTGTCTTAGACAAGAAAGAAATAGATTTGTATCTCTTAGTCCACAACAGAGGTAAAATATGTGGCAACAGTAGTTAATTTTTCTAATACTATTTGGTTCAAACAACTGTTGGCAAGTATGAAGATAGAGATCAAGTATCTAGTAGTTATATATTGTTATAACATTAGTGTAATCAACATATCAAAGAATTTAGTGATGCATACCAAAATAAAACATATTGCTATAAAATATCATTTCTTGAGAGAATTGGTACAAGATAATGAAGTAAGAATGGAATATGTGAATACAAAAGAATAAATTGTAGACATATTCACCAAGCCATTACCTAAGGATGCATTTTTGTAACTAAGACATAAGCTAGGGGTCATTCCCCTATCTAAAGCTCACTAAATTAATTTTAGTGATGTATCAACCAAAGTATGTTGAAGATCAATCAGTTGGTGTAGTATTGACAAGGGCGTATTGCAAACGAATTAATATTTAAGGTACATTAATATTCACTAAATATTATCTTTGGCATGTGATGTCTCAGGGAGAAGCTTGTTGTTCTATCTCATAGAAATTGTGTGAACAGAAAGAGAAAGAGATGTAAAAAGGTAGAATGAACTTGATTTGATATCAAAGTTAGAGTTTTCTATCAAAAGAAGTTGTAGTAGACAGAAGTTTTCTGACAAAGGGAGAAATTGAAGGGTGAAAGTGTTCATAATGATAGAGGGAGTTCTCATAGATGAGAATTAGAATAAAACCAAGGATAATTTCTTAGTTTATTCTTGCTCTAAAATATTCATTGCATTATGACATGTTGTGTTGTCATCAATGCCAAAGAGATATATTGTTGGAACAATTGATTAATTGTGTATTATCTTTTATGTTACACAAAATGTCATATCATTTCCAATTAGTGTATGTCAAGATCACTCAAGAATGAAGACATTTTTTTGTTTCTATTGAGAATTCCAAAGTTTGCCTAGTTTAGAAGACAGTGTCTACCGAGTTCACTTGGGCATCAAAGAAAAGTTTGTGAAAGTTGAGTCTTAACCAAGCTCACTTGATTAATGTAGGAAATTTTGGATGGAACCAATATTAACCAAGCTCACTAGATTACCAAAAGAAATTTTTGAATATGCAGTGTTGTCTGAGTTCACTTGGTTAACATAGGAAAATCACTCTAAGTTAGTGTCTACTGAGAAGAGTCAACTAACAAAGGATTTTCTCCTTTTGGCCTATTTAGTTAAATTGAATTGTTTGTTGGTTTTAGCTGATTGAGGAGATGAATATTAATTATTCTAAGTTATATTCTAGCCAACTTGAAAATATGAAAGATATAAATATAAGGTCAAGTTGAGAATTAGAAAGAAGCATGCATGGAAATAATTGAAGATTTAATGATGCTAAGAGGAAATTAATTAGAAGGATAAGATAAATTTCCTTATGGAGCTGAAAAGATACTTTTGATCAAGAAAGATCAAGTATACAAGCTAGAATTGAGATCTGTAATCAACAAATTTAGTTGCATCTAAAATTAGGTCATCTGATTGTTACTCTCTAACCATTGTAGCAGTGATGTAAAACTCTTAATAGAGTTGGCTTAATAGCTATTTGTAAATCCTCTAACAAGGTGGCATTTCTATTGATTTGTCCAAAGACCTCTAACAAGGCCACTCCTAATAGGGTTATTAAATCCTCTAATAGGACCACACCTAACAGTGTGTTTTGTAACCTTTAACAGGGTTGGCTCTTAACAAGGCTCACCTTAAAAGAGTAAAAATCAGTAAATAGTTGGAATCGGTGGTTTTCCCAAATTCAGTTTCCACATTAAATCTTGGTGTCAAATGTGTTCATGCTATTTCTCTTATGTGTTTGTAGCTAGGTTAAAGTAATAGTAATCTTAGGTAATATCTTTAGATTTTCATGTTATGTATTTGTCGAGCATTTTCAATGTTTATTGAGTTACATCATTTATCTATGTGTTTGTCGAGCATCAATAGAGTTTATTTTGTATTGACATCTAAGAGATCTAGGATATATTTTAGCAATCATTGATTCACCCCTCCCCTCTTAGTTACTCCTCTTATATTTCCAATAGTTTTTGCTACTCTAAGAAAACTAGACTTATCCATGCCATGTGTAGACTATAAACTCAAAAAATCACATTTCCTTAAGGTGTGTCCTTCACCACCATTAGCTTGGGCTTATTTGGTTCTAGATATATATACTCAATACAGCCATGGTTTGTGCATCTATATTATACCATGATCCTCTCTACAATCTACCTAGGCCAAAATCTTCAAAGGAAATTCATTTTTCTTGTCTCCTTATTTGATCTAACATGACAAACAAACTAAAATCCCAACTAGGTAAAAGCAACATCCAACTTCTTTTCACTAAGTCTCTAGCTTCTTCCACAGTGAGAGTCTCACTGTTGGGATCATAGGCTTGCAAAATATCAACTTATTCAACCACTTTTTCATTTAAATATCTAGGTTGTAATGTTAGGACTAGTTTATTTTATTTCAATTTAAATAAAAAACTCTTGAATTAATCACTCTTGACAAATTCATCATCCTACAATGATTCTTACACCTAGCTAATCATGTCATCCAAAAAAAAAAATCTGTAAATTTCATTTCAGTTGGGGGCTTTTCATTTTCAATAGTTTTGCTGATGAGAAAGCTTTGCATTAAATCAGCAAAATACTAACTCTTTCTACGTAAAATTTGTAAAACCTTTTCTCTTTCCTTTTGGGGAATATAAATTAATGTATGCTTCTTCCTCCCTCCTTGTGCTTGAGATGAGGTCTCAAGCTGCTTCTCTTCTTCATCTAACTCAAGAACAATATCTAGATCAAGAGAATCTAGTTTGACCCTTTCTTCTTCTTGATCCCCAATGTCATCTAGCATGTGTGACATTATCTCTTTATAATTTTGAATGAATTTATTAAACCTATCCAGATATTTTTCCTCATGATAGAATCCTTGAAAAGAGGGATCACTTCTTCTCATTTCCTCCACCATCTTAATTTATCTCCATTTTAAAGTCTTATCCTTGTAGATATCTTCATATAAACAATTTTGAATAACACCCTCTTTCCAAAAGGGTCTTATTGGAGGTAATTTATATCATCTCATTTGCTGCAATGCAGTCCTAACTACTTTATTAGGGTTATAAATTCTAGTGACTAAGAATGGAAATTTTTAGTGTTTGAGAAATTTATCAATTAAATCTATTCCATCTTTACCAATGTAGAAATCCCCAATCTTAAAATTCCTAGAAATAAAAGTGCCCTTTCACCTTGCAATCCCTAAATGATCCTTATTCATCAAAATCAATTCCCAAAAGGATTTCATTATCCCCAATATTTCTTGGATAAATCTAGGTAGAACATGGGGTGATTTTGGGCATGCATAAAACCTCATGATATTAAATTTTTCAAACAAGAAAATATTTCCATAATTATGTTCTAACTTACAGTTTTGATCATAACATCTAGATGGCTTCAGCAATTTTCTTACATTTTGTGGAACTCTTTCTAAGTTACTATCTAGCATACTTAATATAGGAAAAATAAAATCATTGTAAAATGAAATGGAATTTGCATAAGGGTAAAACTTATTCTATACCTTTTCCATCATTGTACAGGCAATGCCTCTCCCATTTCCTTAGTTTGTTCGGTGAAACTTTAACTAATATTTGTTTACAAGATCAGGTGTATTAACAATGAATAATGTTGGGACCTAAAAATTTCTCAATTCTCCTTATTATGTGACCACAATCTCATTATGCATGATTATGATTATGTGCTTGACATAATTATTGTTAGAGTTCTTTAGAATAAATGAGAGGGGGGTGAATCAATTATCCAAGGTCTATATGAACAAATAAAACTTTTAAGTGCTCATTAGATTCATATCCATAAAACCTTAACATGCATGTGTTCATTAGATCATACAATACTTTAACTTAGTATGTTACTATCCTAGGTCAAAATAACTTTGCAAAAATGTAAACATGAAATGCCATAAGAACATTCACACAATTTAACAGAAGGATTTTACATGAAAAACCAATTTGAAAAAAACCACCAGTAACATGTTACCAATTTTTACTCTTCTAAAGTGATATGTTGTGAAAGGTCAACCCTGTTAAAGGTAACAATACACACTATTAAATATGACCTAGTTAAAGGATTTCAATCACCTTGTTAGGAGTGGGCCTTTATGAGGACTTTAGACCATTCCATTAGAATGTCACTGGGTTAAAGGATTTACAAATGACTATTAGGTCAACCTTAATCCAAAGGATCTTATCCACACTAGTATAGTTGTTAGAAAGTAATAGTAGGACTTTATATGATAAAAACTTACAACTCACTTGTAGATTACATATCTATGTTTCAGTTCTCCATTCTTCTTAGCATTCATACACTTTAGCTCTGATAGCTTGTTGACCCTTCAATAATCCATCCCCTTAACCCTTCTTTTTTTGTATGTTAATTGCAGTCTCTTATGTTTGGCCACTAGATGAAGTAACACTTTAGACTCCTTGTCTTCCTTAGGTTCTCGCACATGAAAACCTTTGATTTTGACTAGCTATCTCTATAAATAGAGAATTTAGATTTTTTGTTGTTTAACCAAAATTGTCCATTTCAGGATTAGGTAGGATTCAATAAATCTACCCACTTTTTCATTTGGTTCCTCTACAATCTTCCTTGAATTCATCTCAAAATGGTTTACCTTGAATTCTAAGCCACTAGCTCATTATAGTTATCTTCCACATGCTTCACATAATTCAAGAAATCAAATTTGTTAGCTCAAATTCATCAAATATTTGATTTAACATTGTTTTTTGCCACTCAACATCTATACTATTTTGTCACTTGGCCAACTCTAGTTCACTTGGAAAACACTAAATTTTACTGATGCTCAGCACCAACTAAACTTTACTTGACATATACTAACATTCACTTGACTTGCATTGTTCATCTTATTTTTCTTAGCACCTATTAATTTCCACTTGGCTTCTATTGATTTATGCTCATCTTGCACTAATTGCTTGGCAAGGCTTGGCAAGCACTTTTCTTACTTGATCTTCTTCTAGTCTTAGCTTTGAGTAATCTTTCATTACAAACTTTAAGTAGATAACAATACACTATAGTATCAATGTCTTTCTTGGTCTTCATGTTCCTTTTATACACCAAATAAATCAACCTTTCTGTACGTGATCTTGTTATCTCCTCTTTTCAAGTCATCTTCATCAATCAACTACATGATAGCATTTAGACCAAAAAGTAATTGTCTCACCAACATATAGTAAGTTTGACATCATTGACAAAATAATGATTGTTCCATTACAATTTCTACACTTCAAAACAATCTCTTTTCAACAATCATATCCAACATTTGTAAATTGGTCTTCAATGTTGATAGTCATTACTATTGGAGTTGAGGAAAGCCAACTCCGAAGATGCCCAAGATCACCTGCATGCGAGAACCTATCAAAGAGAAGCCAAGAAGAGGAAGAACATGGAGCAAGGGAAAAACCCTAAATAGACATGAGAGACCACAAGTATGCAAACACAATGAAAATGTATTTACAATGTACAATATGTGATGTTGTGATATGATAATACAATGAGAGAGCCCGAATATAAAGAGCTCATGGAAGCTTGTACAACAAGCTGGAAGGTGGTAGAAGATAAGGATGACAACTCAGCACATATCCACAAAAGGTGGAACATGCTAGAAGGGAACAAACTCCTGTGTTGTCAACAACTAACCACTACATGCATTAAATACAAAATATTAAATAAATGCATTTACCTAAGTAAGCTTAAGCAATAGAATAAATAATTAGTAAATTAATTATTTACTCTAACACCCCCCCTTAAGTGCAACTTAGGGGAATGCCTTAAGCTCACAAAACTAAGATGAAATGCAGGATGGGTCCTGGCAACAAGGGCCATTTTAGGTACCCATGTACAATGCAAAAGAATGCAACCTCTATAAAATGGGAAAAGAGAGAAAACCACATGGGAAAAATCCTCCCCCAA
Organism: Cupressus sempervirens; assembly: GCA_028749045.1. NCBI lineage: Eukaryota > Viridiplantae > Streptophyta > Pinopsida > Cupressales > Cupressaceae > Cupressus > Cupressus sempervirens. Next base: position 970,854,657 of record CM053792.1, on the reverse strand, counting down.
AAAGAGGTAAGAACCTAGTGAAGAATAGAAGAAGCCTCCAACTAGGGAAATGTCCCCTAAAATAGGAACAAGGAGAGATCATGAAGAGCATCACTGAAGCATGAAGAAGCCACAAATCTACCAAACTGCTAATCTAAAGAACCTCCATGGAAGAAGAAGGCACGAATCGAGCATGTCTATATGGTAGATGATCCATCTATTCGAAATGCATAGGTAGCTAGCCACTACAATTGCCTTGTACATAGGACAATCACTGAATACATTGTTCACACTATCGAACCATCAAACCACAGATGCATTAGAACAATAGCATCACCCCCCCTTAATGCAGACGGAGTGTGATGATAGGCAACTTAGAAGGTGGGCCAAAGTCTCCTATAAATGAACCAAAAATGACGAGAGAGGAAAAGAGGTATAGACACCTATAAAGACATGATCAAACTGACTCTACATGGGGCTAATTTTGTGGAAAGGACACTCACTTGACAAAGAGAGAAGGCCTAAAATAGTAAACAACTATCCCCCCCATGGTGCTTTATGAAAATAGTGCATGTACAACTGACTCAAAACAATGTTCATGACCCCCAGAATGCAAAAGTGGCATTTTATCTCAGTGCGATACGTAAAAGTGCTTCAAAATGATAGCTACAATGATCAAAATTGAAAACATGCTGATACAAAAGAAAGTACAGACTAAAATAAGAGAATCCATGCCAGGAAAATGATCCTCAAGCCTAAAACACTCAAAATATCCACCACATAGAAAAATTGCCAAAATGATGATAGAAAGAACATGGGCCAAAAATTAAGAAAAATGACTACATTTCTGAAAATATGAAAGAACCAGCTTTCCAAAAATATAAAGTTTTCAAAAAATAGGCATGGGACGCAAAAGATATGCTTGCCGAAGTCAAAAATAGGACTTTGGACTTTGACTGAAAAAAGGGGTCACAAAAAGGCATCAAAACTTAAAAATACCTACACTAATGTCTCTGTTTTGGAACCAACTTTTTGGTGCTTCTTTTAGATCAAACAAATACCTTCGTACGTAAAAGTTATGGCCAATAAACCAAGAGTAGGTTTAAAATGACCCTAGGAGAGTGCAAGAGGAAGGATGTTGATGCTAGCGCTGATGTCAGCAAGTCACACAATTAAATTTGATGGTTTCTAGGCGTCGTAGAAAAAAAAAGTGCCACATGGCAAGATGCTGATGTGGCAGGGGCCATGTGACAAAGTGCCACATGGCAGCCTTGCCATGTGTCACGCAGACGGTAGTGTTGAGTTGGCATAAAATAGCTGACGCAGGTGGTGAGTCAACTGTACACGCAATAGCCACGTGTCAGGCACTATAATGCTGACAGTACCGCGAATAATCCACGTGGCACTGACTTCATGCTGGTGGTAGCCGCTGGAGGCAGTGGTAGTAGAGGCTACAAATGCCAGCAGAGGCATAGAAGACTGGTGGAGCAGCTGTGAACTAAGGCTGAGCCACCGATGAAGAGGAGACAGATGGTGGCACTCTAAAATGGTGGAGCGAATGGGTGGCACTGCCTGCGGCTGTCACTGCGGGCAATGCGCGGGTGGTGCACGGGCCACATGGTGGCGGTGCGACGACGGTTGCTGGTCGGCGGGCCCTAAATTTTTTTTTTTTAATTTTTTTTTGATGAAATCATCCACATAGTCCATACAAAAGGGCTAAAACCAAAAAAAAATTGCCTCTTGGAGCTCTGTCTCCAAAATCAAAAAGTTTTATATGAATCCTGACTGCAAACGGCTTGCCAAATCCAATGGTGATGTCTGTTTGGCCCCAATGTGCTCTGAAAAAATGTTGATCCCCTAATTTGAAAACAAAATGCACAAACAAACTAGGGTTTGTGACTTCAAATCATGGCTTCAAAATTTCTTCAACAAAGCAGCAGTAGGAAGGCTCTGATACAATGTTGGAGTTGAAGAAAGCCAACTCTGAAGATGCCCAAGATCACCTGCATGTAAGAACCTGTCAAAGAGAAGCCAAGAAGAGGAAGAGCATGGAGCAAGAGAAAAACCCTAAATAGACATGAGAGACCACAAGTATGCAAATACAATGAAAATGTATTTACAATGTACAATATGTGATGTTGTGATATGATAATACAATGAGAGAGCACGAATATAAAGAGCTCATGGTGTATATGAGCAATGTTAGTATGCTAATAGAAACCAAATTTAAATAAAGCTTCTACAAACTAAACAAAATTCATAAACTTCAAGATAGACTAAGATGAGCTCTCAATTGAGAATATGAGCCATTAATGGACTCTCTCAATAAGAAGCTCTCTTGTTGAGTGGCTTTGTCTAAATAGATAAGATGTATGCTCAAGCTTATGCTTCAAAAAGAGCTTCAAATGGAGTTGTAATTTGGGTGTGAGTGTATGGTTTTGATGTAAAATGGCTTCTTAAAATGGCATTATGACTTTACTTCATGGATTGTGTTATTTTGCAAAGGGGTAGGATCCAATTTATAGGCAAGAGGCTTCAAGGATTGAGGGTTAAGATGCAAGGATGGGAAAAAGCTCATGGAGGGCTCAGATTGCATGAGAAGAGAGCACATGGATTGTGCTTTCTTACAGCCAATCAGGGAGTGACACATGTCATAGGGTGAGAGGATGGAGGAAAGGGGAAGGATGAGTCAACAAAGGAGGCTCAATGAGATAAAATCTTCATAAAGACCCTCATAATGGCTTGTAAGAGCAATAAAAGGGCTTGGAAGAGTCATTTATGGCCTAGTGGGCTTCATAAAGTTTTATGGTTGGGATATTTTGAAGGAGATGAGAGGAATTTCGACTTGGGCTTGATTAGGAAGGTTTTAAGCTTGCTTAGGATTGTGCAAATGATTAGAGGATGGTTTAGGATGCTTTTAGGATTAGCTTAGGGATAGGCAAGTGGATGGCATTTAATGAGGGTGGGTGAAGGAGGAGATATTTGTTAACTTTGGCTTGAGTTAGTAAGTTTTAACCCATGTTTAGGGAATGTGACAAGGTTAGGAGGGGATTAGGATTAGGTTTAAAGACATCTTCTAGAAGAGTCTAGACTTTGGATGAGGATAAAGACTTGCTAGAATAGTCTAGAACTTCCTAGGATGAGGATGATGTTGGCATAAAGGTATTTGCCATTAGTGACAACACTCATTATACAGTTCAAACTATGTGTCGAAGACACAGTTCAAACCGAGCATCAAAGACACAATTCAAAATGAGCGTCGAAGACACAGTTCAAAGTGAGCATCGAAGACACAGTTCAAATCGCGCGTCAAAGACACAGTTCAAACGGAGTAAAGTTGCACTTAGTGTTAACCGAGTAAAGATAGAAGAAGTGTTAACCGAGTAAAGATGGATGCAGTGTTAACCAAGTGAAGATGTACTTAGTGTTAACCAAGTAAAGATGGACTCAGTATTGATCGAGTGAAGAAGGACTCAGTGTTAACCGAGCTCAGTCAGTTAACAAAGCAATTAGTTTTTACTGAGTGACACTATATCTACCAAGTCACCAATGGTTACCAAGTTCCAGGCAACGTTGTATGACTAGTATGAACTGAGCCCCTACCTCTACCGAGTGCATGATGATGCCGTGTAACATAGTGGATGTCGTGTATCAGAAGGTCATCAAGTCTATCTAAAGAACTCGAGTTCATTTTACTATTTGGCCAACTCAGTTATATTTTGTTTACTTGTGTTTAGCCGACCTTGCATCTATAATTATTGAAATGGTATATATATGTGTATAATATAGAGTTGTAATTATTGTAATGGATAAGAGACATGTGTGAATATGTACATATTGTGATACAAGAGACAGATGGGAATTCAGCAACAGAGTAGTATATTAGCAAGGTTCACAAGGTGTAGTAAAGATTTCATCAATCACAAGAGGTGATTATTGCAAAGGATCTAATCAAGGTATATGTAGATCTGATTGGTTCATCCTAATAGGTGAATCATCTAAAAATCCTCTAACAAGGTAGACTTAACAGTCTTTGTATAAATCTCCTAACAGAGTGCATACTTGTAAAGTATGTTTTAAATCCTTTAACAAGGTGGATCTAGCAATCCTCTTTGCTCCTAATAGGGCAGATCACCAAAAGTGATCATTGTATGCCTTAACCAGCTAACTTCCTACTGCAAAAAAGAAGCTTTGTGGGTTTCATCCCCACCCCAGTTTTACTTTCTATTTTGGAAGGTTTTTGGGTCATCAAAATCTCTGTGCATATGTGTTATGAATATTTATTTATCTCTTGCATGCATCAAATTAGGTGAATGAATGATTTTCCAGTTTATGCTGAATAAACTTAAAAGTTGTATTGTTACTGATTCACCCCTCCCCTCTCAGTAACTTGTTATATCTTGAATATTTCCAACAATTGGTATCAAAGCTATTTGGTTCTTAGGACAAAGCTTGATAGCTTGAGCAAAGATCAAAGTCAATGGAGATATTCAGACTGAAGAAAGTTATAGAAAATGAAAAGTTAGATCTAGAAATGGCCATGGTTCAACTCAAAGAAGCAAAGGAACATCTTTCTCAATCCCTAAAAAGAAGAAAGGAACTTGCAAGACAAATGAATGACCATCTTTATGTTGAAGAAAGGATTGAAGATTTGTTACCATCAAGTAATTCAGAAGAAGCTGACAAAGCAATCAAAGAACTTCTAGAAAAGAATGGATCTCTACAAGAAGAGGTAAGAAAGCTTAAAAGAGAGCAAGAAATACAGTCAATCAAGCTATGTGAAGTTTTGGAACAAAGAAACAAAGCACAAGAAGAATTGGAAGATATAAGTCATGAAATTCATAATCAATCCCATTAGCATGAAGATCTTATAGACCAACTCTCTAATGCAAATGAAGAAATCAAGATTCTCAGAGCACAAAATGAAAGAATAAGGAATGATTTAAACACTGAAAAGCAAATCAATGAAAGTCTATAGAGTGACTTAAGAACTGAGAGACAAATCAATGAAAGCTTGGAAAATGACCTAATCTCTGAAAGGCAAGTCAATAAAAGAATGATGAAATTCCAAGTAGATATAAATCAATTAAATCAACAAAATGAGGAAAACCTTCATAGACAAAAGGGTAAAGCTGGTCTTGGATACAAGGAAGAAGGTGAATCCTCCAAACAAGGTGAACAAAGGAATAAAAGACCCACTTGTAATCACTGTGGAAAGTTAAGACATACATCAAATAAATGCTGGAGCAATGGGAAAGCAAAATTCAGTGGCAAATGCTTCAATTGCAATCAGCATGGTCATAAGGCAAATGAGTGTAAAGAAAAACCAAAATTTGAGGGCAACTGTCACAAATGCAAAAAGCATGGTCACAAAGCATTCCAATGCAAAACCAAATCATTCAATCCAGCTAAACAGATTGTCAAAGCCATATTTGGATGGGACTACAACACCTGGTGTAGATGTCACTATTGTGGAGAATATGGACATTTTGGCATAAATTGTGCTAGACATCACCTAAGGAAAAAGGACACTACAGTAAGATGCTATACATGTACAGAACTTGGTCATATAGCTAAAAATTGCATGAATATCAAAAGAATTGAAGATGAGAAGAAAATCAAAGCAGACAACATTCAAAAGAAAATGAAGCAATAGTGGATTCCAAAATCTACCGAGTAAAATAAATCAAGTAATGGAAATGTCACTCAAGAAATGGGTGATTCCACCATTTCCAATTAATATTCATAAAAGAAAGATTGGAACTGCATCCTCCAAGATTTATCCTAAGCAGCTCCAAAGGAAGAAGGATGATCAAATCAGTATTTCAAATACACTTTGACTTCAGGACGGTTCAAGACTTCACCGAGTTCGGTCGAGTGTAACAAAGCTTCATTAACCGAGTAGCAGCTACTGAGTTAGGTCGGTAAGAGGCTTTACCAAGTTTGGTTGGGCACAACAAAGTTTTATTGACTGAGTTGTGTCAACCGAGCAAGGTCGGTTCATGACCTAACTGAGTTAGGTCGGTACTTCAATGTTTTCATTTGATCGCCGAGTTGATAATATCTACCGAGCTAGTGGATGACAACCTGTCATTTCATCTACCATCGTACCAAAACATTTATGGTGAATTTTTTTTCAAAAGGGGAAAAATTTGATCTCATTTTTCATTGCGAACAAAGAGCTAAGTTATCTTCTGCGATTCCAGAGTGAGCTTAAAGCATTTTCAAGCGAATTTTTTCAAAAGGGCAAAGAATCTGTTCAGAATTTTTCTACACCTATTGAGTAGCAATGGCATCCGAAAGTGGCAGCTCCAAGATAAAGAAAGGTTCAAAAATGCTGGTTAGAGGAGAGGAATGGAAGACCCCGAACTTCAAATTGGCACCGGCAATTGCAGAATCATTGGACCCTAACGGTGCTCAATCACAAATCCCTCCAAAGGTACTTCTTATTAATGACATTCACTCTCATTTCAAGTGTTCCATTCAAGAACTTGGAAACCTAGAAATTGAAAATGCCCTAGGTGAAATGAGTGTAGATGGAACCTTGAAACCCGAACATAAAGATCTTGAAACAAAAGGGTTAACCCATATTTTGCATTTGCTAAGGAAATTTCAAGTAAAATGGGTTAAGTATGTACTCAGTTGGGTTCACAATGGCCAATTGTGGTTAGAGAAACCAGTACCTATCACTAAGAAAATGATTAGAAAAATTAATGGACTCCCCATGTTGAGCAAAGCCAAGACTACCAAAACCCTAGGTCAAGAAGAATTGCAGAGACTAACCCAAGCAGAATGGGATGGCAGAGGACTTAAGCTCAGTACAGTAACTGACGTTGAATTGAGATTTGGCATTCACCTCATTGCTCATAAAATCTATAGTTCAAGCCATCCAAACAGTGTATCCTGTGAAGCTGTGGATTTGGCATATAAAATAGTAAAGAAGAATGTAGAGTTTGATTTATTGGAATTGCTTTTGTCCCAATTCAATAAAAATATGGAAAGCATAAGGACTTCCAAGAACAACTCCTGTAAATTTGGTTCACTTTTGATTTATTTTTTTTTCTATGTTCTAAAGTCCTTTCCATATAAAGGATCAATAGTATGGGAAAAGGATATCCCAATTCTTTATCAAATTAATGAATTCATCGCCGAATTAGGTGAAAATTTTGACAGTTTTTTGGATAGTTATTTTGAAGAATTTAAGGAAAGAATGAAAAATAGGTTCCAAATTCCTCCAAGACTTGTTGAAGAGTACAAGGAAGATGTATGTTTCATGGTAGACTGTGACAAGGTATACATACAGGCAGTCAGGCCTCGAGTAGCATGGGTGAAACCTCTTCCCTATGAGGTAAATATTGATGAAACCAGGGACATCATAGAAGCACTGGTAAATGAACCTGTAGACCCAAGGTAACCAGTTTTTGGAGCATATGATGAAGCTAAGGCTAGAATTGAGCTTCAAATTAAAATCCCTCAGGCCATTAGAAAAGGAAAGAGGAGCATAGCCAAACTAAAAATAGATGTTGGCCCTCTCATGATAACAGAAGGGAGAGGAGAAGATGAAGAAGAGGAGGAAACCAAGTCTAAAAAAGAAGAAAAGCTTCAACGAAAGAAAGGTAAGGTGACTATCACCAAACCTACAAAGCAAACTATTGTAGTGTTCTCCAGGAGAAGAAGACAGGGAAAGAAGGAACCTGTACTTGTTAAGCCTCCACTCACCCTTGAGGCAAGACTGAAGCAATTAGATGCAGGAGCTAGCTTCACAAACTTCAAAGCATTAAAGTTTGAAACCAGAATAGAACAGGAGAAAATGCAGATTGAGGAACTGGTACTAAACAAAATGGGTAAATGGAAATACTGCCCAGACCAGATAGCCTCTCAGATCTCCAAACAAAGAGCTATTGGAGAGGTTGCAACCAAGATGGGAAGCTGCAACCAAGACTATCAAAGACATTTATGAGCAGACCCTGAGGAATCTTTGGCCGAGTCTCACTAATGTTGAAGTGAAGAAATCACTAAAAGACCACGAAGGTAACATGATGATTAGATTCCACACTTGTTTGATACTTGTCAAAGACATTGAGCATGTAGTAAATGATGCAACAAACATGTGGAAAAATATCTATCATCTACACAAACCTAGTGATGATACTGTTGAAATCAAGGACAATGATAGCAGTGATGATAATAATGATGATGATGATGATGATGGTGATGAAATTGAAGACATTCCAAAAGACCTACAATCATTAATGTTAGAAGTTGAGGAAGGAGCTGAAAAAGAAATGAAGGAAGAATTAGAACAAGCTAAGGAGGAAGAAGATCCACTAATAATTTCAGCTGAAGTCATTGCATCTCTTCCTCACTCTCCACCTAAAATAGATACATCAACTGTGGAGATAGCTTCTACTGGTGAGATTGTGAGCTCAATAGCCTCATCAATTGATCAATCTTCACCTGTCTTCTCTTAGCTCCGGGTACCATCTATGAAAGTGTCTACCACTTCATTAACTGAGCTACAGCCACCCTCTTTGACCGAGTTATCCTTAGTCATAGCAGTAAGTTTTTCAAGTATATCAACTTCTACTGCAGAGTGTACAGTAAGTGTACCTACAGATACTACAATTTTGACTTCTCCTGCTCCAATTTTGGCAACTGTTAGTTCTCCCACTCCATCCTGTACAGAAATTTTGGGAGCAACACCAATTTTTGATACTATTAGCACTTCTCTCAGTCTTTCTCTAGTTAGTCCTATTCCAGTTTTGTCAGCTAGTCCAGCATCATCAACTATTTTTTTCAATTTCAAAGGGCAAAGGTGCAGTCACTACAGAAAAACCAAAGAGATACATGTTTTCCAGTAAGGCAGTGGATGAGGAAATAGATCTGGATAAGGACATTGTCATTCCTAAGATAGATCTAGATACTGCATCAGTTGATGAAATGAGAATGCTCAGTCAGCTATTAGAGCAAAAAGCTAGGCAAAAACAGCTGAGGCATGAGAGAGACCAAGAATATAGCATTATTGAGAATGCTAAGAATATCATAATAGATGCTATAGGTGTTGAAGTAGATTCTACTCAACACATTTTGATTCAGTTAGAAGAGGCTATATATAAATTTAATGAGGACAGCTTCGGCCAAGAGAAATTGATTGAAAATGCAGAGAAGAAATTTGACAATAAGGTGCTTGAGCACATTGCTCAGCATATTGTAGTAAAACAAGTAGAATTGTCTACAATTTTGAGTAATTTTGAACATTCTTTTAATAATGTAACTTCACTTTTTGTCAAACTCTATGATGTTACTGAGTTTACTAAGGAAATAAGAAAAAAGTTGAATAAAATTGATGTGGATATGAAGGTCAGTGCCCAAATGTTGCAATCTGACCACAGTGCAAGTTCATCCCATCATCTAAGAATAAGGTTTTTGTCAGAGAAACAGGCAGAATTGTTGAGAGAGGAAACAAGGATCAAGTCTACTCTGATTGACATCTAGAATATGATCCTTCCTATCATGGACACAATGCAGAAGCATATTGCTCATTCTAAAACATTGATCCATGACAACAACTTCTCTATTGCAGATCACATGATTGAACTCTCTGCAGAAGTTCAAATTGCACTCTCCACCAGCAAAATTTTGCAAGAAAATTGCGATAAGACTTCGGCTCTTATTCTCAAGGTACATTCAGAATTTATCTCTCATTTTGGAATCTCCGTGTAAATATATACTATTTGGAATTATTGTCAAAAAGGGGGAGATAGACTTCAAGCTAACTGTGCAAAAGATGTATGTATTGACTTATAAATACTGTACATATTGTATGGGGGAGATATATGTAAATAAAAGGATATGTGTTGCAAGATTTGCAAAAAGATCAATTTTGAACTGTATGTCATTTTTATTTTGCACATAAACTTTGATTCATAATTTTTTTTTCACTAATGCCAAAGGGGGAGATCGTTGGCATAAAGGTATTTTCCATTAGTGAGAACACTCATTATACAGTTTAAACCGAGCGTTGAAGACATAGTTCAAACCGAGCATCGAAGACACAGTTCAAATCGAGCATCGAAGACACAGTTCAAACTGAGCATCGAAGATATAGTTCAAACCGAGCATCAAAGACACAATTCAAACCGATTAAAGTTGCACTTAGTGTTAATCGAGTGGAGTGTTAACCGAGTAAAGATAGAAGAAGTGTTAACCGAGTAAAGATGGATGTAGTGTTAACCGAGTGAAGATGTACTTAGTGTTAACCGAGTAAAGATGGACTCAGTATTGACCGAGTGAAGAAGGACTCAGTGTTAACCGAGCTTAGTCGATTAACAAAGAAATTAGTTTTTACCGAGTGACACTATATCTACCAAGTCACCAATGGTTACCGAGTTCCAAGCAACGTTGTATGACTAGTATGAACCGAGCCCCTACCTCTACCGAGTGCATGATGATGCCATGTAACGTAGTGGATTTCGTGTATCAGAAGGTCATCAAGTCTGTCTGAAGAACCCGAGTTTATTTTACTATTTGGCCGACTCAATTATATTTTGTTTACTTGTGTTCAACCGACCTTGCATCTATAATTACTAAAATGGTATATATATGTGTATAATATAGAGTTGTAATTGTTGTAATGGATAAGAGACATGTATGAATATGTACATATTGTGATACAAGAGACAGATGCGAATTCAGTAGTAGAGCAGTATATTAGCAAGGTTCACAAGGTGCAGTAAAGATTTCATCAATCACAAGAGGTGATTATTGCAAAGGATCTAATCAAAGTATATGTAGATCTGATTGGTTCATCATAATAGGTGAATCGTCTAAAAATCCTCTAACAAGGTAGACTTAACAGTCTTTGTATAAATCTCCTAACAGAGTGCATACTTGTAAAGTATGTTTTAAATCCTTTAACAAGGTGGATCTAGCAATCCTCTTTGCTCCTAACAGGGCAGATCACCAAAAGTGATCATTGTATGCCTTAACCGGCTAACTTCCTATTGCAAAAAAGAAGCTTTGTGGGTTTCATCCCCACCCCAGTTTTACTTTCTATTTTGGAAGGTTTCTGGGTCACCAAAATCTCTGTGCATATGTGTTATGAATATTTATTTATCTCTTGCATGCATCAGATTAGGTGAATGAATGATTTTCCAGTTTATGTTGAATTAACTTAAAAGTTGTATTGTTACTGATTCACCCCTCCCCTCTCAGTAACTTGTTATATCTTGAATATTTCCAATAGATGAAGACTTTCTAGAAGAGTCTAGAACTTCTTAGGATGAGGATAAATTAGATTTTTAGAAAATAAATAAAGTTTTATTTATTTCAAGGGTTTGGGTTGAGGAGATATTTATTAAAACTTTTTTAATAAACATGAGGATTAATATTTAATCTTAATTAAATATTTTGAGTTGGGATTAGGGGTAGGAAATGATGGGATTAGCCTTTGATCAAAATTAAAGAAGGATTAGAAGATTTTGGAAGAGGTTAGTGGTCTTAAGGAAATTGGCCAAGTTTTGGGCAAAAAATAAATTTTTTATTTATTTTGGGTTTTTTGGTCAATTTATTAATTAAATAATTAATAAATAAGGAAATAATGTTTAAATAAGATTTAAACATTTTTGGGAGGGATTCCTTAACTAAATATTTTTAATTAAGATAAAGGGATTTAATGGCATAAAAATAAATTAATTAATTAATAAATAAATGATGATGTCATCAGGAATTTTTCAAAAAATAAAAATACTTTATTTTCTAAAGGTTTTTAGGTGTCTACACATGGAAGCTTGTAGAACAAGCTAGAAGGTGGTAGAAGATAAGGATGACAACTCAACACATATCCACAAAAGGTGGAACATGCTAGAAGGGAATAAACTCCCATGTTTTCAACAACTAACCACTACATGCATTAAATACAAAATATTAAATAAATGCATTTACCTAAGTAAGATTAAGCAATAGAATAAATAATTAGTAAATTAATTATTTACTCTAACAATTACATATGATGCACTAGAAACACTCATAGTCTCACCAACTTCCAACACTAAGTCCAAACCAAATATGGTGTTTTAGAAATGTCACCCAACAAAATTCAAGAGGCATGAACTCACCCACTTTCTTTAGAATTTGTCTAAATTTCTTCTTCTCCATAGGAATGTGTTTCTTTATGAATCATTTGGTGAAGAAACTCTTTTGTGAGTGGAAGGTATTCTCGAGCTTTTCCAAATCAATTTCTAAACCCAATTGTCACTCCAAACCAAATGCTTCTATGAATGATTCATTGTCTAATGAAAAAAGTACACTCTTACATTTCTTGTGAAATTAGTGAGTGGTTGGGCTATAATCTTTTATCATGGCTTTCACTAGTTCTACATCAATGAAGACTTCAGGCATATCTAGCTTATTAAAGTTTATGTACCAACAATTTTAAGTCAGAGGGTTCTTCAACCTATTGCCATGGAAGAACCCAAAAAATTCAATTCCATTTGTGTTTGGCATAGTTTCATCTCTACAAAAATTGTAAGGGTCCTTTAACTCATGTTCCATACTTTGATTAGGACATTGCTGAGATTTAAAGGTCAAGCTTCTTAAGAGAAGAGATGTTGCATTTACCATTTTATCTTTTTCATCATGACATTGCAACCTTTCCTTTAGGCTATGATACATAACCAGTGATGTTATACTTTAATATACTTGATAACCTTCATGCCACTTTACAACTTAAAACTTTAACTATATGCATAGAATGTTGTGACCATATGCAGTTACCAATGAAATCAAACCACATGATTTATCACAAATTATTGTTGACCATTGATTCTTTATTCTTTTCTTACCAAATTTATCCATGTCAAAACATAACCATTCACCACTATCCAAGCTAAGTTGTGCATGACTATCTTATCACTATCTCATGACTTAAAATCTTTAGCTTGAGGAGACTGTCAAGATGTAGAGGTCAAACTATTTTATAACCATCACGACATTGGAACTTGAAACTTTACCGTGGTATTGACACTAAAGATGTTGCACTTAACATTTATTGACCCCATCGCCACTTCCTAGTTTTCTAAGAATTGTAAAGTCTAAATGTGGAGAGGTCACAATTTTATAAAAATACACTGGATTGCAACATCAGACCCTTAATCATAATTGTCAAGAAAACTATTGAAATGTAGCACTTACTACACTTTACGAAGTCGTCACAACATTGTGACTTGAAAATGCCTTTGGAAACTCGTAGATGAGATGTTGCTAGATTGTCTTGTCACCTTGTAGCTCCTTTTTGTCTTTAATATTGAGAAGTCATAGTGTCTTGATAATTCTATACATCACAAATTTTCCACTTAAAAAACTGTCATTATGAATACTATGGTGATGAAGTACTTGCAATTAAAAATCTATCAATTACACCCTCACAACTTGAATACCTAATTATTAGTAGAGACCAGAGGTATTGTGCTTGACTACCAATCACCAGTCCATGACTTGAGTTATTTAGACACCAAATTTTTATTGAAAAGTCATGTCATCCTTCATGTGGCTAGATCACAACCATAATCTTAGGCTTTTAAAATAGATTGAAGATGCTACAACCCATAACATATTGCCACTTTGTGACTTAAAAACAAATAAAACCTTATGTCTTTTGTGAATTCACAGATCACTTAAGAAGAAGATTAAAACATGGGTTAGGATAACTAAAATGAAAATAAGGATTAATACAAGACACAAAAATACCTAAGGTTTGACAATTAGGGAAAAATATATCAAAAGTAAAACCAGTACAAGCCCTTTATAGGATAAAAGGATGACTATATTAAGGGATATAGAAAAGAAAATTATAGTCTATTTAAAATTGGGCCAAAATCATGTACATAAGGTATTCTTACCAAAGGAGAATTGTGAGAAAGGCCACTACTAGATTTTTATGAAAAGTGTGGAATTACATAAATGAAGCCTTAATATAAAATGTAAAATGTATAATTATTACCAAACCTTTGATAAAAGGAAAATGTGTGGTCCCTAACATAGAACATATACTAGTTAGAAAGATAAAAGAAAAAAAATTGGACTTGATGAAACCTTTAAAGGAATCAAGTTGACTTCATTTTTAAACACTTTGTTTATTAAAAGAGATCAAAAGTTGTAAACATAATGAAGTACAATTATCAAGGAAAAGAACTAGTTTCAATACTCAATGCACACTATGGAAAATAACAAACACTAAATTGGGACATATTGATATTGCATATTTCTAGAAGGAAATAAATAGTAAAGTGATGAAGGAGCATCCTAAGGTAGCTAGAAATCATGTATGTTGGAGTAGTTTTTGTCTTGGAGTTGAATAACTCGGTTGAAGAAGGGGAATTTTCTTGCTCACTATAGGGTGTAGCATTTCCTAAGGAATTTGTTGACCAAAAGTACTTGGTGAAGGTTAAATCTTGTGGTTCTTGGTGGGACCTATACTTGGTAATGCTTGTGGGAGCTCAATGGATGTGCTTTCTTAGTGGAGCTTTGACTGCTCAATGGTTTTGGCTAATGCTTGGAGGTTTGGCTCACTAGATGGAGTTCTTATAGATTTGATCAACCAACTTGGTGTATTTAGTTTGTGTTGTTCATGATCATGATGTGGATTGTTGTGAGGATGTATGTGGACCTATTTTGGTCTTGGTTATTTATCTGATGTATATTTAATGATTTTTTTAAGTTGACTTAGGAATTTTATGTTTATTTGGGTTCTAGATGTTTCTATTTGTAACAAGCTGACTTGTGGTTATGTAAGTATAAAAGGAGGGGTTGGATAGAGTTGTAGATATTCAAAGAGAAGTCTAGTAGGGAATACATTGGAAAGGAGATATTTAAGTCAAAATTTGGAGTTGTGAGTTTGTGAGAGCTAATAGTTGGGGATTATGAAACAAGGAGATTGCTTGGTGGCTTGTGAGAAAAATTTTAGATCTAGCTTGGGGTTTTTACTAGATAGTTTTGGTTTTATAGATCTAAACTAGTAGACATGCATGCAAAATCAACAATATCAGATTTCCACAATCCATTTGTAATGCAAGTTCATGTTGGATTTGATTGTGATGTTTCTTAGCATCATCATTTCAGATCACTCTCCGTAATCCATCATCAGCCGGATGAGACACTACAGGATGCATGCAAAATGTCATATCATAGGGAAAGCATGTGAACTGTTTTATAGAATGGCTGAAAAATATCGACAATAACTAATCAAATTGTCGTAATCACCGACAGTAACTAATATGCTTCTTCATTAATAAGCCCAATACAATAACCAAACTTGGCAACTATGCACAAAAACTTATATGCTAAAAGGAAATCATTTAGGAGATACAAAATTTGAACAACCATATGTTAAGATTCTACAATAAAACATCACTTACCTGAGTCTGACAGTTGAGATTAAGTTCGTCATCCTCTCTATAGTATGTTCTGATGGCATGGACATCCACAAAAGTTCTAGCATCTCAAATTTGTAGAATAAGAATTGTTTCATAGTGAATGGACATGATTGACAATAAATCATCATATAAAAAGACTCCCGTGTGAAGAATGAATAGAAAAGGAAATGAATATGGGTGATAGGGAAGAGAATTCAATAATAGAGGCTAAGTATACTTTATTTTCTAAGTATACTAACTTCTACTAATTCTACTAACTGCTACTGATAATGGGGCTCCAGGACTGCCACTCCTTGTCCATGCTTGCATTATATTATTCTTAATGAGAAGGGTTCAAAAAAGAAAACATTCCATCCAGCCAGACCAAAAGCTCAAAGGAATAACCTCCAACTCGAGCACCTGAAAAAACACAAACAAAATCGAAGTAACATAACAAAGTAGAAATTCTACATGTAAAACTTAGCAAATAGAAGCTAGCAACAAGTATGTAAGGAAGGGTTGGGTACTCCTAAAGAAATCTCTCCATGTAGATAAAAATGTTCCTAGTCTAAAACTCATGGACATGTAACAAAGATTTTGGAACTATTATCCCTTGCTTAGCCACCTCAAAAGCATGCATACAAGTGGCTTTGTCAACTGGCCTTTTCCTTCACTTGATTGTACACTCTTTGTATTGTTTTCCTTTTATGTTCTTGGCTATTTGGATATCTATGATAGCTTGAACTTCTTTTCTCTTCAGGGGCAGTTATCATACCCAACTTTTCTCGTAACCTTTTGAAGCTGCTCCTTGTTTTCACAATTTTGTTCTTGCTAACAATAATATGAATCAATATAATGATAATTGGTGATATATCCATACCAACAAAAAGGACCAAACTAAAGTAATACATTGAAGTAGAAAATTTACACCTAAAACTAAGCAAATAGAAGCTAGCAAGAAGTAAGGAAGGCTTGGATACTCCTAAATCAGCCTCTCCATGTAGATAAAATATGTCTGTATCTCTAAATCTCATGGACATGTAACAAAGATTTTGAAAAATTTTCTTAGCCACCTTAAAAGTAGGCATACAAGTGGTTTTGTCAGCTGCATTATTGCTTCACTTGATCAAATTCTCTTTGATTTCCTTTCCTTCTATCTTCTGACTGTTTGGATATCTATGATAGCTTGAACTTAATATTCTCTCTTCGGGGGGGAATGTTGTACCCCACTTTCCTCCTAATCCTGTAAAGCTTCAACTTTTTTTTACAATTTGGTCTTGCTAGGAATGATATGAATCAGTATAATTATAATTGGCGATTTATCCATACATAGGCATTGGCTCCTTTTCTTTAAGATCCTGCATGGTCCAGTCTTCTTCCTCTTCAACTTGTTATAATTTCCTTGTGGAAACCTCTCTTGACTTAAATGGGCCAGTACTAGTCCCCCAACTTGAAATTCCCACTTTCTTCTTCTTTGATCAGTATGCCTCTAATATTTTGTTCTATTTTTCTCCATATTTTTCTTCACTTCTTGGTCCAGTTTATGGACACACTAGTTTGAGGCCGAACATTTCCTATATATCTAAATCAATGATATATCTTAATGTGTCCTTTTCACTAATTCAAATTGTGTTCTACTGAATTTTATGATAAACTTTCCATAGAAGCTTGTGAGGACATGGAAACTTCTTTACCTGAATGTACTCTTTGGGATTGGCCAACTGTAGCTGCTTCTAGTTTTCTTTGGTCTTGAAAGCAATTTTTCATTCTCTGATCTGAAACTAACAATACCCATTCTTTATATCAATTTTTGTGAAGTATTGCACCCCATTCAAACAATTCATATGAGGTCAGTGAAAGTGATACTTTATCGTGATCTTATTCATGGCTTGAGAATCTGTACACGCATACCATTCTCCATCATTCTTTGGTAGTTATTACCATTGGTATAGCTTTCTTTTAGCAAATATCTGATGAATACTACTTCTCCTCTTCTCCTTCTCTTTTACCTTGCTCACTCTCCATCGGCTTCATTCTATATGTTGCCTTTGACAAGTTTGCATGTAGAATCAAGTCCATGCAATGGCTAATGCTTTTACCAAGTGGTAACCCTTTTAGCATTTCATGTGAATCTCTTCTTTGATACATTCAAACTTCCATGATAGCATCTGTGGTTGGTTTCCAATAAGAGACATGGCTCTTATGAAGGGTTCATTCATCTATTCTCCTCCTTGCACATCAGGTTGTTTTGTTTCCACTTCATATCTGCTCACATTATCAACCGCTACACTTTTCCTTTGCACTATTTCCAATCCCAAAAACCTTGCCACTATTGCTCTCAACAACTTTGCTCAGCATTACGGTGACTTATCTCATAACCTCTACAATTGAATGACTAACATCACCCACAACAAATTCTTTATGGGCTTTCCAAGACTATACTTACAATACCCCAAGATCCCACCTTGCTTTGATACCATATAATGCAGTACTGATTCATGAACCCAATTAACAGGAAACTCCTTACAAAAGTTGAACCAAAATGGCAACACAAACATAACAGAGAAATATGGAATTATACTACAATAGTACAACTCTTTCTTATATCAATGTTCCAGTACCCACTATCCTATCTAGGTGCTTAGCTTGAGACATTTTTCTTACAGAATGACATTCTAGATTTCCAATGCTTCTAGCAGGTTACAGCCAAATTAATTCTTTAGGTCTAGATCACCTTCAATCTCCCTACATATTCTCATCCACCTCTACCAACAGTCTTCTTTTTGCCATCTTTTTAAATGATATGAAACTTGAATCTGCTAGTCAACATCCAAATTTAGGTGCTGCCAATCATGCACTAGCCTAAAAGTAGTCATTCATAAATATAGCAAGGTACAAGTAGTACTCTTATCTCCATCAGAAAATTTAGAAGCAATAAAGGCTGCACCAGTAGTTATTAACATTAGTTCACAACCCTGGTTATTTGATGTAATACCCACTAAGACACCCAAATTAGAAATACTAATGCCTAAGGTTATCACTGTCATAACAACAGGTGGTGGCAACGAATAACCTCTTAACTCTGGTATCTACAAAAGAAAAAGAGAACCAAAGAAAAAAAAATACAACGAGGAGGAAAATTTAACAGTCCACTAAGAAAACAAAAGTTAACGGTATGCAAAGGTTGGTTGGATGCTCCTGCATCACTTGTCCCTTGCAAACAAAGACAAAAGACAAATGCTTTAGTTTGTTTGTAATGTGTTCTCAAAACCCAAAGAATTAATTTCTACATTTTGTAGAGAGCTACAGGTTATTTCAGTAAGTTCTAGGGTTTAGTTTAGTTATAAGTTATGAGAGCTTTCACTTTTAATTGGAAGATTTTTTCACCTTTCACGCTGTTCTATTTGTGTTCTTTCAAAAGTGACAATAAATAAATGTTCATTTGTATCCAATTGTGTCTTGCATTGTGATGCGCCCCTTATCCTAGATTGTTTGCTATACATATATAAGATTACAATAGTAACATCATAGAACAAACTGCGTATAATAAGACACCAGATACTTAGATAGTCCACACAAGAAGGCATCAAAAGCAATAAAAGACAATTTAGAGAGGTTCACAATGATGAGTTAACGTGCATGGTTTGCCTATATGCAATATTGCACTAATTTTTCATAGTAGACAAAATATATGTGCATTGTTAGGCAGCTTCTACCTAACAAAGCCTACTCTTAAATTCCCATAATCAAAAACTGTATGGTATGCACTCATGAAAATATCTCTGAGAATCCTAAAAAAAAATTAGTGTTTACAAAAACTTACACTAAATCTATGTTTGCAAATAGAAAAGGAAAAATTAGATGGCACAACATACCATGTCGGACCCAATTGGTGGAGGAACATCCATGCCCACAAATCCACTTAGGCAGCTAGTAGCAGCACCGTCACCAACTTTCAGAATATATGCTTCCTGCAACACCCACATGGAATGGATTAAAATATTTTTTAAAATAGTGAAAATTAAATATGATAGAATACATCCATTTAGAAAAATGAAACATATACTGTGAAAATTAAATAGAGATCCTAGTGCACTTTTTAGTTGTCTTGGTATTGAGACATCTATTGACAATAAGTATGTGACTAGGTCATATAATTTCAATCTTATTTCTAAGAGTAAAAATGCAAGGGAATGTTAACTTCCAATTTATGGATAGAAGGACAACCTATAGATAGAGTTCTAGGATAGATTTGGAGAATAGTATACAAATATGATTTATGCTCAGGTGTTAATTGGTGTTGTTTACACACAGGTTTGACAATCTCCATTGTTCTTCTAGCATTTAAAGCAATGCAAGAATGTGCATCCCCTCTCTTATGGTGTTTTATTTTTAATTGTGAAATTAGTGATCTGTATGTTGGAACCAACTATGATACATGGTAGGAAATTGTCTATTAAAGTATTGCTGATGTTCGTTATTATTGTTATTTGGCCATTGGAATCGACAAGGTTGACATGGACAACTTTTGTTCTAGGTTGATTGCTGGGAATTTTTTGGTTGTTGGTCCATAAACAACTAGAACTTCACCTCCAAATGCAAGCTCATTGTTTGCAAAAATCCAATACTGTACATAACTTCACCTTCAAATGCTAGCTTGTTGCCTACAGAGATCAAATATTGAATTACATGTTGCCATATTGAGGGGAGGCTACAAGAGGAAAGCATGTAGTAAAAAAGGTATAGCTTGTTAGAATTTGTTAGGAAATGGTTACGTGAATTTGCATGTGTCAAAACTAGAGTCACTAAGATTAGACAGTGTTGCATCTAGCATCTTAGAGAGGTAAAAATTGATACAGGGATACATGTGATAGAAAATTTTATGTGGGCAGAAAGACCTATTAAAGGAAACAAACAAATAAGAAAATGTTCTGAGGAAAAGTATTAAGAGAGAGAACCTTTGTTTTGTTTTAGTGTCTTGTATATCTAGCATACAAGGAGGTAAGTTATTGGCAGCCTTGGTGCCAAGGTGGCTATGAGAAAACAATGGAAGAGTGTAAGTAATAAAGCTAATGAAATATAATAGAAGGCAGCATTTTCCTAGCATGATTAAGATATCTTACCATTTTTTAAGTTTATCTTGCAGAGTGGTACTCTCTTCAGTTGTTATGTTCTTGTCCTTGGGACACCTTGAAAATGAAAACAAGAAGAGCACATTAGGAAAGCATTCAGAAAGCAAGTAAACATGTCAGTGGGTATTGATGGGCTAGAAAGGTTAGTCAATCAAGATATTGTGCATCATTGCAATTCTGAAAACCTTGTGAGTAAACTATAGATGCACTCAAGATAATGACTAAGTATTGTAGTGGGAAACCATGTCAAGTAAATACCTTTGTTTGGTGCATCGTGTCTGGAAAAGGTCAATTAGAAGGCATACTAATGTGACATTGATCCGCTACCATGTCAACATGTTGAACACTTGGAACATGTTCCACTCCTTCGACATGATGTTCAACATGCTCTAAAATATTCAAAAAAATATTATCGTGAGTGATGGATTCATTTTGAGCACTGCACATGAAATATGAGTCAATAAATTTGACTCAAATACTACATAGTTAAATCATGATAGCAATATCACAATATTTACTCTATGAGATTTTTTAGAACAAATGATTTCACATAATGTCATCCTGACTTCTATTGTGTGCATGGTAATCCATAAATTGTGCCAAGGTAGCACACCTAAATAACTATTGAAGATGTGGAATAATGGGAATGTACCAAAGAACCTTGTGAGGCACTTTTTTTGTTATTTGATCTGACCAATATCTACTACTATGACAATCAGGGCATTCTGCTACAAATTCATATTGTTTATGATATAGAATGTGATCATTGGGACATGCATGTATTGTTTGATACTTCATTCCAATCTGATCCATAATGTTAAATAATTCTTGGTATGAACGAGGCAAAATGTTTGATGGTGGTAACAAAAACTCACTAATCAACCTACAACAATAAATATGCATTGTTAATATAATGAATACTAATTGTATGCTAACATTGAAAATGACAAAAATGACATACCTTAGCATACGTGACATTGCTACATTAGATATACCATTCATAACCTTTAAGTTCACCAACAACACTATAGCCAAGAGTAGAGTTGTTTGGGAGCCTTCGTATAAGGGCTCGTGTGCCTTCTCAAGTAAAGGTATATCAAGACCATCTTCATCATCATTATTAGATTCGCTAGTACCATCATTGTGAACCTCTTCATCACCTGCCCCAATACCATCTTCTTCAATCATGTCCTCTGGCACATTATCATCTTCTTCCATGAGAGTGTTATCCTCAGCTTGGATATTCACACCTCCATGTTCCTCCAGTAGGAAATCCACATTCAAAAATGGGCAAAAATCGTGGCCCCCTTCAACATGACCATGTTTCCTACAATGACTCTGAGTTGTAGTGATTAGAATTCTTCAAGTCTTTAAGCCTTTACACATCTTGCAAGGACAATAACATTTATTAGGTTTTCTTCAGAACTAAGCCCAAAATGCAGCCATTGTCTCATTTTGTTCAGCGTTCATCTTGTCAGGCGTGGTCTTTCTTCACAAGAAAATATATCTGCAAATAAATTGGACATGTTGTGATTAATGTTTATATCTGCACATATGGTTTTTCTTGATTAATTTTTTCAAATGTAACTAAAATGATCCTATAATTTCTAGAAGGCATAGATGTTTGCAAAATGTGCAGTAGCACCCTTCTACCAAAAAAATACACCTACTATAGAATAATGGATAAGATCAAGACAACAATAATAGTGGTCCTTCTATTGATACGCCTTTTGAAAGTTGAATAAGGTCCTAATTTTGCTAACCCACTCTATTTTATCTGCTATACTTTCTACTTTCAGGACAATTGCACTATGTGTTAGAATAGAAAGCCATGAAACAAAGATCAGCAACCATTTGAGCATAGAAGGTGCCAATTTAATATACAAATATGTGCACTTGTAGTTTGAAACTTGAACCCCAAAAAGACACACACCTTTTAGTACTATTCTGTATGAAACCTTGTTGTTGATTTTGAATGTAAGACTTATAGCTACAGCATCAGGACCATTTGCCTTTTTTGAGTTTTTAGAACTTGATTTAGCTAGAGCTAGAGAATCAGAAGTGCCATCATTAATTCATTTATTCAAAGATATTAATTCATTAAAAAATTTTGTGGTGCTTGCTAGATAATGAAGAAAACCAAATACTCCATATAAAATTACACAATGGATAAACAGACAGAAACAGTCAATCCCATTTTTCCGTTACTTGATTTAGAAGTTTAAAGGTTCCAATTACAAAACAATTTTTGTATCCTTCAGGGAACTTTTGAAAAAGACCAAAAGCCTTTACAATCACAAGAGATCAACTTATAGTATACTTAAATGTTAGTAAAGATCTGCATTGTAAAGTTTCCTGGAAGTGACTGGCGCACACTACAATTACTATGCCACTTAGGCACTATGATATTGCCACATAGGCACTACGATAAACTTAACCATTTCTATTGGTTGGAGAGGCTATGGTGAATTAAAGTAGTATATGGAGTATCTAGGAATCAAGACCTTTATTAACATGCAAAAAAGCAGAGTTCTTTTCTAAAGTAAAACTATGTATTCTCATGCTTCTCCATAGTTGTAGAGGCATGTTTGTTACCATCCTCCTAAGGCATGGATGCAGATAACATTTACTCTTCCCAAAAAATTGAACATAAAGCATTTCAGAACAGAAATCACAAAGAATTTCTGTCTTCATTGGATTCTTATTTCAAGTGAATTCTCAATATAGCTAGACACTCCATTATGGCATAATGATTCAAGTTAGCAATCCTTTGCAACAACTTTACAAGCCTATCTGGAAATACTAGTTCTTTACACTTTTTCAGAAATTATTCTTTACACAATGATATTGGCAATATATTGTTGGCTAACAAATTTTCCCTCTTAAAAGATATTGGAATAAGGGTGATACTCTTGCTCAAGGTTGTTATCACCTTTTATTACTTCCAAGGTACAGCCCCCTACATAACAGCCAACTTGGCAAAAGGGTCAGACTCTAGGGGAAAGTTATCCACCCTCTAACTTCACCATCCAACAAAAAAATGAAAACTTCCATATGTTGCACAATACTAATCTTCTCTCAAACCCAGAATAAATTTGTTCAGAAAAGATGGCAAGAACAGATCTGAAAGAAGCAGGGAAGACATCAGCATTGTGTAAAAATGAGGATGGAATCGTCCCTAACTCTACTAGGGAAGCTTATTTAAGTAAATAAAAATGATTATTATGAAAGAAAAAATTGCATCTGCCATTTATATTATTTGAAAGACAGACATGCAGGGTTGTGTGTCATGATTAGTGCTGAAAATTATAGTAACATGTGACATTACATGTTTTTTTTAAAGCATGAATATGCTCGTCTTCTATCCTAGATTCTCCATACATAAACTTAGTACAAAATCACTTGGGGTATGTAGATGAAATGTATTCCATCTTTGCATTTGTAAGCAAAAGATCTAAAAGGAGAGTGAAAAGGTAGATTTATTCTTAAAAGAATGGATTACTAAATATAAGACAAGAGATTATTCTAATTACTTTAATTGCATTACAGTTTTTGAACTGGAGAATTAAAGAACAAATATACACTAAGCATGTTTATAAATAATTCAATAAGATAATAGAATGATAATTAAAATAATGTAAGGCTTCATTAATTTTATTTTATATGAATAGTTGTATTGAAAAAAATGAATAATTGAAGAAAAAAATGAATAATTGGAAAAAAAATTACTAAGAAGTTAAAAATGGTGGTAATTGGAGAATTTTTACTTTTCTTCATGTAGGTCAAATGTATCATCAAGTGTTTATCCACCCAACCATGGATCAATCTTGATCCTTCCTTGCATATTTCTAACTAAAGTGAGCCTAATCCTCTACAAGGGAATAGGAGAAAACCTTCTAGGAACTAGCGTAAGAGTCCTACACCTTATCAGTCAAATCCTACAACTCTTGTCATCTTGGTGTGACCCTTGACTAGAGGTGTATCCAACATCTTAGGATTGTCCAAAATTTGAACTAGTGTACCTAGGCAAAGGATTTCACAACTATGAAGTTAGCCTCTCATCCTATCCCACTTGAACTTAAGTCATGTTAGATCATGGGGTTACTAAGGAATAAGATTCCCTCCTTTGGTATTTGAATCCTAGAGATACATGAATTTAACTTCTAATTACAACTATTGAAGAACATCATCTCATAAATTATAATGATTCTTGTCCATGGATTAGTTTGGTAAGTGTAATTGTAATTTAAAACTTGGCTCCAATGGATCAAATGTCACTATACTTGGAATTGCCCCACATCTTGTCCATTTGTAAGTTTGATTTTGATGATTTAGAATTCATAAAATAGTTGAAAGTGTTATAATTTTCTAAATACAAGAAATATCTTCTACCATCATGCTACATGCTAGAAGGGAGAGAGAACATACAAAATTTAGTTGTGTTACTGGTAGAGTCCTTTGACTATTAAAGTATCGCTTTCATATGCTTTGACTTTTGAGACACAAAAATTCAAAGCTCATTGTTAAGATAGTTTCATATTATAGCAGATGATTTTTTTTTCCATTTACATATTTTATTTTCACATTAAATTCAGTCTCTTTGGTTTTGTTCATCCTATTGTCAACTAATGCAATGGTTTCTTCTTCTAGAGTATTTAGTCATTTTTCTTATTTAAAAACTATGGTGATTAGCACTACCATTTTTTATTAACAAAAAGGATATACAACATACTAGTAAATGATGTCATTACAATTTTCTCGAGGTTTATTATTTCTAGGTTGTGTATGTTACTATCTAGGCTCAAAAGTTTAGTCTTTTTGAAGATTATCTTATAGGAAGAATTATTAATGTTTATATTTCAAGAAGAATGTAAAGTAAAAATGTAGACATGAATACCTTCTTGGGCATGCTATAACTATAGAAGATTCAAGATCACATATGGAAAGTTTTAAAGTAGAATAAAGAATTGATAGTCTTTAGGGAGCTACAGCTAAGAGGTTAGGAATTTTGTACATTCTAACTATATATGTTAAGGAATCTTAATGGAAAGATCAAATTAAAGTAAAATTTTAGAGAGATTGGCTACAATTAATATGCCAAAACCTTTGAGATTTATACAAGGCATAGGTGACTTGTATATGGAAATGTATGCTAGAAAACTTGGTGCAGTTCTTTATTACTTGAGAGGGGATCTCAGTGATAGCAATCAGTCACTACCTGTGCAGTATTCTACATTAATGCAAACCTACACCAAACACCACCAAAAAGAAGGAAATAGAGTTGAATTTGCATAGTCTACTCACAGCACCCACCTGTAGACACTTGGACTATTCTTGGCTCAATTTGTAAATCTCATTAAGAATGGTTCCAATTTTTTCCATCGCTAGATAACAAAGAGGGATGTCAGAGTCATTGCCAGTTTTTTCACCATTCTTTATGCTGAAACAGAGATTCAGAAATGCCTATAATAAAATCTATCAGATCGCACATGTAAAATTCAAAATAATATACATCCACTATTCATGTCACATCATCCCCAAACTTCATCAATAATATGGATCCCAAGATATTTCCATGGGGCAACCCTCTAGACTGAGAAAATCTAAACAAGCCATATAGGGATGAATTGTTTACAATTAAATAGATAGTGTCAAAGGGAAAAGACATTAGAATGAACATGAAAGCTCAAAAGTTGGTGTTTTGTACATGGCACTCTTGAGAAAGACATGAATATCTTTGGCCATATCAACTCTGGGATAGCTATCATAGATATATATATGTATACACACACACACACATAGAGATCTCAAAAACTATGAATTTTGTATATAGAAATCTTCAGAAAGACATGAATATCTTTCTTCTAGTCACATTAATTCTCAGATAGCTTACACAAACACACACTAGATAGAGGCTAGAAAACCATTATGAAATTTGAAACAGTTCAGCTTAGTTGTAACTTCACATGTCAATTTTTTGAATGAATAGCATCAAATATAATAGTCAATTTTGACTCGACCTCCAAAAGAACAAAGGTAACAACTATATCCCTTGGTGATCTATTTTGTGAGACAACTTTCACAATTTGCTTGGTATATGTTCAGAGCCCTGAGAAAGCTAATGATGAAGATCATGCATATTTTTGTTGAATGCTTGGGTAAGATCATATCTGATTTATGAGGATGGCTTGTACCACTACAAAAGAGTACATGGCATTTAATAATTATGGGTTGCTAAACTTGGAAATAATATATAATTGGACAAAACTATGATTCATTTGATAGGATAGTTTTAATTTTTATGTTTACTAACAATTCATTTAAGAGAGTAGATCAATCATTTGTCATTCATAATGGCTACTTGCACAAGTGCTAAGATTAATGAAGATGCATAAACTAAATGCAACAATACTAATAAAAAGAGGATGAGGATAAACTAAACATAGAAAAATGCTTCTAAATTGTCTAAAAGGCTCATTTAGATATAAACATCAGGGAAAGACTTCTTTTGAAGGCATGGAAGACTAGATAGACATGTTGCAATGATCTCGTGGGAATACATAGGCATTCCAGTGATATAAGGATAGATTAACATAATTCTGAAGCATGTTCTACTATATGTGGTTTAATATTGGTTCACTTTAATTATCAGGTTATCTAATCACCTAAGAGACACTAGTGCCCCATATGCATGTAATGCTGAAACATATAAATATTCCTTCACAAGTATCCACCTTAATGGATTTAGAAGAGATGAAGAATTATTTTTTTAAATTCACCTTTGTGCATTGCTCAACTTATGGTTCCAGAGGAAACAACAGTGTTCTTGTTTTAGGAAAAAATTTACCAATAGCCTATTGTTTAAGAAGGGATACTTTCTTCTTGACCTTAACACTTTTTGACATTATTTAATTTGGTATATCTTTGTCATAAATTTTTTTATAGAATAGTGCGCTAAAATAAGCATAAAATTGTGGAGCTGAAATTAGAACTTTCTTAAAGGAAGACAAGGTTTTGTCTAGACACTGAAATTTAACTTTTCACCAATAGACTGAGACGACTTACCCATAATTTTGGCACTATGCTTCATCATCTATTCAAGATTATATCTATATCTTCAATCTGTGATCAAAGAGCAAGTTTGATCATTAATTTTAACTATTTCATGGGGCTCTAATGTTTTCTATTTTGCAGCTAACCAACTATTGAAGAATTCATCTACCTCTAATTTTTCTTTGCAAAAGAGACCACTTCTACAGCTTACCATCAGCCTATTACAAGCCGAATCATCCCAGTCGTCACTCTTTAAAACATGTTCATGCCCCTTATCATCTGTATTGTATAGCCTTAGAATAAATATCAATTATGCTTATTACACTGTCCAGATTCTCATTAAGACTTCCAAATGGCATTTGAGTGCCTTCTTGCCTCTTTGATCTATTACTCATTGACTACATTACACAATGCAAAAGATATCCTTCTCTAGTGACATTTTTTGGATTATTGGTAGACCATTTCTGACCAAATTGAACATTGTCCAATATCTCATATGTAACAGCATTGTGAATAAAAAATATTTTCATAAGTTTACCCAGCCACATCATAGCCTGATTCAGCATTCCAAGGCTACAAAAATGATTAAGCAGTGTACTAAAGGACACCGTATCTAGGACAAAACCCATTTTAAAAAGTTTTTCTAACAAAGTAAGAACCAGACCAAGGGAATCCTTGCAGAGCCCATCCCAAATTGTATTGAAAGTGAATGTGTCTAAAGAAAATCCTATGGAAACAACGCTCTCAAGGAGATTAAAAGCTAGTTGAGTCATTTTTGTAATGCAAAGACCATTTATCAAAGTATTGTAGGTAATAACATTAGGAGCACAACCACTACATGATATCATGTTCATGATCTCCAAAGCTCGCTTCATATCAGCTACCTTACAGTGAGCATTAATTAAAATATTGTAGGTAAAAATATCAGGGGACAAGCCATTGCTTGGCATGAGGGTACAAAGCTGATTTGTTGTACTTATCATTTCTTGTTTACAAAATCCATTAATGAGAGTATTAAAAATAACGACATTAGGCACAAGCCCAATTTTTAATCATTTCCTTTTCTAGCCCAATGTCCATCAATCAATGAGCTATAAGTGAAATTGTTAGGAAAAATGTGTCAATTTACCATTTCCATAAGGAATCTATGTGCCTACTTTATGTAGCTTATCTTGCAAAGCCCATTCATAAAAGGAGTGTAAGCAATAACATCAGGTGGAATTTATTTCTTGTCCATTTGTGCCCACAGTTTAAAAGCTTGTTCTACATTACCATTCTTGAGATGTTCATCAATCAATACACTGTGTACAGTTTTGTCACGAATCAAACCTTTTCCAAACATTTCCCTCAAAAGCAAATGTGCCTCCTATATATTACCTTCCTTGCATAACCCAATTGTAAGAGTAGTATAAGTAATCACATGAGGCAACATACCACTCTTTACCATATTATCAAATAGTTTGAATGCAAAACTTGTGTAGGCAACCCTGCAGTGTCCAGCAATAATGATATTATACATAAAGTTTTTTGGAGCCAGACCATTTAGAGTTAGTTGGTTTAAGAGTCTGACTACTTCTTCTAGCCTGCCAGCTCTACAATGACCTAAAATGAGCTATAAGTGCACATATCAGGAGGTATGTTCCTTTCAAGTATGTAATGTAATATTTGATTGCCTCGCTTTTCTCTGCCAAACTTGAAATAACAAGCAATGAGAGTGTTGATCCCTAGAGAAACCTGGCTAATGTTGATAGAGAAATGTGCTTGGACATTGCAGGAGTGGATTGAACTTCAAGAAATTAATTTGGATTGTGTTAGGGATTGAACTGCAGGAGTCCATTGATTAGATTTTGATAGTTTTGTGTTCTATTTTTTGACTCATCAAATTTTTTTGCCTTGCTTTTGGATTACTGGTATTTATGAATATCTTAGGAGGTTGTTATAAGCACTAGTTTGAAAACTCTAGTTAGGGAACAAAGCAAATGAGAAATGTCTACTCCAAAAAAAGGCAAACATTGTATAGGATGCATATAAATATATTCAAAACAAGGCAAGAAATGTCAATCTATAAAACAAAACTTCAACTCGCATTTGTAATGTTGGAAAGGAGACTCTTCAACGTTTCCAGCTATTATTTGATCCTTTCATGCTGCCTTCTTGCTGAAATATCTTTCAATGGATCAACTTGGAAGCATTCACAAGCTCTCCTTTGCTACAATCAACCACCAAAGAACCCAAGATGTCAAACCCTACTGGTGCTGACACTGTTAAACCCTTTTTCCATGTACTCCTGGCCACAAATTGCAGTGGTAGAAAATGCTTTAGTGCATGCACAAGTCTTCTAGGCACAATACAATAAGATTAGGGTGGCAAACATAACTTATTTCAATTTTTGGTTAAAGATGAACCCGTGTTGGTCAAAATTTTGACCAACACGGGTTCATCTTTAACAAAACTCATCACAATTCAACCAAATTGACCCCAAATTATCAGATGGTCGAAAGTTTGGTCAAAAATTTGAGTCAAATGTACTAGTGTGTCTATGAAAGATTATACTGGGGACTTTTACAAACTAACTATTAGGCCTAGACATAGATAACTTTTTAAAGAAAAGGTGGCTAGATATGTTAATGGTTTGAGTTTCAATATTCAAGATGAGATTGGTATCTTGAAGACTCATTTTCTTGAGCATGATTACCAATATAGTTAAAAGGAAGAAGATATGTTGAAGAGAAGACAACAAGGTAATTCCCATGGGAAGGAGAAGTAGGAAGACTTGGTGAAGGATAGAAAGATTGTTGAAGATGAACCAAAACCTATTGAATAGAGGACAATAATGGGTAGGTTTGTATTTAAGGGTACTTATTTTTTTTGTTGTGAAGAAGGTCATAGATCTTTTGAATGTTCTCATAAGGTCAGTTATCAAAGAACTATTATTGTAAATGAGAATGTGGGCTATGTGAATGAGCCTAGGGAGGAGGGGGATAACTTGATGGTTTGGTGATTTTTTTTTGGTAAGAAGGTACTAGTGCCTTGTCAAAGGAGGAATTTATTCAAAACTCATTACAACTCTAGAGGTAGTTGTTGGAAAATGATTATGGATTATGGATGGTGGTAATACTGATAACCTTGTTGCTGAGGAGATGGTTTAGAAACTTGGTTTCAAGAAAGTAAGACATCCTTGTCCTTATAAGATTGGTTGGTTACAAGCTGAAAATGCTTTGGAAGTGAGGGAGAAATGTCTTGTTGATTTTTAGATTGGATAATATGTTTATCAAGTATTGTGTGATATTATGGGCATGAATAGTTGTCACATATTACTCAATAGATCTTGGCAATATGATTGAAGGGATATGCATGATTGTGTCAAGAATGTATTTTCAATTGAGAAAGGTGGCAAGATATTTTCATTGATTCCTTTGTAGAATAAATAGCTCAGTGGGAGGAACTTGAGTTTTGGTAGGTGAGTTAAGTTGAAGGATTTTGAAAAGGTTAGAGATTAGCATGGAAACAAACCTATGGGAGACCAAGGAAGGATGTGAAGAAGAAGAGGAAATGGTTCTTTTTTGTTGGAAAGGATTTGCAGAAGTGGAACACAGGAAAGAGCATACAATTTAAAGACTTGGAGGACTTGTATATGAAGAACTAGTTTGGGCTTTATGTGTTGAATCCTAAAAGATGATCTTCTATCTTTTAAGAACATATTTTTTCACCTAGTGTGTGTAATGCAAGAGCATATTAGGGTATTTGTAAATCATGTATATATGAGTTGTTTTTTCTTTGGATTTGGAGAACTCGGTTGCAGAAAGGGTGTTGCTTGGGATGTAGTGCTGCCTAAGGAACTTGATGACTGAAGGAGATTGATGAAGGGTAAATCCCATGGTGCTCAGTGGAACCTATACTTAGTAATTCCTGTGGGAGCTCAGTGGACATTCTTTCTCAATGAAGTTTGTCTTTCTTTCTAGTTTCTATTGATACTTGTGATTTGGCTCACTAAATGGAGTTCTTGTAGATTTGATCAATTGACTTGGTGTATTTAAACCATGTTGTGGATAATCATGACATGAATTGATCATGGGGATGTGTTTGCACCTATTTTGGTCTTGGTTGTTTATCCTATAAGTATTTAATGATTTTTGTAAGATGACTTAGGTATTTTATATTTATTTGGGTTCTAGATGATTCTATTTGTAATAGGATGACTTTTGATCATGCAAGTACAAAATGAGGGGTTGGATATAGTTGTAGCTATTTAGAAGGAACTCCAGTGGTGAATATATTAGTAAGGTAATATTCAAGTTAGAATGTGGAGTTGTAAATTTATTAGCAGAGCTAGTAGTAGCGGCTTACAATGAAAGGAGATTACTTGGTGGATTTCAAGCACAAGTTTAGATCTTTCTTGGGGTTTCTACTAGATTTTTGTTCTATAATAGATTTGAGGGGTCTTGTAGAACTATCACTTGCTTTATATTTGGTCATAACTAGAAAGGCCTTACAGCCCAAAACATTGTATGTAGTTAGTTGATTTTATGAATAAAGAGTTGAGTTTGGATCGGATTGTCTATCATATGTTTGTTTCCACTATGTGGATATTCTTGGGTGCTTAGACATCTCCTTTGGGGTTTTGTAGGCCTTTCACTACACCATGAAGACTAGACACCATTGGCTAAGAATATATAAGAGAGTGGACTAGAATATTTCACAAGACATCCATTAACAATCGAGTGCCCCAAATTGATGTAGGAAATGTAATGATAAGCAAGTGACTAAGAAGGGGTGAATTAGGAACCACTTAAACTTTTTACTTAGATTACTTTTACTTTATTTCTTTATATTATCTAATCTATTCTTATCCATACACATGAACAAATAAATAAATCAACACCATAGCAATTTGACACAACATTTGGTAACCTAGAAGCCCTCCAAGGAGAAGGTAAAATTGGGGTAGGGATGACACCCACAATGTTTCACTACTATAGTAATAAAATTGGCCTATTAGGGCTTACAATTGATCACTTATGATGCTCTACTCTATTAGGAGTATGAAGTACTATTAGGTCCACCTTGTGAAAGGATTTTACAATACAATTAAGTATGTACTAGAGATTCATTGAAGGATTGTTAGGTCCACCTAGTTAGAGGATTTGACTTATGTACCTATTAGGATGAATTGGAAAATTGATATTTTCTTTTCAACTCTATTTGTTGATGTAGATCCTTTAAATAATGTTATCACTTGATGATGATAGATAAGTCTCTTATTTTCCCTTTATACTTCTTTGTAGCATGCTTACTCAATCTACTCCATAGTTGCTTCTTGTGCCTTCAAATATGTATCTCATTTATGTATTTCATTTCATTACATCTTAGACAAATGAATTTTCCTTCCTTATATATCCTTCAATCAATAACTACATACCAAGTCGGCTCATATAATAGATATCTTCATAATAATCAAGTTATACATTCAAGTCATCCCAAATGTTGATGCTCAAGTCATGTTGTATATTTGTATGTTTTTTTGATGCTCAAGAAACATAGTGAGCTTGAGTGATACTATGGTACTTGGTTATCACTAGATGCTTGGGAAACATTGGGGCACTTAGAGCATATTGAGTTGATCTAGATAGCTCATTTTACATAGAGAGCTTAGCTAACACTATGAGCTTGCTTTAGATTGGGAACTTGGTTTCCACTTATAACTTGGATAGCTTAGTTTATACTATGAGATGGGTTAACATAGTATATCCTTCATCTTTTCAAGCTACACTTCTTACTAATGTAAAGCTTAATTTCATTATTAACCAACTTTCCTAGATAGCTTAAGTGGATTGTTACTAATTGACAATATGCCTTGCCATAGGGTCAAAAATCTCTCCCTTTGGCATTAGTTACAAAAACACTTATCTTGAGTAATTCTATCAACAATCAATAATCTATTTATCAAGAAGTTTCTATCAAACTCCCCTTTCCATATGCCTAGTTCTACAACTCTGTTTGGACTAAAAACTCTGTGGCTCAATCACAACTAAATGAATTTTAGATTTTTCAAAATTATTTTTGTTTTTCTATACATCTTATTATCTGAAATATCTATACATTTCAACTATATATTTTTTCCTTTTCTACCTAATTTACTTCCCTTTTGTATATATTTTCTACCATATTTCCCCCCTTGTTTTTGTTACAAATGCCTTAACATATACTTACAAGGTAATACCAAAATGTGTGAGCAAATCATTGTGCACTTTTAAAATTAAAGACATAGTTTTATCCTAAATTGCTTGCAATACCTTCAAGATTTGCAATTCAATCTAAAGTTCAACTAGAAACTCCATCATGAAATCTACAACTGAGAAGTTGGTTTCATGTACTAATGTATCTTGCATGTGCTAGATGTTTTTGCATCACATCCATGTGAGGAAGTATCATACTCTAGATATTTGATATTGAGGCTCTTATTATGGCTTCCTCTCTCAAATATTCTACCTACAAAATGATTGGAGTTGGAACTTGGGTCAAGTGCTAACTAGCTAGCACTAGTCTTCAAGTCTTCATCAATCTTTATTAGTTTATCTTTTATTTCCTAATGAAATTTGAAGTATCACATAGATTTTTGTATAAGGAAACAACATTATTTACAACTCCTTCAAGAGCTCTAATAAGAGTGGATAGTTCCACTTGATCAATAGCAATTTTCTTTGCTACATTCTCCAAAACTTTGCTTTCAAATTTTCTTTTTTCTCTTTGAAAAAGTTTTTTCCTAGCCATCTATATCATTATTGAATTTTTGTCCAATATCAATTAATTTCTCAATAATGGGGGCCTTAATATTTATATCTATTTGCATAACATCCAAAAATATGTCTGTGATGTCTTGAAGAACTTTTCCTCTGTCCCTTTCTACTCTTAACTTTCTCTGATGTGCTCTTTTCCTCCATAAATCACTCAAGATCTCCATTTAATCAATAGTGAGATTAGAGTGATCCCAATTTGGAATCACAATTTTATCATCAAGATCTATCTTATCAAAGATCTTTTCCTTTTTCCTTCCTTTTGTGCTAGGAGAAACTATGATTGTTTTGCCTTTATCTTCATCCTTCTTCTCTTCTCCACTCATTTGACTCTTGGATTCTTCTTTATTTTATTTTTCAATCTTTTCCCCACCTATATCTTAATTTATATTGGTTAAGTCTATCCTAGAGGTAGATTAAGTGTGTTTCTCGGTTACCACTTAGGTGGATGGAGAACTTTGTTTCTTCTTCACTAATTTCTCCACACTTGATATAGAAATGGCTTGGCTTGGAGTGGAGGGTAGAGAGGAAATCATAGCAGCTGCCATCATTTCTATATTAGACTCTTCTATAGCCTATACCTCTTTCTTTTCATCTTTTTCTATTTTTCCTTCTTCCCCAAAAATATTTTTCCACAGACAACCTCTTCAATATTGTTTAACAAAATTTGAAATTCTTTAAATCTAAGAGTTTTCCTATTCTTGTGTATTGTCATGGCCTCCTTGATTTCTTCATTTGATAAGTTAGACATGATTTTCTTCAAGGTTATCTCTATGGCATCCTTCTCTATTTTCATAGCATTCATCCATCTCTATGTAACTTCCTTTAATAAGACATTAGGAGCTTGGCTCTTTAGCTCATTAGAGTCATATTTCCACTTACCATTTTGTCTACTAGAGAATCTTCTATTTGATGTTGTTCCTCTTTGCCTCTAGATTCATATTTTATGTATTTGAATCCTACCATACCACTATCTTCCCTTATTAGTTGTAGTCCTTGCACAAAGGTTAGTGGGGGCTTCTTTAGTTGAATGATATGACTATTTTCCTCTTCTTCATCATCCTAAAGTTTTAATTTTCTTTTGGAGTTACTTGTTGTAGTGATCAAAGGGGTAGCTATCTTCCTTGGTGTAGCTTTCTTAAGTGTGCTTATGATCACTTACCCCTTTTTCTTTGGAGGTTCTTTTTCCTCTTCTTCATCTTCCTTTTCTTCCTTTTCTTCTTCATGCTCATCTTCACATTTTCCCATAGTGAGCATGAGAGGGTCATCTTTCTTTTCCAATTTCTTCTTTATGGTTTCCATCCTCTTCTTCCCTCTTTTCAGAACCTATGGAATTTCTATCTCTAGAGATATCCTAGTCTTAGCTTCATCATATGTTCCAAGATGTGTTTCCTTGGAGTTAGCAAACTCATTTGAAAGAGCCTCTATGATGTCCTTGCTATCATATATGTTTACCTTATACCCTAACATTTTTATCCATGGAGTCTTGGGTATGACTGCTTAAATGTGATTATTATCACAATCAACTGAGAAAAAAATTGCATGTGCATACTATTCAGCCAATTGTTGATTTATTCTATACCTATTATGCATTGTATCCTTGAAATTCTCAAAGTATGCATCCATGAGATCATTCGAATCTTCTTCCAATTATTCCATGAAATCATTAATTTAATAGATTATTAGTCTATCCTTACTCCATACCACACTGCCCTCGGATGGAGATAAATTTTTCACATAGAAAAATAAACAAACAAGGAGAGAACCAAACTTACATACATTTTTCTTTAATACCTGAATACTCTCCATGTTTTTTCCTAGTTGACTTAGCTACAATTCAGCAAGGTCAAAGGATAGATTCTTTTTCACTACTTTGTAAGCCAAATCAACTACTTTGTAGGACATATTGTTTGGCCTACTCAAACTTTATATTTTGTGTGCATTGATATGAATCCTAAATCTGATTTCCATGTCAGTGACATTGTCCAATTCCATTCCCTTGTTGTCCCATTCTGCTAGGGTCTTCTTGGTAAGTTCACCATGAGCTAGGTTTTTTTCCTCTTGGTTATGTCTGACATTGGGTACCTCATAACTTCATGAACCATCTTCTTGGTGATCTTCATGGGTTATTCTAGCTAGAAGGACATGTCATAAACCCTATTGAGCACATATCTAATCCACCATCTTGTAAATTATGCAATATAAATAGGGAATGTGCCAAACCCTTGACTTCAAGGTGTTTATGCTCATCCTTCATAATTCCATTCTCTCATAATGCATTATATGCCTCATTCATTTCAAATAAACATAGTTCTTTAATTGCACACTGATAAAATGACCCAATATCATTGACTAACAATACCCTGGGAGGTATAGTTGAATGTGTTTCTAACAGATCCTTCTTCTCTTCAACTATTGGGTAAATCTTGAATGTTAGAGCCTTATAGACTATATTCTTCAAGAAAATCTCAGATCTCTTCTTTTCTTTTTAATTGGACTTGGATTCCATAATGCTCGATGAGAGAAGAATTTGCAACAACTAATAACTCTTCTTGCATCTTCACATTTCAACACTTTGCTCTGAATCACTCAAGGGCTTGAAATTGGTCTAAATTTTGAATGCAAGGTGGGAAATAAACCCTTAATTTTTCCTTTTATAAAATAAATTCAAAATTTAAGGGCCTTTTTAATGCATCATATAGTGATAGGTGAGGCATCTCAAAAATGTCTTAGAATCATAGACTCGACATAGACTAGTCATCACACAACTTGGTTAGAACTAAAGTCTAAATTACCTTTTCTCAAAGATAAAAGATAGCTCAGTTATAACTCGATTAGAACATAGCTTCTTAGTTGAACCTTGTGGATCTAAATATGTATATTTAGATTCTTCTTTGTTCCATATCTATAACTAATGTAGGATCTTCTTGAGTTCTCAGTTCCAATCATCTTCTTAACTACTTAGTTGGATGTAGATGCTTCACCCAACTCATTAGATTAGATGATGATAGCTTCATTGTCTTTCCTTGGGCTTTCCTTTGATTTCCTTCCCTATTTGTGATTCACCTGAGTCTTGATCTATTCAACCTTGGATTTTCCTTTGCTTTCCTTACCAGAATTTTTTATGGCTCTATTCATACAATTTCTTTTCAAATACCCTATCTTCTTACATACATAACATCTCACATTAGTATTTATTTTCCTAAAGTGAGTCATTATACAATTTTCTCCAATGTGTCCATATTCTCCACAATGATGACATCTTCTCCATGTGTTGTAGTCCTAACCAATAAATTATCTTTAGTTGGTTCCATTATGTTTATTTTTAGGATTTTATTTGATTTCTAAATATTTGTGACCATACTTGTGAAATGTCAAACAATTCCCTTCAAACTTTGATCTGGTTCTACATATATTAGCCTTATGACCACACTTTTTGCAATTGTAGCAATTACCTTTGAACTTGGGTTGCATAGAGTTGCTCCAACAAACTGTTGTATGACCTACCTTTCCACAATTGTTGCATGTAATCATTTTTTTCTTATGTGTTCCTTGTTCTAATGATTATCCTTGATTAGTGTACCTTAAGCCAATAATGCCTTTAGGTCTATTCAAAGTTTGGTTATATAATTGATTTGCACTTTCTTGTGATCTCAATCTCCTTTCATTGAGTTCCTTTTCAACTCTTAGTTCATTCTAGATTCTATCATATTCTACTCTTAGATTGGTGATTCCTTGATTTTCATCATCTATTTGATCTTCCATTTCTTTTTGATGTTATGATAAATGTTGGACTTTATTGGTCTTTTCTTCTAATCTTGTAGCAAGTAGTCTTTTGTCTCCATCTACCAATTCTTTATCATTTACTACTTTTTTCCTTTTGTTCGATGACTTCACATAACCTGACCGAATGACTTTCTTGTTCTTTTTTCAATTTTCTTACTTCTTCTTATAGAGTACCATTCCTTAATAATCAATCTTCTATAGTCACATCTACTTCTTCTAAACTTCCTTCTCTACATAGGTCTTCTATTCTTTCTTCAATGTATAGATTGTCATTCATCTATATTATCAATTCTTTTCTTCTTTTCAAAGAGTGAGTGAGTTGTTCATTGAGTTT
Organism: Cupressus sempervirens; assembly: GCA_028749045.1. Classification (NCBI taxonomy): domain Eukaryota; kingdom Viridiplantae; phylum Streptophyta; class Pinopsida; order Cupressales; family Cupressaceae; genus Cupressus; species Cupressus sempervirens. Next base: position 970,816,169 of record CM053792.1, on the reverse strand, counting down.
CTTGACTTTCTCCATAGCCATGTGTAGATCCAATTTGTCATTCTCAACGTCTTTCTCTAACTTGTACACTTCTATTTCTTTAGATCTTTACTCTCAAGTTGTTAAGCCTCTAATAGGAGAACCTTTCTTTGATACCAATTGTTGGAAATGCAATGACAAGCAAGTGACCGAGAGGAGGGGATGAATCAAGAACCACTTAAAATTTTTACTTAGATTACTTCTACTTTACATATTTAGATTACCTAATCTACTCGTATGCATAAACATAAAGTAATAAATAAATCAACACCATAATACTTTAACACAATATTTGGTAACCTATAAACCCTCCAAGGAGAATGTAAAACTAGGCTGGGGGTGACACCCACAATGCTTCACTACTACAGTAATAAATTTGTCTTGTTAGAGCTTACAATTGATCACTTCTGACAATCTAATGTATTATGAGAATGAAGGACTATAAGGTCCACCTTGTGAAAATATTTTACAATATAATAAAGTGTGTACTCTACTAAGAGATTTAGCAAGGGACTATTAGGTCCACCTGGTTAGAGGATTTAACTTATGCACATGTTAGAAAGAATCAACAATTTGATATTTTCTTTGCAACTCTATTTGCTGATGTAGATCCTTTGAATAATGATAACACCTGACTATGGTAGATAAGTCTCTACTTTTCCCATTATACTACTTTGTATCCTACTTACTCAATCTACTCCATATTCACTTCTTATACCTTCAAATATGTATCTCATTCATGTATTTCATTTCATTACATATTAGAAAAATGAATTTTCCTTCTTTATATACCCATCAATCAATAACTCCATACCAACATGGCTCATATAATAGATATCTTCATAATAATCAAGTTATACCTTCAAGTTGGTGCAAATGTCGATGTTTGAGTCATATGTGCATTTTGATGTTTTGTTGATACTTGGGAAACATAATAAGCTTGGATGATACTATGGCACTCAAGTAGCACTATATGCTTGGACAACATTGGGGCCCTTAGAGCATATTGACTTAATCTAGATAGCTTGGTTCACATAGAGAGCTCAGCTAATATTGTGAACTCAATTCACACTAGGAAAATGGTTTCCACTTATAACTTGGTAACTCAATTTATAACTTGAGCTCAGTTAATATAGTGCATCCTTCATCTTCATAGGCTACAATTCTTACTAATGAAAATCTTGGTTGTAGTATTAACTAAACTTCATGGATATCTTAGGTGGTTTATTACTAATTGACATTGTGTCTCTCCATAGGGTCAAAAATTGATCCTTGAATGCATGAAAGAATATAACCCAAACATTAGTGAGATCAAAACACTAGAAGGTAATATAGTATCAAAGCTTGACTCCATATCCATTTTAATCTCTTTGAAGTTACCAATCAAAGATGAGTTTACTGATATTTCAAAGGAGAGTTTTGAAGAATAGTTTAATCAAGAAAAAATGCATGAATACCATAAAAACTAGCTATTTGAATCCACCAAGAAAAGGAAAATCAAAATACCAATATCACTTCATGGGATATTTTTCATGGAGAATGTTTCAAATATGGTATTTCTCCTTAACTGACTAATTAGAAATGAGAATGTTGAATATTTCTAAAGTTTGATGAATATCTTATTCATCAACAAAATAACTACTATGAAATAATTTATAGACTAGGGGAAATTTGTTATTGATGGTCTCCATTTTCATTGTACTTATTTTGGGCATAACCAAATATTTTACATGTCTTCATACCATATGTATGTCATTGTAAACATGAAATTTTGACCTAGTATTAATTCTCACTGGGAAGAAAATAATGACACAATCTAGATTTACAACTACCATTCTCAATTATAGTTGAAATAAAGTAATTTGCATTTTTGCAAGGTTAATGACAATTTCAAAATGCTCATTCTGTGGGAGTTGCAAGGAAACATCAGACTCCAGACTTCTCATGAAGTATCCAGCCTAGTCTAAATTTATGAAAGCCATTTTATATAGTTCAATCTCTTTACCTACATCTTCATTGGAGGCATTTAGGAATTCTCACTCATATTGTACCATTTTATTGATGGTAAATTAGTGCTTATGGAAGTTTGTAGGAAGATTGGTCAAATTAATAAGTATAGAAATAGATGAGTGGACCTCATCCAATTCTTAGTTGGCTTAGGTTATTATAGGTGTAACTCTTCATTAGATGCATAGAAAATAGAAAGATAATTTATTAAGATCACTCTTTAGTCCTATATTTATAAGTTTCTATATCACAATAAAGATTATCTCAAGAATATTTTGGAGCTTAGTGTTAGAAATAGAGAATACTAAGAGAGGGGGTGAATCAGTATTCCACAAATGTTTTCCCAACTATGGATATTATGAACAATCTTTAAATGTACACATATGATCAAACTAAAATTTAAACATAACCATAATAGAATACAACTCATAACAACAACATTTTTTAACTAGTGGAAACTTGGCCAAAGTAAAACTCCAATGGGGATGGTACCCACAAAATAATCCACTAATCCAAAGTATCTTGTGAAAGATATTGACCCTATTAGGAGTCTATTATATCTGTATATTATATCTATCCTTGTTAGAGGACTAGACCTTGTTAGAAGCCTCAACCCTGGTAAGAGTTGGTACTACAATAAAAATAGAAATCTAAGCCCATTGCCCAAACATGCATATACAATAGTACAATCAATATAAAAAAAATGTAGATACAAAAAACTTTAACATATTGTTGATATCTTCAATACCCAATGTGTCCTTGTAGTTCTATCTTCAAAACTAATTATACATCTGTAATGTACTATACTATCATCAATTTTGCATCAATATTGATCATAAAAAGTGTGCATCCTAACATTATATCATTAAAATATAATGCCACACTATTACAAAAAAAATGTGTCTTCTTTTATACCAAACTACTTAACTACTTGACCTTCAATATCTTGCACATTTTCCAAAACTTGAAATTACTTTTTTCTAAGTGAGGGTTAACATCTAGGACGTCATCCCAATCTTGTTAAGTCATGTTTTTGATAAACCAAAACAATCACTTAACTAAAATTCCTTTACTTTGTCATCCACTTTGTTCTTCTTATCGTAACATGTACTTGGAAAACTGCGCATAAATTTATCTGTACATATCAAAATATTTAGCACTCTTGTAGACATGTTCTACGTTTCCCATTTTATCTTCCCTTAACTTCTCATAAGCTAAAATGTATTCTGTGAAGTGCACTAAACAAAATACTTTGACTGTTTGCTATTTTCCTAAATAATACTTAGACAATTTTCTAGGTCAAAGTTGTTGGAAATGTAGTATAGACTGGGTGACTAAGAGGAGGGGGTGAATCAAGAATCAATAAAACATATACTTTAATTCACCAATTAAACCACCACCACATAATTTGATCTAATTGTATGCATGAAAGAATAAAAGAAATAAAACATTCATAACTCTCTTACACAATATTTGGTAACCCATAAACCTTCCAAATAGAAAGTAAAACTAGGGTGGGGATGATACCCACAAGCTTTATTAGTATAGTATAAAGTTATAGCTTTATTACTATAGTATAAAGTTATCCTATTAAAGCTTATAATTGATCACTTCTAATGATTTTCCCTATGAAGAGCAATAAGGATTGTTAGGTCCACCTTGTTAAAGGATTTTACTAATGCACCTGGTAGGATGAATCAATGGTTGATCTCTGATCTACAACTTAGTTCACTGAATGAGATTCCTTTGAATAACAATTCTCACCTTGTTGTGATAGATAAGTCTCTACTTTTCCTTATACTACTTGTAGCCTTCTTAATTTTCATTCATCTACTTCTTGCTTCTTCTTTTATATTATTACTACACTAGATATGAAAAGATATATTTCATATATATACTTCTTGATTCTTCTTTTATATTATTACTACACTAGTTATGAAAAGATATATTTCATATATATACCAATCCAATAAATTACCTTTTGGAGTTGGTTACAATACCAAATTCAAATAATCTTCACAAAGTCAACTCACTATTGTAATTTAGGTTCTAAAGACCACTCAAGTAATGTTCTAACACTTAGAAACACTTTTCAACACTTAGAAAACTATGGCACTTGGTTGATGTAGATTCTACTTCTTTACCCTTTTCCTTTTGAATAAAAATAATTTCTTTTTCTTTGCTCAAAACTTCTGTTCTTAGTTGAGGCTTAACCTCAACTTTCATTATGCCTATTTTAGATACACTTGATAATGAAACAATAGATGAAGTAACAATATTAGAAATAGTATTAATAGCATATATGACTGGAAAAGTTATTGATGCTAACTATGACACTAATCAGAGAGATCAAATCTCCACAATCCATTAAAATTGTTCCTAATTGCTTCTGGATTAGATTGTGTTGAAATTTTTACCATCAACATTTTGAATCACACTACATGATTCATCATCAAGATGAGAGATCAAGAGCTATAAAAAACATAGTGGTTAAAGTGATGGAAACTTCACTCATCATTACACTCGGTAGTATTGCTCCACTAGTTAGTTGGGTGCTTGGTGAAGTAGTTTTTACCTCAACTAACTTGATATCAGCCTTCTTTGAGTTGGATTTCACTAAGGCTTTACTCAAAGAGTTAAGAAGAGAGGCCATTACCTCCACTACTATCTTTTCAAGATCCGAGTCTTCAATACTCTAAATTTTAGGAAGGTCACCTACTATTGCTTTTTTATCCTCTTCATCCTCTGCATCATCTCCTTCTAAATTGTCAATATCATCAATTTTATCATCATTTATTTCTTCATAATCTTTCTCAATACCTTCTTCATCATCAATTTCCACAACTTGTTCACAAGTCTTATGCAGTTTATAGATGTTCTTCCATGCTATAGTGTTAGATTTCACAATGGATTCTATGTCCTTTGACAAGATCAATAATGCATTCAATTTTGGTGTAAGCTCCTACTCATTTTTCTTCAATGATTCCTTTACTTCCTTGTCTAATAGATTAGGCATAAGTTTCCTCAAAGTCTATTCTCTGATGTCTTTTGTAACATTAAATGCATTCTCCCACACAAATGTAACTGCCTTCAAAATATTGTCAAGAATTTCTTGGTCAATTCATTGGGAGAGTTTTTCCATTTTTCCATTTTTCCCACAACACCATATTTTATCTATTTCTTATCCTCTACACTCCTAGTGTCACACTTAAGAGTATTGAGAGATACCATACATTTATTAACATTAAGTTCAATTTTTTTATTAGTGGCTTAACACTTAGTCAGTTAGTTTCATTACTACCAAACTCTATAGTTGATACCAACCTTTTCATTCATCTAATAGTGTTAATCAAGTGTTTTAGTTGCTACCAAGATAAATAGTTAGAATGTAATTCATGTCAAGCTTCATAGTGTCTATCAAGAATTTGAGATAATTTATAGTATAGCCTAAGCATAGCAGAGTCTACCAAGCTATCTAGTACAAGTGATGAAGGTATTAGTGTTAACTGAGCTCTGCAGTGTTAACCAAGTTCTACAATGTCTACCGAGCTTGCAATGTTAACAAAGTGAATCTAGTATTGATCGAGTCATGCAATGTCAACCAAGTGATTTAGTATCTACTAATTTTCTTAGGATTCATCAATTTATATAGTGTTGACTAAGTTCATGCTACTCGAAGTGATTAGTGTAGACCGAGCTTCAACTTTAAATGAGTGCCAGAGTTTTTTGAGTGTTGATAGTGTTTGTCAAGTGTCATAAAATCACTGAGTATTTCTTCTAATCCCAAGTTACAATAGTTGGGCTAACTCTTTGAATTATGATGAATTTGTTAAAGTAGCTAATTCCAATATGTAGTTAATTAGATTGATATATATGTAATATATTGTATCACATCCAAACATGAAATTGAGTATGAATATATGAAGAAGTATGACAAGAAGAGTGTGAGGTGAAGGCTACAAGAAATATATGGTACAATAGAGACTTATCTATTGCAGTCATGTGATCATTGCAATTCAAGAAATCTCATTCAGTAAATCATAGTTGCAAATCAAATATTAGCCACTAACTCATTTTAATAGGCACATTAGTTAAATCCTTTAATCAGGTGGACTTAACATTCTTTAACTAAATCCCCAAACATAGTGCATTCTTCATTGTATGTTTGTAAATCCTTTAACAAGGTGGACCTTGCAATCCTTATTACTCCTAATAGGGAAGATCACTAGAAGTGGTCAATTGTAAGCCTTAATAGGCTAGTTTTATATTATAGTACTAAATCTTGTGGGTATCATCCCCACCCGAGTTTTACTTTCTATTTGGAAATTTTCTAGGTCACCATGTCTTGTGCCAAAATGTTATGAATTTTTTATTGCTTTCATTCTTTCATGCATGCAATTATATCATAATTGTATATGAAGGATTAATTGGTGGAGTGAGTTAAATTTTTATTCATTCTTGATTCACGCCTCCCCTCTCAATAACTTAGCCTACCTTATATTTCCAACAATTGTTATCAGAGCTTTTGGTTCTCGCAAAAGAAGTTTAATAGCTTGAGATGAGATTAGAGGAAATGGAGGTATTCATGCTAGAAAAGGCTATTGCAAATGAAAAGATGGATCTAGAATTAATTATTGGACAACTCAAGAAAGAAAAGAAGAAACTCTCTCAATAATTACAAAGAAGGAAACATCTTGTAGCACAAATGGATGACAATATCTACATTGAATAAAGAATTGAAGACTTATGTCTAGAAAGAAATTCAGATGAAGCTAATGTAGCAATCAAAGACCTACTTGAGATGAATTCCAATCTTCAAGAATAAGTTAGAAATCATAAAAGAGAGAAAGAAATCCAATTAGTCAAGTTATGTGAAGTCATGGAACAAAAGGACAAAGCCAAAGAAGAGATAGAAGAGAAAGATAACAAAATTCAACAACTATCCCTTTAGCAAACAAACTTTATTGATCAACTCAATGATGCAAACCAAGAGCTTATAAATCTAAGGATAGAGAATGAAAGACTACAGAATAATGTAAGTATTGAAAAGAAAACCAATGAGAGAATTGTGAAATATCAAGAAATCATGAATTAATTGAATAAGAAAACTTAATATAGACACAAAGGAAAAGCTAGATTAGGATATATAGAAGAAGGTGAATCATCTCAATAAGGATCTCAAAAGAACAAAGACCTACTTTAAATCACTATGGTAAGATAGGTCATACATCAAATAAGTGTTGGAGCAATGGTAAAGAAAAATTTAATGGAAAGTGTTACAATTGAAATAAGCATGGTCATAGAGCAAGTGAATGCACAGAGAAACCTAAGTTTGAAGGAAAGTGTCACAATTGCAACAAACAAGGACACAAATGTTCAAAGCATAAGACCAAGAAGTGGAACCCAGCAAAGAAAATTTTCAAGGTAATATTTGGTTGGGATTACAACACATGGTGTAGATGTCACTACTACGGTGAGTTTGGGCATATTGGAGAAAGCTATGTGAAATGTCACAGGAGGAAAAGAGACAGTACAAATAGATTTTTTTTTGTACAGAACTTGGACATCTTGCAAAGAATTGTATGAACATACTTAGAATAGAAGATGAAAAGAAAGTCAAAGCTAACAATATCAGAAAAAAAATGAGGTAGTAATGGGTATAGAAATCTCCAAAGAATGCAAGACAAAGTTATGAATTTTCTTACACCCAAGTCAATGAGTTGGGTGGCTCAAACATTTCAACTTAGTTCCCCATGGAGACCACTTGAACTGTGATTTAGTTGATGTCATCCAACATTAGTTTCAGCTAGCAAGCAAAAAGATCTGTATCAACATTCAAGATGCATGAGGATAATCAAGTTATGATAGAAGTTCAAGACCTTATCAAGAAAGGTTGGGTTGCATATCCTATTTAGGATGTAGATGTCAAGTTGGTAGTTCCTACCAATCTAGGAGACCTTATTGAGTGGAATGTGTCTTCCAATTATTAAAGACTAAATCGAGTGGAGGATAACTTGTCATCGAGTGAGTATGTGTATTAAGCATTAATGGTGATTGTAAATACTAAAATTTTTTAAAAGAAGGAAACTGAATATATTGTTTCACTACAATTTTTTAGAGCAAAGAATAAATTCATAGCCTCTAAGTGATTTAAATAGTTGTTGAAGATTTCTCTTTTTTTCAAAACCCTACCAAGTGATGGCATCTTCTAGCAGCAAGGTTAAGAATTTTTTTGAAATGTTGGTTCGTGGAGTTGATTGCAAGGCTTGCGCATTCAAATTGAATCCAAAAATTATAGGGGCACTTGACCCTATTGGAGCCCAATCCTAAATTCCACCTAAGGTACTTCTTATTCATGACATTTGATCATTTTATTAATGTTCTATTTAGCTTGGAACCTTAGAAATGAATGAGGCCTACAAAAAACTATGTGGATGGTGTTCAAAAACCTGAGCACAAAAATTTGGAGACAAAGGGTTTGAAGCATGTTTTACATATAGCAAGGGACATTTAAGTGAAGTGGATTAGATTTGTCTTGATTCATGTTCACAACATGTAGTTATGGGTAGATCATCCTATTTTGATAACCAAGAAGATGATACATAGGGTTACTAAATTGCCTATGTTAAACAAAGCAAAAACCACAAAAACCCTTAGGTTAAACTGAAAAAGTGGGGTCTTTTTTAATGGGATGGAAGAGGCATGAAACTAAGTGGTGTAACTAACATAGAATTGAAATTTTGCATCCATGTGATTGAACACAAAATCTATAGCTCAAGTTGGTTGAACAGTGTGTCATGTGAAGTAGTTGACCTAGCATACAAGATGGTAAATAAAAATTTATCCTTCAACCTTGTTGAGTTGCAATTAAATTAGTTAAGAAAGAATATTAATAGCATTCAAGTATCAAAGAAAAATCTATGTAAGCTTGGTTCTCTCTTGACATTTTTATTTTTCTATGTTTAGAAGTTTTTCCCTTCTAAGGGAATTATAGTATGAAAGAATGATACTCCAATATTATACCAAATCAATGAATTTATATTATACATGGGAGAAAAATTTGATAGTATTATGGAAATTTACTTTAAAACATTCAAGGAGAAGATGTAAAGTGGATTTAGGACACCTAGGAAACTACTAGAAGATTATGAGCAAGATATCTTTTTTATGGTTGACTATGATAAGGTTTACATTCAAGCAGCCAGGCCTAGAGTGGCATGGGTTAAACCTCAAGAATATGAGGTTAACATAGATGACAAAAAAGATATTATTGAAGCTCTACCAAATGATCCTATGGATCCTAACGTGACATATTTTGGCACAAATGATGAGGCTAAGGCCATAATTGAGCTTGAGATCAAGTTGCCCCAAGCAGTGAGTAGAAGAAGGACAAGGGTAGAGAAAATTGAAATGTGTCTTTTCTGATTTTTTTATGATATTTCCAACCTTTAATCAGATCTTTAAGATCAAACAACTAATATCACAAAGATCCTCTAAATTTCTCAAGAAACCCCAAATCGGGTATGCCAGAAATGGTGCCAAAAGTTTCACAGCTTCACCTATTATTAATAAATCTGAAAATGGAAATTTTTACAGAACTTTCAGCAGCATAACAGCCTACAAATTGACATTTCCAGATCTGTATAGCCTTTACACAACAGCTCAAAAATGTAGGACCAAAACTATGCTCATCGGGCTCCCGAAATAGCACAAAATATGCCCGAAAACACCACATAAACACTAATAATCTATCTCAGAAGTTTAATCACATCCCAATATATATATTCAGCTCTATTTTAAACATTTAAAAGTCTGATATACAGCAGAAACCCAAACTGATATGAAATACTCAACTGTAAACACCAAACTCATACAAAAAAACACACCCGAAAACCCACAAATCTGCACTGTTCAGCACAAAGGAAAACTCTGTATGAGCATGCACATGGAATGGCTTCAAACTCCCATCCTTAGCCTTCTTAGAAACCTAAAAACTCCTATTCTTGGGTCTCCCTGGAAACTTGCAAACTCCCGTTCTTGGGTCTCCTTCTCCACAGGTTTGGCAGCCTCTGAAGAATAACAAAGAATGAGCAAAAATCAAGTTCTGGAATGAGCCCAAAATGCCTCCAAACCCCTTAAAAGAGGGCATAAATGTAACTCACATCTAATAGAGGTTAATGAAACTTATTTTAATAATAATTTTCATTTATTAGTCCAACGGTTTCCAAAGATTAACCCCCTTTTTCCGAAACTTCACTTTCTTGGGCCTGCCTGCCTTAGCAAAGATTTTCTTTTTTAATTATTTGAAAAGGGGACATGAAAAGTCCTCCCCTCCCAATCATTGCTTGTCCTCAAGAAATGGCTAAACAATAAACCAATCAATCCACCTGGATCCCAAATGTAGTCATGAACTATACTACTACCTACTAACATAGGCTCCTGCAATATCCTCTGCAATATGACCAAGAGGAATCCATAATCAAATTGACAATTATAGCTCAACCAAACTTCGAAATCACCACTACCACAATCAAAAACCCATGAGGCACAAACTCTTAGAACATCAGAACCTAAGTAAAGTGGACAAATCAAACTACCAACATAGTAAATACCATCAACGCATCCCACTGGCCTATATGGAATGTACAATCCAACTCTGCAACAATGGTGAACCCTCTCGAATGAAATTGTACCAAGTATTGAGAATCCACACACTGTACAACTCCTGCAATCAACACAACTCTGCAAATCATCGGCCACTATCTCATAACCATAACTCCCATACACTGCTGATGGTGAAAAGACATTACAAGATAAAGAGTAAGAAATGGAATCCAAACCAAATTTGTCTGCCATCAACTCCTCAGCACAAGGATCAAATGCTAACTGATGTACATACCCTACAATATAATGTTGATAAAAAAAACCAACCTCAGTCAACAGCTCACCGTCAAGAAGTGATACAACCCACTGTGACTGATCACCAACTAAGTCAAGAGATGTCATAGCCAAAGGAGTAGAATCAATAACAACACCTGCTAAAGCATCACTCCAAAACTCCTGCTCTAAGTCATGTATTATCAACCTGTCAATTGCAGGACCTATCACCATGTCATGCCCATCACAACTCTCATCCTGAGGCATCAAACTATCCCATAACTGATGATAAGCACTAGGAACCAAAGTACATCTCTGTATCATCATCTCATGAATATGGTCATCAAAGGTAGATAGATGAGCATACCTCACAGTGTAATGCCGATAGAATGCACCAATCTCAGTCAGTGGCTCAGACTGCAATCCATATGTAACTAACTGCAATCGATCATTAACCAAGTTGGAACTGACTACTACCTCTGAAGACATTGCGAAGGGAGTAGTATTACTAGTAGGAACCATGCCAACTATCAGCTCACCAACGTCACACATGGTCTTTGATACAACATCTCTAGTCTTCGTGCCATTAGTACTAGAGGTCACTGCCATGTCAGGCACACCACAAAAATTTTCTACAGCACCCAACTCAATTGAACCTGACTCTAGTGGGAATGAACCTGATATGCCAATGTTAGTATCAAGGATGGATGCATCCCCATCTCCACTGTCTCTAACAATCTCGGCCATGGACATCCTTGGATCACCAAACACCACAGCTTGTGACTGTATAGAATTAGGTAAAGATTGTAGTCGCTCCAACTCCATGGTCCTCTTAGCCAAATGAAACTGTGACTCCTTGAGAGCCAACTGTGTACTCTCAAGAATCTCAGAAGTCACCTCAAGCTGCTCAGTAAGCTCACTCACCTCATCTTCCTTGGCCAACAATGCATCATATGTTGTACTGCCCCACTCCATAAGATAATCTCTGTCGGCTACCAACTGCATATAATTTTGTCTCAAAATTTGAATAGCCTCCCATAAAGAGTGGATCTTTGTCAAGGAAAGATAACTTCCTCCCTACTCATCACTAGTAGGAGAACCCCATCCATAAACTGCTAACAACTGACGAGCAGCATCAAAATGTTGGCAAGTGATAGAAATGTCTTGGTCACTAACTCTCAACTGATTAGACACATGATGGCACTGGCTTGACTGTCTCCTATAAACCTCCTCTGATGCACTGTCTGAAGGAGTGTCCTCAAAGTTACTAGTCTCTAGAGTATTACCATCCATATCCTGTGAATCAAATCTAAAGCTCATATCAACATACGGAGTATCAAAAACATTAGCATTGCTGTCCAACTCCTCTGTACCCAAGGAAACTAAGTCTTCAAAACTACCCACTGCATCCTCCTGGATGTCATCAATGCCAATATGATCCTGGGACTCATCTATACACACTGCCAAATATGAAATATCATCAACACATTCCAACAAGTATGGTCGACTGGATATATGAACAAAGCCCAACATTGGTGTATAAAAACTAATACCAACATCAAACAAGATACTGGCACAAGAAAAAACAACACCGTGTAATCTACTAATCAAATCCATGATAGCACCCAAACAAACACTGCTACCAAAAAGTGTTAAAGATCTCCAGTCAACTGAATCCCAAATGCCAATATAACAATCTCGAGTCCATATCCGTAAACTAGAATCAACTGGTAACTCAAGCAAAATCCTCACCTGAGTAATATGACCAATACCAACTAACTCCACATACCTGTCATGATGAGATAATGAAGTCACAATACTATCTTGGTTCACCTTCAGCTGGCTGGACAAATCATGTGAAGTACTACCAGCCTCAACCTCATGTGATGAAGCATCTAACTGTGCCTGGTACTCTTTCTCAGCAAAGTCATGAATGCTCAATGTTTGCTCATCTCTACCAGGTATCTCACCATCCTGCACAACAACATCCTCATAATCATCATCTAAACCCACTACACTGTAGTCACTGCCTGTTGTAACTATACCATCTTGAATACCTGTGGCATCACCCTTTGATGACCTGTAAACAATTGTCTCAATTTGAGTATCAAGTTGACTGTTACTATCAATCTATGTGATATCCTTTCCCACCACCTCCTATGGCAGAGTAGAATCTAAGACCTCTACCTGGCTATCAGCTAGTTTCTCAAACTCCTCATGCAAGTTCTTGGGAATTATGTCATCTGTCCTGTGAGAAAATCTGCCAAATAGAAATCCAGTCAACTTATCCACCTTAGCTGGGTCAGATAACATGTCATTTATACGGTGGTGCTCAACCAACTGTTTAGACATGTCATGGCTTATTTTCATAAGTTTATCTTGAATGTCTAAATAACCATCCTTTCTACTATTTTGACTCTGGCTATCAATTGTCCAAGATCGTTCCCTCTGAGACTCTGTACTATACCTGTCCATTCTGGATAAAGTAGAGTGTAACCCCAATAGGATATAACTTCTTCAAGCACCAAGAACTAACATGAAAATGATTAGAATTAGCATGCAACCATAGATTTGGACATGCAACTGATTAAAAGCAACATGCAACCACGAAATTATGACATGCAAGATCTGGGTAGTTGTCAAAACTGACATGCAAACTTCTACAACCACCAAATTCACCAAGAACTAACATGAAAATGATTAGAAGTAGCATGAAACCATATATTTGGACATGCAACTGATTAGAAGCAACATGCAACCACCAAATTATGACATGCAAGATCTGGGTAGTTGTCAAAACTGACATGCAAGATCTGGGTACTTGTCAAAACTGAAATGCAAACTTCTACAACCACCAAATTCACCAAGAACTAACATGAAAATGATTAGAATTAGAATGTAACCATAAATTTTAACATGCATCTAATTAGGAGAAACATGCAACCATAAATTATGACATGCAAAATCTAGGTAGTTGTCAAAACTGACATGCAAGATCTGGGTAGTTGTCAAAACTGACCTGCAACTTCTACAAACCCTCAGGCTGGCAAGATCATGGCTCTGATACCATTGAAATGTCTCTTTTCTGATTTTTGTATGATATTTCCAACCTTTAATCAGATCTTTAAGATCAAACAACTAATATCACAAAGATCCTCCAAATTTCTCAAGAAACCCCAAATCGGGTATGCCAAAAATGGTGCCAAAAGCTTCACAGCTTCACCTATTATTAATAAATCTGAAAATGGACATTTTTAAAGAAATTTCAGCAGCATAACATCCTACAAAATGAAATTTCCAGATCTATATAGCCTTTACACAGCAGCTCACAAATGTAGGACAAAAACTATGCTCATCAGGCTCCCGAAATTAACACAAAAATGCCCGGAAACACCACAAAAACACTAATAAACTATCTCAGAAGTTTAATCACATCCCAATACATATATTTAGCTCTATTTTAATAGCTTAAAGTCTGAAATAAAGCAGCAACCAAAACTGATATGAAATGCTCAACTGAAAACACCAAACTCATGCAAAAAACACACCCAAAAACCCACAAATCTACACTGTTCAGCACAAAGGCAAACTCTGTATGAGCATGCACATGGAATAGCTTCAAACTCCCATCCTTAGCCTTCCTAGAAACCTGAAAAATCTCGTTCTTGGGTCTCCCTGGAAACCTGCAAACTCCCGTTCTTGGGTCTCCTTCTCCACAGGTTTGGCAGGCTCTGAAGAATAACAAAGAAATCAGCAAAATCAAGTTCTGGAATGAGCCCAAAATGCCTCCAAACCCCTTAAAAGAGGGCATAACTGTAACTCACGTCCAAGAGAGGTTAATGAAACTTATTTTAATAATAATTTTCATTTATTAGTCCAACGATTTCCAAAGATTAACCCCCTTTTTCCGAAACTTCACTTTCTTGGGCCTGCCTGCCTTAGCAAAGATTTTCTTTTTTAATTATTTGAAAAGGGGACATGACAAAAATAATGAAGATCACCAAGTCATCAAGCTCTACTCTCATGATAACAAAAGGAAAAGGAAATGACTTAGTTGAGGACGAAGATGAAGAGAATATAGAGGAAGTATAACTTGAGGAAGAGGAAACACCAAAGAAGAAAGGGAAGTTTATAATAATCAAACCTACCAAGTATTCCATTATTGATTATACAAGAATATCTACCAAATCCAAGAGAAAACTAAATTTGGGTGAGCAAGATGAAGTTGAATAGATTATCTTTCAGAGGTCTACACCTACCCTTCAACAAAATTTGAAAAAATTAAAAGAAGGAACAAGTATGTCATGTTTCAAGTCACTTAAGTATGAGACTAGGAGCCAAGAAGAGAAAAAGAAACTTGAGGAAGCCCTTGTGGGAAAATTGGGTAAGTGGAAATATTCACCTAATGAGTTTACACAGAAAGTTCCTGATGTACTTTTGAAAGTAGTCAAACCTCAATGACATAGTGTAATGAAAGTTGCTAAAGACATCAGTGAAGAAACCTTGAGACAACTTATGCCAAGTCTTAGTGAAAAAGAGGTGAAGTAATCATTAAAAACTAATGAGAAGAAGCTCACACCCAAATTCAATACATGTCTAATATTGCTAAACAACATTGAATCTATGGTGAAGTCTAGTACTACCATATAAAAAAAAAATATGGGTTGCACAAGCCTAGTGACTTTGTTGTACAAGTAGATGAAAAAGATGGTAAAGATCATGATGCTAATGAAGAAGTAGAAATTAGAGATGATGAGATAGATTATGTAAATCTTGATGATGAGGAAGAAGAGCAAGAAGCCATTGGAGGAAGTCTTCTAGAAATATAGAGTATTGAAGAATTTGATGTAGAAAAGATTATAGAAGAAGTCATGACTTCCTTTTCAATACTCTTTGAGTAAAGCCTTAGTGCAATCAAGCTTAGATAAAGCTTGTACCAAGTTGGTTGAAATCAAATCTACAACACCAAGCATACAACCAATCTCTATAATTTCTCTATCGAGTATTTCAATGACCGAAGTGCCTAGTACTTTGTTTATTGAGAAACAAGTTTTTCTAGCATCAAACTTGATTGAGCAATAGCAAGGTATTCTTGTTTTTAATGTTATTTATATTTTTAGTACATTTGGTGTTATTCCTGCATTTTCAACTATTGTTTCCACCAAGGAAAGTGCAATTCCAATTGAGACCTAGTCTTAACTAAGCACAAAAGTTTTAAATAAGGGAAAAGAAATTTTTCATTCTTCCATTCCTATTAAAAAGGGCAAAGAAGAGAAAATTGATTTGGATGAGGACATTGTTATTCCAAATTGGGATACCTCCAATCTAACTCCTAAAGAGATAGATAAAATTGTAGAAAATTGGAAGAAAACGGCTAAGGAAAAGAAGAGAAGAAAAAGATTAATCAAGTCCTTGAGGACATCAAAAGCATATTTGTTGATGCTCTAACTATTGGGGTTGATGGGAAACAACCTATTCTAGATCAATTAGCTGAAATTGTCCACAAGTATAATGAAGAATTGAAAGGACAAGAAAATTTGTTATAGAGAACTGAGAGAAAAATTAAAAATAAATTTTTGGAGTATGTAGTATAGAAGATTGCAATTAATCAAGTAGAGTTGTCTACTATTCTTACTACACTAGAAACATCTGTCAATAATGTTGTTTCTTTATTTGTTAAATTGAGTGACACATCTATCTTCATAAAGGAAATCAAGGATAAATTATCTAAGATAGATGAGGATATGAAGGCAAGTTCACATTAGTTGTCACTTGATCCTAGTTGTATTTCTGCACACTTTACAAAGATTAGATATCTAGAAAGTCTTTAAGCAGAATTGTTAAGGCAAGAAGTCAGAGTTAGGGCCACACTTGCATAAATTTAGGGCATGATTCTTCCAAAAATGGATGCACTGCAAAAGCAGATTTCACATGAAAAGACACTCATCCATGACAATAACTTCTCCATATCTAACCATGTGATGGAACTATTAGCAGAGGTATAAATAGCCTTGCATGCAAGTAAGGTATTGCAAGAGAATTGGAACAAGACTATGACAATTGTTTTGAAGGTACACATTGGTTTCTTGTTACATTTAAGTATTTACCTATAATCATTTATACACCTTTGGCATTTATGTCAAAAAGGGGAAGTTAATATGTTTGTTAACAATAACGAGGAGAATAATATTGATAAACACAAAGCAGAAGATTATGTGCATAGAGAAGATTATCATACTCCAAATATATGTATAAAGGAGAGATATATGTATGGGGGAGTAGTAATAAATAAATATGTTTACAAAAGTAATTTTGAAAAATAAAAAAAATAGAGTAATTTACTAAGCTATAGTAGCAGTAAGCCAAAACTAAGTTGAAGACATAGAATGTTGATAAAGGAATTTTTTGACTTGTAATTTTGAGGATTCAAATTTTTGGTATGATAAGTGTTTTTTATTAGTAATGCCAAAGGGGGAGATTGTTGATATTAAGGTCAATTTTTCTATTAGTGACTTGACACTTAGTTAGTTCATTGTATTGTTGTCAAGCTCTACAATTTCTAGCAAGCTTATTATTCATCCAAGAGTGCTAACCAAGTGTTTTAGTTGCTACCATGCTAAACAATAAGAGTATAGTTCATGCCAAGCTTCATAGTGTCTATCAAGCATCTGAGATAGTTTATAATATAGCCTGAGTGTAGTAGAATCTACCAAGCTATCCAATAAAATTGATAAAGATATTAGTGTTAACTAAGCTCTGTAGTGTTAACCAAGTTCTACAATGTCTACTAAGCTTGCAATGTTAATGAAATGAATCCAGTGTTGATCAAGTCATGCAGTGTCAACCCAGTGATTCAGTATCAATTGAGTTTCTCAGTGTTCACTGATTCATATAGTATTGACTAAGTTCATGCTACTCAGAGTGATCAATATGGATCAAGCTTCAACTTCAACTGAGTGCCAAAGTTTTATGAGTGTTGATAGTATTTTTCGAGTGTTAGAATGACACCAAGTATGTCTTATGAACCTAAGTTATAGTAATTGGTCTGACTTTGTGAATTATGATGACTTTGGTATTGTAGCTGACTCCAATATGTAGTTAATTGGATTGATATATATGTAATATATTGTATCACATCCAAACATGAAATTGAGTATGAATATATAAAGAAGTACAAGCAAAAGAGTGTGAGTTGAAGGCTACAAGGAGTATATGATACAATAGAGACTTATCTATCACAGTCAGGTAACCATTCAAAATTAAGGAATCTCATTCAATAAATCATAGTTGTAGATCAAAGATAGGCCAATGATTCATTCTAACAAGTGCATCAGTTAAATCCTTTAACTAGGTGAACTTAGCAGTCTTTTGCTAAATCTCCTAATAGTGTGCATACTTCATTGTATGTTTGTAAATCTTTTAACAAAGTGGGTTTCATGGTCCTTATTTCTCCTAATAGGGTAGATCACTAGAAGTGGTTGTAGAAACCTAAAAATCATTTAGAAAATAAAGTATTTTTATTTTCTAAAAAAGTCCCTGATGACATCATCATTTATTAATTAATTATTTTATTTATTTATTTATTTATTTTTATGTCATTAAATCCTTTTATCTTAATTAAAAATATTTAATTAAGGAATCCCTCCCAAAAATGTTTAAATCTTATTTAAACATTATTTCCTTATTCATTAATTATTTAATTAATAAATTGACCAAAAATCTCAAAATAAATAATTTATTTATTTTTTGCCCAAAACTTGACCAATTTCCTTAAGACCACTAACCTCTTCCAAAATTTTCTAATCCTTCTTTAATTTCGATTAAAGGCTAATCCCATCATTTTCTACCCCTAATCCCAACTCAAAATATTTAATTAAGATTAAATATTAATCCTCATGTTTATTAAAAATATTTTAATAAATATCTCCTCAACCCAAACCCTTGAAATAAATAAAACTTTATCTATTTCCTAAAAACCTTATTTATCCTCATCCTAGGAAGTTCTAGACTCTTCTAGAAAGTCTTCATCCTCATCCAAAGCCTAGACTCTTCTAGAAGATGTCAATCCTTATCTTTGACCCTAATCCTAATCCCCCCCCCAACCTTGTCACATTCCCCAAAACATGGGTTAAGACTTGCTAACCCAAGCCAAAGTTAACAAATATCTCCTCCTTCACCCACCCTCATTTGTTGTCATCCACTTGCCCATCTCTAACAAGCCTAATCTAATCTTAACCCAAGCCTAATCCAAGCCTTAATCATTTGCACATTCCTAAGTCAAGCTTAAGACTTTCTTAATCCAACCCAAGTCAAAATATCTCAACTCTCTCACAAATATCCCAACCATAAAATTTTATGAATCCCACAAAGTCATAAATGACTCTTACAAGCCCATTCATTGCTCTTGCAAGCCATTATGAGCATCTTTATGAGCTTTGAGCCTCCTTTGTTGACCCCTCAACCCCTCTTGCTCTAACTAATGACCTTGTGACATGTGTCACTCCCTAGTTGGCTTTAAGAAATCACAATCCATGTGCTCCCCTCTCATTCAATCTAAACCTTCCATAAGCTTTCTCCTATCCTTGCATCCTAGCCCTTGATCCCTCAAGCCCTTTTCCTATTTAAGGTATCCTCTCCCAAGCCATTTTAAGAAAATCTAGAAAGTAAAGCCATAATGCCATTTTGAGAAGCCATTTTTACATCAAATCCATTCACCAAAATCTATCAAAAATCCTCCATTGAAGCCCATTTGAGCATTTGAGCATACATACATAATCAAGCCATCTTAGCTATTAGACACACCTCTACATCAAGTGATCATCTTCATTGAGAGAGCCTATCCATGGCTCATATTCTCATTTAAGGACTTCACTTTGTCTCTCATGAAGTTATGTTAAATTAGTATGAAAATTTTTTTGATTGTTTTAATTTAGTGTTTCTAATATACTAAAGTAGCATATACATTTTGGCACGCCCAGTGGGACCCCGCATTGGTCATCTTTATTAGCTTTTTTAGTCAAGTTTTGTATGTCATTTTTTTATTTTGGCTAATTTTGCTTTTTTTTGTGATTGGTAGGATTGTATAAATTGGATTTGTAGGTCGACATGAGCATGAAGAAGACAAAGGAACTCATAGTCTATCTCATAGTGTTTGTATATTTTTCAAGCTTATAGTTGGACGAAGCACTTGGAATTCTTCTTCCTCTTCTTGTCTATATTCTTCTTCTATTCCATCTACTTCTTCTTCTTCTTCTTGAGGGATCTTGGCCCTTTTTTTTAAGGAAACAAAATCATACACACCTTTTTTTAAGTGTTTAAAATGAACCTCCAAATCATACTTAAATCCATTAAAAACTAAAAATTTGCAAAAAAAAAAAAAAAAAACTCTTTTAACAAGTGAAACTAAACCAATCCAATCATTTGTATCCTTGCAACATCAAGGTTTTAGATGCATTTATGCAAAGTTAGGAACACTTCATTTTTGGGAATTTAAAAATAACTTCAAGTTTCCATTTCAAAAGGTTCAAAATCAACACTAAGTGCACACTAAAATCTAAATCAAACTCAAAGCATCAATCAAGGATAAAATGAACCTCATTTGCAAATATATTAAAGTTCTTTTAAAAATCTCATGAAAATTAAGAGTCCTAAATGGTTGCCAAAATTGTCCTAAAAGCTTTGTTACTTGTTCCAAACAAATGTCTTATTGCAAAATCTTGAATGTTTTCTAGGTTTTTCATGCATCAAAACAATCTAGGAATATCATTTTTTTTAGGCTTAAAACATGCAAACTAGAACACAAAATCTTGAATGAAAACTAAAGTCCGAAGAGTCATTTTCACTTTTGAGTCCAAAACAATCTTGAATGATCTAAGGTTAAAACAAAGCACTTCAAAGTTCTTAAAACAACACGCAAAATATCAATCTTGAATGCTCAAAGAAAAAAAAAAACTTGAATGTTTAATCACTTGTCTTTGAATGCATGTTGCTAAAATCGCTCTTGAGTGCCATGGATTAAAATCAAGTTTGTTTTTTTTATGAATGCATGATCAAAACAAAAAAATCCAATCTTGAATTCCATAGATCAAATAATCATCTTTTGAGGCATAAAAAGAATCCACATTTTAGAAATTTTCTAAATTATAAAAACAAAAAAAGACAATTTGAGTGAATTTTTTGTTGGACTCACCCTCTTTAATCACCCATCATTCTAACCATTGGTTGCAATATCAGCACCATATATGGGGATGGGTCTACCTAAGAAGGTGTTAAGTGCTCCACAAAAATCAAATTCCACTCACTTGAGTTTTTATTGGTTTTTCTAAAATAGAAAATTTCTTGAATGTACATTAGTCTCGCTAACACTTCATTTGGGCATAAAAATTGAACAAATCTTGACGTGGAGGGCCTCCGGGTGCGTGCTTAAAATTGAGTTTTACACACATCTTTGTTTTGGGCTTAAAAAAAACTCACACTCAATCTTGAATGCCTTAAAGAAAATCAATCGATACTTGACGTGGAGGGCCTCCGGGCATGCGAGTTTACTTTTTGTTGACCCTAAATCTTCTTGGTGTATTCATTCTTCAATCACTTTTCTTTTGTTGGCACATTTGGAATTGGAATTGAACCTTTGAATCTTAAATCACGTGTGTTTTCAAAAGGTCTAGATCAGAAAACTTAAAGCATCAGTTGGAAAAGAACTTTGTCTTTTAGCCCAAGATCATCCAAGTCTTCTTTCCCCTTGTCATCTTTCGAGGCCATCTTGGGTGCATAAGATTAGGATCCAAAATCTTGTCTTAGCTTTTAGGAGGTCTTCTTGGGGATTTCATCACCCCTTGGGATGACCTCAACTCTAGCATTTTGATAAAGTATAAAGATCGAGAGGTGAATCCAAAGACACCTCTCTTGGGATCAAGATTTTGTCACTCGGGCTAAGCCTCAAGGAACTTTATACCCTTCAGAAGTGAAAGAGGAGAAGTGGGTTACTTCTCCTCTCAATTGTGTGACATTGTTTTGGTTTCATCTACAGATTTGGGCCTCACGTACCTTGGGTATATCGAGGAATCCCTAGCTAAACCAATTGTCAGCCTTGTAGACAACCATCTAGGATGTTAATGTGTTATAAGTGACTACTCAAAACATTTTTAAAACATACAGACTCCACTACACAGTTACTATCTTTTGAGAATCACAAACTTCTATTTGGTTGTTTCTATCTATTTCTTGATCTTTTACTTGTTGAATGAATGTTTTCCAAACTTGGCCAATCCTAGCTTAGGGCACACTTAGTGTAGTTACTGCCTATTTTAGAAGTTGAACACATTGAAGCAAAACAACCAAGATCTCTCAAAGCGAAGTAGATTTAGGAATTTATGTTAGAACAACCCAAACCCAAATAGAAGTTTCACAAAGCCAAACTCAAGCCATCTCAGGCATACCAAGAAATTTTAGCCAAGAGAAACAAAGTAACACCAAGCCCTCAAATTTCCAAACTCCACAAAGTAGAAGACAAAGTAGCCGATGAAACCTGTCAAGATGCCTAGTTAGATAGCACTATAAAATTTAGCAAGCATCCAAGAGTTAAGCCTGCTTATGTCTTACCAACTAGGCATGATTTCTATGATTAGACCCCCTTGTTTCTCCACATCTTCTTGCATAAGCTTCACTTTAGAGTCATCCTTGTAGGTTAGCCAACCATCCTCAGTCATCCCATTAAGCGTTTTAGCTCATCCATCTCATTTAGATATTTGCCTTAGAACCAAACCAATCCCCTCAAACCTAGCTAGCATCCCAAAAGCCTAAATCTCACATCCAAGCCTTCAAAATTGTTGTCACCTTGCCAAGAGTTTGCCATTCCTAACATCTTCCAAATCCACCAATCTCACCAAGTTTATCCCTTTGACAGAGATTTTTCTAGGGTAATCTACCTTTTGTCACTTGGTATCCCTCATCACCTTGAGCTAAAGGTTGGGATTCACAAGTGGTCAATCTCATGTTTTTCCTAAAGGATCATCAGTCTATCCTTAAGTTGAACACAATCACCACTAAGCTTACACATAGGAAAGTAGACCTTTCATGCTTTGGCAACATATCTTTGAAATTATAATCCCCAACCCAATCCTCCTTAGGTTTGTCATATAGCTTTTGCCTCAACCTAGGAAATCATTTTCATAGAAAAGCCTTCCCCCTTTTGCATCCATCAGCATTGTTGCATCTCATCCCTAGGAAATATTCTGCATTTTCATGCCACCCGTCACTCACTTACCCAAGAAGAAGAAAGAAAAAATGGAGCCATATCATTTGGATCAAATAGCATCGCTCCCCTTGAGCACTCAAACATCTTTCAGCCCAGAGAATGCTATACCATCACCTACTGACATTGAAGCTTTCATGAACCAACCAGGAAATGCAGTATTGGTGAATGCCATTATAGACAAGAACAAAGAAACAATCATAGCCAACTTTCAAAGGGACAACATACGAGCCTTCAACTTTGGAAGACCTCCTCCCTTATCAGATCCATCTCACCCATTTTTTGGGCAACTACCACTCCTAATAGGCTCTTATGATTAAAATTATCCTCAATATGTGCCAAAAGAAGAGCCTCAAGCCAATCCATATGATCCAATAGACCCAAACATACCATCCTCCACCCAAGTTGAAATCTCCATTCTGTAAGCCAATCCAACCACCACCACTCCATCATTGGTTCATACCTCACCACTCCAAACTATCTTTTCTCAAAACACCTCACCATTAACTCCCTTCACTATTGTTGTTGCTGCTCTCCAACCTAGCCTTCCAAATCCACCCATCTCCCAAATCAGTGCTAGCACCTTTGGCCAACCTCAGCAATATACAATAGGGATGCCACCCATGGGGCCAAGTAATCAACCTTTCATCACCCCCAGATTGTTTACCTCAGCTCAGAACACAATTCCATCATTTCTACTAGGTCCTTGGAGCTCAATGCCATCAGCCACAAATCCACAAGCTACTACCCTCACTCCACAAAGCTATCAAACCCCACAAGATACTACCAATGTTTTTCCAAGCTCTCAAGTGACCCAAGCTCCTTCCACCACTCTACCAAGCTTTCAAATCTAGCCACCAAGCTACCAAACCCCATTAGTTCCATTCCCAAGCTTTCAATTCCCACCACCTCCACCACCATCTAATCCATTACCTCCTATTACCAACTATTTTTATATGCCACTTCTAGGAGGAAATCCACCATCACCAACCACCAAATACTTGGCCTCTTTTTCCATGCAGATACCTTCCCAAATGGGGGCATAGCCCACATATATTGGTCAAACTCCTCAAATCCAAAGTCAAGTTCCATAAGCTCCCCAATCCTTCCACCAAGCTTCACAACCATCTTATACCTTACCTCCACAAACCAATCCATTTATCCCACAGCCAACTTATGTTCCTCAATCCCAACCTCAAATCCAATATCAGCGGCAAGCCTCACAACACATACAGCAATATGTGCCACCTCCACCTCAGCAACCCATCATCCACCATTCAATTGCCCAAACAATGTACAATCCCTATCAAAAAATCCCCCAAAGCCATCCCTATTCAGTAGCCCCATCTAGCACATACCAACCTTAGAGTGCTCCTACATTGGGGGCATTCTAGCTATCATCCATCAATTCAATATGGGAAGAAATGAAGATATCTCTAAAAGCCATCCAAGAAGGGAATGATCCAAAGACATTCAAGTTTGAGATTGTCTGTCCTTATCCATTTGATAGAGCCATTACTATGACTCCATTCCCCAAGAATTTTGAGATACCCAAGTTTGACAAATTCAGAGGAAAAGGAGATCCAGTCACCCACATCAATGAATTCTATATGCACTGCCAAGAAGTGGCATATAGTGGTGTCTTCCTCTTGCACATCTTTCCCAAAAGCTTGGCTAGACCAGCTCTTGAATGGTTTTATAGAATCCCATATCGCACAATTAAAAACTTTGTTGAATTGTCTGAGGCATTTGTAGCCCAATATGCCCATCTTGTTGAAATAGAGCTATCAGTAGTTGATCTTGTCCACACCAAGAAAAAAGACAGAGAAATCCTTATCGAATACCTACAAAGATGGGAAACCCTTACCGCCCACATAACCTGCACCTTGCCAAAGCACCATTTGGTGAAAATGTTTATTGATAATGCCCATCCCAACTTGGCTCACTACATGACCATGAATAGTTTTTAGACCTATAAGGATATCAAAGAGAAAGGAATGATCCTCGAGCAAGAACTCATTAAAGATGGTGTGATCAAGATTTACAAGGAGGCTAACCAAAATCAATCACATTCTAATGAAAAGTCTAGGTATTGGAACAAAAACAAGCATGTTGCAAAAGATGGGGTTACCAATACAAGACATGTGAATATTGTTTGTCCTTCCCAAAGTCAGCCCAACCCACCGTATCAACCAAACAATCAACAAGCTATCAACTACCAAAAGCAAAATCACCAAAGCTATCAAAGCCACAATCTAGGACCCAACTTCAAAGGTCTAACAATCAAGCTAATGCCATCAATGTAGTTGCAGGACTAAAGCCCAAGTTCTAACCTGCACCTAGAAATTATACACCCCTTGGTGAGCCATTGGATGTCATTTTTGAGAAATTGACTAAGGAAAACCTCATCAAATTTCCTCCTACCCAGTAAATTGACCCAGGCCAATCCAAAGCTACATGGTACAAAGACAATGAGTACTGCAAATTTCATAGAGTAAAAGGTCACACCACCCTCAGATGCATGAAACTAAAAGATTATGTGCAGGACCTTATTGATCGGAAATAAATCGCCATTGGTTCCAAAACCTCTCCCAATGCAGGCTTATAGATTAATCAAAATGCTTTTCCTCCTCACAACAACCAAAATCTTGGAAAAGCACCTATCCAAACCAACACCAACAACCGCTAGCCAAACCAACAGCATGGAAAGAACAATGACCACACTTCATCCTACATAGACTATGGTAGCCTCATCGGTTGTATTGAACATCATAGCCCCATCATTCCCATTAGCACTATCAACCCCAGCAGTATCATCAACTCCATCCAAAAGCCAATACAATATCTTGGAACACCTCGGGAACACACCAGCCCAAATCTCCATTTTAGACCTTCTTTGCACTGGTCCTATGTACAAAAACATCCTTGATAGTGCTCTCATAGAATCTTGTGTCCCTTTAGATATCAACACTACTAATTTTTGTAATCTCATTGGACACCTATCCTCCTCATGTGCCCTATCATTCAAACTCACTGACATACCTGTGGTCAAGCCAAATCACACCCTTCCACTTTGTATAGCCATCATGGTATCCAATTTTTCCATAAAAAGAGTAATGATAGATAATGGATTAGCCTTGAATATTTGCACCCTAAAATTCATAAAACAAGCTGGGTATACTGAGGCAGATATCATCAGTGAGGTTATCACCATCAAAGCTTATGATAACTTGGAAAGAACTAGAGAAGGAACTATTTTTCTACCAATCAAGGTTGGGCCAGTCATCTAAGAAAAATGCTGCCATGTTATTGATCTAAACCTACCATTTAACATCCTCCTTGGTCACCCATGGATTCATGCCATGAAATTCATTCCATCCACTTACCATCAGTGTGTGAAATTTCTACATCAGGGCACTGAGGTAACCATCCATGTTGATCCAGAGCCCTTTGCTTACTGCAATGCAGTTGAAGCTTCATATGCAAACCATTTCCCTGGAATTGATATTAGCACAACCATCACTAGCTCATCCCACACTTGTAATGATCCAGAAACCATCCTCGCCTCCACCCTATCTACCGTGAAGATCAATAAAAAAGGTTGTAGAGAGTATAGTCTGTCAAATGCACTTATTATCAAGGCACTCCCACTTGATCCACATGCCCATGGATGACTAACATATCACAAAGCTAAGGAGATTCCACCTCCTTGATACAAATAGTTTGACCCAACAACCTTTGTATCCTTGAAAATCTCTCTTCATGAGGAGCTCACTCCAGATATCAACAATTGGTTACATAAGGATGTGCCTCCAGGAAATCAAGCACGCCTTGATCACTTCAACCAGAAGTATCCCCAAGAATATAAGCTCATTACTGATAAATGGGACTATCAAGATGGTGGTCTAAGACCAGAGGAAAGAGGAATGTAGTGCCCCATCGAAGCACACAAGTGGGAAACGAAGTATGGTCTTGGCTTTGGCATACCCACAACTGGGGGCACCAATATAGACAGTCATGCTTTTTCAAACATTCACCTCAACCTTGTTGAAATCAAAGACATTCTTGAGGAAGTGGAAAAGAGATCCTACGATGATATCCTAGACCAAATCTTCCTTGGAGACTCTGTTCTCCAAGAACTATCCATCCATTTCATTGACCTACCACTCGCCCATCCACAATTCATAGATTGGGACCAACCAAGCATCATACACATTGATGAGTTCACATCAGAGGAAGCACTTCTAAGATTCAAGGGAGCTGAAACTCCTCACAAGAAAACAAAGCTAGATTCTTCCTATATCTATAAGCTAGCTCCCAAGGGGTATTTTGGATAAAATCACCAACCTAGTTCCGATACACCCAAAATTAGAACTAAGGCAAATTTGAGACTAGCTCAGGTAGCGAAGAGAGCCCCTTAGCGAGAAAATCTAGAGGCACAAGTAGAACATGAGGATTTAGCATTGCCTCCTCAAGATAATTGACCAAAGGTGTCTTCTATTCTAATTGAGGATACTAGAGAAGTCAGCATCGGTTCTTTAGAGATCCCCAGACTTGTTCACATTGTTGCATCCCTATCGCAAGACCAAGCTAATCTCATCTTTGAGGTCTTAAGAGAGAACATTGGCCAATTTTCATGGTCATATTAGGACATGCCAGGACTTGATCCAAAGCTTGTAGTTCATCATCTTGTTGTAGATCCAAAGATCAAGCCCGTCAGACAAAACCTTAGAAAAATGCACCCCAAGGTGGTATTACTAGTCAAAGCTGAATTAGAAAGAATGTTAGCTGCTAAGGTTATTCGACCTATCAACTACTCAGAGTGGATCTCCAACATGGTCCCCATCACTAAGCCTTCTGGTGACATCAAAATTTGCACTAATTTCAGAGATCTTAACAAAGCTTGTCCAAAAGGTGATTTTCCCTTACCCAACATAGATATGATTGTAGACCTTACAGGTGGACATGAAATTTTGTCTCTCATGGATAGATTTTCTAGGTATAATCAAATCAAGATTGCATAAGAGGATCAGCATAAGAGAGCATTCACTACCCCTTGGGGAACTTTTTGCTACAACATGATGCCTTTTGGCCTAAAGAATGCTAGGGCTACCTATCAAAGATCTATGATAGCCATTTTCCACGATCTTATCCATAGCATTTTGGAGGATTACATGGATGATATCTTGGTCAAATCTCATACCTTCATGGATCATCTTGCTGACCTGGAGAAAGTCTTTTATAGGGTAGCCACATATCATCTCATGCTGAATCCCAAGAAGTGTGTCTTTGGGGTCACATCTAGCAAGCTTCTAGGCTTTATAGTTTCTAAACAAGGTATAGAGATCAACCCCAAGAAGGTCAAGGCTATCTTAGACATGCCTCCTCCCCAGACACTGTGACAGCTTTGCACTCTTCAAGGAAAGCTTCAATCCATTCGACGCTTCATCTCCCAGCTTGCAGATAAGTGTATGCCATTTGCACACTTACTGAAAAAGGATGAAAACTTCAAGTGGGATCCTTTATGTCAACACAGCTTCGATCATCTCAAGCAGTATCTTGCCAATCCCCCTATCTTGGTTCCACCAGTTCCTGGTCATCCCTTGATCTTGTACATATCAGCAATGCCTACTGCTCTCAAGGCACTTCTAGCATAGCATGATGACTACGGCAGAGACAGAGCCATCTACTATATTAGCAGAACCCTAGTTGGTTATGAGCTCAATTACTCTCCTATTGAAAAAGCTTGTTTAATAGTTTTTTTCTCAACTCAAAAGCTTTGCCACTACATGCTAAGTCATACCATCCAACTAGTCTCCAAGATCGACCCTCTCAAGTATATGCTCTCCAAAACAGCACTTACAGGCTGTTTGGCCAAATGGGTTATGCTCCTTAGCGAATTTGACATCCAATATGTGGACAAAAAGGAAATCAAAGGGCAAGCTATAGCAAATCACCTAGCTGATGCACCTCTAGTAGATACATATACTTTGCTCACAAAATTTTCAGATGAGCATATCTATCTAATTGAAGAATAGCCCCCATGGAAACTTTATTTTGATGGCTCATACACATCTCATGGATCAGGGGCAGGAATATTGTTGGTCACACCTCAAGGAGATTACATTCCAAAAGCCTTCAAGCTACAATTCCCTAGCACCAACAATATAGCTGAATATGAGGCTCTCATAACAGGATTAAAGATAGTTGCAGAATGGAAAATCACTGAGTTACAAATCTTTGGCGATTCTAAGTTCATCATCAAGCAAGCCCTAAATGAATATCAAACCAAAGATGAAAATCTATTACCTTACAAAAAGCTAGTTGATCAGCTAGCCCAGTATTTTACAAAGCTTCAATTTACACAAGTGCCTCAAATGTAGAACAAAGTAGTAGATGCTATGGCTACTATCAGCTCACTCTTGGAAATTCGCCAAGTGGCTACGCAGTATGAGTTTTTAGTCGAGCATCTCCTCACACCTGCCTATGCAAATGATGACTCAAACCATGTTTTTATCTTGGTTGGTCCCCAATCCCCTTGGTACCATGAGATTCATGCTTACCTTAAAGATGGTATCATCTCCTCTCACCTCACATGTACCCAATGCCAAAACCTCATCCAAAAATCATCCCACTATGTTATCATAGCCAATACCCTATATCGTTGGGGTTATCACGATACTCTCTCTCGATGTTTAGATGAAAATGAGGCCGCGATGGCATTAAAATAAATACACTCCAGACTTTGCAGTGCCCACACGAGTGGTATTTTCCTCACACAAAAAATCCTTAGAGTAGGCTACTATTGGGCTACCATTAAAGAAGACTCATGTGACTTTGTCAAAAAGTGTCTCCCATGTCATCAGCATGCAAATCTTGATCACGCTCTAGCACAAGATCTACAGCCTATTGCACCACCTTGGCCTTTCCCTTGTTGGGGCCCTTATCTAGTTGGAACTATCACACCTCTCTCATCTGATGGACATAAATGGATAATAATAGTTATAGACTATTTCACTAAGTGGGTGGAAGCAATCCCCCTAGTCTTAGCTATAGGAGTTCAGGTCTCCAAGTTCATCTTGTACCACATTGTTTTTCGCTTCAACATCCCATCCACCATCTTCATCGACCACAGAGGTAACTTTAAAAATCTCAACATGGAAGAATTATGCACTTCCTCTACATCCATCATCGCTTTTCTAGCCCATATTTTCCACAAGATAATGGCCAAGCAGAGGTAACTAACAAAACCCTCCTCAAAATCCTAAAGAAAGTTGTCAATGATTTTGACCGCGATTGGCACCTACAAATAAATTCAGCCCTATGGGCCTATCGAACTTCCTTTCATACATCCACAAGCACAACTCCATACTCCTTAGTCTATGGTGCCAAAGCAATACTACCCATAGAGGTTGAACTTCCCTCCTTGCGCATATCTTTGCAAAGGCAAATATCAGATGAAGAATACAGAATAGCTTGGCTCACCGAGCTAGATCTCTTAGATGAGAGGTGACAACAAGCCTATGATCATCTCATAGTCTATCAAACTCATCTCAAAAGAAATTTCAACAAGAAGGTTCTCCCTTGACACTTTCAACCAAGCGACATGGTCCTCAAAGAAAATATGAAAGTCCAAGCCGATCGAGAAAAGAAAGGCAAGTTTGAACCTACATGGCTTGGTCCTTATGTTGTCACTGTTTCCTTTGGCTTCGAAGCCTATCAACTATCTACACCAAAAGGAGAACTCTTGAATGGTCCTATTAACATCATTCATCTCAAGAAGTTCTATGCTTGAAGATCCTTGGTATACCCAGCTTTTGAAAAATACAAAAAAAAAAAATAGTAAAGAGAAATAAGCATCCAAGTGTGAAAACTTGGCAATTCAAGTGCCTTGGATAGGTACCTTGGTGAAAACCTAGTAATTCAGGTGCCTTGTGTACTAAGACTAATCCATTATCTATCACTATCGTATCCCTCATCCATCCACTCACCATCCCATAAAACACCTGCTTGTTCCCTTGGTGTTCCAACCAAATATCCAACATCTAATAAAGCTTGTAAATCTTGTACCAAAGCTTGTATCATCCCTTGTATCATAGCTTGTATATCCAAATCTTGTCCAAAGCTTGTACCATATTCCAGCCTGTATTATATGCAAAAGCTTGTATCCTAGCTTGTATCCTATCACATGCACACAAAGAATCCCATTTTCACTTAAGCTTTTCACAAACCATCTACCTATCTGCCTATCAACTATTACAGACATCCCACCCTTCACAAACATTTCCATCTCACAAAAACCAAAATATGAACAACCTTGTACATTTGTAACATATCTAGGTCTGTCAGCTTGTACATCCTCTTTAGCTTAGTACTATTGTATCTATCCAACTTTCGTGTCCTTGATCAACATCTTGCACACATCGTACAACCCTTGGTTAGCTATCCCAATGCATCCTTTAGCTAGATCTCTTGTCACCAAAGTGTCATCCTTCTTAGTTCAGCTTTCTAGATGCATCACTCATCCAAAATCCATCAGCTTAGGTGCTCTTCGATAGATCATTGTAGGATATAGCTTTCCTCATGTTTGATCTTGGTCTGTTAGTACCTCGTCCCACCAATCTCATTGGCAAACAGTTCTCTTTAGGATTTTCACTTTCTTTTGATTTGGAATCTTCCCTTTTGTGTCTTGAAGTATCTTTTTCGAACAATATTTTTGTTCCCTCCTCAAGGTTGCCATGATCTTCCATATCATGGTGTACTGTGAATGGGGCAATCTGGACATAAGGTCTTGATCAAGTCTTTTGTTTGTTTTTCTTTTCTGCTTGTGGGTTACCTAGTGTCGGTTCCACTTTGATTCTTCCAAGATTCATGTGCGATGCTGGGGAAACCCTTTTGTTTTTGTTTTGAGTCAATTCGTCAGTCCTCTAGATGGTTGGTGATACGGCCTTGATATTCTTGGTAACCTTGGCAATTAACCAACAATCCTATAGTAAATCTAGTGCTCAACTACATGGTGGTACTTCTCTTTGAAGTATCCCCCCACTCAAGAAGCTTCAGTGGAATCCCTTCATCTCCATTATCCCCCATCCATATCCAGCATCTGTCTCGCCTACCCCAACTTATGCATCAATATCTCTTTGAATCAATCTTCACTTTTAGCTTTAGGGATCCAAAATCTTAGTCTTAGGGATCCACCAATCTAATCAATCCACCAAGCCTCATCTTTCAAGATCCACAATCCTAGTCCTGGGGATCTCTGAAACCCATGTTCTTCCAATCTGACTCTTTGAAATCCTGTTGCATCAGCTTTTATAATCCCCTCATCCTTCTCCCTATCTTAGATTCCTTTTTATAATGCTTCGCTCCTTCATCCTCCACCTTCCCTAAAGTCTTAAGCTCGCTTCCTCTTGTGCCTCTGATTCTCCCTTTATCATTCTCCTGTAGTGAAAGTTTGACCTAATTTAGCCCCTTCTCTTTGCCAATCTAAGTCTCCTTGCTCATCAAAGATTCTTGTATTTTTCAAAAAATTGTCGAGTCTCATTTTCTCTCCCCGCCGCCTTCTTGAGGGGGCATCATGCAGTCTAGTCTCTCCTCTTCTTATCCAAGACTGGGGCAACTTTGTTGCTAAAAAATCTTCCTCATGTCATCTCTGTTCGAACTTCTTTGAAATAGTGTTGTCTCAATAGTATGTCAAAGAGGGGCAAAATGTAGACACCTAAAAATCGTTTCGAAAATAAAGTATTTTTATTTTCTAAAAAAGTCCCTGATGACATCATCATTTATTAATTATTTATTTATTTAATTTATTTATTTATTTTTATGTCATTAAATCTTTTTATCTTAATTAAAAATATTTAATTAAGGAATCCCTCCCAAAAATGTTTAAGTCTTATTTAAACATTATTTCCTTATTTATTAATTATTTAATTAATAAATTGAACAAAAATCCCAAAATAAATTATTCATTTATTTTTTGCCCAAAACTTGGCCAATTTCCTTAAGACCACTAATCTCTTCCAAAATCTTCTAATCCTTCTTTAATTTTGATTAAAGGCTAATCCCATCATTTCCTACCCCTAATCCCAACTCAAAATATTTAATTAAGATTAAATATTAATCCTCATGTTTATTAAAAATATTTTAATAAATATCTCCTCAACCCAAACCCTTGAAATAAATAAAACTCTATTTATTTCCTAAAAACCTTATTTATCCTCATCCTAGGAAGTTCTAGACTCTTCTAGAAAGTCTTCATCCTCATCTAAAGCCTAGACTCTTCTAGAACTTATGAGCCATTATGAGGATCTTTATGAGCTTTGAGCCTCCTTTGTTGACCCCTCAACCCCTCTTGCTCTAACCAATGACCCTATGGCATGTGTCACTCCTTGATTGGCTATAAGAAAGCACAATCCATGTGCTCCCCTATCATTCAATCTAAACCTTCCATAAGCTTTCTCCCATCCTTGCATCCTAGCCCTTGATCCCTCAAGCCCTTTGCCTATTTTATAAATCCTCTCCCAAGCCATTTTAACACAATCTAGAAAGTAAAACCATAATGCCATTTTTAGAAGCCATTTTTACATCAAATCCATTCACCAAAATCTATCAAAAATCCTCCATTGAAGCCCATTCGAGCATTTGAGCATACATACATAATCAAGCCATCTTAGCTATTAGATACACATCTACATCAAGTGATCATCCTCATTCAGAGAGCCTATCCATGGCTCATATTCTAATTTGAGGACTTCACTTTGTCTCTCATGAAGTTATGTTAAATTAGTATGCAAATGCTTTTGATTGTTTTAATTTAGTGTTTCTAACATACTAAGGTAGCATATACAGTGGTCAATTGTAAGTTTTAATAGACTAACTTTATACTGCAGTACTAAAGCTTATGGGCATCACCCCCACCCCAATTTTAATTTTTATTTGGAAGGTTTCTGGGTCACCATATCTTGTGTCAAAATGTTATGAATGTTTTATTTTTTTCATTCTTTCATGCATTCAATTAGATCAGAATAATATATGAAGGATTAATTAGTGAAGTGAATTAAAATTTTATTGGTTCTTGATTCAACCGTCCCCTCTCAGTAACCTAGCCTACCTTATATTTCCAACAACCTCCTCCTTCTTGTAGTCTTTTCAATCTTCCTACCTTTAGTCTTTTCAATCTTTCTTCAAAGGTAGGGGCAGTCTTCTAAATTACAATTTGCTTTGTTTTTTTAATCATCAACATCACTTGATTTTAATTTCTTCATTAATTTATTTG
Organism: Cupressus sempervirens; assembly: GCA_028749045.1. Taxonomy (NCBI): domain Eukaryota; kingdom Viridiplantae; phylum Streptophyta; class Pinopsida; order Cupressales; family Cupressaceae; genus Cupressus; species Cupressus sempervirens. The sequence continues at coordinate 970,781,739 of CM053792.1, read as the reverse complement.
TTCTTCTATTGAACACATGATGTACGAGCATCCTAGGTGTAAGAGGAATCTTGCATCACCCAAAAATATTTTTATTTTAGTCTTTTCTATTTTAATAAGGACTAGTAGATAGGGGGTTGCTATTTTTGGGAACTTGCTATTTTTAATAAGATTTTCATATGAGCTTAGAATGTTCTCATTTTCTACATGAAGGTTCATTTTAGAGTTCTAAGCCTACCATAAAAATCACATTGCTCTACCTTAAGTATCTGAGAAGTTATTGCAAATTTTTGGTAAAAATATTTGTAGAAAAATTTTTAGGCTCACTGTTGGAGGCCTTAGAGTGCCTAGATGAAGTTTGAAAACTCAACGAAAGGGCACTTATGCTTTTCCAAGCCTATAGATCAAGAGCTAGTGTTTCTAAAAAGTGGTTATAATAGCCAATCGAAGCAACAGTTAAAGATCTATGGCCTTTCAAAGTTGGGCTACCTAGATGTTTTTAGCTAGCTCTATATGTATTGTTAGGGTCTATCAGCCCTAGATATTAAGTTTGAGCATCTAGAACCTTCTCGGGTGGCATAAAATTGTCTATTTAAGAAGGGCTTGAACATTACCTAGAGCAGCTCGTAGTGGTAGTTCACAGCTTAGTCTTACAAATTACTATAATGAAGGCACCCATGTGGGTTAGCATATTGTACTTGTGAATTCTATAATTCTACATCATTTGCAAATAAGAAGTCTATATTTTGATCTTGCATTTGTTGTTGTTTCTTTGTTTCAACTATGGGTTTATGGTATTAAGGGGAGCACCCTTAATCAAGTGGTATCAGAGCTAGATTTATTGAGTGTGTGGATAGATCACTAATTATGACTTGTAGTTTTTCAATTTGGGCTAAGCATGTAGATAGATCATTGATTGTGAGGCATTTTGCACTAGAGTTTCAGCAGTAGTGCAAAAATGCCCCATGAAGAGAGTATGGTGAAAGAGTTGTAGGTGTTACACTTGAGGGTTTTAGAGCCCTCCAAATACAAATGTAATCATTAAAAGAAAAAATTCATAGAGTAATAAATATTCCCATTAGATATGAAACCTAGGATGAGGATGAAGAAGAAGAAAATGTCAAACCAAAGGTAGTTCTAAACTTAGAGGAAGTGAGAATTTTTAAGGCCATCTCCAAGATTGGAAAATGATCTAAGTTCAAGGTTCCCACATTTTTTGGGAAATCTTAACCTAGAGGAGCTAGTTAATTATATTAATGAACTAGAGGAATACTTTGCATATGAAGATATTGAGGATCCTGACAAGGTCAAGTTTGTGAAGGCCAAACTGAAGGGACATGCAAAGATCTAGTGGCAAGGGGTTTAGTTGGAGTAGAATACAAAGCGAAAGCAAAAAATCACCAGATGGGATTAGATGATAGCTAAACTAAAGTGGTAATTCATTCCTATGGATTATTAGCTTGATCTATTGAAAAAAATGAAAGGGTTGAAGAAAGAAAAAACAAATTTTCAAGAGTATACTGAAGAGTTCTATCGAGTTCTCATTAGAACTGGCCATGTAAACATTGATAAGTAGAAAGTTGCCTATTATCTTAAAGTGTTAAGGCCAAGCATTCATGATTATCTAAGTTGGGTTTGAATGAATAGTATTTAGTGTAAGGAAACTCAAGTGCAAAAACAACTTCCTACACTAATCTCTTAAGAGAAGTATGGTGCAAATCCTATTAAAATATTTTACACTTATAGATTCAATATCATGTAAACAACCATATTGCAGCCAACCAAGAATAAAGAAAATAGATAGAGAAAGAAACACATAACACAAAGATTTTCCAGTGGGGAAAAACCTTTCAGTAAAACAACCCCACCCCTCCAGAACTTGGACAATGTATTATCTTCAACACAAGGTTAAAATACACTTGCAATGCAAGTTCAATAGTGACAACAGAAGACTCCAGTAGCAACTCACAGTACCAACAATACACTTTTTTGCATCGCTACTCTTCACAACCCAAAAAATTCTTATGACATGCACTTCAGTTTAGGGTTACTCCCCAAAGGTAACCATATTAGGGTTTAACCATTGGGGTAGAGTGTATAGTACTCAAATTTATTAGTTGCCACATGTCTTCACCTATCATTGAATCTTATGGACATAGCTCTTACGTGTCATAGGAATCCGTCATAATCATTTTAGCAATGATCTCCTTATACACAATTCAAGATGCTGACACATCAACATTATTTGCAAGAAATACATTTTACAAAACAAATAATAAGAATAGGAATTATCCAAGGTTGAGACACCTTATTCCTAACATTGAGGAGGCATACCATTTTTCCCTAATAGTTTAAGAGAAACTTAGCAAGAAGTTTGACAACAAGAATAGTGGAAGAGGTCATGCTAGAAGATCTAGTAGAAAATCTTCTAGAGGTTGTAATGATGATCAGAAGAACAAGGATGAGGTTATAAGTAGCAATAAAAACTAGAGGGGAAATAATGCCAATCATTTTCATGATCAGAAAAATAGATATCAAAGAGGAAGAGGTAGAGGAAAAGGATCTAGAAGAGGAGGCTTCTATGGGAAATGTTTTCACTATGGAGAAGAAGGGCATAGAGCATTTGAATGTTCATAGTGCCAAAGAAGGATAGATTGAAGAACAAAAGGATAGGCCTGAGTTGCACATGTTGATGAAGATGTCAGATCATAATATTCTAAAGATGTTGAAAGAGGAGAAGCCCTAGTCAATAGAAGAGTCCTGTTGAGTGGTGAGAATGAACATAATCAAAGAAGGAGCTTTTTTTTCACAAGATATAGATGTGAAAATAAGTGATGTGATGTGATCATTGATGGTGGAAGTGCTAAAAATCTAGTATTATAAATAATGGTCACAAATTTGAAGCTAAAGAGGAAGAAACACTTGCATCCATACCATATTGATTGGGTGCAAGATGACCACAAGGTCATGGTCAATGAGCAATGCTCAATGAAGTTCAAGATTGGAAGCTACCAAGATAATGTACTATGTGATATCATACCCATCGATATATGTCATATGTTTTTGGGTAGGTTATGGAAATTTGATAGGCATGTTGTACACAATGGGTGAGCAAACACCTACACTCTGACCAAGGATGGACTGAAGAATAAGTTGAAGTCATTGAAGGAGAAGCAAGAAAAGGTATGTAGTGATTCCAAAATATGTTTTTTTAATGAAAAATAGTTTCTAAAAGGTATGAAGTGTGAGCAAATGTGTTTTGCTATAATTCCAAAAGATAGTAGATAAGAAGTAGAGGAGGTACATGTAGAAGTCACAGATATGTTGGGAGAGTTTTCCCATATTGTATCAAATAATTTACTTGATGGATTTCCAACAATGAGGAAGATTAGTCACTAGATGGATTTGGTTCTAGGAGCCAGTTTGTCAAACAAAGTAGTACACAGAATGACACCAGTAGAAAATGAAGAGTTGAACAAGCAAGTTCATGAGTTGTTGTAGAAGGGGTTGATTCAAGAGAGTTTGAGTCCATGTGTTGTACCATTCATATTATCACCAAAGAAAAATGGAGAATGGAGGATTTGCAAAAATTCTCGTGTTATCAAAAAGATCACAATCAAGTACATGTTTCCATTGCCAAGGATGGATGATATTATGGACTATTTTAGTGGTGCTAAGTATTTCACAAAGATAGATCTGAAGAGTAGGTACCATCAGATTCGCATCAGAGAAGGAGATGAGTGGAAGACCACTTTCAAGATAAGAGAAGGACTATATGAGTGGTTAGTCATGCCTTTTGGGGTAACTTATACACAAAGAAATTTCATGAGGCTTGTGAATGAGGTATTGAAGGATTTTTTTGGTAAGTTTGACATTGTTTACCTAGACAATATTTTGATCTTTAGTAAGACATTGGAAGAGAATTTGATTCATATCCAAAAGGTTTTTGATAGGTTCAAGGAAGAAAAGTTATTGATAAACCTCAAGAAGTGCAGTTTTATAAAGGAGTTGGTGTACCTGGGACTCATAGTCTCAGCAAAAGGTCTAAAAATGGACCCAAAGAAAGTGAAGGCTATCCTTGAATGTACTCCAAGAAGTGCAATAGAGGTAAGATCTTTTCATGGACTGGCTAGTTTCTATAGAAAGTTCATAAGAGGCTTAGTAGTATTTGTGGACCCTTGACTAAAACAATGAGAGGAGATAGGAAAGAATTTAAGTGGACTATAGGAGAAAATAAGACTACTTTGTATCCAGATGATCTTGATTTTGGTGAAGCATGGAATGCTTGTACAGAACCTGTTACACTTTACACGACAAAGTGGTTCAATTTCATGATCTAAGAGAGTATGTTGTTCAAGGGAAGCCAATTGTGCATTCCTAGAAGTTCAATGAAGAGAATCTCATCAAGGAGAAGCATAGTGGGGGATTGGCTAGACATTTTGGCAGAGATAAAACCATAGCTTTGTTTGTTGAGAATTATTATGGGGCACATCTAAACCAAGATGTGAAGAATTTTGTACAAAATTGTAGAGTATGTCAAATAGTGAAAGGAGTGAAGTAGAATGCAGGGTTGTATCAGCCATTACCTATACCAGAGAAGTCATGGGAGGATGTTAGCATGGATTTTGTTCTTAGATTACTAAGGACATAATGTACGCATGATTCTATTTTTATGGTGGTTGACAAGTTTCCAAAGATGGCACATTTTATTTCTTGCAAGAAGACCAGTGATGTTGTTCATGTGGCAAAGTTATTTTTTAGAAAAGTGGTGAGACTACATGGTCTTCCAAAGAGTATAGTTTTAGATCAAGATACCAAATTTGTTGGGTATTTATGGCATACATTGTGGAAGAAATTGAAGATAGAGTTGAAGTTTAGTTCATCACATCATCCACAGACTAATGGATAGATAGAAGTTGTGAATCACAGTTTGAGAAGCTTGCTAAGATGTTTGGTTGGGTATAAACCAAAAGGATGGGATCTAATTTTACCATAGGAAAAATTTGCATATAATAATTCTATCAATAGGAGTACTGGTAAATCACCATTCTAGATTGTATATGAGAGTAGTCCCAGGAATGGCTCTAAATTGAGGCAATTAGATAAAGGAGAGGATAAGTAGTGCTAAAGTAGAAGAATTTGTTGAACATTTAAGGAATATCCATGAGAAGATGAGGAAACACATCATAAAGATGAATACATAGTACAAAGCTAAGGCAGATGTGAAAAGGAGGTATAAGGAATTTTAGGTTGGAGATGAAGTTTTGATTCATTTGAGATAGAGGCATTTTCCAGTGGGTACATATAATAAGTTGAAGATGCAAAAGTTTCGACTATGCAAGATAGTGAAAAGGCATGGTTTTGGAAATGATTATGAAGTAGAGTTGCCTGTTGAATTGAATATTTCACCAATATTTAATATTTTAGATTTGACAAAGTATTATGAAGGAGGTGATTCGGATGAAGTTGTAGAATTGTAGTGGAATATTCTAGCAACTAGTTTGGCTAGTAAGGATATTGAGGAGATATTGGACAATTGTATTGGAAAAAGTACGAGGAATAGAACTTATGAGGAATACCTAATCAAATGGAAAGGGAGGCCAATAGAGGATTCCTTATGGCTAGCAAGGAAGAAGGTTAACCATCTTGATTTTCCTCTGAAGACCTGAGACATGATGGAGTCACTTCTCAAATTACCTCGGGTGTCTGATGCAAGAGCATTCTGGGTGTAAGAGAAAACTTGCATCACCCAAAAATATTTTCATTTTAGTCTTTCCTATTTTAATAAGGACTAGTAGATAGAGGGGTTTCTATTTCTAGGAACTTGCTATTTTTAGTAAGTTTTTCATACAAGCTCATAGTGTTCTCTTTCTACATGAAGGTTCATTTTAGAGTTATAAGCCTGCCATAAAAATTTGATTACTCTAGCTTAAGTATCTAAGATGTTATTGTAGATTTTCAGTAGAAATATTTATAGAAAAATCTTCAACCTCGCCATTGGAGGCCTTAGATTCTCCAAATGAGGTCTTAAAACTCATCAAAAGGGCACTTGCAGAATTTTGAGACTATAGATCAAGAGCTGGCATTTCTAAAATGTGGTTATAATAGCCAATTGGAGCAACTGTTCAAGAGTTATGGCCTTCTGAAGTTGGGCTACCCAAAATTTATAAAATAATTTGTCAAAGATGTATGTAGCTAACTCTATATGTATTGTTAGGGTCTTTTGGCCCTTGGTATTAAGTTTGAGCATCTAGAACCTTCGTGGACATCATAAAATTGTCTATTTAAGAAAGCTCCGAACATTTTCTAGAGCAACTCTTGATGGTAGTTCACAGCTTAGTCTTGCAGATTACTATAATGAAGGTGCCCACGTGTGTTAGCATATTATACTTGTGAATTTTCTAATTTTTCATTTGCAATGATAATAAGATGTCCATATTTTGTTCTTGCATTTTTTGTTGTTTCTTTTTTTTCTGCTATCGGTTTACGGTGTTAAGGGAAGCACCTTACATCAACATAGCAAGGAAGGATTTTTTAGGTTTGGTGATTATGATCTTTCCTTTCTTCTTGTGAGGCTCCTCTTCTTTGGATTCTTCTTCCTCTGTATTTTCTTCCTCTCCTTCTTCCTCAAGGTCATCTCCTTTGCCTTCATTAGCATAAGAGTAGAATTGGATGATTTACTATCCTTAATAATTTTATCCACTTTCTTTTTTACTATTTTCAAGGCTTGAGGTAGTTTTATTTCTAATGCAATTCTAGCCTTTGCTTCCTCATAAATGTCAAAATATGGTGCTTTGGGATCTACTAGCTCATTAATGAGAGCTTCAATTATATCCTTTGTGTCAATTATGTTAATCTCATATCCTAGAGGCGTAACCCATGCCACTCTTGGCCTTACTATCTAGATATGGACTTTATCACAATCCACCAGAAAAAAAATGTCATGCTCATAATCTTCCACTAATTTCTTAGGGATTCTATATATGCTTGACATTTTCTCTTTAAAATACTCAAAGTAGTTATCCATAATATTATCAAAATTTTCACCCATTTATGCTATAAACTCATTTATCTGATACAAAACTAGTGTATCCTTCTTCCTTGCCACAGTTTCTTTGGAAGGAAAGAACTTTTACACACAAAAGAATAATCAAGTCAATAGAGATCTGAACTCACATGGATTGTTCTTCAAGACTCATATGCTCTCCATATTTTTGTTGAATTGGTTCAATAGCAACTCAACAAGGTTAAAGGAAAGGTTATTCTTCACCACCTTGTATGCTAGGTCAATAGCTTCATAGGGAACATTGTTCAAATAGCTCAAACTATAAATCTTGTCTGCAATCACATGGATATCAAACTTAATCTCCATGACTATAACTCCATTCAGTTTCATACCTTTTCCATCCAACTCGACCAGATTCCTCTTTGTTAGTTCACCTCGACCTAGGGTTTTTGTGTTCTTTACCTTGTTCAGCATTGCCAACCTTATTATTTGTCTATCATCTTATTTGTAATCTAAATGGGTTGATCCAACTAAAACTACATGTCATGGACTTGGATTAAGATAAACCTAATCTATTTCCCTCAAAAATCCATTGACATATGTAAGATGTGTGTTAAACCTTTTGTCTCCAAATGCTTGTGCTCGAGTTTCAAAACACCATGCAGACATAGCTCATTGTATGTCTAGTTCATCTCTAGGGTTCCCAAATCTTGAATTTAAGAGTGGTAAAATGATCAAATATCATATATAAGAAGTACCTTGGGAGGAATTTGTGATTACACTCCAGTAGGATCAAGTGCTTTTGCAATTTCCAGACTTAGTTTGAATGTGAGTGCTTTATAATCAACTCCTTGAACCAAAATTTTTGAACCCTTCTTCACCTTGCTACTAGAGGATTCCATTCTACTTGGTAAAGCTTCAAACACAGGAGTAAACTTCAACAACAATTGCTTCAAATTGTATGGGGCTCTAGAATGCTCTTTCTCTCTATGCTTTGGAAATTTGTAGTGAAATAAATCATTCAATTTTTCCCTTTTAATAAAATTCACTTTAAAATTACCATAAATTCATCATATAATTGTTCACTTAGTGACAAGCTATCCTCCACTTGGTTAAGTTTTTATTGCTCAGAAGATATCTTTAACTCGATAAAGTTACCACCACTTGATCTAAACTCAGTGCTCAGTAGAGTCACCAACTTGGTATATGTATCCAAGCTTAGTTAGGTTTTGCAAACCAACCACACTTAGTAAGTTCTTTGGTTATAATATCTACTTGGTGATCCTTGTGCATCTTGAATGCTAATACTTGCATTACTCTAATTTGCATCCTCAAGAGATTTCCTTACCCATTTCTACCTCGTCTAACTTTTGATATTGTCAACCTTCACTTTTTTTTCATCTTCAACTCTTCCTTGGTTCATATAGTTCTTGTAAAGATGTCCAAGTTTTGTACATACAAAAGATCTCTTTGTAGTGTCTCTCTTCCTTGTGTGATGTTTTATGCAGTTTTCTCCAATGTACCCAAACTCATCATAGTAGTGACATCTACACCATGTGTTGTAATCCCAACCAAATATAGCTTTTACAATTTGTTCTAAGGGTTCCATTTCTTGATCTTGCATTCTAAAGATTTTTGTCCTTGTTTGTTGCAATTATGACACTTTCCTTCAAACTTAGGTTTTTTTATGCATTCACTTGTTCTATTTCCTAGTTTTTTACAACTATAACACTTTCCATTGAACTTTGATTTACTATTTCTCCAACACTTGTTTGATGTATGTCTTATCTTTCCAAAATGATTACATGTAGGCCTTTTGTTCTTTTGAGCTCCTTACTGGGATGATTCACCTTCTTTTGTATATCCTAATCTAGCTTTGCCTTTGTGTCTAAATTGAGTTTTCTCATTCAATTGATTCATGTATTCATGAGATGTCATCATCCTCCCATTGGTTTACTTCTCTATGTTGAGGTCATTCTGCAATCTTTTATTTTTTGTCATCAAATTGATATGTTCTTGATTTGCATCATTGAGTTGATCAATCAAATATGTTTGCTAAAGAGATAGTTGATGAATTTCATTTTCCTTTTCTTCTATTTCTTATTTGGCTTTGTCTTTTTGATGCAGGAGCATCCAAAGGTATAAGGGAAATCCTGTGTCACCCAAAAAAAAATGTACTTAGACTTAGTTTCTGTTTCATGTCTTTACATTTTTGGATACCCATTTGGGTCAAATAAAGGTTCCAACTCTCACAGTTCCACTATCAATGCGTTTGAAAATATTGAAAAATAGGAGCATGTATTTGGGCCATCATTTGGGTAAACTAGAAGGTGTGAATTGGCCAGATGAATGTAATCATGATTTAGAGCATTCCAAAAAAAATCAGGTCAATAGGCCCCACGGTTTGAAAGTTATTGCAGTTTTTTGGGTTTTGGAGACCTCCTAAGAATGCTTCAAATTCAGGTTTGGAGCATTAAATGACCTTGAAAAGGGTTGAAAAATGGGGGATGAGCAAAGCTTGTCCATAGGGCTATAGAGAGCTTCGAGATCTTTCTGAAAATGTAAACGGTTCGTCAATCGGAGCTACGGTTCAAAAGTTATGCCTCCCAAAAGTTCGGTTACCGTTTCTAGATTCTTCTAGATTTGCACCGACTTCTAACGTAGCTTCTGGAACCTTCTATTTTGTCGGTGGATTCCTACTAGCACTTTCTAGAATGTACTCCTAGTCCTTAACCCTCCGGGGTCTATTTAAGGAGATTTTTGGCATTGTAAAAGGCAGTTCAAGTGGAGTTTGAGAGGAGGTACTAAAAGGAGAAATTATCTCCAGATTTATTCTATTGTAAGCCCTTAGGGCATGTTCTAAAGTTTTTTTTCTCTGTACTATTTGTAATAGCTTATTTTCTCAGTTAATATAATTTTCCCTTTCTATTGTGTCCATTTTGTTCTTGGGTTGTGTCCCCATCACTTTTTGTTCCATGACTTCACACAATATGGCTGATTGAATTTCTTATTTTCTTTTCAACTTGTTGACTTCTTCATGAAGAGTAAGATTATTTTCAAGTAGATCTATGATTGTTGCATCATCTTCATCTGAACTTCTTTCTTGACAAATGTCTTCAATTCTTTCTTCAATGTAGAGATTGTAATTCATCTATGTTGCAAGATTTTCTTTTCTTTTCAAGGATTTAGAGAGTTGCTCCTTCATTTTCTTGAATTGATCCATGGCCAATCATAGATCCAAACTTTCATTTTCAATAGCTTTCTCTAGTCTATAGACTTTCATTTATTCTAATATTTTCTTAAGCCACTAAACTTCAAATGTGAATACCAATGCTCTGATACCAATTGTTAGAAATTTAGTATAGATTGGGTGACTCGGAGGGGGGTGAATTAGGAACCAATAAAACTTAAACTTTAATTCACCAATTAAACCACCACCACATAATTTGATCTAATTGCATGCATGAAAGAATGAAAGCAATAAACTATTCATAACACTTTGACACAATATTTGGTAACCCAAAAACCTTCGAAAGAGAAAGTAAAATTGAAGTGGGGATGATACCCACAAGATTTAGTGTTGTAGTATAAAGTTGGACTGTTAAAGCTTACAATTGATAACTTCTAATGATCTACCCTACTAGGAGTAATAAGGACTTTTAGATCCACCTTGTGAAAGGATTTACAACATGAAATGAAGCATGCACTATGTTAGGAGATTTGGAATGAGACTATTAAGCACACCTTGTTAAAGGATTTGATTCATGCACCTATTAGGACAAATCATTGGTTGATTTTTGATCTACAACTCAGTTTTTTGAATGAGATTCCTTTGAATAACAATGATCACCTTGTTGTGATAGATAAGTCTCTACTTTACCTTATACTACTTGTAGCTTTCTTTAATTCACACTCATCTTCTTCTTGCTTCTTCTTTTGTATTATTACTACACTAGATATGAAAAGATATATTTCATACATATACCAATCCAATAAATTACCTTCTAGAGTTGGCTATAATACCAAATTCAAATGATATTCACAAAGTCAGCTCATTGATGTAACTTAGGTTCTAAAGAGCACTCAAGTGATGTTCTAACACTTAGCAACACTTTTTGACACTTGGAAAACTCTGGCACTCGGTTGATGTAGATGCTTGGTCCATACTGATCACTTGGGGTAATAGGAACTCAGTCAGCATCGGATGACTTGAAGAACACTAAAGAACTTGGTAGACTTGGTTGACACTGAAATGTATATACTACCTTAGATACTCAGTAGATACTATGAATCTCAGCATGAACTATAATCTATCCAATTAGCTTGATAGCAATTATCTAATTCGCTTAGTAGCAACTGAAACACTTGGTTTACACTACTAGACACGTAATAAGCTCAGTAGCAATTGTAGATCTTGGTAGTAATGTAACCAATTGACTAAGTGTTAAGTCATTAGTAGACAAATGATTTGACCATAAAGTCAACATAAGTATTTAAAACTCCATAATATGTTTTTCCTTCTTCGTAGAGGATATATATTATCATAAATGATAACTCTATATCATCCACATATATCATCTTAGGAAAATTGCCAATAATCTCTCCCTTTGGAATTGATGGCAACATAAGAGAAAAATGTCTTCAAATTTTTGGTCTTGTAAAAATTTCAAAATTGTGGATCATTTTCAAATATATATCATCTTATCCTACTTATTGTTGACATATCAATCAAGTTTGTTATTAATGGCAAACACTTATTCATATTTTGTACAACTATCGAGCCATTTGAATAGTTTACAGTGCTTTCCATGTAGTCCAATAGCCACTAAGCTTCTATAGTTGCTATTGAGTCCTTTGGACAAGCTCCAGTGGTTACTGAGTAGATTTAATTAGTGTGAAATTCAGCAGCTCAAACCGAGCAGTTCAGTGTATACCAAGTTCATCAATGGTTACTGAGTTTGTAGTTCATGTGATACAAAGCCAGTGGTTACCAAGTATCATAGTATCTATTGAGCTCTCATTTCATATGATGTGAAGACAGTGATAACCGAGTCACTCCATGGTAACCAAGTAATTCAGTGTTTGCCAAGTTGCACAATATCTATCGAGTCACCAGTGCAGACTGAGTTAAAGACTACTTGGAAGTGATTAGTATGGACTAAGCTTCTACATTCACCAAGAGCATGATGATGCCAAGCAGTGATAGTGAATGTTGAGTATTAGAATCTCACTAAGTCAATCTTCAAAACCCTAGTATCTTCATGTGGGCTTACTTTTTAATATTTGTGTTAACTTGTGTCATGGCCGACTTTGTAATTTTGTAAATAGGATTGATATATATGTGATGTATTGTATCATATCCAATGTAAAATGTATGGAATGTAATGAATGTTTAATGCAAGAGCAAGAATGCAAATGTGAAATGAATGTAGCAAATAAAGATTTATGAAGGCCATATCAGCATAAGGAGAAGTCATGATAAATCTATCACTGAAAGGTGATCAGTACACCAAGGAATCTCTATCAACAAAATCAATTGCAAGCTAGAGATCTACTGCTTCATCCTAACAGGTGAACCAATCAAAATCCTTTAACAAGGTAGACCTAACAGTCTTTTCTAAATCTCTTTATTGAGTGCATACTTCATTTTATGTTTGTAAATCCTCTCACAAGGTGGACGTAGTAGTCCTATTTGCTACTAATAGGGTAGATCATCAGAAATGATCAATGTAAGCCTTAATCAGCTAACTTTATGATGCAGTACTAAAGTTTGTGAGTATCATCCCCACCCCAGTTTTACTTCTATTTGGAAGGTTTCTAGGTCACCAAATCTGTGTTCAAGTGTTGTGGATGCTTTTATATTTTTAGTTTCTCATGCATGCAATTAGATCAGATGTGATGAATTAAATGCTAAATAGTTTATTGGTAAGAATTGAAATTAGTAAAAGTTTTAGAAGTTACTAATTCACCCCTCCCCTCTTAGTAACTTAGCATTGTCTTGAATATTTCCAACACTTATAACTCCTTATAATTGAAAATTTTCTTATCCAATACTCTCCCCCTTTGAAATCAATACAAAAGGTAAGTCAAAATCTATATACATGTCAAAATTTGGTTACCTTCTTTTCTTTTTATTACCTACATATTTATGAGTGTCATTCACTTTCTAGAATTATCCTTCAAGCTAGTAAATTCCTTATCCCATGTATCCTTCATTGCCTTATATATATTAATTAATGTATATAAGACATAGGATTCTAAATCAACTACATTAAGATCCTAATCTATCAACCTACCATAAGATTCCTCTACATCTGGGCATTCTTTAAATTGCCTCTATACATGATCAATTTTCAAAGTAAGGTGTTCCCTTAACTATGAAACTTCTTCACAATTCTCTCCTTTTTAAACTCTAGTAGCATCATCTCATCATGATCATTTCTTATTCTAATTTTAAAATACGTAATATGTGCATTTGGATTTTTTAGTTCATCCACAATGTCTTTCAATTCTGTCTGCTTTTCCTTCATCTCTTTTTTAATGTTTTGAGTGAATTCAAAAGATAATACACATTTTCCATACAATTAATTTTCTTCTTGTAGGTATCTCCTCAATTCCTTGATACAAGTATCTACAATAGATATATCACTGGTGATATTGTTGCATATTGTGTTGAATAGTTGTCATCATTTGTGGTTTGTGCCTTCATTGTTGTAACCTCCATTAATGTTGAAAATTTCTTATCAAAGCTTCTCCATTATTTTATCTTCTCCCTTCTCTACATTAAGATCATTGATTTTCACTTGAATGGTATCCTTCATTTTATTTTTTATTCTTTCAAGTGTGCCCAATGAACTCTTGCTCATCTTTCCAAATTCTTCAGCAACCTTCCCAAGAAAATGTTGCTAGTTGAATGTATTTTTGTATATCCATGTTATCATCAAACATTTTAGTAACATCTTATGGAAATTGTGTAAGTAGTGCTTCAAGAGGTAACCTTGAAGTACTTGTTGATTGTGTATCTATTGCCTTGGTAGGTGACTAAATAATGGCCATTTGTATTTCCTCTATGGTAGGCCTTTTTTACTCTTGTGGATAGTATGGTTGGGCATTCATCCAATAATTCTTTTCTTTCTCTTCATCTTAATTTTCTTCTTCTTTTCCCTCTTCTTCTTTCTTTGTTTTCTTCAATTGAATATTGTTCGATCATGTGGCTTCATTTACTATGTTTGACCAATGTAGTATGAAATCAAATTCTACACTCACTGAAATGTTGGAAATATAAGAGGAGTAAATGAGAGGGGAGGGGTTAATCAGTTACCAATAAAATAATTCCTAGTCCCTTAGATGTCAATACAAACTTCCTTTTAACACGGAGCTCAATTAGAACTAGATATTCACTATAACTCGGTTTTTAAAAAAATCTTAAGATAATGATGTGTATTAGCCTATAGTAACTTATTTGTAGAAAGATAAAGCAATAAGAAAATAACATGAACACATGAGACACCATTAACATGGAAACCCAATTTGGGAAAACCACCAATGCAACTAGTTACAATTTTTCACTCTTCTGAAGTGAGAGTTGTTAGGAGCCAACCCTGTTAAAGGTTACAAAATACACTATTGGGTGCAACCTTGTTAAAGGATTTGATTCACCCTATTAGGAGTAGCCTTGTTAAAGGTCTTGAGACACTTCAATTGAGAAATGTCACCTAGTTAGAGGATTTACAAAATAATTGTTAAGTCAACTCTGTTAAGAGCTATCTTCACTACTACAATCGTTAAAGAGTAACAATGATTGACCTAATTGATGAAGCAAATAAATTGTAGATTCATATCACTATTCTATCTTATCCTTTAGATCCTCTGCAATACCTTGGATACTCTACTCTAAATTAGATATCCTTATTTATTCACGTATTATCTTCATCTCCACTTTCTTATTTCACAATCTATATCATGATCTTTCATAAATATGAAATCCAATGTCAAGTTAGATTGAATACCCTTTCAAATAAACAAATAAAATGCACTAAGTTAGCTTGAATAAACTGACTAATAAATAAAACTAAAATGTTGTAGGTCAGCTAAAACTGAAAACTAGGTCACTTGGTTAACACTAAGTTTCGTGGTCACCAACCTGACTTAGTTTACACTGAACTCCCTTGGTAACTGACTTGACTCAGTTTATACTGGAATCCCTAAACTTTTTTTCTACTAAACTTATGCTCAAATAATACTAGAGTCTTCTAAACTCAATTCCAAGTGGTAGTGCTCAGTTAGAGTATAACATTTGTGTAAACATCAATGACAATATATAATTGAATAATTGTTATCAACAATCTCCATTTTTGGGATTGATGGTAACACAACATGTCATTAAGAAAAGAAAAATAGAGCAATTAGGATGATTTTTAAGGTTTTATAATAGCCTTAGTTTTATTCAAATTCTCCATCCATCCTTGAGAACTCCCTCTGAGATTCTCCCTCTACCATCTTATCTTCAAATTCTATCAGATCAAGTTCTCCTTCTTGCAAATTACTGCCTCTGGTTCTTCTTTGATTACATCAATCTCTTCCTTAATGAATATATGACATGATTCTCTCCCTTTTTGACATCAAATTCCAAAGACTTGAAATAGTGATTTTACAATGTTCCTAACAAACTAATTCATATGCAATGAGCTCTTACTTGGTTGCATCAACTTGATAGTTCTTCAAAGTAGTTTGGTTGATGTATCAGTAATTTGTACTCTAGTAAACATGAGATAGGAAATGAACCCTATCTTTCCTCTTAGATACAAAAATTCATCCTTAGGTAATGGTTTGGTAACTATGTCACCAACATGCTTCTTTGTGTAATGGTTTGGTAACTATGTCACCAACTTGCTTCTTTGTGTTAACATATTCTAATCTAACCTCTTTATCTTGAACTATTATCTCAAAAAATGATACTTGATTTCAATGTGTTTTGTCTTGGTGTGCATCATTGGATTTTTAGATATATTGATTGCACTTGTTTTATTACAATAGATAATCACTAGATCCTTGATTTCTTCCTTCATTCCTAATAACAATTGCTTGATCCACATTATGTTGGTGTAATTAACTACTAGAGCAACATATTTTGCTTCTGATGTAGACTAAGAGATGTAATTCCTCTTTTTTTTTTCCAAGATACCAACCTCTTTCCAAGAAATAATTCTCCTCCACAGGTTCTCTTGCTTTCATCAACGCTTCCAGCCCAATCAACATCAATAAAGGATTTCAACTAAAAGTTTGCTCATTTCTTGTACCATAGACCATTCTCTTGAGTGCCTTTTAGATATCTCATAATTCTTTTAATTTCCAACATATGATTTTCTCTGGGATTTGCAAAGGTTCTTGCAACTATACCAACTACTAATCTAGTATTGGGTATTGTATGAACAACATACTGAAGTTTCCCAATCATAAATCTATATTTAGTTCAATTTACCTCTTTCGAATCATCATTCTTAGATAGCTTATGTCTAGTAGACATAGATGCTCCAACTAGTTTGGAATCTTCCATTCTAAAGGTCTTCAATATCTCCTTGACATATTTTGACTGAGTAGTGTAAATGTCATCCTTCATTTGATGAACTTGTAAATCAAAAAAGAATTTTATTTCTCCAAGCATTGACATTTCAAACTCCTTCCTCATTCCTTCATAGAATGACATGCATAAGTCGTCATGACCTATAAATAGGATTTCATCCACAAATATTTTTGCTAACAAATTCTTGTTCTATGGTCCCTCTTTAATATATAGACTATTTTTATCATTGGTTCTTTGAAAACCAATATTTACCAAATATCCATGAATTCTCTCATACCATGCTCTAGGAGCTTGCTTCAAACCATATAAAGCTTTGTGTAACTTATAGACCATGTCACTTTTATTTGGATCAATGAAACCTTACAGTTGATCAATGTAGACTTCCTCTTCTAGAATTTCATTCAAGAAAGCTGATTTTAGATCCATTTGATACAATTTAAATACTTTAAATGTAGCATATGGAAGCAGTGTTCTGACTCCTTCAAGTCTAGTAATAGGAGCAAGTATTTCTCCATAGTCTATATCTTCTTCTTGAGCATATCCTTTGCACACTATCATTGCCTTATTCTTTGATATTTTTCCATTTTCATTCAATTTGTTTCTAAATACCCACTTTGTACCAATTATATTTTTATCATTGGGTCTAGAAACAAGAGTCCAAGTATTATTCCTTTCAATTTTCTCAATCTCTTTATTCATTTCCTCTATCCAATTTTCACTATTCAATGCATCTTTAATAGTTATAGGTTCAAATTTTTTTCAGCAAACATGTACCTTTTAGTTTGTTCCTTTTCATTGTGATGCCTTCTGACATATCTAGCAAGTACATGTATCTTACTTCTAGATTTTGGATTGGATTTACTTTGTTTACCATACTCAAAGTTTCTATCAAATTCTAAGTTCTA
This sequence comes from Cupressus sempervirens, assembly GCA_028749045.1. NCBI lineage: Eukaryota > Viridiplantae > Streptophyta > Pinopsida > Cupressales > Cupressaceae > Cupressus > Cupressus sempervirens. Next base: position 970,764,266 of record CM053792.1, on the reverse strand, counting down.
CTTCAATTTTTTTTGTCTAAAACTTGGCTTCCATAGACTGTGACTCAGATTCCTTTGTCTAAGACTCATTTTTAATTGTTTGTGACTCAGGTTGTACTAGCTACAACCTGGTTGAAATTGGATGTAACTTAGTTGACACTCTAGACTTGGGTGAATTGGATTGGGTAATCTATTGAACATTGGGTAAAGTATCCATCTCTAAATAAATAAAGTTTCTATAATCTTTAGAGTTCCTTGCTACTTTGTTCTTCGTTCTTTTTTGCAAAATCATCAATTTTTACTTGTACACTTTCTATAACCTTGTGAGTAACAAGATTCAAACATTTATATGCTTTTCTCTTGTTGGAGTATCCTAAGAAAATGCCTTCATCACTTTTCACATCAAACTTTCCTTTCCTTATCTCTTTCAAGATATAACATTTGCTTCCAAATACTTTGAAATAATAGATATTAGGTTTATAGCCATACCATAATTCATAAGGTGTTTGATATGTACCTTTCTTTACATGAACTCTATTCAAGGTATTCACTTTTGTGTTTATTGCTTCCTTCTAGTATTTGGTTGCAACATTTTTCTCTATCATCAGTGCTCTTTCACAATCCATGATTGATCTATTTCTTCTTTCTACTATGTCATTTTGGTAAGGTTTACTATGTACAGAAACCTTTCTTTTGATTCCTCTCTCATTGCATAATTCATTGAATTCATTAGAGATGAATTCTCCTCCTATGTCTGATCTTAGGCATTTTAACTTCTTAGCTATTTCTTCCTCAACTCTAGCTAGATGCCACTTGAATTTTTGAAAATCTTTAAATTTATCCTTCAAGTACATTACTAACATCATCCTAGAATAATCATCAACAAAAAAAATAAAGAATTTGTCTCCAGTGTAGCTCTTTGTACCCATTGGTCCACAAAGATCTATGTGAACTAATTCTAGGACTTCTTCAATTTTGAAATTCTTACTTTTGAAGCTAGTTTTACCCATGTTTCCAATATGACATTGTTTGCATATAGCCATTTCAAGTTTCTTCAAATTTGGAATACCTCTTACTCTTATGTTCTTGCTTATAGTAACTAGATTATCAAAGTTTGCATGACACGTTAGTTTATACCATAACCAATTTTTCTCTACATGTGTCAAGAAGCATGAACTTTTAGTGAAATCTAGATAGAATAGATTATCTTTTGTCTAATTTCCAATTCCAACTAGGTTTCCTTTACCATCTAGAAGCTTGGCCTTCTCATTCATGAATTCTACCTTGAATCCAATGTTGTTCAATTGTGCCACACTTAGAAAATTATTTCTTAGTCCTTCAACGTAGTAGGCATTATCACATTTGATTCCCAAAATTTTCCGTTTAAATAACATGGTTCATTGTTTCAAAATTTACCACTTCCACCATCATAGTGCTCCAAGTGTTTGAACTTGATTTTATCACCAGTAATGTGATGATAACACCCACTATCTATTATCCATGTATCATTCTTGCTAACATGAGAAATAAGTGTCATCTTTTCATCATCTGATTCATCTTTAATAGCAATATATATCATTTCATCTTCATCATAACTGTATAATAGTTAGCAATATAACAAGATTTTTTATCTTTGTCTTTGTAGTCTTTGTGGATTTTTGATGGGGGCACAACCCAAGCACAGAATGGACACAACAAGAAAGAGAAATTTTATTAACTTTGTAAATAAGCTAATACACTTAGTACAGAGAAAATAGACTTCAAAACATGCCCTATGGGCTTACAATAGCATAAATCTAGAGATAATTTCTCCTTTCAGTACCTCCTCTCAAACTCCACTCCAAACTGCCTTTTACTATGCTAGAAATGTCCTTAAATAGACCCTGGAGGGTTAAGGATTAGGAATACATTCTAGAAAGTGCTAGTAGGCATCCACTGACAAAGTAGAAGGCTCTAGAAGCTATGTTAGAAGTTGGTGCAAATCTAGAAGAATCCAAAAATGGTAACCGAACTTTCGACAGCCATAACTTTTAAACCGTAGCTTCGATTGACGAACCGTTTACATTTTTGAAAAGCTCTCAAAGCGCTCTATAGCCCTATGGACCAGATTTACATGTTCCCCATTTTTTGTCCCTGTTAAAATTCATTTAATGCCCCTAACCTGACTTTGAAGCATTCTTAGGAGGTCTCCAAAAATTAAAAAAACTATAATAACTTTCAAACCGTGGGGCCTTTTGACCTGATTCTTTTTCTGGAATGCTCTAAATTAAAATTACATTCATCCGACAAATTTACACCTTCTAGTTCACCAAAATGATGGCTCAATTACATACTCCTATTTTTTTGGCATTTACACGTATCCCAAGGTGTTCAAATACTCTATCCTAGAACAGTGATAGTGGAACTGTGAGAGTTGGAACCTTTATTTTACCCAAATGGATATCCAAAAATGAAAACACATGAAACAGAAACTAAGTCTAAGTACATTTTTTGGGTTGACACAGGATTGTCCTTACATCTCTGGATGCTCTTGCATTAGACACCCAGGGTAAATTGAAAAGTGACCCTGTCACTTTATGAATGGTAGAGGAAATCCCAAATGGAAAAGCTCAGCTGCTGAAATCCAAGTTGAGTCCTCTATCAGCCATCCTTTCCACTTGACCAAATACTCTTCATACTGCCTATTTCTGGTACTCCTACCCACACGATGATCTAGAATGTCTTCTATCTCCTCCTTCTTAGAAGTAGGAATTGGACATGGCCCTAACATCAGCTCCTCATCTGCACCATCATCATGATACTCTATCAAGTCTGCAATGTTAAAGATAGGAGAAATGTGAACACCATCTGTCAACTCCACCTCATATGCATTTCTTGAGTTATGTTTCTTCAAAATTTTGTAGGGGCCAAATTTCTTCATTTTCAGCTTGTTGTAAGTACCAGCTAGAAATCTTTCTTTTCTTACGTGTACCATGACTAGATCCCCTACTTGGAATTCCTTATGTCTTCTCCTTTGATCAGCCCTAGCTTTATACTCTTGATTCATCTTGGTAATGTGTGCTTGAACCTCCTCATGTAGATGCTTGATATGTTCAGCAAATTCCTTAGCTTCAGCACTTGTCCTCTCCCCTTGCTCTATCTTCCTCAATTCTGGTGCAGTCCTCGAGCTACTTCCATATACAATTTGGAATGGTGATTTACTTGTACTCCTATTTATAGAGTTATTGTAAGAAAATTCCGCTTGTGGTAGAATCAAATCCCATCCCTTGGGCTTGTCCCCAACTAAACATTCAGCAAATTGCCCAAACTTCTATTTACCACTTCTGTTTGGCCATCAGTCTGCGAATGATGTGTGGAATTGAATTTCAAGTCTATTCTCAACTTCTTCCACAATGTCCTCCAAAACTACCCCACAAATTTAGTATCTCTGTCAGAAACTATACTCCTTGGGAGGCCATGTAATCTTACCACCTCTCTGAAAAAAAAGTCTACAATATGGACAGCATCATGAGTTTTGTGGCATGGAATAAAATGTGCTATTTTGGAGAACCTATCAACCACCACAAATACTGAGTCATTACCCCTTTGTGTCCTTGGCAATCCAAGAACAAAATCCATACTTATGTCCTCCCATGGCTTTGATGGAATAGGCAATGGTTGATATAGTCTAATATTGTGACTAAATCCCTTAGCAACTTGACAAACCTGGCAACTCTGTACAATCTTCTTCACATCCTGTGAAATCTGGGGCCAAAAATAATGTTCTCTAAGAATGGAAATGGTCTTATCTCAACCAAAATGTCCTACCATCCTTCCACTTTGTTTCTCCTTAATCAAATTTTCCCTTGTGGAACTCCTTGGAATGCATAATTGACTGCCCTTGAATAACATACCATCCTGAATCAGATAGTCTAACCACTTAGTTATGTCTACAGCAATAGGCTCTTTACAAGCTTTCCATGCTTTAGCAAAATCAGGATCCTCAGGGTACAGATTCTTGAGTTCATCAAACCCAACTACTTCAACTTGCATTACTGTTAGCAATAACTGCCTCCTACTTAATGCATCTGCAACCCTGTTAGATTTTCCACTTCTATGCTTCAACAAAAATGTATAGCTCTACAAGAACTCTACCCACTTCATATGCCTCTGATTCAATTTACCTTGGCTATTTAGGTACTGTAATGCCTGATGATCAGTATACAAAAAAAATTCTTTTGGCAATAAATAATGCCTCCATTTCTTTAAGGCCTAAACTATTGCATAGAACTCTTGATCATAAACAGAATACTTCTTCTTTGCATCATTCAATTTTTCACTAAAATATGCAATAGGCTTACCTTCTTGGCTTAATATAGCTCTAATAGTGCTGCCACTAGCATCAAAATCCACCTGGAACACCTTTCTAAAATATGGAAGTGCCAACATAGGTTGTTCTATTACCTTCTTCTTCAGTAATTCAAAACTTCTCGTAGTTGCCGCAGTCCATTTGAACTCTTTTCTATCCCCTCTTATTGTGTCAATCAAGGGTGCACATATGCCACTGAAATTCTTAATGAACTTCCTGTAAAAACTAACCAGACCATGAAATGATCTTACCTCAGTAGCAGACCTTGGAATAGGCCATTCCAAGATGGCTTTGACCTTCTTTGGATCCATTTTGAGACCTTCAGGTGATATAACAAACCCCAAGTAGACTAACTCCCTTTTTGCAAAGATACACTTCTTCAAATTAATTAATAGTTTCTCTTCCCTTAACCTTTCAAGGACACTACGAATATGCAATAAATGTTCTTCCAAAGTCTTGCTAAAAATTAAAATATCATCCAAATAGATAATAACAAATTTTCCCAAGAACTTCTTAAGTACCTCATTCATAAGCCTCATGAAGGTGCTTGGGGCATTCGTCAATCCAAAGGGCATGACTAACCACTCATGAAGACCCTCCTTGGTCTTGAAGGCTATTTTCCACTCAACTCCTTCTCGTATACGTATCTAATGATAGCCACTCTTGAGATCTATCTTTGTGAAGTACTAAGCTCCACTCAAGCAGTCCATAAGATCATTCGTTCTTGGCAAAAGAAACTGATACTTGATGGTTATCCTATTTATAGCTTGGGAATTTGTACACATCCTCCACTCTCCATCCTTCTTTGGTGCTAGTACTGCAGGTACTGCACTTGTACTCAGGCTCTCCTGAATCAAACCCTTTCTCAATAACTCCTAGACCTATCTGTTTAGCTCCTCAGTTTCAGTAGGAGTCATCCTATGAGCAGCCTTGTTAGGAAAACTAGCTCCTGGAATTAAATCTATCTGATGACTTATTTGCCTTATCAGTGGCAATCCTTCTGGAACATTATCAGAGATAATATCTCCAAACTCACCTAGTAAATCTAAAACTTCAAGTGGTATTTCACTACTACCTTCTTTATCTTTCCTAGGGATCAAAGCATAGCACATACGCTGGTGTTTCATGCCATCTAAAAGCTTTCTTCCATCAACAAGACAAATCCTAGCACTGCTACATACCTTTTCACCTTCCCTTTTCATGAGCTTCAGTTTGTGGTGAACTCTATCCTTTATTAGAGACTATGTGTTTGCATGGCCATCATGTACTACATGCCTATCAAACTGCCATGGTCTACCCAACAATAAATGGAAAACATCCATTGGAATAACATCATAGAGAACTTCATCATGGTAACTCCCAATTTTGAATTTCACTAAACATTGTTCACTTGCCAGGACCTTATGATCATCCTTCACCCAAGCAATCCGATAGGGCTAGGAATGTTTCTCCCTCTTGAGCTTCAGCTTAGAGACCATCTCCTCTGATACCAAGTTATCAGTGCTACCACCATCATTGATCACATCACAACATTTATCCTCACACTTGCATCTCATCCACATAAGCAACCCTAGCTTGACCCTCAGCTATCCTATCTATCCTTCCTTGTCATTGAGGGCATTCAAAGGCACGATGACCTTCTTCATTACAATGGAAATAGGTACCATGGAAGCCTCCTCTTCCTTTTCCACATCCTCTACCTCTTCCTCTCTGATTTCCAAAGTCTTGATCATGGGAGTGGTTGAAACCCTCGTTCCTCTTGTTCCTGCTAGTACCCACATCTTCATTCTTCTTTTGGGTTTCATTTTGGCCTTCAGATGACCTACCACTACCCATTCCTCCTTGACCATGTCCTCTTTGTCTTCCTTCAAACCTTTTATTTAGCTTCTCTTCAACTCGTAGGGCAAACTGGTATGCCTCTTCAACACTAGTCATTCTTACCAGACTTAATTCCTCCTGGATGCTAGGTCACAACCCATTGATATAATGAGCAACCTTCTCCTTATTTACTTCTGCATGCCCTGCTCTAATCAGAAGTCGGTAAAACTCCTCTATATATTCTTGTATTGATCTTCCTGCTTGCTTTAACCCATGCATCTTCTTAAACAAATCAAGCTCATAATCAACAGGAATGAACTGCTTCTTCAATTTGTCCACCATACGATCCCACCTTGTGATCTTCTCCTTTCCTCTTCTATTTCTTTCCCATTGAACCTCTTGCCACCAGATTTTGGCATGGCCTTTTAGTTTGGCCTTTGCAAACTTAACCCTATCTGGATCCCTGATATCCTCGTACTCAAATTACTCTTCCAGTTCATTGATCCAGTCGATCAACTCATCAGGTTTCAAATTTCCTGAAAATACACCCACATCAATTGTAGGTCTTTTCCCAAACTTAGTAATGGCCCTAAAAATCCTTTCCTCTACCTGATTCAAAAATTCCCCAATTTCTTCTTCTTCATTGTCATCCTCACTTTCGTCACCTACGGCAACATTTGTTCCTCTATGGAGCTCCTCCTGCAATTCTTGTACCTACCTCTGGAGGGCTCTAACCTCCTTAGGATTAATAGCTTCGGCCCTTCCACCACACTCTCTTCATGGAGGCATCTTCTAAAATTAAACCCATAACCACACAGTCCTAGTGCAAACTGCCTCACAGTCGATGCTCTGTATACACACTCAGGAAATCTAGTTCTGATACCACTTGATGGGGGCACAACCCAAGCACAGAATGGACACAATAGGAAAGGTAAATTTTATTAACTTTTTAAATAAGCTAATACATTCAGTACAAAGAAAATAGACTTCAAAACATGCCCTATGGGCTTACAATAGCATTAATCTGGAGATAATTTCTCCTTTCAGTACCTCCTCTCAAACTCCACTTTGAATTGCCTTTTACAATGCTAGAAATGTCCTTAAATAGACCCTGGAGGGTTAAGGATTAGGAATACATTCTAGAAAGTGCTAGTAGGCATCCACTGACCAACTAGAAGGCTCTAGAAGCTGCGTTAGAAGTTGGTGCAAATCTAGAATAATCCAAAAATGGTAACCGAACTTCTAGGAGGCATAACTTTTGAACCATAGCTCTGATTGACGAATCGTTTACATTTTTGGAAAGCTCTCAAAGCGCTCTATAGCCTTATGGACCAGCTTCACTTGTACCCCATTTTTTAGCCCTATTCAATGTCATTTAATGCCCCTAACCTGACTGTGAAGCATTCTTAGGAGGTCTCCAAAAATCAAAAAATTGTAATAACTTTCAAACCGTGAGGCCTTTTGACCTGATTCTTTTTCTGGAATACTCTAAATTACAATTACATTCATCTAGCCAATTTACACCTTCTAGCTCACCAAAATGATGGCTCAATTACATACTCCTATTTTTTTGGCATTTACACGTATCCCAATAAATACTCTATCCTAGAACATTGATAGTGGAACTGTGAGAGTTGGAACCTTTATTTGACCCAAATGGGTATCCAAAAATGAAAACACATGAAACAAAAACTAAGTCTAAGTACATTTTTTGGGTTGACACAAGATTGCCCTTACACCTCTGGATGCTCCTGCATCAATTTTAAAATCTTTCTTTCCTTTGAACTTTTTGGATTTGATGTCATCTTTAGTTTCCTTGTTTGAACACCTTGCAACAATGTGACCAATTTCTTTACAAGAAAAAAAAAATGCATGGAATTTTTTCTTTTATATTTACCTTTACCTTTCGGTAAACTTCTTACAAGTAGGACTTCAATGGCTTCAAGGTCATCATTAGATTCTTCTTCTTCTTCACTGTCAAACTATTTTCCTTTTGAATTTCCTCCCTTTCCACCAAGGGTTAGATTAGATTTAAATGTTGATTCTATGTTGCGAGATCTAGGAAGATAGTTATCAAAGTTATCCAACTCAAAATTTGTTAACCTTCCCACTAGTGCATCCAAAGTTATATCACTTTTGGGATCACATCTCATCTTTTAAATAGCTAAAACTCTAATTGTGAAAATAAGAAGTGTTCTTAATACCTTGCTAACTATTGTTGCATCTTCAATTTTTTTTCCTGAAGCTTTGATTAGTCTAACACTTGCTTTGGTTCTCTCACTGTATTTTGCAATATTTTCATCTTCTCTCATTTTCATCTTCTCTCATTTTCATCTAATCAAATTGACCTCTTAAACTTTATGCTTTGGCTCTCCTCACATTTTCATCTCCTCCATAGATCTTTTGTATCTTGTTCCACATTTCATGAGTAGTAGGACAATCTTTGACTTCATAAAATTCAACATAATTGAGAACGGAACCAATGTCAATCATCATTGTGTTATGATTCTTTTTATCTACCATATGCTCCATAGTCAAAGGATCATGAGGTAACACATAGTGGTTCTCTAGGAATTTTAGGCATGTGTCTCTAATGGTTCCCAAATGCAACGTCATGAGATCCTAGCATGCTTTGAATTATCTTTGTTCAACTTAGGAATCTCTTATCTAGAAGACATCTTTATCTTTACCTTAGGTCCTTGAAACCTTTCCTGTAAGCACCAAGAGCTCTGATACCAATTGTTGGAAATATTAGAGGAGTAACTAAGAGGGAAGGGGTGAATCAATTACCATTAAAACAATTCCAAATCCCTTATATGTCAATACAAGCTTCCTTTTAACTCACAGCTCAGTTAGAACTAGATATTCACTATAATTCAGCTAACAAAGCAATCTTAAGAAAATGATGTGTATAAACCTTTAGTAACTTAGTTGTAAAAAGATAAAGCAATAAGAAAATAACATGAACACATGAGGCACCAAGATTTAAAGTGGAAACCCAATTTGGGAAAACCACCAATGCAACTAGTTACAACTTTTCACTCTTCCAAAGTGAGCCCCGTTAGGAGCCAACCATGTTAAAGGATACAAAACACACTGTTAGGTATGACTCTATTAAAGGATTTGAATCACCCTATTAGGAGTGGCCTTATTAGAGGTCTTAAGACACTTCAATCTAGAAATTTCACCTGGTTAGAGGATTTACAGAATGACTATTAAGTCAACTTTGTTAAGAGATTTCTTCATTGCTACAATTGTTAGAGAGAAATAATGATTTACCTAATTGACAAAGCAACTAAATTATAGATTTAGATCACTATTTTGTCTTATCCTCTAGATCCTCCCTAATCAAAATATTCTTTGCAAAACCTTGGATTTGCTGCTCTAAATTAGATATCCTTCTTTATTTGCATATTATCTTCTTCTCCACTTTCTTGTTTCACAATCCACATCTTGACCTTTCATATATATGAGATCCAATGTCAAGTAAACTTGAATTCCCTTTCAGATAAACAAATAACATCCACTAAGTTGGATTTCATAAACCAACTAATAAATAAAACTAATGTGTTATAGATCAGCTAAAACTAAAAATTTGGTTACTCGATTATGATAGAGTTCCTTGGTAACTGACCTAACTTGGTTTACACTAAACTCCTTTGGTAACCAATGTGACTTGGTTTACAAAAGAATCCCTAAAATTTTCTTCTACTAAACTTATGTCGGGCTAATACTGGAGTTTTCTAAATTTGTTTCCAACTGGTAGTGCTTGTTTAGAGTAAAACATTTGTGTAACATCAATGATAATATACAATTGAATAATTTTTATCAACATGAACTATGTACCAATATTATTTCTTTTGTTGGTTCATGTCCACACACTAATAGAGTCATGTTTCTTCCTTTTCTCATCTTCTTGCTCAGAGGTAGAATAATAAACAATGTTGTGCATCACAAAATTGTGAATGTTGTACTCTTGTTGTCCTACATAGGGGTCTTTTATAGTCCTAGAAAAGGTATCTCACTAGTGTCTATGGTAATTTTAGCTCCCCTATCATAATTTTTTTTATATTGTGTGTCCATAGGTACATCATTGACTTCAGTATTCATTGTTATGTTCTCTAGTGGCTCTTCTACTATTATTGTTGCTGGTGTCTTTGTCATAGCTTTTACAACTACCAACTCAATTTCCTTTTAATCGATAGATCATATTAAAAAGTTTATATTATATCCTATAGGTTGAATTCCCTTCCTATGCTCACATGTGATCTTAGTTCTTTGTTTTCTCTCAACCTTAGCTTTGAAACATTATTTCCATAGTTCTCCTAAGTGTAAAAAATGTTATGTTACCATGTCAATGTCTAAAGGATTTTTAGTGTGTCATCCCCTATTTTCTCTTAGGGCTCATTTGGTTGTAGGCATATGAATTGGAAATTAGAATTAAAAATGGGAATGGGAATGGGAATCGAGAATAGGGATGGGTAATGAAAATTCTAGTTGTCTTTGGTTCACTTGGAATTTGATTTGGAATATATTAACCCCTTTTTTGGTTTTGTTGTATAAAACTAAAAATGAAATAAGATTAAGTTTATATTTTTTTGAATTGGTCCCCTGCTATCAATTTTCCTTAATTAAAAACAATATTAGGTTAACCAATCATACCATTTCTCAACACTGGAAAATTGTAACCAAAATCTAGTTAAATCAATATTGAGATCATAGGGAAGAGCATATTATAAATCATGTTTGACATGGTGTACATTTGGAAGACACTAGTGAAATCAAAGGAATGAAAGAGATTAAGTTTTAGACCATTTAATATTCATCTCACCAATATCATTAGGATTATTGACTCCCAAGGCTTTCCATATTCCTAAAGAGGCATCAATGATATTTTTATTACAAGGGGTTTGGTGATCATAATCATCATCACACCTAGACACTAATTTATTCCACCTCAAAAATGCAATGGCTTCCTCCAACTGAACAAATATCTATTACTTATTTTTCCTCCATCACATTCAAAAGGCCCTCCTCCATATCAAACCCATTCAATGTGAGTAACATGAATTTTTCTTGTCACAAGGGGTGATCACTTAAACTATGGGTATCTCTTCCCTTATTGGAACCAATCTCAACCATGATCATGATTTCTATTGTGGGATTTTTTGCTCAAATTTGAGTTCTAATTACACCTACATGTCCTTAGACCTAGTGATCATAATTCAAGGCAATAACATTGCATTACAGTAACAAATTTTGTAAGCTAAATCAATTGCTCCATAGTAAGAAATAAGTAGTGAAGGGAGTATAAAGTCAGAATACTAAAGTAATGTACCATATAGTCAACTCATGCACTAATTTGAAACTCAAGAACATACTCTATGTTATGAAAAAGATTCATTGTAATAATGGGTTTTGATGGTATCATAACTCCATCCATCATCTATCCCTAATGCTGAAATTGAAAGCACAATTTTCAAATGCAACAAAAAATAATCATGGTACTTATAGGGTGTGCACTTTATTGATGATCCAAATCAGATCTCTAAAGGGCATGCTTCCTAATTGTAATCTAAACCATGGGCATGATAGTAGGTTTATATGATGTTTGGATTCTTGAAACATCGCCAAGCCTGCCACACTCACCTATCGACATGCCCATCAATAATTGAAATGCTATGCATGATTTGATTTAGGACTTACAAGATTATGACTTAATCCTAATAATTAGATTTAATTTCTTGATCCAAGCAGTAAATGTGTGGCTATGTTCCTTAAACCGTTGAAATTATAGAGAAGAGGATTAAAGAACTAATATAGAGGAATTTTTAACCAATTACATAAAGTTAAATTAATGCTTTTACTAAAGAAAATTAATGTAATTGAAAAATGCAATAAAAAAAATCACATAACTGATAGAAAGATATGAGAGACAAGAGGCACAACACGATTTGATCTTAGAGTTTGCCCTATCAAGACTACGTCTCTGGGTCCAGCTCCAACTGGCATACTGATCCAATTAACTCCAAATCAAGTACAATGTGTTACAACATCAATCCCTTGTAGAACATTAGCATAAATTTTCTTTGATGTTCGGGACTAAAAATATGTCCTCCAAATTTTCTCTCTCCTCAAGGATTTAATTGCACAAAAATCCTTACTTTACATTAGCAAAATGCTCTCATTTTTCTATCAATTCTCTGGATGTCTATCAAATTCTCTATCAATTTTTATAATCTTCATGTCTTGAAAATGGCTTCCTACCCCCCTTTTTATACATAAAAATGGCCTAAAATAGGCTAAAACAAAATCATTTAATTATAGGCCCTTTAATAAATCTCCTTTTCAAAATAACCCCTTAGCTATTTAATAAATTTGGTTTGACATCAATTTTGGGCTTCAAAACAATAATAAAATAACCAGAAACCCTTATTTTATAATAAGGTTTACAGATTTGTTATAGATATATAATAACTCTTCCTTTAATAGTACATATACTATAAATAGCCCATTGGTTGGCCTTATTTTTAGGAGGGAAATGGTTGAGAGTTCAACTCCCATCAACTAATTCCTTTAATTTGAATTAAATAATCATTTTAATTTTAATTTTTTTTTCCCTCTCTTTAAGATTTTATGATTTCATGCTATCATCAAAATCCACACTTTTACCTGAACTTCAAATCGTCATAACTTTCACATTTGATCTCCATTTTTGATGAAACGAATGTCATTGGAAAGTTTTTGAAAGGTCTTTCATTTGAAATCCATTGTTGACCACTTTTGAGATGATTATTTTTTCACCTTTTTACAACCTTTGGTCCAAGTTTGACTAAACTTTGACTGGTCGTAACTTTGTCATCTAAACTCCAATTTTGTCCATTCAAGTTGTGTTAGAGTCAGAATTGTGAGGACTTAAACATGGTACTGATTATTGGAGCTTTGAAGATACTTCAAAATTCAGTGAAAATATCCTTTGGATCAATGCAAGTCATGAGTAGATGTCAAAACAATTTTGTTCTTATGCAAGAAAACATGGACCTAAAATAGCTATATAATTTAGAAAAAATAGATTGGGAATAGGAATTGCTTATTGCAATAATAGAATTTTTTGGAATGGACATATGCTCATTTTAGGGGTAAAATTGGAATATGTCTTCCTATTCTCAATTCTGATTTATTGCACCAAATGAAGAATATATAAAACATATTCTAATTTCCTCTCTCTATTTTGGTTGTATTCCAACAACCAAATGGGCCCTTAATGAATTGATTTCTTAAGTTGACAAGGAGTTTTCAACTATGTCAATTGATTCTAATTTTTTCTATGATATATCATTTTCCTTCTATACCCATACTTGTGTGCTTGTAGATGTATTTGCTTTAAAAAATGTTTTGTCTAGTCTTTCAATTTTCTTTCCTTTCACATTCTCATTCCTTCTTAGATATTTGTTTACATTCCTTCTAAATTTCATATTCTATGATGTCATGTTCATGTTTTTTATTCTAAAAAATCTTATTAGTATTCCCAAATTGTTGCAAATATGATATGCTATCACATTGTTTCCATATCTAGGTCCAAATTGATTAGTCTTGAATCTACAATCCTAAGCAATATGTCCAAAGTTGTTACATTTGTAACATATAACTCTATTTCTTCTAAAAAAAATTGCTCCCAATGGTCTACTAGTTGTAGGGTTAGTACTTTCATACATTGTATTATTATTATATCTGGGTTTCCTCCATTCATTAGATTCATGTCCATAAGAAAAGAAATTATAGCAATAACCAAAAAATGGTTTAGTTTATTTACTTGTATAGTCTTTCATATGTCCAAGATTTACATGCAAATAATCTTCCATTAAGTTGGTTCTTTACTTCTTTAGGTTGTCACTTTTGATTCTGCACTTCTTTTTTAGATCCTCTTATTGATCTACAAGAGTTTAAGCTAGGACCCATAAAACTTTTACCATTCATTCATCACATGCATTAATATACTAAAATAACATGTAAAGCATATGCATCTAAATCATGTAAACATGCAAGCAATCACACACATAACACTAGATATGATTACCCAAAAACCCTCCAAGTGAGAAGGTAAAACTACGGTGGGGATGACACCCACAAATCTTCACTACTATAGTAATAAAGTGTATCCAATGAAGGTTACAATGATTTGACCATGAATCATGGTTTACCCTATTAAATTCTTACAAATAATTTTAGGTCTCACTTTGTTAGAGGATTTCAACACCCTATTAGAAGTGTGCCTTATTAGGGGACTTCAGCTTACAACTAAGTAAGCACCCTATTAAAGAATTTCATACAACCTATTAGGACTACTCTGTTAAGAGATTTAACTAAATCACCTATTCCTATAATTAGCACTTGCTTTCACCTCTACACAATGTCTAATTGATCCTTCATGATTTGATTTCTCAATGTTGTATCCTTCTCTCTATGCTATGTTCTTCTCTAACTGATTCTGCAATTCACTCTTTCTTCTAAGTCACCTTGAATGCTTTGCAAATTGTCTTGTTTACTCTACCAATTTGATCATTCACCCCTTTTTATTTCATAAAGATTTTAAGGCTTCATCCTTCTTAAGAAGACTAAGGTGGCTTAGGGTTAGGTATAAATCTACGGATGAGATTCATTCATTTTTCCTCTTAAACCTTCCCATTTTCTGATTGGTTGCATGTAATTGCATAAGTAATCCAAATATATATTCATCCTTATCTCCAAAAGATCATAATCTATCCTTAAGTTGGCTCAAAAATAGTTTACATAGATGTTTTTACCATTACAAACAAATATGTCAAAACTATGTCACTAGACATATGAAGTCTATGATGCTCAGCATGCACTATTTTGTATACTATAATTTGGCAACTGCATTACTCAGCATCCATTGTTTACTTAGTTTTTGAATCACTCAGCATGGTCAATCTTCTCAGCACTTGAGTGACTCGGAACTCATTGCAACTTGGCATGGTCTAATATTTACATGTTGTGCTCAACATGTATTACTAGTTTGGCATGAACTAAGTAAATGGCTTAAGTGTGTTGACACTTACTTGTCAAAACCAATCTGAGATTAACAATCTCCCCCTTTGACATGAGTGTCAAAAACACTTGAATATACATAATCAAATTCAATCTTCTCTAGCATAACATATCCATGACAAAACTTTCAAAATTTCAAAAAAAAATAATAACCTATATACCTCAAAATTGTTAACTCCCCCAGAGTTAATGTATCTGATATGTATCCAAAATTTGTGCTCCTTTTGACTTCAATACACTGTATCTAATACTCTTTCATCTAATATTCTATGTCTTAGTTGATATTTGTATCTATTTTCTACTTTCTTCAATGATGTATCTCCCCTATTGTTTATTCTTCCCCATTTATTGTTATATCTCTCCCTTTCTTTATATTCTCCCCCTTTTTGGCATTGTGTCAAATGGGCTATACATGTATAGTCTGTTTGTCCAAAAATGATTTTTGTACATCCATTATGATCTTAAGGGCTAAATCCTAGTTTTCACATGCAACATCTAATGACTTGATTTGGATTGCAAGCTCGGTAGCAAGGTGCACTAGGCCATCTAGAGTAGAAAGATTAGGGTCTTTCTTCAGTAGAGTCATGCATAACCTAGCTCCTTGTGTAGTATCTCCATGTGTGGGGTAAGGGATGCCTTATACAAGTTCATTTATCTCTTATTCTAGCCTCATATGTTGTCAATATAGCTAATTGAATTTGTTTTTGAAGCAATGTTCTAAAATGCTTCTCAATCTGAGCTAGGTTTTGAGGTAGCTTAGTACCTGATATGTTGAGGTTTCTCTCCAAACTCAAAATATGACTCTTGGTATCTTGAGTGAAGAGTGTAAGATCACATAGCTTTGTGTACAATGAGAATATATTCTCAAGTACCTTCTTCACCTCTTCAACCTTAGTTTCCAATGCAACTTGAGTTAGTGTTATTTCACTAAATATTTTCTCATTCACCTTTCCTTGAAACTTCTTCTCAAACCATTCTAAAAATTTTACAGTTGTATCAAGCTCTTCATTACTAAAATTTTCAACTATATCTATCAATTGTTTTATTAGTGGCTTGGTCTCTTTACTAGTTGGCAGGCTGAATGCATCTAAAAAGATGTCTTTAATATCTTGGAGTGCTTGTTTCTACCTATGTTCTCTCTTTAGCATTTCTTGATGCTTTTTATTTTCTAAACCCTGTTGCAAAATGCCTATGTGCTCCAATGTCATAGTGTCATAGTGAAATGTTCAAATCATAATTTATTCATCAAGGCTTATGTCTCCATAGTGAATTACCTTATCAACCTTTGATGAGCTAGGGCTTAGCACTAAAATTTGTAATGGAATAGCTTCTGTGCTTGGCTTCTGAAGAACTTGTGTAGAAGGAGTACTAGATGCTAGTAGAGTTACAAGTGCTTGGATGGCTTCTTGTTCCTTCAAATTAGGTGTTAACTCATGCTCTTTAGGCTTTCCCTAATCTATCACTATGACTTGAATAGCACCTCGTTCCTTTGCTTTAGGTATAGATGAATCTATCTGTCTTATTTTTTGATGTTGACCTATAGTTGTATATTTCTCTTCTAACTTCTTCTCAATAGTATCAACTTTAACACTTGTATCAACCTTAGTAGATGTATCTACTCTTTTTTGAATTGAAGGTTGTACATTAGTAACTAAAGGGATGATAGAAGGTGGTTCCTATGGATTCACCTTTTCCCTTGTGACCTAGTTACTACCTTTTACAATTCTTCTACACTAACCAAAACTAGATTTTCACAGAGTTTAACCTAGAGTGTAGATTGGTCTAGAATCTTCTTCAAGTCTTCTGCAGTAAGTGGATTGATGTTCTAAGCTGAAGCATTAGAAACATCCTTTCTTATTAGTTACTCTGTTCATCTTGTTGTTGCTCAGTTGTTGCCTTCTCATCGTCTTTCTTATCTATCTCTCCCATGATTGTATCATCTTTCTTATCATCATTTTCCTTGTCATCATCCTTATCATCTTGTTTACCCTCTGAAGGGTCATCTTCTCCTTGCTTCATAGTGGTCAACCCATAGATAAGTTTCCATATTTGAGTTGATTTTTTACCACATCTTCAATGTTATTTTGAAGAATTTTGAAGGCTCTATATTAGGTGAACCTAATTGCATATCTCTTGATAGCCTTAGCAATATGTCCCTTTGTCAACTCTAGCATCACATAAGCTAATCTTGTTTCCCTGATTTATTTTTCCAAATTCAAACAATAATGCCATTTTTCTCAATAGTATCATATAATCCTTTTGGTATAGTGTTGGCAAACTCTAGTGGAGTGTTCTTAAACTTTGACATCATAGCATATAATGCCTCTTCCACTTGGTTTTTCTCTTGTTTTCCCAAGTTTATCAAAATCAATATGTTTTAAACCAGATAAATCTACATTTCTTTTGATATTTTCACATAAATTTTCAAGATCAGATAGGGGATTGTGACTTAGTACTTTAAATTGGTTATTTTCATCTGATTCTATCCTCTCTTCATTAGAATCTAGTTGTGCTACATACTTTCTTTTTTGTCTTTTTTACTCTTGGAAACCTTGCTCTTTTTGCTTTTTTTTTCCTTGGCCTTCTAAGTTGTAGCATGTGCACTTGCTCTAGTGATAGGAACAATGGGCTTGGCTGAGCTAGGTTTGACAATTTTCTTTACTTTTGCCACTGGTTGTGCTTTAGCCTTCCTTTTGTTTGGCTTGATAGGAATAGGTCCTTCCTCAGCTTCTTCTCCCTTGGCACCTTTAGTTTCCTCCTCTTCCTTATCTTCTCCCTTTCCTCGGGTCAATGCAAGGGGTTATTGTGCTTATTCTTCCTCTTCATCCTCTTCCTCTTCTTCCTCTTCTGCACCTTCTCCAAATTTGGCTTTTATTTTCTTCACTACCTTATCTTTCTTCTTAATGGCTGATGTAGTTTTCAACTCCATGGTAATTTTTGATTTTACCATCTCATAGTTTCCAAATATCTTTGCACTTTTATCTATTTTCTCTACTAGTAGTGTAGTGATGGTTGTTGAGGTTTCATCAACATTAATTTCATACCCAATTGGTCTTAACCATCTTACCTTTGGTGTGGCAGCTTGCAAAAAAGTGTAATCAGCATCAACAAGAAAGCATATGTTATTATAGTGTTGTTCAACCAAAGAAATTGGTATCCTCATTCTTCCTTCATTGATTTCTTAAAATCTTCAAAGTAACTTGTCATCAAGGTTTCAAAGTTTTCTCCCATCTATTCAATGAATTCATTGATCTGCACTACAATTGACCTATTTGTTTTCCACCCTACTGTACCAAAAGAGGGAAATGTATTATGTACATAAAATAATATGCAAACTAGTATTGAACCAAATTTTCACTATGCACTCTTGGTTTTCCTAATAGCTCCAAGATTCTCCATCAATTGTTGTAATTGTAGCTCTACCAGATCATATGTATGATCTTTCTTTACAATCTTGTAACCAACATCCATAGCTATGTAGGGTACACTATTCAATCTACTGAATTGATAGAATTTGCATGAGATTACCCTTATAAAAAAGTTCAACAATGGATCAGCAATGGTATCTATTGTCATGCCTCTCTTATTCCATTTTGCTCCAGTGTTTTTCTCAATTACTTCCTTGGAGTCACTTCTAAGTGTCTTTGGCCGATCTAGGTTTGAGTAGTCAGTAACCCTATGAATTATTTTCTTGATTATTTTGATTGATCCTCCTTCCAACCATAAAGAACCATCATGAATTATCCTTAGTATAATTCTTATCCACTCAATTTTAAACACATTCAAAAAATCTAGGGCTCATGTCAAACTCTTTTTCTCAATGATTATGTATTCCTCCTTCAAACCACCATTTTCACATAATTTGTTATATGCATCTCTAATCTCCATTTCTCCTAAACTTCATATCTTGAAATTGTAGCACTTTCTCACATCTTGTACCATAATTACATTTGGCAGGACCATTGACAATGCACAAGAAGGATCTTGTTTATAGGATATGTTAGGAATGGCTTTAAATATGGGTTGCTTAACTTTATTACTAAAAAGTTGAACATTCAAAACTTCCTCCCCTTCAACATTTTTTGAACTAGATGCCATTTTATCAAACTAGGGTTTATGCAAAAGTAAATTGTGTAGTTGGCTTATGATAAATACCTTTTGACATTTGATAAACTGGTTAAGATCATTGCTAAAATCTTTGTAAATTCTTTGGACAAGTTTTTGAATTGCCTTCTACTCTACTTGCTCTTGCTCAAATTTGAAATGATGAATAATGAGAAAAAATTGATCATATACCCTTTTAAAACCTTGCACTTAATGTTGAGTGCTTACACAGCTATAAGCTTGGCATCAACTTAATTTCAGAATCACTCGCCATCCATTAGATGTTTCCACCACTTGACAGCTACTATAAGTTTGGCATCAACTAGATAGTCTGGTAGCTCGACATCAATTATCGTTCCACCTGGCATACATAGGAGACATTTCATACTTGGCAACAACATGAAAATTTAAAGATTTAACTTGAATTTTCAATATCTTGCATCTTTATTTATGCTAATGTAGTCTTTTTAGGACTATCTCCTATGGAACTGATGTATGATATAACACTTGAATACTAGTCCCACATACCTCTTGATTACCTAGTTTGATGAGGTGTGATCACTTGACCCAATGGGTGAAGTGATCCCTTCTCTATTTGATGTGTTGTAATCATATTTATTTTTCCATGTCTTGTTCATCTCATCTTTGATGTGTTCAACATCTGCCTTACCTTTGCCTTTATCAAATTCACAACTTGGTGCCTTTGACCTAGTTGGATAATGCTCACTGATGTAACCAGTCTTCAAATAGCTAAAACACATAGTTTGACTTAACCACCTTTTTTAGTTACCACTGAAGTGTTTCCTAATACAATTCTTACAAACATGTCCATATTCTTCACAATAATGATAGCTATATCTTGTATTAGAATCCCAATTATAAAAGTTCTCATTGTTTCTTACCTTTGTTGGCTTGTTTGATGACCACATAGATTTGGGTCTGCATTCAAAAGCTCTATGTCCATACTTATGACATTTGTAGCAATATCCTTCAAATATTTGTTTATGCATGATCCTAGTTCTACATTCATGTGCTTGATGACCTTGCTTGTTGCACTTATGACAATGAGTCATGTTCTTAGGCTTGACATTCTAATTTGTATTCTTGCTCCTACACACATTAGTCGTATGTCCTTTCTTACCACAATTATGATAAGTAGGTTTGGAGTTCTTACCTTTAATGTTTCTTTCTTCAATAACTTTGGATGATTCTCCTTCTCCAATGCTTTTGTATCTCGATCCTTATGTATCATCGTTGGGTCTAGGGGATCTTAGTAATTGCTCAAAGTATTTGATGGCTTTATTAGCTTTTTGAGGCTTTCAAAAAATTCCCTTTCTCTTTTCAGGTCACTCTACAATTGTTCATTCTACAATTTCAATGTAGTTATCTCAATGTTTTTGACATTGAATTCATAGTTGGGATTCATCATTTGACTTAGAGTATCCAATTACATGTTGGAGATCTTAGTTAACTCTGTTGACTTCTCTTCCAATCTTTTTGCCAGAATTATTTTGTCTTCTTCAACCATGGCTTTGTCTTCTATAGCTTTCTTCTTTTATTTAGTTTAATCTCACATAGTAGTATAGCTTGTGATTCTTGCTCCAACTTGAGATTGTTTATTTCCTCAGCTTAGACTCTGTTCTCCCAATCATCAATTTCTCATGCAATTGTTGCATCAAATTCATTGGAGTCACCATCTAAAAATAGCTTAGTATTGTCCATCTCTTTGTATAGTGTGTCATTTTCTACAATAGCAATCTCTTTCCTTCTCTTCAAGGATATCTTTAGTTCCTCTCTTGCCTCATTCAGTTGATGTAGTATGAGATGTATTTCAATCTTCTAGTTCTCAATAGTCTTTCCCAACTTGTAGACTTCCATTTCAAGATCTTTCCTCAAAGTTGTAAAGCTTCTCTTTCAGAGAAAAAGGCTATAATACCAATTGTTGGAATTACAAGCGGAAAGAGAGTAAACTTCTAGGAGGGTGAATCAAAAGTTTAAATTAGGACCCATAAAAATTTCACCATTCATTCATTACATGCATTAATATACTAAAATAACATGTAAATAATATGCATCTAAATCATGTAAACATACAAGCAATCACACACATAACACTAGATATGATTACCTAGAAACCCTCCAAGTGACAAGGTAAAATTAGGGTGACACCTACAAATCTTCACTACTACAACAATAAAGTGTATCCAATGAAGGTTACAATGATTTGATCATGAATCATGGTCTACCCTATGAAAGGTCTACCTAATTAAAGGCTTACAAAGATTGTTAGGTTTCACCTTGTTAAAATATTTTGACACCTTATTAGAAGTGTGCCTTGTTAGAGGACTTTAACATACAACTAAGTAAGTACCCTGTTAAAGGATTTCATACAGCATGTTAGGACTACTTTGTTAAGAGATTTAATTGAAATCACCTATTAAAATGTCTCAGCATAGATCTTGTGATTGGCACTTGCTTTCTTGATAACAGATCACCTCTACACAATGTCTAATTGATCCTTCATGATCTAATGTTTCAATGTTGTATCATTTGTTCTTCTCTAATTGAATCTATAATTCACTCTTTCTTCTAAGTCACCTTGAATGATCTGTAAACTATCTTGTTTACTCTTCCAATTCAATCATTCACCCCTTGTTATTTCATAAAGAGTTTAGGGCTTCATCCTTCTTAAGAAGACTTAGGTGGCTTAGGGTTAGGTATGAATCTTTGGTTGAGATTCATCCATTTTTCTGCCTAAACCTTCCCATTTTCTGATTGGCTACATGTAATTGCATAGGGAATCCAAAGATAGATTCGTCCTTATCTCCAAAATTTTGTAATATATCTTTAAGTCAACTCAAAAATGGTTTACATAGTTGTTTGTGCCATTACAAACAAATATGTCAAAATTGTGTCACTTAGCATATGAAGTCTCTAATACTCTACATGCACTATTCTATATACTGTGACTTGGCACCTACATTACTCAACATCCACTATTTACTTAGCTCTTGAATCACTTAGCACAGTTTATCTGCATAGCACTTGAGTGACTCAGAACTATTGGATACAATTGGGTAATTGTGTGTTATCTTTGATGTTACTCAAATGTCATATCATTTGCAGTTAGTATATGTCGAGCTTACTTGAGTAATGAAGATAGTTCTCAGTGTATACCAAGCAGTTGTGTTTGCCTACTTCAAAAGGAAGTTTCTACTAAGTTCACTTGAGTGCCAAAGGAAAAGTTGCAATAAGTGAGTGTTAACCAAGCTCACTCAGTCAATCAAGGAAATTTGGATGGAACCAATGTTAATCGAGCTTTTGTTGGTTAAAAAAGGATTTTCATAAGTTTGTAGTGTTAACCAAGCTTCTATTGGTTAATGAAGGAAATCATTTTAGAGTTAGTTTCTACCGAGCAAGGTTGGCTAACGAAGGATTTTCTTATTCCATTGTATTAAGCTTAATTGATTTATTCATTCATTCCAACCAACTAAGGTGATGAATATTTATTATTCTAAGTTGTATTTGAGTCAACTTGACAAAGTGGAAGATATAAGTCTAAGGTCAAGTTGTGATTTCAAAGTGTGTGTGAAGAAGTGCAAGTGAAAGTGTGAATTGTGATTGAAGATCTATTAATGAGTAGAGGAAGCGAATTTTAAGGATAAGAAGTATATCCTTGTGGAGTAGCAAAGCCATATTTGATTAGGAAGGATCAAGTACAAGCTATAATAGAGATCTAAAATCATAAAATTAGTTTCAGTCAAATTAGGTCATCTCATTGTTACTCTCTAACCATTCTAGCAATAATCTAAGTCTCCTAATAGAGTTGGCTTAACAGCTATTTTCAAATCCTCTAACAAGGTAGAAATTCTATTGAATTGTTCTCAAAACCTCTAACAAAACCACTCCTAAAATGTATTAAATCCTTTAACAGGGTCACACCTAACAGTGTTTTTTGTAACCTTTAACAGGGTTGGCTCATAACAGTGCTCACTTTAGAAGAGTGAAAATCAGTTACTAATTTTTATTGGTGATTTTTTTCAAATTGGGTTTCCATGTTAAATCCTAGTGTCAAATATTAAGTTAAAGTAATGGTAATCACAAATAACATCTAATGATTTATGTGTTAATATTTTACTAAGATAATCTAATTATTACTGAGTAACAACATTATGTGTGCTTATTGAGCTTCAATAGTATTCAGTTATCAATTTTCATTTTATACTAACATCTAATGGATTTGGGATTTACTTCTATAGTAACTAATTCACCCCCCCCCCCCCCCCGCCCCCTTCATTTACTCCTCTTATATTTCCAACAATTGGTATCAGAGTTTTTGATGCTTGCAGAGAAGGTTTCAAGGACCTAATTTAAAGATCAGGATGTCTTACAAAAAAGAGATTCCTAAGCTAAATAGAGACAATTTTGCAACATGGCAAGGAATTATGAGATTACATCTGACTACCATTAGTGATTCAAGTTGCAAGTATCTTGATGCTAAATATAAGACTCCCACTGGAACTTTATCAATTGAAGACATTGCTGAAAAGAAGAATCATAATATCATGATGATTGATATTGCAATTTCTCTCAGCTATGTTGAATTTGATGAGGTAAAAGATTGCAAAACTACTTTTGCAATGTGGAACAACTTGAAAGATATCTATGGAGGAGATGAAAATGTAAGAAGAGCCAAAGTAGAAAGCCTTAGAAGAAAATTTAATCAAATGAGAATTAGAGAAGATGAAAACAATGAAAAATATGTGGAAAGGATCAAGGCCAGTGTAAGTGCAATCAAAGCATCTAGAGGACATGTCAAGGAGGAAACTAATGTAAGTAAAGTGCTCAAAAATATTCTTCCTATTTATGAAATTAGAGTATCTATTATTCAAGAAATGATATGTGATCCAACTAATAAGATAGGCTTGGATGCTCTAGTTGAAAGATTAACAGCTTTTGAGTTAGACAATTATGATAACTATGTTCCTACTTTAAAGAATATTGAATCTACATGTAAAGCTAAACTCTCACTCAAAGAAAAGGATGAAAAGTCAAAATCTAGTCAATCAGGAAGTGAAGAAGATGGATCATCAGAAGAAAGTTTAGATAGTGATCTTGAAGTTGTTGAAGCCCTACTTGCAAGGAAGTATTCCAAAGGAAGAGGAAAGTACAAAGGTAAAGTTTGTTTAATCTACTTTTCTTGTGAAGAAATTGGTCACATTGCTGCTAGGTGTCCAAAGAAGTAAATTGAGGATGAGAAGAAGAGTAATAAGCATAAAGGAAAGAAGAACTCCAAGAACTACAAGAGCTTCAAAGAAAAAGGAAAAAAATCTTGTTTCATAGCTAAAGATTCTGATAATAGTGAAGATGAAATGGTTTATATTGATGTGAAAGATGAATCTAATGATGAAGGAGATAAGATGGCACTTATCTCTCATGTTAGCGAAAATGACATATGGATTATTGATAGTGGCTACTCACATCATATGACTGGTGACAAAACAAAATTTGAGCATATTGAATATTATGATGGAGGTAGTGTAAGATTTGGAAACAATGAACCTTGTAACATAAAAGAAAAAGGATGTATCTTGTTGACAAAAGAACTTGTATGTGATAATGCTTATTTGGTTGAAGGACTAAAGCATAATCTACTAAGTGTGGCATAGATAAATAACATTGGTTTCATGGTAGAATTAATGAATGGACAGGCCAAATTGCTGGATGGAAAAGGAAATTTGGTTGGTTCTAGCAAGCAAACAAAAGGTAATCTATTTTATCTTCATCTTAGTGATTGTTAATGTTTTATTGCTCAAGTAGAGGAAAGTTGGTTATGGCACAAAAGGCTATGTCATGTGAATTTTAATAATCTAATTAAGATAAGCAAACATAAAAGAGTAAGAGGTATTCCTAGTTTGAAGAAGCCTGACATGGGTCTATGCAAGAATTGCCAAATTGGTAAGATGGGAAAGACAAGCTTCAAAAGCAAACACTATTAGTTAGAATAAGTCTTGGAAATTATTCATATAGATTTATATGGACCTATTGGAATAGAAATTCATAGTGGAGAAAATTTTTTCATTCTCTTTGTTGATGACTACTCTTGAATGATGGCAATAATGTACCTAAAAGAAAAATCAAAAGCCTTTCAAAAATTCAAGTGGTATCTAGCAAGAGTAGAAAAAGAAACTGGAAAGAAGTTGAAATTCCTAAGATCAGACAAAGATGGTGAATTCATCTCCCATTAATTCATTAATTTTTTCATCGAAAGAGGAATCAAAAGACAAGTACCTACCCCTGGTACACCACTGTAGAATGGTATAGCAGAAAGAAGAAATAGGTCTATCATGGATTGTGCAAGAACCTTGATGATTGAAAAGAATGTTACTCTCAAATACTAGAAGGAAGCTATCAGCACTATAGTTCATACCTTGAACAGAGTTCAGTTGAAGAAAGATTCAACCAAGACACCTTATCATCTATGGTATGGCTACAAACCTAATGTAAGTTACTTGAAAGTATTTGGCAGCAAATGTTACATATTAAAAGAATCTAGAAAAGGAAAATTTGATGCAAAAGGTGATGAAGGCATATTTCTAGGATACTCTTGTAGAAGAAAAGCATACAGATGTTCAAATTTGTCTACTCACAAAATTATAAAGAGTGCACATGTCAGAATTGATGAATATGCAGAAAAGAGTGAAGAAGAAAGCAACAAGGAACCCAAAAACTATAGAAGATTCATTTACTATGAACTTGATACTCTTCCAAATCTATCTAAGAGAAAAGAAGTTTCATCTCCCAAGTCCCCAAAAACTCCAATTGTTATCGAGTTACAAGTAGTGCAACCCAAGCTGCAACAACCTGAATCACAATCAAAGGTTGTCGAGCTAGTTCAAACCAAGCCTGATAGAGCTAAGTCAAAGGTAGAAGGACCTGAACTTGAAAATGAAATTCAAAAAGAAGATGATGGAACTAATTCAAAGACTAAGAAGCTTGTGTTAGCAAGATATGTCAGAAGACATCATGCACCTGATCAGATCATTAGAGGCATATCAAATGGAACATCGACAAGAAGAAAATTAAAAGGTGCATGTTTACTTGCTGAATTTGGACCTAGAAGCGTTAAAGATGCTCTATAAAATAAAATTTGGTTTGAAGCAATGAATGAAGAAATAGAACAGATAGAAAAGAATAAAACTTGGACTCTTGTTCCTAGACCCAAGGATAAAAATGTGATTGGTACAAAATGGGTATTTAGAAATAAGTTGAATGAAGATGGAAAGGTATCAAGAATAAAAGCAAGATTAGTATGCAAAGGTTATTCTCAAGAAGAATGTATTGACTATGGTTAGACTTTTCTTCCTGTGGCAAGACTAGAAGGTGTTAGAACTTTACTAGCATATGTAGCACATAGAGGATTTAAAGTATATCAAATGGATGTTAAATCTACATTCTTGAATGGAATTCTTGAACAACCAAAAACTTTTGTAGATCCTAGAAAAAGAAACATGATTTGCAAACTACACAAGGCATTATATGGTCTTAAGCAAGCTCCCAGAGTTTGGTATGAAAGACTACATAATTGCTCGGTATAGATTGATTTTCAAAGGACTAATGATAATAGTAGTCTATATATCAAGGAAGGACTAGATAAGAAGATTGTGTTGGTAGAAATATTTGTTGATGATCCTCTATTTATAGTTAATGAGGACTTATGCAAAGCATACTCAGAAGAAATCAATAAAGAATTTGAAATGTCCATGTTTGGTGAGATAAAATTCTTTGTTGGATTGCAAATACAGTAAAACAAGAATAGTATCTTCATCAAATCTAAGTATATCAAGGAGATACTGAAGAAATTTGGAATGGAATATTCAAGACCAGTTGGAACACCTATGTCTATTGGACATAAGCTTTCCAACAATGATGATTCCAAAGAAATAGATAAGACCACTTACAAATCAATGATTGGAAAATTGTAGTATGTAGTACACACAAGGCCTAATATTGCTCTAAAAGTTGAATAGTGGCAAGATTCTCAGCAAATCCTAAAGAAAATCACATGATGGCGATCAAGAGAATCATAAGATATCTGAAAGGTACTAAAGACTATGTTTTATGGTATAAACTTGGAGGCAATTTGGACTTGAAATTAATTACTTATGTTGATTGGGCAGGAAGTCTTGATGATAGAAAAAGCACTAGTGGTGGAGCATTATTTCTTGGTAAAAGACAAGTATCTTGGACAAGCAAGAAGCAAAATTGTACATCTCATCCATAGTAAAGGCAGAATATGTAGCAGCAGTAGTCAATTGTTCTAACATTATTTTGTTCAAACAACTATTGGAAGGAATGAAGGTAGAGATCAAAGATCCAATTGTCATATATTGTGATAACACTAGTGCAATCAACATATCAAAGAATCTAGTAATGCATTCCAAAACAAATCATATTGATATAAAATATAACTTCTTAAGAGAGTTAGTGCAATATAAAGAAGTTAGATTGGAATATGCTAATACAAAGGAATAGATTGCAAACATATTCACCAAGTCATTACCCAAGGGTGCATTTTTGTATCTAAGAGGTAAGTTAGGGCTCATTCCCCTATTTGAAATTCACTAAATGAAGTTTAGTGAATGCATCAACCAGAACCTATTGAAGATCAATTAGTTAGTGCAAGAACTAGAAAGGGTATATTACAGATGAATTACTACTTAAGGTACATTGGTATTTATAGAGTTATTTTCTTTGGCATGTGTTGTCAAAGAGGGAGAAATTTACCATCATATCTCTGAGAAATTTTTGGAACCAGAATAAAGTTAAAAACTAGAGAGGGAGAAGTCTTCCAAAGAAGAAGTATGTTCAAAGAGGGAGGATGTTTTGAATGAACTTGGTAACAACCATTGAGATAGAATCTAGTGAAAGGATGAGCTCATACTAATAGAAGGATTTCTCAAATTTAAAATCCAAAATTTCATTGTGTTATGACATGTTGTGTTGCCATCAATGCCAAAGAGGGAGATTGTTGGATACAATTGGTTAATTGTGTGTTGTATTTGATGTTACACAAATGTCATATCATTTTCAATCGATTTATGTTGAGCTCATTTGGGCAGTGAAAACAGTTCTCAGTTTCTACCAAGCATTCCTATGTTTGCCTAGTTTAGAAGGTAGTGTCTGCTAAGTTCACTTAAGCATCAAAGGAAAAGTTGTAGAAAGTGATTGTTAACCAATCTCACTCAATCAATGAAGGAAAGTTGGATGGAACCAGTATTAACTAAGCTTCTATTGGTTAACAAAGGATTTTCATAAGTTTGCAGTGTTAACCGAGCTTATGTTGCATAGTGAAGGAAATTGTTTCAGAGTGAATTTCTATCAAGAAGGGTCAACTAATGAAGGATTTTCTTATTTCATTATATTAAGCTTAATTGATTTATCTATTCATTCCAGTAGACTGATGTGATGAATATTGATTATTATAAGTTCTATTTGAGCTGACTTGAAAAAGTGGAAGATATAAGTATAAGGTCAAGTTGTGATTTCAAAGTATGTGTGAAGAAGTGCAAGTGATGGTGCCAATTTTGATTGATGATCTATTAATGAGCAGAGGAAGCGAATTTGAAGGATAAGAAAAATATCCTTGTGGAGTAGAAAATCCATATTCGATCAAGAAGGATCAAGTACAAGCTAGAACAGAGATCTAAAATCAGCAAATTAGTTGCAGTCAAATTAGGTCATCTAATTGTTACTCTCTAACCATTGTAGCAATGATCTATATCTCCTAACAGAGTTGGCTTAGTAGCTATTGAAAATTTAAGGCCCAAACTTGTACCCTATTATAAATCTTAAGGAATAAATGTGATTAAAAGTCAAATCAGGTCATGATTGACATTTTCTTTACTAATAATGATTTATGAGATCCTACAAGGGATTGATGTAGATTTCGGTTATTAAAGGTCTAATACCCATTCAATAGTATTAGGTTGAATAGATAATACCACATGAAAACAAGACTCAATAGGTTATAGCTAAGAACCTGGTCACAAGATTCAAGGGATGATCCACAAGGCAATTAGGAAAGATAAATTAACATTCACTCTAGTAAGAACAACAACGAATCTAGGTTATAATGACAACAAGGCATATGGTTAGATTCAAAATTTTGTTTTAAATTATAATTACATAATTATGGAAACAATCTAACAATCTGAGGAATTAACCCTAGAAACTCATGCACAAACCCCTCGTAATGTGATAAAGGGATATTGCTAAGAATGTCACTATGTTTAACTTGATTGAAAGGATACTAGTTAACAAGTCTTCATATTAGTGATTTTCACTTAGGACATATATATTTTGATCCATAATATATGTTTTAATGATTTAGTAGATACGACTTCAGTGTTTCATGATTATGAGTATCGTGATAGAGTTGAGAATGGTAATTTTATTATGTTAAGAAAGATAAATGTTGATACACATATTTTGATATTGCAATGTTTTGAATATTTTATAGAAATGATTAGTTGAAAGTTAATTGTACATGTTATTGCAAATTATATGATTTTGAATCATTATGCACTTATCTATATTTATTTCTAAAATACTTCATTGGGCTACTGATGGTTAAGTTGAGTGTGCAGGAAAGTTGAACCATGGAAATTATTCAGGGAAACAAGGTTCAAACCTATGTGAACACGGTAAGCCAAGGTGAATCTTTGGAAGATTCAAAACCTAGTTGTATTTTTTTTATTTCGTAATGTGAATTTTGTATGGTGTTATAAGTTTAAAGATCATGATTTATTAGAGACGTGCCACCATGATGTGTAAAGTTTTTTAATGTGTGTGTCATTTGACACTTGTATTGTTTATGTGTAAATGACATATAATATAGGTTTTCTGGGCATGAAGTCACTTAACCTATATCTAATCCCCATTATGAAATTAAGTTAACCCACCTTGAAGAGTGTTAGGATGAGTCACCTTCATGACAAAATTCAAATTAAATTTTGATAGAAACTTTAGAGAGCCTAAAAGTGGTTCCCAAGTGTTATTTTGTGGACAATAAGTCACCCACATGGTAGTAGTATAGGTTGGGGGTTTAAATTTAACCATAAGTTGGTCTAGGGGACTTAGGAGACCCTCTAAACTAGTCATTTTCAAGCCAATTCTAAAATCAGAGTGTCATATGACTTTTTTCCTTATTCCACCACTTAGTTAAGTTCCTATTGGTAGAAAGGTACAAGGGTGTAAGAGGGGTAGGTGGGGATGGAAGTGGAGGTCATTTTAGGGAGCTTGTGCCAAACTTAGTGGTTGTTCACCCACTCTCTAATTGTAAAGACACTTAGGGTTTGAAGGAAGGAACTTGGAAGCAAAGAAGGAAAGCTCTTTATCAAAATTTCATAACCATAGCTTGGAAGGAGGTTAGTGCTTCATGCCATGTTTACTCTAACCTCATGAAAGTTGAAAGATGGAAAATGAAAGAGTGTTCTTGTAAATTTTGTTTCTTGATTTTGTTGTGGTCAATTGAATGTTGTGTTGGGTGTGGAGGCTTCGCTCACCCTTGGGAGGGAAGAGAAGCCTTGGGGTGAAGGGGTTAGTTGGTCTTTACATTGGAGTTGATATATCCTTCTCTTAGAGAGGGGATAGTTTTTTTTTTTATGGAGTGTGGGCTCCAATAAAAGCCATATGCCATTCTATTGTTCTATGGGAGGTATCAGTGAGGATATGTGAAAGGAGCAAGTATGGATAGCCTTGTTGAGGCATGTGATTATTGATAGCCTTGTATGACATGCATTTCTTGGAAGCCTTGTTGGGCATATTTCAATTTCAAGATTAGTTAATGGATAAGGATATGGCATTCGCCTCCTTGGAGAGCCTACTTTTGACCAATGTTTATGATTCCATTTCTGATTCATTTTGCAAACCTTGGTTGGGGTTGTAAATGTGTTGTAAAAATGTTGTGTTCATTTTAGTTCCTATTTGAGATTTTGTTTGTTAGTATCTCGTTTGAGCCTTGTTTCCCCTAGTGCGGTGGGTGACCTCCTTTAGGCCTAGGTTGGGAGGTGAGCCTCCATGGTTCTCCATTGTTATCCCTCAATTACAGGTCTTATTTGATGATCTTGGAAACTTGGGGCTCTTGTTGTATTTCCATGTGCATAGGAGGAGAAGACATTATTGCATTGAGATGAGTTAGGAAGTAAACTCCATCTCATTATGTGAGTCTAATCGTATTGCAAGAGGAAGATACTGTCTAGTTTAACTGTCAAGTGGCAATGTTGTGAGTGTTCATGATTCATAATAAGTATTTCCATTATGTATATTTTGATATGTTGATTCCACCATTTTTTTTGTATCATGAGAGTTTTATGGAAGATAAATTATTGTAATAATATTGTTGTTTCAATGTCTTGGATAAGAATATCAATCAAAGATTAAAAAATACTTAATGATTCTTGAGTGGTATACAAAGGAATGCCAACTAAATTTGATATCATAGAAGAATTTGTATTGATAGGAACATTATCTTGTTGATCATGTTTATCATCTAAAATGTATTGCATTATAGTTGTGCATGTGTATTTGATTTGAAGCTTCCATGAGAATACAATGTTAGTCCTTGTGCAAATGGTTTTCTAAACCTCATAAGTCATAGATAGGAACAATTCAGGAAGTTAATATATAACCTTGTCATGAAATGTATATCTATTGCATTAAGTTTAATGTTTGAATGCTAATTGAATAATAAATCTAGACTATACTTAGTCTAATGAGTAACTCCAAATTATTATTGCAATAACCTATCATAATTACCCTAGACTGTGGAAGAAAAAAATAAAAATCGAATAGATGATATAGAATGTATTAACTTAGTCTAATGAGTAGCTCCAAATTATTATTGCAATAACCTATCATAAGTACCCTAGACCATGGAAGAAAAAAATAAAATCAAATAGATGATTAGAATGTATAAAAGCATAAGGAATAACTTGTTGTAGGTGCCCATTCACCTCTCTGGATTTTGTATGGAGATGCAAAAATTAATCCTAGGTCTATTATAGACCAATAAAATAATCAAAGAATATCCACCAAATCCCATGCAAGGCATTATTAAATTCAGTAGACTAAAGGAGACAAAACATACTCTAAACCCACTTCTAGGAGAGAGAGTGTGTGTGTTTATTAATAATGATGAAAATAAAATTACATGTCCCTAGGCGACCAGCTTTTAAATGGATATAAAAAGGTGTTGATGCTACATAATGTGGCCCCCATTCCCACTAGGGGACCTTGCTCTAGTCCCCACCTCAAACATAGAAAAAAATAATGATTATGACTCCTTTCCTGACTCATGTCAACAACTCTCCCCTAGATGCCTAGTACTTGGAAAAATGTGAAAAGTTTTAAGTTACATTCTTCAACCACCTTGGGAAGAGAAAAGGAGTATGTGAATTCTAATAATGTGAGGCCCATATTAACCAAAAAATATATAATAACAATAACTTGCATGGCATAAAGAATTTGTACCACAATGGAGGAGACTTGTTTTTGTTTAATGTTATGTCCCTTCCATATGTCAAGACCCTTCCCTAGACAAGCCCACCATTCCATTTATACTTGGTGCCTAGGAAGTGGAATATGGAAATGCGTCTAGTTTGGTGGGACCACCTCAGGGTTGGAAACTTGCCTAGAGGAAGGGAAAATATGTTGGG
Source organism: Cupressus sempervirens (assembly GCA_028749045.1). Classification (NCBI taxonomy): domain Eukaryota; kingdom Viridiplantae; phylum Streptophyta; class Pinopsida; order Cupressales; family Cupressaceae; genus Cupressus; species Cupressus sempervirens. Next base: position 970,731,230 of record CM053792.1, on the reverse strand, counting down.
TCAGCCTGATTTGACCTTGGATGGTAAAGGGTAGAGTTTAGTAAGATATTTTGGGAATGTAATTTAGTTTAGTTCAGATTTAGAATAATCAGGATTAATATCATGTGTTTGGGATGGATAGGTTAAAAAGTAGAAAATTAAGGTAGGATTAGATATGATAGTTGATTGGATTAGGAATATTTATAGATACTAGTATAGTTTTTTTTTCTTAGTATATATTTAGCAAGGAACGAACATACACACAAACACACACACACACACACACACACACACATATATGTATGTATGTATTAATTTTTATTTTCCACATAGAGCAAGAATATTTTTATATATATATATATATATATATATATATATATATATATATAATAAATAAGGTATGTTGTTAAGATATTATCATTTTATGTCCTAGGATTCATCTTGTTAAATGTTTAAAAAGAAATATTGGTTAGTCGTATGAAAATTTGGTACAACATAATTTATTGACCTTAGAACATATGTTATAACAAATTGATTTAAAAAAATTTGGTATAGGATGACTTATATATCATTAGAATTTTGTGGGTTGGTTAGACTATTACATTTGGGATGGGAAGAGTGGTTAGGAGCGATAGTATTAAAACTTAGAATTTGGAAATGGAACTTGAGAATATAGAATTGTATGTTTAAGGGGATAGGAGGCTAGTAGTAGGAAGTGAGAGATAAGGTTTAACTAAGTCTAGTATTATGTTAATCCTTTAGGACTTAGAGTTTAATTGTTAAGATAATAGAATTTATAGTGAATATTAAGTAGAATTTAGTAAAACTATTAGCTCTTGAATTAGAGAATTTAGAATTTAATCATATTTTAAGTTAATAAATTATGTTAAGGTATTGATTCATAATTAAGTTTTGTATATTTTATTTTATGATAGTAGTTCATGCAAATAAGAATTAGTGAGTGGTAAGTAAGAATGTAATTTAAAATATAGGGATTATGTATTTCGTGGTAATCATCTATTTCATTTATTTTAATAGTCATCACTTTATAATAGTAGAATGAAGATATGTTTTCAAGTAAGATGGGATGTTTTATAGGAGAGGAAGATATAGGATTGTATGATAGTATTATCAAATAATTCATTAAGCATTATTAGTAGATATAGTAATTTTAATATATTAATAAATAATCATAATGTTTTTTATTAGATAAACAAGTTTTACAAGGACCCTGAAACCCAAGAGTTAAAACAATAACAAGGCTAATAATAAGCATGAAAAGCCCAGCCAAAAGAGTTCAAGTTCAAAAGCTGATAATAAGCCCAAGGCCAGCCTAGAAACAAAGAACAGAGAAAATACCAGGAACAGAAACTACATAGAAATGACAAAGGCAAAAGCCCTAACAAAAAGCCAAAAAATAGATTGAGACAAAAGAAAAAGCAGTTGATTAGTCCTTGTTCTTTCTCTCCAGGTCTTGCATGGCCTAAGCAGGATCATAGGCCATCTAGTTCTCCTCAGTCTCTTGCTAGAGCTCACTTTGATCCTCCTAGTCCTGACCATTGTTAATGTTGTCCTTTGTAGTGTCACCCACTAGTCTAGCTTTTTCCCTATCTTTTCCATCCTCTTCTTCCTTCATAACTCTATCTTTGATCTAGCCAGTTAAAGAAATAACATTTTTGTTAATGGAGCTTAGTAGCGATATCATCTGGTTCGAGAGATTATGATTGTAGATTTCAATGTTGTTAATCCTTCTTTCTGCCAGACTAAGCCTCTCACCATTGCCATCTCTGTTATTAGAATCCACTCCATTCTTGTTATCCTCCATATGACCCACCTGCTCTTTGACCTCCTCCAACTCATGGAAAAGCCACTTGATTGATCTGAAGTTATCAATCATATTGTTGTGAGCATTGTTCAAAAGGTTCAGCCCAGATTCCCTAGCATTATCCAAAATAGCCACAATCGTCGAGTCTATGAGTTCATCAAGCCGCTCCTCTTCTTGGTTATCTACAAGGACCTGCAGGATCATGACCTCTCTAAAAATGCCCATTTTTGAGGTCCTAACATTAAAGTTTTTCCAAGCTTTTCTCCTGTCTTTAACCTGCACCTCCCCACCCTCAATCTCAGAATCCATTTTTTGCTCCTCAAGTTGGGCTTGAGTATGGATAGGAGAAAGATGCAGCAAAGACATATCCCATTCTTGCTGCATATTCTCATCCTCTAGACCCTCCCTCTTTTGTTTCTTCCCTCCCCGGTCTTCCTTATTTACCTCTTGCATCTCCTTTTCCTCCTCTTTCATCTCCACATCCTCCTCATCATAAGTGATTAAAATAAAAGCTATATAATAAGGATGGTAGGTACAAGTAATTTAAAATGTGATAATAAAAAGAAATAATCATAACATAATAATAATAGTATTAATATAAAAGTAAATATTATGTTAGGATGGGACATGCAAAAGAATGACTTAACATGTGTGTCATTCGATGAAAAATTAAGTATGTGTTAAATATAATATTAGGATCATATTAGAGTAGCATAAATAAAATAAAATAAAATAACTTATAGGCATAAGTAATCATCAGTAAATTGGAAGGCCTAGTCAAAGGACATCTAATTGGTTAAAGTTAGTAAAGATTAATCCTAATACTATATATATATATATATATATATATATAATTTCAAAAAAATAGTTTTGTTTTACCCTAAAAGTTTGGGCATGACATTCTAGTATCAAAGCCAGGGTTATACAACATTGGGTGTTAATGAGCCCACAAATGAATGTACACTTGTAATTTATCGTAATATCATAATGCCATATTGCAAAGAGATAGACCTCCTAGGATATCGACTCATAATAAATACTATTACTTATTTTGCAATGAAATTGAACACCCTAAATGGATAACACTAATTAGTCATGGTAACAATTTAAAACTACTAAGGATTAAGATATGATAGGATATTATCTCGACCTTGTAGAAGTTCGAAGTTAAAGGATCTCTATGTAGCCCCCTCTTGATAGTTGTAAGACTTAATGTTTCTAGATCTTGGCACACGTAAAAATATTTTTTTCTTAAACCATACCCACATTCAAGATTGAATGGGTGGTAGCTCATCTTGATGATGTTTAAGTATTGGTAAGAACTTGAAAAAACCTTGTAAATGTGGACTTTGATCCTTCGGGGGAAATGCTCTTAGTTAGGGTAACAAGAATGATAAGAATGGCAGCTTATAGAATTGTGATAGGAAACCCCTACGATGTAGTATGACGGTGCAAGATTAATATGTTATACAATAAGGTAATATCTTATGCCTTGATTACCTTGATACAAACCCTATAGTTCAAGTGATAGAAACCACACATGAAGAATCTAATTGGAAGTAATGCTTGATAAAGATAAGTCTCCTTCTAAACCTGCAGGGGGGACAATAAGGAACAATATACAAATAACAAAAGAACAATACACATTGGGATAGATAGCATTAGGTATAACATGGTTCACCAATTTCATTTACAATATATACTTCCACAGCAAAATAGACCCTTCACCATCTATGGCACCATCACATTTGGATGGGCAACATGACCGTATACACTTACCAGCTAGGGTAATCCATGGAAACATTAAGATTTTTCAATATCGATCAATGGAACTTGCAAGCCAAGTTTTCACTCAAAATGTTGTCGTTATTCAATGGCACCTTGCAAACTCAATGACAAATCGATGCTCGTTTATCACTATCTTTTTCGAACTACACTATAGCTGAAAAGATATAAAAAACCTCAACAAGACTAAATAGTTCTCACTATATCAATAAATACCTTAAGAAATTCTAATCTATCATGAGATTGGATGATAGAATCCTTCTTAAAAGTTATCAGTACACCCAAATGATGCTTGAAGGCAAGTGTGACAAGAGTAAAAATGATACCCCAGTGATCATTTTATTAGCAACTTACTATAGTTAAAGGTAAGTGACATGAATCATAATTTGATACTTAATAATTTGGGTGGAAACCCTGGCCCTAGACTACATCTGAGAATTCTTGACGGTAATTGGCAGCTAGGTAAGGAAATATAGGCAATTGAAGAATGAATTTCTAAGACTCAATAAAATATAAGCTATAGAGTGTGGAACACTCTCCTGACCTATTCTTGGGAAGGACTAGAAATACAAGAGAATCATTTTTGCATACCATTGATTTACCATGTAACTCTAGGACAACTCTTCCTCTTCTTTCCATTAGGAAGACCCTAGTACAACCGCAATGCTTTTGAGAATTTGAATTGTTATGAATTGTTGTTGTTGTTTTTTATTTTTGAAAATTTTGGTAATTTTGTGGAACGCCCATTTATGATGATTTCTTGGTATGGTCCCCTTGCCTCAGGACATGACTTGTTTTAATGAAACATTTATCATTGTGGCCACACTTATGTTTAATTGGTGGTTTTATTTTGTTTTAAGTTATTTTATGAGGCATTTTTCTATGAGATTGTTGCATTATATTTATAAGTCAGTCATAGCAGGGAGAATTCTCGACAACCCTCATGAGAAAATTTGGATATCACCCCTTCCTTGATCATAAGATATGATTACATTCAACCCTATAAACATGGAAATACCTTAACCCTCAAATGAATAGACCTCAATTGCACACCATGCTAATGACCTTAGGTAAAGGTACTGGAGGTGATAAGACTATCAAGGCTGAAAGCTGAGGGTATGCAATGCTATTTTGACCTAATATCTAATAAGTATACCAAACCAATAGTGTAATGACTAGATTTCTCAATTAAGATGTAACCAAAGAACACCGTAACCACCGAGTGTCCACAATTGAGGACTTGTAAGTGAATCTTGACATTAACTAAACCAATTAATTCTTGGAGCTTTTATAAAAGATATCAACCCTTCACTGATAAGTTGACCTTGGACTATCATCATAGACCCTGTCAATGCTAAGGTGAGTGAGTGACTCAAAAACTAATAGGGAGTAAGATAGTCAGTAAGAACTAATGAAGAATATGATGACACTAGTAAATGAATAAATTACCCAAACAAGACATAGTATATAAGATCGCAAGCTACCAACACAAAAATTAAACCCTAAAATAAGAATAACCAAGTGAGAGGGAGGAAATCAAGTAAGTATGCCAACTAAGATACAACATAGGAGGAGATAAGTAGACAAGTAACACCGACCTGTAAATGGAAATGACGTTGATTAAGAAATTTGACAAAGGTAATGAGACTACACCACAAAAAGGACTAACCTAACAACCAAAGAGTTATAATTATAGAAATAGCCACTTAATACATTATTTGTGATAAACCATTCTTAACTACCAAGGGACTGGGAAAGCTGCAATGAGCCTAAACATTCTAGATATAAACAACAGCCACCCTAGCTATCTAGAAAGAAGTTAGCACAAACATATTTATATTAGGTATTGGTAGGTACCCTAACTTGGGATGTTACCCAAACAATCAATGGTGAGTTAATTCATTTTAAGAAGAATAATCCCTATATGAGTTATGGAACAATATTTTTATAGTCTATATAGTTAACTCTTTAATATATGTAAAATAGTTAGGAATGTGAGGTGATCTTAAGGCAAGGCCTAAGTGTGACACTTATTTCAAATAAGATAAGTCCTCCATATGAGTGTTGTGTCCCTAATTGTAGAAGACTTCTAGGAGAAAGTCGATTATAGCTAGGGGGGGATGTAAGGCCCACATACGTACCGTATTATTAATCTTAAGGAATGAATGTGATTAGGAGTTAAATTAGGTCATCATTAACATTTTTGTTACTAATAATGATTTATGAGATCCTATTATGGATTCATGTAGATTTCAATTATTAAAGGTCTAATACTCGTTCAATAGCATTCGGTTGAATAGATAAGACCACATGAAAATGAGACTCAATAGGTTCTAGCTAAGAACCTAGTCACAAGATTCAAGGAATGATCCATAAGGCAATCAGGAAAGATAAATTAGCATTCACTCTGGTGAGAACAACAATGAATGTAGGTTATAATGACAATAAGACATATGGTTACATTCAAAAATTAGTTTTAATTATGATGACATAATTATGGAAACATTCTAATAGTCTAAGGAATTAACCCTAGAAACTCACACACAAACCCCTCATAATATGATAAAGGGATATTGCTAGGAATGTTGCTATGTTTAACTTGATTGAAAGGATACTAGTTAGCAAGTCTGCATATTAGTGATTTTCACTTAGGACATATATATTGAGATCCATTTTATATGTTTTAATGATTTAGTAAATATGACTTTAGTGTTTCATGATTATGAATATGATGATAGAGTTTAGAATGGTAATTTCATTATGTTAAGAATAAATGTTGACACACATATTTTGATATTGCAATGTTTTGAATATTTTATGGAAATGATTAGATGAAAGTTAATTGTATATGTTAATGAAAATTATTTGATATTGAATCATTGTGCACTTATCTATATGTGTTTCTATAATATGGCATTGGGATACTGATGGATAAATTGAGTGTGCAAAAAAATTTAACCATCGAAATTATTCGAGCAAACAAGGTTCAAACCTATGTGAACATAGTAAGCCAAGGTGAATCTTTGGAAGATTCAAAACCTTGTTGTATTGTGTTTATTTCTTAATGTGAATTGTGCATGGGTGTTATAAGTTTAAATATCATGACTAATTAGAGACATGTGATTGTGATGTGTAAAGTGTTTTAATGTGTGTGTGTCATTTCACACTTGTGTTGTCTATGTGTAAATAACATGTCATATAGGTTTTTTGGGCATCAAGTCACTTAACCTGTATTTAATCCCCATTATGAAATTAAGTTAACCCATCTTGGAGAGTGTTAGGATGAGTCACCTTCGTGATGGAATTCAAATTAAAATTTGATAGGAACTTTAGAGAACCTAAAAGTGGTTCCCAAGTGTTATTTTTTGGAAAATAAGTCACCCACATGGTATTAGTATAGGTTGGGGGTCTAAATGTAACCATGAGTTGGTCTAGGGGACTTAGGAGACCCTCTAAACTAGTCATTTTCAAGCCAATTATAAAATTAGGGTGTCATATCACTTCTTTCCTCATTCCACCTCTATGTTAAGTTCCTATTGGTAGAAAGGTACAAGGGTGTAAGAGGGATAGGTGAGGATGGAAGTGGAGGTCCTTTTAGGGAGCTTGTGCCAAACTTAGTGGTTGTTCACCAACTATCTAATTGTAGAGACACTTAGGGTTTGAAGGAACGAACTTGGAAGCAAAGAAGGAAAGCTCTTTATCACCATTTCATAACCATAGCTTGGAAGGAGGTTAGTGCTTCATTCCATGTTTACTCTCACCTCATTAAAGTTGAAAGATGAAAAATGAAAGAGTGTTCTTGTAAGATTTATGTGTTTGCATTCGGTGTATGTAGTGGTTGTTGTGTATGTAAATGAGCATGTTCGATTTACTTGCATTTAATTTTGTTTCTTGATTTTGTTGTGGTGGATTGAATGTTGTTTTGAGTGTAGAGGCTTCACTCACCCTTGGGAGGGAAGAGAAGCCTTGGGATGAAGAGGTTAGTTGGTCTTTACATTTGAGTTGAGAAATCCATAGTTTTTTTTTTTTTTTATGGAGTGTGGGCTCCAATGAAAGCCATATGTCATTCTATTGTTCTATGGGAGGTATAAGTGAGGATATGTGAAAGGAGCAAGTATGTATAGCCTTTTTGAGGCATGTAATTATCGATAGCCTTGTATGGCATGTGTTTCTTGGAAGCCTTGTTGGGCATATTGCAATTGCAAGATTTGTTAATGCATAAGGATATGGCATTTTCCTCCTTCGAGAGCTCACCTTCACCTAATGTTTATGATTTCATTTGTGAATCATTGTGCCAACCTTGGTTGGGGTTGTAAATTTGTTGTAAAAATGTTGTGTTCATGTTAATTCTTATTTGAGATGTTGTTTGGATGTATCCTATTTGAACCTTGCTTCCCCTAGCATAGTGGATGGCCTCCTTGAGGCCTAGGTTGGGAGGTGAGCCTCCATGGTTCTCCATTATTATCCCTTAATTGTAGGTCTTATTTGATGATCTTGGAAACTTGGAGCTCTTGTTGTCTTTCCATGTGCATAGGAGGAGAATACATTATTTCAGTGAGATGAGTTAGGAAGTAAACTCCATCTTGTTATGTGAGTCTAATCATATTGTAAGAGGAAGCTACTCTCTAGTTTAACTATCAAGTGGCAAAGTTGTGAGTGTTCATGTGTGGTAATAAGTATTTCCATTGTGTATATTTTGATATGTTGATTCCACCACCTTTTGTGTATCATGAGAGTGTCATGGAAGAGAAATTGTTGTAATAATATTGTTGTTTCAATGTCTTGGATAGGAATATCAATCAGAGATTTAAAAATACTTGATGATTCTTGAGTGGTATGCAAAGGAATGCCAACTAAATTTGATATCATAGAAGAGCTTGTATTGATAGGAACATTATCTTGTTGATCATTTTTATCATCTTAGTTGTATTGCATAATAGTTGTACATGTGTATTTGATTTGAAACTTGCATGAGAATACAATGTAAATCCTTGTGCAAATAGTTTTCTAAACTTCATAAGTCATAGATAGGAACAATTCAGGAAGTTCATATATAACATTGTCATCAAATGTATATCTATTGCATGAAGTTTAATGTTTGAATGATAATTGAATAATAAATCTAGACTATACGTAGTCTAATGAGTAACTCCAAATTATTATTGCAATAACCTATCATAATTACCCTAGACTGTGGAAGAAAAAAATAAAAATCAAATAGATTATATAGAATGTATGAACATAGTCTAATGAGTAACTCCAAATTATTATTGCAATAACCTATCATAAGTACCCTAGACCGTGGAAGAAAAAAATAAAAATCAAATAGATGATATAGAATGTATGAAAGCATAAGCAATAACTTGTTGTAAGTGCCCATTCACCTCTCTGGATTTTGTATGGGAATGCAAAAATTAATCCTAGGTCTATTACAGACCAATAAAATAATCAAATAATATCCACCAAATCCCATGCAAGGCATTATTAAATTCAGTAGACTAAAGGAGACAAGATATAGTCTAAACCCACTTTTAGGAGAGAGAGAGTGTGTGTTTAATTAATAATAATGAAAATAAAATTACATGGCCCTAGGCGACCAGCTTTTAAAGGGATATAAAGAGTTATTGATGCTACATAATGTGGCCCCCATTCCCACTAGGTGACCTTGCTCTAATCCCCACCTTGGACATAGCAAAAATAATGATTATGATTCCTTTCCTCACTCATGTCAGCAACTCTCCCCTAGGTGCCTAGTTCTTGGAAAAATGTGAAAAGTTTTAAGTTACATTCTTCACCCACCTTGGGAAGAGA